>OY728125.1:837348207-838581140 GCA_963277665.1 Viscum album | reverse complement strand
TGCTTCTAGGACCAAGTTCCCGAACTGTTTCTCAATAATGTTATGGTGGATATCTTTCTAAGATCCCTAAGCTCACGTGATCTGTGCTTATTGTGAGAAAAAAGAGATCGCAAGGGTCCTATGGTTACAATCTAAGAATAGTGAATTCAAAATTAGGGGTCATTTTAAGGGTAAATCCATAATTTATAGTTTAGTGTCGTTCAGTGAGGATGATTTTGTCCTTGTAGTTTAACGTCATGCAGTGAAGATGATTTTGGCCTTATAGTTTAATGTCGCGCAGTGAGGATGATTTTGGACTTGTAGTTTAATATCTTGTGGTGAGGA
This sequence comes from Viscum album, assembly GCA_963277665.1. Classification (NCBI taxonomy): domain Eukaryota; kingdom Viridiplantae; phylum Streptophyta; class Magnoliopsida; order Santalales; family Viscaceae; genus Viscum; species Viscum album. The sequence continues at coordinate 838,580,816 of OY728125.1, read as the reverse complement.
ATATTTTAGCCTTGCATAGGACTTCAAAAGATTCAGTTTAATCGCATTCAGGGTGTTTTGACATTCCTTATATGTGAGAGATTATAGAAGGTGTAAACCATACTGTCGGGGGTGACTTGAATCGGTAGGGATGACATGGGACTTGGAAGCCATTGGGCGTACTAATATAGAAGAAGAATCTCATGGGGATATATTTTCCTTTGTTTGAAAACTATTTTTGTGGGCGACGTATGCAAATCCACCAGGGCATGATGTGCATAGTCAATCAAAGGTGTCTGCAAGACACAATCCATCCATCCCGGATGGCCTTAGATGATTGTGAGGATCCAAATTTTTGTGAGGTATGGAGTGTGAAAAACGGGAAAGGAATGTCTGTGAATGTGAGACTACCCAGACCATAATTAATCGTGACCTTCTTAGAGCTTCCATATAGGTCTGACCCACATGTGGGGGGAGGGACATTTGTTTTTCTAGTGATTGGGCCAAGATGTCGAACTCAGGCTTCACTACGTATACTGTGAGGGCAGGAATCAAGCCATACATAGTTCTGTGTGTTCCCTACAAAAATTTGTTCGATGTGTTGGGGACACATAAGGGCATTTGTTTTTTCTTGCTATGGGTTCAAGACCTACCATACTCCCCTATAGATTTATTTGCATATGTGAATCCCTACTACTAATCTGAAGGTCATGTGAGTTATACTCGATGTGAGAAACACGGAGTGGTTACAGAATTTCCATCGCATGTATGAGGTGAAAAAGAATATGATGGGGGCCCTTTTCATTTTTTTAGTTGGGATAGTCCAGGATCAAAGATCGAGGCATCGCTGCATATCTTGTGAGGTCAGAAATCAAGTCATACGTAGTTCTGTGTTTATCCCATAATGGTTTTTCCTGGTCCAAATGGTGGGGGTACTTTCATTCTACCCATCACAACTGCCAGGTCCGCCATGATACCCCATAGTTGACCTTTGAAGGAGACTCTCTACCAACATTCATAATCTCACTGGATCTATACTCATTGTGCGAAATAAAGTGTGATAAGGGTTTCCTTTATGAATATGGGTAGATTGGGGGCGTGATGGAGGTATTTCTTTATTTTAACTCATAGTTTTAGGCATTAGAATTAGAACATGATATGGGGGAATTTTTATGACTCATAGTTTAAGGTCATGGAGCTTGGACCATCACATTGAGAGGACACCCCACCCCCTTTTTTGATTTTTTTTTTGTGATTCATAGTTTAACGTCATAGAGCTTAGACTTTGGCATTGGAGTGATATTTCTAGCTCATAGTTTAAGGTCATAGAGTTTGGACCTTAACATGGGGACATTTATTTGTGACTCATAGTTCAACGTCGTAGATCTTAGACATCATCTATTGGGTATGGTCATGACTCATAATTTATGGTCATTGAGTTTGGACCATGATATGGGAGCATTTTTATGAGAATTATTTCTTTAAGATATTTCCATTTGTGTGGGTCGTGAGGATCTTTCTATCCATTGATATCATGGTGTATGCTATATTGGAATAGACTTGATGTATGACATATGGTCTTTCCCACATTGGATCAAGATTTGGAGGATTCCTCCCTAGTATCATTAGGGTTATGATGACTAACACCATTTCTTCTTTTAGGAAAGATCGAAGAAGAACCTTTTTTGTAGAATGCTCATGAAATACAGTTTTGGTGGATTTAAAAATGGTGTAGAGTGTGGAACCTTTTTTCCTATAACTACTCCAATTCATCAAAATGTCTTTGGGATTTCTCATCCGTGGATAGATGATCGTAAAAGTCCACAAAAAGTAATATAACATGGATTCTGATAAGCAACACCACCTCTTCCCTATATTCAAATGAGTACAGGGTTGCCTGAGCGGTGGTGAAGGTTGTGGTCCGGTAAGCACACAATGTGTGAAGGATATTATCATGCCATGATTTTTTATCCTTATCCAACATATTTTGAAGTATTTTGAACAAAGTCTTGTTGGAAGACTCTATTTTTCCATTGGTTTTCGAGTGGTAATGGGATGACCAGTTGGAATTGATTCCATATTCCTGGTACTTTTTATCCAGCTCAGCAAAGTAGAAGTTGGTGCCATTGTCCATCAGTATTGTATGAGGGACACCAAATATGGTAATGATGTTGGGATTCAAAAATATGATGATGTTTTTCACCCTTACATTCTTAAGGGGTATAGCTTCAACCCATTTAGAAAATAATTTGGTTGCTATGAGTATGAACTTGAATTATCTGGCTGTAGTAGGAGGATATGGTCCCACAATATACATCCCCCAAATGTCGAATGGCCAGGAGTATTTAGCTGCATGAAGACACTCCGGGGGTGGTGTATGTAATTAGCATGATCTTGGTATGACGGGAACTTCTTAGTGAATATGGAGGAATCTTGTATCATGGTGGGCCAGTAATACCTAAGCCTCCTGATTTGGTGAGAGAGTTTGGTTGCTGACTATTGTGCGCCACAAGAATTGGTGTTCACTTATTTCATGAAGATATTAGTCTATTCTCCATAAATGCACCTATGAAGTACTCATTCAAGGCCTCATTTGTAGATAACCTTCTCTTGGTTCACCCCATTGTACTGGGTAAGACTGACTGCCCATCATCAGACCTACTCCATTTTAGCCCTAACTGCTGGGATTTCCCCATTCCGAAGGTAATTTGTCATGGGTGTCATCCAACTGGTGGTATGACCATGAGGCTCTGGAACAGGGCTAATATAATCAATTTCCCCTATTTTGATTTGGATGAATGTAAAGACCATCTGATGGTGAGCAATGCTTATGACTATTTCATCCCTGTTGGGATCAGCCAAGGCTATGGATGCATTTTCCAAAGCGTCGAGTTGAGCATTTTGTGACTGGGGGATATGGGTCAACATTGGTTCTGATGGCAATTTTTCCATCAATACTCGAACATGGTTCATTAATGGAACCATCACTTCTTTCTTGATTGCATAGTCACTGTTAACCTATTTTATGACTAGTGCCAAATCGCCCTTTATTTTTATGTGTTTGACTTGCACCTGGAGTGCCAATTATAGGTTTGAAATGAGGGCCAGATACGCTACTTCATTTTTCTTAAACCCTTATGAATGTAAGAAAGAGTAGGGAAATATGGCCTTTTCGAGAGATACAATCACAACTCTCAGCCCCACTTTATTGAGATTGGGATCCTCTGTCATTTTTACTATTGGGATTTGGGAAGCACCGTAGAAGTAAATTTCCCACATCCAGGGGTTCTCCTAGAAGGAAAACACTTATTCGTCTAGAAGGTCAGCATTCAACATTGTCATCTCTTCTGAGGGGTGCTCAACCAGGAAGTCTACTAATGCCTGACTTTGGATGGCCTTATGGGGCACGTACTATGTGTAAAACTATTACAGGATGACTACCCATCGTGATAGGTGACCATTTAGCACGGGACAGTTGAGGATATGCTTAAACGTGTTGCATTTAGAGATTAGGTAGACCTCATGGTGCTGCATGTAATGTATGAGCTTCTGAACATCAAATATTAGGGCTAGACAGTTCTTTTCAATATTTTAATGTCGAGTTTCAACATCAATCATTGTTCGACTGAGGTAGTAGAGGTTATTCTTATTGCTAACATCATTTTTCTGCGTATGGAAGGCACCCAATGACCATTCTTGGGCAGTTACATACAGAATGAGAGGTCTTCCCTCAACTGGTGACCTGAGAACCAGTGGGCATAGGAGATACCTTATGAGGTTTTCAAATGCTTCTTGACAATATTTATCCCATTCATATGTAACTCCTTTCTTCATGAGCTTGGCGAAAGTTAAACATTTACCTGCTAGGTTAGCTGTGAAGCGTCGAATGTAGGCGAGGTGCCCCTGAAGACCTCTCATCTCAGTGCGGTCATGAGGTTGGGGCATGCCAGGAATGGATTTTTTCTTCTCAGGATCGACTTCAATGCCATGATGGTGTATGATGAAGTTGAGAAATTTTCCCGAGGTAACGCCAAAGTCGCACTTCAAGGGATTCATCTTTAAACCATGTTGTCTCAATTTGTTAACGATCGTTTCAATGTCATCCAGGTGGTTTGAACACTATTTTGACTCAACCACCAGGTCAAAGACATAACACTCAATGAATTTTCACAAAAAAGGCTTGATGTTGCGATGCATGGTTCACTGATATGTGGCACCAACATTCTTTAGAACGAAGGGCATCAATTTATAACAGAACACCCCCTGAGGGGACCAAAACATGGTAGCTTCTTAATCTCCTCAGGCCATCTAGATTTTATTGTAACCAGAATAGCTATCCATGAAGGAGAGATCTTTGTATCCAGATTTCATATTGATAAAAAATTATATGATTAGGACAGGGAAGCTGTCTTTTGGGAAATGCCGATTAAGGTCCCAAAAGTCAATGCAGATTCTGAATTGTCCATTCTTCTTTTTTATGGGGAATATGTTGGCCATACATATCGGATATGGGACCGCCCATATAATGTTGGCTTTGATCAGTTTGTTGACTTCAGCCTCTATCTTAGCAGCATGCGTCAGGTGGGTCCTTCTAGCTGCATGTTTATAGCCACATTGATCTTCTGGTAAACCTAGATGATGGGTGGTGACTTTAGGATCAAGGTCTACCATCTCTATGTAATTCTAGGTAAACACATATCTATTCTTATTTAAGAATGAGTTATATGCCTCTTGTTCCTCAATCGGCATGGACACACTAATTAAAGTGTGTCCTGGGTTATTTTTAGTGCCCATATTTATCTACTTAAGTTCATCGATGGTGGTGGAAAAACCTTCTTCAAATTAATGAGGGGTATCTTTAATGTCTTCTTCCTCTTCTTTTTCTTCACCTTAATCATCTTCATCTTCTTCCCCTTCTGAAAGAGAATGTTTTTTGGAGATAACTTCTCCAATATTGGGAATGAAATAATCTTTTCCCTTGGCATGTGAGGCAAGGGCAGCTTGATGTCCCATGGATGGGCCGAGAGCATCTTTGACATGGATTTTCTTGACAACGTGGGAGTCAGATCGTTATTCTATGTCTTTGGACTTGGTGTACATATTAGTGACCATGCAGGAAATTGAGCCTGCATACGGTCTTGTAATTATTTATTATCATCATCATATTCAGAAATGTTTTATTGAAATAAGGGACCCTGAAGGATGAATGAAAAATTTCGGGGATTGCAGAGGCCTAAAATAATGTAATACAAGGGCGTCGCCCATAAAAATACTCACTCCTTCAGGCTGAATAGAGCTTGTACAATAAAAACACATGAACACATCATCCAACGGTGCTTTGGAAGACAGATAATCAGCCACTATGTTCCCTTCGTGCCAAATATGAGAGATATCTAGGCCATCATGCAACAACTTCCTGCATCTCTGAACATGATACGCAATAGTACAATGTGTATGGAAGAGACAAAGCAGTGCCTTGTGCAAGACCAACGAGTCCATTTCCATGGAAGAAAGGGGGAAGTTCCTATTGTAACACAACTCAAACCAGAAAGAAGAGCGTAAGCTTCAGCCAGAAGAGATCAACCCTTACCAAAGTAGGCCGAGAAAGCAATGACAACCGAACCACTATTATCTGTGGCCAAACCACCTCCCCGCATGACTCCAGAGCAGCAAGAACCATCTGTGTTCTGTTTCATCCCAGAGCAATGAGGATGACATCTCACCCATCGACCTGAAGAGAGGTTGGGAAAGGCAGAGTTGTCCGACTTGGGACCCAGAACACTGTTCATGGAGGTGGCTGAATTACCATGCTTAATGAGGTGACCAAAATCAACTAGAAAATTTATTGTTCTCACAGTAATGGCTAGAATGGAGCTATAAAGACCCTTGTAATGACCTTTGTTTTTATCTTCCCAAATACACCAACTCCCAGCCACAAGGATGCAGACTCTTACTTTGAAGCCCAAACTGATTGTTCTCACACCACGGAACCATTGGATAATAAAATCTGCGGATATGGGATCAGTGATGGAGATGCCTGTGAAGCTTCCATACATACCCCACACATGGTGATCCCACTGCCCCTCAAATAAAAGATGGATGACATTTTTCTCACTAAGAACAGAGCAGCATGGACATCGGGACGCCAGAAGAACTCAAACATTCTTAATATTTTCATCTATAGACAACACATTTTTTCTAATGTGCCACATCAGAAAGTTGTATTTTTCAGGAAGCTCTTTGCACCACATTGCCTCTCCCCAGTTATCCTTCACCTCCGAAGAATGAATCAGTTTTTGAAAATCCATCACCCAAAAAGCACTAGACGTAGATTCCATGAAGAAACATGTATTTGGGGAAGAAGAAAGCTCAATGAGATCGAACACCCTTCGTTGGTCCGAGTTAAGAACGAACCTAGTGAAAATAGGGTAACATCTCGCCTGACTGAAGGATATGTCTGGTGTAGGACACCCATGGAATCCGAGTTTGTTTTCGGCCTAGTTATTATTCCAAAAACTGATCTCCCCTGGAAAACAATCTAGTTAGTATGATTATCAAGCCCATAAATAAGGGGTTGGATCATGTGCCACATTAAAGAGTCACTTCCTTGTAGGATGACAAAAATATCCTTGTATTTTCTAGCGGCAAAACATCCCCATAAGGTTCGACCCTCCAAAACCTCCCAAGCGAGCTTCGCATGCATACCCTGAATGGCTCTGACAATGATCTCCACCCCAATGCCCCCTTCCTTTACAGTTCGAGCCAAAAGATCACAGGAAGCGTGATGATGATGACCCTCCCCTTGAGCATCCCAAATGAAACCTGGCATGATTTTCTCCAGCCGCGAAATAATAGAAGAAGGGACTTTTGTGGAGGAAAAAATGTGAATACGAATGGAGGATAACACACAGTTCACAAGTGTGATTCTCCCCCCAAATTATTAGAAGTGACTCTTCCAATTCGTAATCCTGTTAGTGACTCTTTCAACCAGATTATCGAAATGATGCACACAAAGCCTGCCTGAGGAAATCGGAGCCCCAAGGTATTCCATCGGAAGACCACTTCTGCTAAAACCCATACTGTCTTCAATTACTTTAATACTCCTGGTTGGGCATTTATATGAGATTATCACACTGCTTTTATCATGATTCACCACTTTCCCACTCCATTTGTAGTAGAATTCTATGACTTCATTAACACCACATAAAGAGTGCTTACTCTCATTGGAAAAAATGATCGTATCATCCAAAAACATTAGGTGAGAAAGACCTTGAAAATTGGATTGGCACCGAAAAGGAATGACTCTGCCATCAAGTAGGCTCTTGTTAATAAGCTTACATAGGGTATCTTGCACCATAATAAAGAGGATTGGTGAGATCAGATCACATTGCCTTCAACCCCTAACAGATTTTAAGAAACCAAAAGACTTCCCCATAGAGGAGATGAACATCCATGGTGAGCTGAAACATCAGAATAAGATGTCAATGAAAGTGTATGAGAAGCCCATGTGAGAGAGAAATTTGAGAATAAAGGACCACTCAACTATATCGTAAGCTTTATCCATGTCCAGCTTCATTTATGGGCAGTACATACTTCTATCCGAGCTACTAGAAGGGGTCTTAGGAAGCCATCTCCAATCCATTTGGTGCATTGACCCAATCAACGTTGTCAGCTGAAGGATTTTTTTCTTTAGACACATAGAACCCTACGTCAATGTAATGCATATTATAGAATTCAAATGGGGAATTATCGGCGTGAAATGTCCCATTTTTCCCATTAGTGAAATATTTGACGCACTGATGGTATGAGGATGGAATTTTAGCATGTTGATGTAGCCAAGTCCCCCTAACAAAATATTGAAGGTTGCACTTTGTCTCACCATCAGGAACTCAGAATATTATGTGAGACCTTCGAGCCAAGTTTTATTCTTGATTCATCCCAATGGTTTCTACTCAATTTTTTCATATACCAGTAGATTTGTAGTGCAAGGTGTCAAGTTGTCTTCATCATATCCTAGTCGATGAATCATTTTTTGTTGGATAAGGTTAACTCCAGAGCCTTTGTCGATAATGATCCTCCAAACATCAACTCCATTTATCTTTACAAAATTATATAAGGGTTTGATGTGCTCTTTCATGATGGAATCTTCATCACTTTTTATGAAGTATATGACAGAGTGACATTCTTCGGGACTGGTATCCATTCATTAGACTTCAGCTGACGCTACTTCAACCTAAAACTTCTGGGGGATTAGCATGGATTCAATGAGTGCCTCTCTAAGATATGAAGACAAAGTCAATGCATCTAGGATTGACAACATGACAGGTACTGAAGCCAACTGATTTAGAATATCATTCTTCTTCTCTAATGTCCAGAACTTCTCAGCTTGGGGTTTCCCTTTTACAAACACTTTAGGGGTTTTGAACTTTGGTAGTATATGGCCCAGCCTTTGTGACAGGAGCCGACAGTGCTGCAGTCCTTTCCATGTTTGGCTCGACTGGTTTGCCAGTACGCCTTGGACGATTCAACACTTGTTCTTCCCCTGATGGATACTCCAAGATGACTAGTCTTGGGTTTCCTCCGATGGGAGTGAAAAAGAATTCCGGTTCCTGTTGCATCTATCAGAAGGTCATTCCATGAGTTTCTGTGAGTTTCTGCGATGTTAACGGTTTGACTTGTTGTGTGGCTAGGAATGCGACTCTTGCCACGACCATGCCTTCTGAGAAACCTCCAGCCTCTGCGGCCTCTTCTTCTGGATCTCCAATTGGTTGTGGAGATCTCAGGTTCATAGCCACAGTCTTCATCAATGAAGGGGTCCATCAAGAGATTGACATTAATGGAGCTGAAGATCAGTTCTTGATTTGACACTGTTCATGTATGACGACCGCCTTTGTAACAACCCGAGATTTTATGAAAAATATTCTTTTTATTTCACTAATGTCTTGTGTTGTACGCTACACCAAAAAGAGCTTACACAACACGCATCCTTGAATTTCCTTGCATTACACGCAATCGCGACCTTCCTCGATAGCGTGTGTAGTACGAAATAACGAGTTTCACTAAACAGCGATATGCTATTAAAATGTTATTAAAACTAGCCATTATGAATAATAATAACCACTTTTTGAAATTTTATTTTTCAAAATGGATTTCATTTTTGGATTCAGAGTATCGACTTTATCCTAAGGTGAAATTTTGGTACATTTCAGATAACTTTCATATTCTGATGAATAGTGAAAATTGCTAAATTTTAATTTAAAACAACTTTTTTAATCGAAATAATTAATAGTGATAAATTATTAATTTGAGTGGTTTTAAAGTATATTTAGAATATATTTTTACAATTCAATACAATGTTGGTCATTGGATGTAATTTCACATTTACACCAGACATAAACAAGTGTCAATCTTTTGATAGATATTGTTTCTTAAAAACACGCTATTTAACAGCGGGATTTAATTATAAAATTAATTAATGCAACTTCTATGTTATGAATTTGGTAAATTAGACTTCATTTTTGAATTTGGAATATGAAATATAGCTTAGGATGAAATTTTGGCATTGTTCTGAAAAACATCAATTTTTGATGAATAGTGAAACTACTAAGTGGTAGGTTAAAAACTGAATTTTGCATAAAACTTAATTTTACCGCTTCTTTGAATGGAATTTCGAAAATCCGACAGACACGGTTAATATCAAGGACTAAAATGTGGTTCAATGAGATGAAAATAATTTTTGGTGAATAGTAACTTTTTACTTTTTTTTACCACGGTTAATAGTAAATAGGGTAACTAAGGGTAAATATGATATTATTATTACCCTAACACATGTCCTAATTCTATTGGATAAGTGTAATTCGACCAAAAACAACCTTATGAATATAATATGACCATTTAGGTCCACTAGGATTAGATTATGACATTTAATATTATTTTATTTAATGAATAGTTAAAATAGTTAAAATCAAGGTTTAATAACTAAAACATTTTTAATATGGGGTTATACATAAGAAAAATTCTACTATAAATATTCATTAGAAAGATAAAAGGATTTAATACATAATGATATTTTATTTATAATTTTTAGACTTTAAATAAATTAATTTATTTATGACACAACGATGATGCAGTAATTACCCTTTTAAGGAAATATTAACATAATTGATGTTATAAATGCTCAAATGAATGTAATTTAAGACTTTTTATGAATTCCACTAATTTTCTAGGTTACTATGATATATTAGTGTTGATTTAAGCAACTTGGATCGAACATATAATTCTGTTAGGACTTTCACAAAAATCATATATCAAATAGTGTCAAAATTGACACAAAATAGTTTTTAAATAAAATATTATATTATTAATTGTTATTTTATTCCTAAAAATCTAAGGTTAGGCCAAATGACTTAGATAAGGATATATATATTAATAATAAACAATTTGGGGTTCGTTTGGCATGTTATAGTAAGTGTATTAACCATATAGTGTAAGAAAACAAAAAGACACGGTAAAAGTTAAATTATTTAACTTAGAGTTAAATCTAATTGATAAGGTTAAAATCATAACCTAAACTTGTCTAAATCCTATTGGTTGATAGGATTTCGACCGATCCCCACTTTAGCTTCGAAATAAGACCCTTTGGAACCATTATAAACTGATTTTGACTTTAATATAAAATAATATTTTGAGATATTCCTAAAGTGCCCCTCTCCTCCCTTATAAAAGGGCACCTCCTCCCCCACCTCCTCACACCAAATTGAGCACTCAATCTCGGCCAACCCCTGACAAAATCCCTTCTCCACTTTCCTAGAATAATCCTAGAGGTCCTGGTCTTCTTCAAAGACCAATCTTAGTTCCCTAAGTGAAGGATTCAAAGAGGCGTTTCAAAGAAGAGGTAATATCCATTACCGATCTTTTCAATTTCTTTCTTCTTCAACTTCTTATTCTTTAGTTGTTTCATGATAAAGTAATAACATAAGTATTTATTATATACTGATATGTTATTATAAATATTAAACAACTATAATTAACCTTCTATCCATCCTACGGAAAAAGGAAATCACCGCGCGTGCGTACGTACGAAATACCGTCTCCACGTCGTGGTGTAATCTATTTTCCGCCACCACCTTAATTGGATGGGTATAATGGTGTAAAGAATAACTATACATAGTTATTACAACATCATATTGATTTTGATATATTGTATAATCTACTCCAATTCAATTCAATATTTATGGAAATGATATCATCGCTTGTGCGTACGTACGGACTACCGTCTCCACGACGCGATGAGATTCATTCTCCATGTTAACCATTTAAGAATGATTATAAAGTATATATAAGAAATAATAATGAAATATATGAAATTACAAAGATACTGAATTTATGTATATATATATATATGTATGTCATCTACTTACTTCCATTCAAGAGAATAAGGAAAGGAAAACAGCGTTCGTGCGTACGTACGGACTACCGTCTCCATGAACGGTGTTTTTCATTTCCTTTATCTATCTATTATATATATATATACTGAATATATATGATATATAAATCATATTTTATATTCTAGAAGTAAGTAAATCATGATACAAGTAATAATAATGTCAAGAAGAACAAGTCAAAACACCTACGATAAATGAAACGATTTTACCCAAAACGCTTCTTTAACATGGAATTTACAAAAGAACGGGTAATATAATGTCACAAGTGAACCATATATGATATCATAACAATAAATATGATTCTGTAATAAGTCAATGACATTATTTAAATCATTATACAGGAGGTTCGGACACATACGAAGCAAATCGGACCTAAGGTAAGGTAAATATCACAATCTCATTTTTATCCGATATTGTTTATTCGTAAGTATTTACTAGGGTGTATTTTATTATCCACATCCATGTTTCATCAATATGTAATATTATTTACATCCACCTACAATTGTTTAAATCCATTTTTACCCTTCGGTGAGTTTTTAGTAATATGTATGAAAGGAATCTTTTGTCGTTTTTCGTATGAGGTACCTTTTGACTTTTCCGACAAAAGTACGAAGAATGTTTTTTTAACTTATACGGCATGAATGGATTTTTAAAACATTATTTCCAATAAACTTCCTTTACAAGTTTTCAAGTTTATTTTTAATCAACTTCTTTTATTTTAAAGTCGTATGACATGTTATGAAAGGAAAAATGTTTTTGAAGTAGAAAGGATATTTTCCTCAAGATTGGAGTTCAAGTATTTTATCAAAATTATTTTCCATCTAAGACAATAAAAGGGTTCTGTTTTTATCCCTATTATTACATGGATTTGATTATGTTGTGATGGAAACATTTTTATGAATTCCTTTATCTTATATGAATTGTTTTATGATGTCATGTTGTTTAAGAATACCATTTTTATTACGTGGATTACGCTATGATGTATGGTTTATGATTATGTGGCACACATAATAAAGGATTCATTATAAGATGGGTGGGACCTATATCTCCCTCCAATGCATTGGGTAAAGATTTTATATCTCATGAGATAGACATGGCTGGAATGCTAGGTTATACCGGTTCAGTGAAACAGGACTGAAACGAGGGTTACTCGATTCAGAAAGGGACTTTGTCCACTAAGATAGTCTTGGCAATGAGTCTTGACTAACAAGAAATGATTCTCTATGATTATGTGTGAATGACACAAAGTTTCATGTTTTAAGTTATGATTATTGTGATTACATTTCACTGTCATGATTTATCCCATGTTATGAAATTATGATCTCTTTTGCAGGTTAAGATTTCCAAAATTTATGTGCTTATGTATATGATATGATTGATATTTCTTTTGTTTACCCTTACTGAGCATTTGAGCTCACCCTTTTAGGTTTTATTTTCCCCAGGATATAAAGAAAGGTTTTAGCTATAAAAAAAGGAAGATCTTTATGGGAGATATTGAAGATCTTTCACCACGATTAGAAGATTACGTTCCGAGTTTCCAAAGACACTAAACTATTACGATCCTTGTGTGTGTGTTTTTGTTATGTACCAAGTATTCCGAAAAAGTAATGTAATGTCAATGTACGTCAGGATACGGGTCTCTATAGTTGGTATCAGAGGAAAGGTTTAGTCAACCTTTGGAAACTAGGATGCAAAAACATTAGTGAGATCCCTAGAGATATTTCTATGGTATGTCTAGGGATGTCCCTAAGGTTAAGTATACGTATAGGTTATAGTACTAGAACTACGCTAACGATCATAGAATTAAACCTAAGATGTTAGATATTGATGATACTCCCCATTTATAATGTTGTTTTCTCTAGCATGATTTTTTCCTCTCACAAGATTCTTTTTGTGTTTTAGTTAATGGATGGAACCAGAAGGAATTCGGATAACATTGAATCCAATGGAAAAATTGGTGACTATGAGCAACAAAATTGTGTAATTCCAAGAGAGAAAGATATTGCGATTATGCCGAATCAGTCATCGCGATATATGATTAACAAGGTGAAATTTAGTGGTATGCCTAATTCATCAAAGAAGAGGAAGATAAACTATTATGCATGTTTACATGTTGAGGAGCATAAAGAAAGAAAGATTGAGATTTCTAAAGAAGGGAAGAAGAACCTTGAGGAATACCTCAAATGGAGGGACCGATGTTATCTGTGTGGAGAAAAGGGTCATAGAGTGACAGACTGTTATGGAGTTCAATGTCTTATTTGTGGAGAACATGGGCATTACCCAACTCAATGCCCTGACCTAAAAAGTTACTTCTAAATCAAGGAAGGACTTATTCCATGACAATCATTGAAGTGGATGGACTGAAGTGTTCATGTGTTGGTATTCAAGAATAATTTTGTTGAGGTACTTTTATGGTGTATTGAAATATTTATGTATTAGTCTATTGTGGTTTTCAATAATTTTAAGGTACTGGTAACCATGAAAAGTGATTCAAATATTTTTGAAAGTAGATGATATGTGCATAATGAAGGGATAAGGAGAAAATGAAATGTTTGACAGTATTCATGAGCTCATGATTGATATAAGGACTATGTGATATCATGGTTTGAGTATATAGAATTTTTAGGATTTTGGTATGTGGAAAGAGTTAACTTTTAACAGCACTCATGTTTTCAATAAGGTTCAATGGGTATTCAAGAGAGTACAAGATTAAGGCCTTTAAATGTTTGGAATGTGACCAACAAGATATATCTTATGATATATGGGAGCAATGATGGTATTTAATCTCTAAGAGTGGACTGCAGTATTATGGATAAGACTAAAGATTGGAATGGATTATGTTGGACATAAGTTAGTATTGTTTGTTTTTCGATATTATTGATGGGATGTTATAGTAATATAGTTTTAGAAAAAGGACAACCTGCAGGACGGGCGACGGCCCATCGCGTCGGACAAGGCTGTGGGAATCGAACCCACAACCGAAGTGCGACTGGCCTTTATCGCCTACCACTGACCTACATGAAGTCCCTGTTTAGTAGAAACTAGTTTTATTATATTAAGCAGTATGATATATGATGTAGAAGTCAATTTTAGGTACCATATATGATTAATATCACTATAAACCGACTTATGTATATAATTTTTGCTAACCTTTTGTTTGAGACAGATGGAATGACCCGTCATTCTATCACATAATCTGCTAACACTTCACGAATAACAAATTCAACTTCATTTATTTAAGAGATGAAGTGGAAATTGTTCAAGGCACGAACAACAGTGAGATTGTACCCAAAATAAAGTAAGTATTTATTCTAATTCAAATTTTCAACTTTAGGGAAATGATCTTGAAAACCAAAAATGTTGTCCTAGTGATCTTATACCTGATGAATCAGATGGTACCTTATATCATCACAAATCTATGGATTTGTGATTACTGGCTTTTCCATAGCCATGTTCTCTACCACTCTCCATCAGAACATGATGGTTAGATTTCTCTTCCATATCCATATTTTTTTACCTATGTGGAAACCCAGCGATTAGTTTATTTGGGTAATCGTTACATTTCATACTTTAGTTTTTAAATCCATGTTTTGGTATTCCTTTTTACGATGTGGGTTTCTATTAAAGAAACTTTCGAATAGTAAACCATTTATAACCCCGACGAATTTCGAGGGCGAAATTCATTTTAAGGGGGGTAGAATGTAACAACCTGAGATTTTATGAAAAATATTCTTTTCATTTCACTAATGTCTTGTGTTGTACGCTACACCAAAAGGAGCTTGCACAACACGCATCCTTGACTTTCCTTGCATTACACGCAATCGCGACCTTCCTCGACGGCGTGTGTAGTACGCAATAACGAGTTTCACTAAACATCGATATGCTATTAAAATGTTATTAAAACTAGCCGTTATGAATAGTAATAACCACTTTTTGAAATTTTATTTTTCAAAATGGATTTCATTTTTGGATTCGGAGTATCGACTTTATCCTAAGGTGAAATTTTGGTACATTTCAGATAACTTTCATATTCCGATGAATAGTGAAAATTACTAAATTTTAATTTAAAACAACTTTTTTAATCGAAATAATTAATAGTGATAAATTATTAATTTGAGTGGTTTTAAAGTATATTTAGAATATATTTTTACAATTCAATACAATGTTGGTCATTGGATGTAATTTCACATTTACACCAGACATAAACAAGTGTCAATCTTTTGATAGATATTGTTTCTTAAAAACACGCTATTTAACAGCGGGATTTAATTATAAAATTAATTAATGCAACTTCTATGTTATGAATTTGGTAAATTAGACTTCATTTTTGAATTTGGAATATGAAATATAGCTTAGGATGAAATTTTGGCATTGTTCTAAAAAACATCAATTTTTGATGAATAGTGAAACTACTAAGTGGTAGGTTAAAAACTGAATTTGGAATAAAACTTAATTTTACCGCTTCTGTGAATGGAATTTCGAAAATCCGACAGACACGGTTAATATCAAGGACTAAAATGTGGTTCAATGAGATGAAAATAATTTTTGGTGAATAGTAACTTTTTACTTTTTTTTACCACGGTTAATAGTAAATAGGGTAACTAAGGGTAAATATGATATTACTATTACCCTAACACATGTCCTAATTCTATTGGATAAGTGTAATTCGACCAAAAACAACCTTATGAATATAATATGACCATTTAGGTCCACTTGGATTAGATTATGACATTTAATATTATTTTATTTAATGAATAGTTAAAATAGTTAAAATCAATGTTTAATAACTAAAACATTTTTAATATGAGGTTATACATAAGATAAATTCTACTATAAATATTCATTAGAAAGCTAAAAATATTTACTACATAATGATATTTTATTTATAATTTTTAGACTTTAAATAAATTAATTTATTTATGACACAACGATGATGCAGTAATTACCCTTTTAAGGAAATATTAACATAATTGATGTTATAAATGCTCAAATGAATGTAATTTGAGACTTTTTATGAATTCCACTAATTTTCTAGGTTACTATGATATATTAGTGTTTATTTAATAAACTTGGTTCGAACATATAATTCTTTTATGACTTTCACAAAAATTATATATCAAATAGTGTCAAAATTGACACAAAATAGTTTTTAAATCAAATATTATATTATTAATTGTTATTTTATTCCTAAAAATCTAAGGTTCGGCCCAATGACTTAGATAAGGATATATATATTATTAATAAACAATTTGGAGTTCGTTTGGCATGTTATAGTATGTGTATTAACCATATAGTGTAAGAAAACAAAAAGACACGGTAAAAGTTAAATTATTTAACTTAGAGTTAAATCTAATTGATAAGGTTAAAATAATAACCTAAACTTGTCTAAATCCTATTGGTTGATAGGATTTCGACCCATCCCCACTTTAGCTTCGAAATAAGACCCTTTGGAACCATTATAAACCGATTTTGACTTTAATATAAAATAATATTTTGAGATATTCCTAAAGTGACCCTCTCCTCCCTTATAAAAGGGCACCTCCTCCCCCTCCTCCTCACACCAAATTGAGAACTCAAGCTCGGCCAACCCCTGCCAAAATCCCTTCTCCACTTTCCTAGAATAATCCTAGAGGTCCTGGTCTTCTTCAAAGTCTAATCTTAGTTCCCTAAGTGAAGGATTCAAAGAGGCGTTTCAAAGAAGATGTAATATCCATTACCGATCTTTTCAATTTCTTTCTTCTTCAACTTCTTCTTCTTTAGTTTTTTCATGATAAAGTAATAACATCAGTATTTATTTTATACTGATATGTTATTATAAATATGAAACAACTATAATTAACCTTCTATCCATCCTACGGAAAAAGGAAATCACAGCGCGTGCGTACGTACGGAATACCGTCTCCACGTCGTGGTGTAATCTATTTTCCGCCACCACCTTAATTGGATGGGTATAATGGTGTAAAGAATAACTATACATAGTTAGTACAACATCATATTGATTCTTATATATTGTATAATCCACTCCAAATCAATTCAATATTTATGGAAATGATATCATCGCTTGTGCGTACGTACGGACTACCGTCTCCACGACGCGATGAGATTCATTCTCCATGTTAACCATTTAAGAATGATTATAAAGTATATATAAGAAATAATAATGAAATATATGAAATTACAAAGCTACTGAATTTATGTATATATATACGTATGTATGTCATCTACTTACTTCCATTCAAGACAATAAGGAAAGGAAAACAGCGTTCATGCGTACGTACGGACTACCGTCTCCATGAACGGTGTTTTTCATTTCATTTATCTATCTATTATATATATATATATATACTTAATATATATGATATATAAATCATATTTTATATTCTGGAAGTAAGTAAATCATGATACAAGTAATAATAATGTCAAGAAGAACAAGTCAAAACACCTACGATAAATGAAACGATTTTACCCAAAACGCTTCTTTAACATGGAATTTACAAAAGAACGGGTAATATAATGTCACAAGTGAACCATATATGATATCATAACAATGAATATGATTCTGTAATAAGTCAATGACATTATTTAAATCATTATACAGGAGGTTCGGACACATACGAAGCAAATCGGACCTAAGGTAAGGGAAATATCACAATCTCATTTTTATCCGAGATTGTTTATTTGTAAGTATTTACTGGGGTGTATTTTATTATCCACATCCATGTTTCATCAATATGTAATATTATTTACATCCACCTACAATTGTTTAAATCCATTTTTACCCTTCGGTGAGTTTTTAGTAATATGTATGAAAGGAATCTTTTGTCGTTTTTCGTACGAGGTACTTTTTGACTTTTCCGAAAAAAGTACGAAGAATGTTTTTTAACTTATACGGCATGAATGGATTTTTAAAACATTATTTCCAAGAAACATCCTTTACAAGTATTCAAGTTTATTTTTAATCAACTTCTTTTATTTTAAAGTCGTATGACATGTTATGAAAGGAAAAAAAATTTTGAAGTAGAAAGGATATTTTCCTCAAGAATGGAGTTCATGTATTTTATCAAAATTATTTTCCATATAAGACAATAAAAGGGTTCTGTTTTTATCCCTATTATTACATGGATTTGATTATGTTGTGATGGAAACATTTTTATGAATTACTTTATCTTATATGAATTGTTTTATGATGTCATGTTGTTTAAGAATCCCATTTTTATTACGTGGATTACGCTATGATGTATGGTTTATGATTATGTGGCACACATAAGAAAGGATTCATTATAAGATGGGTGGGACCTATATCTCCCTCCAATGCATTGGGTAAAGATTTTATATGTCATGAGATAGACATGGCTGGAATGGTAGGTTATACCGGTTCAGTGAAACAGGACTGAAACGAGGGTTACTCGATTCAGAAAGGTACTTTGTCCACTAAGATAGTCTTGGCAATGAGTCTTGACTAACAAGAAATGATTCTCTATGATTATGTGTGAATGCCACAAAGTTTCATGTTTTAAGTTGTGATTATTGTGATTACATTTCACTGTCAATATTTATCCCATGTTATGAAATTATGATCTCTTTTGCAGGTAAAGATTTCCAAAAGTTATGTGCTTATGTGTATGATATGATTGATATTTCTTTTGTTTACCCTTACTGAGAATTTGAGCTCACCCTTTTATGTTTTCTTTTCCCCAGGATATAAAGAAAGGTTTTAGGTATAAAAAAAGGAAGATCTTTATGGGAGATATTGAAGATCTTTCACCACGATTAGAAGATTACGTTCCGAGTTTCCAAAGACACTAAACTATTACGATCCTTGTGTGTGTGTTTTTGTTATGTACCAAGTATTCCGCAAAAGTAATGTAATGTCAATGTACGTCAGGATACGGGTCTCTACAGCCTTCTGATGGTACCATTTGGCAGGGCAGTTCCCGTTGTACCATTTGGTGGGGCGGTGCCTATTGTACTATGTTTATTGGTATAATGTCTGAAAGTTTCAACACTAACTTTGTCTTCGATACCAGCTCATCTTCTGGATCTTGATTTCTGCCCTTCTGGCCATTAGATGATTTGGGGCTAAGGAGTATGGTTGTGCTGTATTATGGGATTTTGAGGTCATAATAGGTTGTTTCAACTATTCCTGGAGGATTCAGTGGACTCGGTTGATAGTCTTCCAAGTCATCCATTTGTCGAACTTTTTCTCCCTTTTTCTGGTGATTGTTTTCCATTCATCTACCTCTCTTGAGTCAAAGGTGGAAACATACATCACTTGTGCTGGATACAAGACCAACTTGACTTTCTTGTAATCCACCATCTTTTGTAAGATATCCTTGAAAACAAATAATTCCTAGATGGAGTCTCCGAGTATCTGATGATATAGATATTAATTTGTACTGTCGTCAAGTCCTACTTCATCAGCTTGATTTGTCTCTAGCAGCAAGAGATGATTGCAATTCATGGAGGCTATGAAATAGACATGGACCTGGTCGTCTCATAACAAATAAACTCTATTTATTCATTATTCAAAATGATTTCTTTTAGTACCTAATATCTCATTTTACCAAGGTGGGGGTGGCTATTGGCACCCAAGGGGTCCCACACAGTTCGTTGGGGGCCATGAAACTGGGGCTGGAGATGGGGGTGGATTAAGTGTGAAAAAATCTGCTTCATATTTTCCTATTCTTTTCCCAGGGGAAAATGGGACCACTCGGGACTTAAGGTTACTCATTGAAAAGAGTCTTCTATCATTTGGGAAATGGTGGAGAAGTCTCTAAACCCACTGGTGTACTTCACTGGGATGATTGATGTTCACAATTCATCCTGAAGGTTATCGATGCACATAGCAAGCATCTTGTCTTGTTGGAGTGGTCAGTTCAAGGAATATTTCAGGCCATCCAATCTGGAAATGATGTCTGAGACTTTTTTTTCCCTCACTGCTTGGAGTTCATGAGGTCACTGATCATTGTCTGGGGAATCTTCGAACTAAACTGGAAGAGATATTGTCACCAGAGGCCCTCCCAGCCGGTAATTGAATTGCCTAGATGGATAGTATACAATAAAAAGGATGAGACTTGAAGGGTTCGTATTAAGTACTTGAGTTTTACAGATTCTTATTGCTCTATAGTGCCCATAATGGGGTCACTGTAAGATTCATAGTGCATCAAATGCTGTTCTAGGTCCCTCAATCCATTGAATACTAGGAATACGGGGTTTCTGAAGTTTGGTGGTGGATGGACATTTCTCACCCACTTAGGGTTGGGCTTGTTATCTGGTTTTATCAGAGTGCACCGATCCTCCATGGATTCTATTTGAGATGTTAGTTACTCGACAGTGTTTAATATCCCTTGATGCAAATCATGTCGGGCTTGATCTTGAGCTGGTGTGGTAGGGGGCAAGATTGGTCGTGCCTACAACTAGAATTTGGGGTGGATGCCCAGCTAGGGGCCTCATTTCTAGATTTACCTAGGTATATTATAGCTAACTTCCCAATGAGGGGGAGTCCTTATTTCCATCTAGGGCCTAGTCAAATGGAACTCCGAACTTGGCTTCATTCACTGGAATGAGTGCTTGTTGTATGGGCACCTCTTCTAGGATCACCTGCTGACGTTCCACGGAGGGAACACATCGGATGAGATAACTCCCTCAATGTATCCCGTCATTAATACCTTTGATCTCTTTCATTTCATTATCCTTCTTGGAGAACATTTCCTCAAGGGTGAGGGATGCACTATCTTGGGGATAAGGAGGTGGGTCATAGATGACCTTGGATTTATTTTCCTTTTTGTTGGAGTTTCGTGGGGGAGTTAATGCTGGATTGACTGAGGGGGCACCCAGATTTAGGGACTCCCTCTAGTTGTGGGTATGCACACCCTCAGGATAATTTTAGAATGCCATTGGGAGGGTACCATTTTTATTTGTGTCTTCTCCCCCTGTGTCATTTCCTATGAGATCTGTGGGGTTAATTCTGACCACGTTCACTGAGGCATACCGCATTGGGGGCGGTGTACCCATTTTCGAATGGTAGGAAGGATTATTGCACCCTTTATTTCATTTTCTCTTCCCATTCTGTGGTATTCCTCAAGATTCTAGATAGTGATAAACCCAAAGGGATCCCTAGTCTGACATCATAACAGGCCATTGTATTAGAGGTTGAAAACCAGAAGAATGGGTGGAATAGGTAACTCCTCTGTCAATCATTCTACCTAGGTGGTGGAAGACATACATCCACTATGTGGGGATTTGAGGTAAAAATGTCCCCCAGCCCTATGGGATGGGGTCATTCCCATTCTCCTATCAATGCGCTATGGCCTGGATTTGTCTGTCTTACGGGGAATTTTGATTTAAAAATGACCCCTGCCCTAGGGGGTGGGGTTGTTCATGTATTGCAGTGGTAGATACTACTATTTCCACCCTTTCAGTTTCATGTACTACTGCACAGGTGTAAGATGAGTGTTGCATTGGGTCTATATGGGGTCTATGGTCTTTTGAAGTCATTCCCACTTCTTTCTTGTTGGATTCCCTTAGGTGGGAAGCCTGGTGGATGTTCCTTGTCTCCTAACTCAAAATCTTTTCGATGTCTTGATCTCTTCGGCCCTAACGCTTTTTAGACTTACTCCGGGCCATTTTTTGTTGAGTATCCCATCTTCCATGAGTAGGGGATTAATTTGATTATTTCTTATCGGTGATGAAATTTCAATATGTCATCTCCATTGAGGAATGTTGGATGAGACGTGGGGTGAAGTTCAAATCTTCATGTTCTCACCATCCACGAATTTGAACTCTATATGGGGTGTTGCCAATGAGGTGACACAAATTAGGGAGTGCATAGAGGCATGCCAGTTCAAGGTTCTTCTTTTGCCCTTTTAATCATGGCTACCTTGTGGACAGGAGGGCTTCTATGTCAATCAAACGACGAATCTCCCATATTGTGTTGACATAGTCTTTGTACCCTTCGTAGGGTAGGAATATTTCTTTTAGCTTTCGAAGAGTTGTACATATATTGAGGTGAATGTCATGTGTGCATTCCTTAGACAATTCCCCTAGTATTTCAATGTGATAAGTGTCCATAGGCCAATACATCACTGATATATTATCCCCAGCTAGTTGTCTTCTCACAAAGAACGTATCATGTTGTTGTTCTTCTGAAGTCTCCTCTACTTTATATGCCTAACTTGATTTATTCTTAATGATTTCATTCAATGAAACTGGGATGGTTAAAGCCTTATTGATTTGAAGATGCCACAAGTGTGGCTCAAAAGATGAACGTGTCCCTAGGCCATCATCTAGTTGGGAAAATAATATCACTTGTAATAAACGGAGTGCCTGATGTTTCTGAATATTTTCTGCGAACCTCAGCATAGGAGGGCTTTCTCATATTTTCTCCAGCAAGGGGAATAACTTCTTAGTATTATGAATTTTGGTTATGAGGAGGACCTTCCCATGTGGTGATACAATGGCAAGGGATTTTATTGCAACTTGATGCCCAACTATGGGAATTTTCTTATCGGCATATACCCTTGGGAGGACCTTCATGGATGACTGTAACTAGTGGGGGACCTTCTTAATGCTAGACATCCCTGTGGGGAGGACCTTCATAGTATCTTTCATTATAGGTATGGCCTTCTCCATCAACGTTATCATGTTGAGGACTACCATCATGACTTGATGTCTGACTACATGGAGAAGAATATCTAAAGCGTATACACTAGAAAGGACCATCAGGGAGGAAGAGATTAAGGGGATGACCATACAGATATCTGATCTTCAGGTCGAGGGGAGGGATACCCTGATGCACATCAGGAGATAGGATCTCTTGATCGATCATTCTTGACCCATAGATAATCCCATATGGGTGAACTATATATGACCTTTAGAGCTGCTGGCAGCGACATTGCAGGGAAGACATTCGCAACTGGTACTACCACTTCCAATATTTTGTAATGGAATGATAGGTTCTTGAGCCTTTGTTGATATGTGTTGTTGGGAATTGATAAAACCAGCTTCCAACATAGTAGGATCATGTACATGATCTTCATTTTCCAGGTTCCTTTGGAGCTTTTCATTTTTTGGTGCACTCTTGTGGGTATCTGAGGCCATATGCTATTGGTAATGGACTCAATATATGGGCCCCTTTCTCGTTAGGTCCTGTGATGTTTTTGGGATATTCCGACGAGCATTTTGAGTTTTGGTAGGGATATATACCTGCCCTGGAGTGGCCACCATGTTGGACTGGTGTCCCCCTGTTGGAACAAGTATTTATTCCCAATCCTGTTGTCTGTAGGTTGCGTGATATTTCTATCGCCCCTCATGGACTGAAGAAGGGATGCATAACTGCTTCGGAGTGACTAACTAATTTTGTGAGTGAGCAATTTTGTTTGAGGAAATTAGGTCATGGGCTTGATTTCTCACCTTTTCCAATGATGCAATGATATCTTGGCATGATTGGAGAATATATTCTAGAATCGATGTCGGATCTCCCATCATGGCCAGGATCTGTTGAGATACATCTTTGGCTGGAATGGGTAGGAAGTCTCATTTCGATGTCGGAGTAGGAGTTTGTGCTTGCTCTGGTCCACCACGAGTCCTGAGTAGATAATAGCAGTTCTCATATTTCAGGACAAAGGAATGAGTCTTTCACATGTTGTCGTCTCTTGATGCAACTGTATTTGACTGGTGATCTTCATATTCACAGTTGAGAATTTTCATCTACTCTCTTACCGTTGTATTTGTCTCATGGGCTTGGTAGGAATCCATGGTAATTTGACTCCTCTTATATTTTCTTTCCAACCTATTTGGATGGTGGGATTGATATTCATTTGAAGGTATTTTTTCCTATGTATAGCTGAGTGTCACCCTATTTGGATGGCGGGATTGTTGTGCATTGGTAGATATTTGCATCTGCCTGTAGCATTCCACTATGTCTGCAAGGAAGGACCAGAGAGAACTAGAAGAGACATGTGTGTGCTCGTATCGTGCCACCCTATTTCTATGGTGGGATTGAGTAGAGAGGGGAGAGTTGTGTGTCTGCCCATTGAAATCCATTGTGTTAGTACGGAGGAGCTACTCCTCAGAAACTAGGGTGATAGTGTGTCCCTCGTTAGATATCTTCCACCCTTCGTGGGAAGCCCAAGGGGCCCGGGTCTCCTGGAATTTTGTAGGTTCCCTCATCATTAGATCCTCCTTGGTGGGAGGAGGTTTAGAAATTTGGTGTCGGCGACGACGCTCTCTGGTGGGGGCTCGTGGGTAGGTTCCATGTGCATCTAGGATGAAGTCATCAGGATCGACTTCATCTACCTTCGTAAGGTATGGGAGGTAGTCATTTTCATGTTTCCGGGAAAGCATCTTGAAATGGTTTGAGATGACCACTGGGGATGCCTTGTGATGGGGTGCCAACAGTGGATGAAGAGGTGGCTGGTGGACCTTTACAGACTGGAGGGCTTGTCTCGTGGCCTTTAGCGTGGAGAGAGTACCATTTCGGTGGTACTCATTGATCAGTGTATTGGATACCCATCATTGATGATGTTGGGTAGGTGAAGGGCTCCTGCTCTTCCTTGAGGCCCCGGCTGCCCGCAGGATTGCTGATGCGTGCGTTTTCATGGATCATGGGGATGCCATTTGGATCAAAGGTCGCTCTACAAGAACCTACAATATATGTATGACATACAGACCACAAACATCTTCAAAGTAGAATTCCTTTAAAAATATGTATATTTTACAATTCATATTTTCCCCTTCCCCTTTTCTCTTGTTGTGGGGCGAAGGGGCCTAAGTGGGGTGAGACTGCCACCTTGGTTAAGGATTCACGTCGGGTTCACCATTTTTGTTATACCTTTGGGGTGGTGCATTTTTCACGTACTAGGGTGAACAAAATATTCTAATGTGTAGTATCCTTTTGTCTTTTATCATTTAGGTAGAAACTCCACCTTTTTTTGAGGATTCATGTCGGGTTCACCATTTTTGTTCCGCCTCTCGGGTGGTGCATTTTAAAGTGTCATTATCCTTTAAAGAAGGTTGAATTAACCCTGTAGGAACTATTGGTCCTAGCGGGCGATTTTGTGGGGGTCAATCACTCATGAAACTAGTTGTGCATGGATATAACTTCCCCAGATAGTATCCAACTGGTTTATTCGTGGAGCCAAGAATTCCCAACGGCCCTGGTATCTATGATTCATGGACCATCTTTCCAAAGGCAGGCACTCGTTGGCTGATGATTTGGCCAATGACACTTAAGGACTCCATTGGTTGAGATTATGGGAGGCCAGGCTCATCTCACCCTTCCGGGGGAGGATTGTTTTCTATTCTAGGACTCTCTTATAGATTTAATTCATGTTCATATGATTGTAAATACTTGGTTTATTCCCGAAGAGTGTGTCCATTGGCTACCCCTGGTTTTCAAGATCTTCCTGAGCATGCATATGTCTGATTCCACAGAGGTGATGCTGACTTATCCATATTATTCGACGATCTAAAGTTTATCGTCATCCAGGGGGGACAGAAGGCGAATTGATGTTGAGATCAGCCCTACAAGGAGGTATTCCTACATATCATTATGAGAGGAATCAAAACCCACGTTGTTATGAGGTGTGGGGATTACACATGGAAGCTTCCCATTTGACAGGAACATAATTGGGTGGACCCTTTTGGAATGGGAACCCTTTTAGCTCGGGCCTTCTGGCAGGCATCCTATATATCCTGGTCTAGTTATGAATCAGAGTACTCTAAGTTCAGAATATGTGGATCTTACGCATGGTGGTTTCCCAACTGAGTGGGTGTGGTTGGGTGGATCCTTTATGGATGGGAACCCATTTGAGCTCGATCCTTCTAACGGGAATCCTACAAATCTTGATTTGGTTAGGAATCAGGGTTCTCATAGTTCAGAAAATGTGGTGATCTCGTAATCCATACAAAAAATATGAGCCCACATGATAAATGTTCGATGTGAGAAACAAGATGAAGTGAAATATTCAAAAATGCACATGCCTCCTCCCCTGTTGGTGTTGAAGGGTGATCCCACGATGGAAGATGCTGGGTTGACCATGGAAGAGGGAACGAAGCAACAAACCATTTAATGTGAGATGACATTAAATGTCATGCGACCTGACCTCAAAAGATTGGGGACAATCCTCAGTTGGAGGGCCCCCAAGAACGTTCTGGGAAGGAGAGAAGTTTCATCCTCACCAAAGGGGGGAGAGAACATAACCCCTTTGACTAGTCAATGTATCCCATTAAATGGAAAAAAGTGATCTACCCTAATTCCGAGAATGGGAAGGTTCAAATTAACATCCAAAGGTTGGATTCTGGGTTTCCGTGGGAATTTAGCCTCATTGGAATTCCCAAAGACCACACCTTTGGTGGGAGGGCCTTCGTGACTCCGCTTACCATGGGTATTTAGACTCAATGGGGCATGCTGATGCGCCGGAAAGCCTGATCATACGGTTCTAGTGGCTTTGGAGGAGGCATTGACCTAGTGCTGGGGGATGGGTTAGCGGAGGGATTTTGGAGGTCTGAATGGTAATGGAGGGGTGAGGTTGCAACTGAAGGGAACAATACCTGAAAACACCCAATATCAAGTACTCGTTTCTCATGCGGGTTTGGGAAGGCTCTGCATACTGTAGTGGTATGTGGGTAGGAGGGCCATCTGTGTACCGATGTGGTATGCGGGCATGGGTATTTCCAATAGCATACCAAAGTGGTACACATATCACCATGATTCTTTGGGTTGTATCCACATATGGATTGGGTACACGGTGTCGGGTTCAGTCTGCGTAGCAGTATGCCATGTAGATCATCATACTGAAGGAGGGTCTGGGGAATTACCATTCACGTGAAATTCATCTTCGAGTAGTCTTTGGTTTTCAGTTTACCAGTTAGGTTTGAGGTTTTTTAATTTTTCTTTTTCCCCCATTTTATGGTTCGCAGCCGACTGTACCTGCGGTGGAAGTGACTCGTGGTTTGGGATTTCACCGATGAAATGAAACGGAATCCAATGTTCCACCTCATAGTTTCCCTCAAGCCTTCATCACCCATTCTCTCTTCTATCCTCCTCTTTTCATTATTCTACTATGTTATTTTTATAGAGCATCGGAGTGATCATATCAAATGGGCACGCGACACCATTTGTGAAGGCCCATTTAAGTAGTATTTTTACCCGTAGAAGACTCTGTCAACTGGGATCCGTGAGGACTTTAGTTTGTGATAATGGTTTGTGGAACCATTCTTATCCACTTATTCTAATAACTGAGGGGCTCGAAGCATGGTACATGGATAGTCTTCTTCATAGTTCACGGTTTTCCTTCCATTCTTTCCATCGCTGTAAGGACCCATAAATTTCAAGGAATTTTTTTTCTTAAATTTTTTGGGATTTTACGAGTATGTAGTTTCTGATTGCACCTGATTACGAGGTCCGTTGTGCCCAGAATCAATTTCCAAATTTTAGCTCGGGTATGTTCAGTGAACGAATGAGCAGGTTGTTCTAACATTTGAAAAGGTTCTAGGAATCGAAATCCGAGGGCACCGATGAAACCACGGTGCCGGTAATTTCTTAAGAAGACTTTTACTGGAGTTGCATTTTCTTGGGAAGAGTTGTTTAAAAATGTGGTTTAAGTTTAACTGAAATAAAATTGTGTTATAAATTTTATTTATCCTTTCTAGGTGGTTTATTCCAAGGTTTGAGATTTGGGGTGGGACCCACTAAAATCCAAATCTTTCTTGATTAGGATATTTGTGAGGTGGGGCCCACACGAGCCCCACCCCTTCCAATTCTTCTAACTACTCAAACCCCTCAATAAATTTTTCCAACTTTTCATCCAATTAATTAGTCTATTCAAGATTAATTAATTGAGTGAATTTACCTTTTGAAGTTTGAAATGTTGTCATGTGTAAATAAAATAAGGCAAAGCCTTGTTTTATTTTTGGGGTTGTTGTGTTGTGTGGAGAAATGAGAGAGGTAATGTTCTTTACTTTGAAGAACTTCATCTTCCTCATTGAAGAATGTGAAGAATGCCGACATGCCATTCTATCTTCTCTCCACGTCAAAGAGAGTGAGACGTTGTTTCTTCCTCAGACGTTCTCCGTCGACGTTTACGGATCCTCACCCAGCGACACTGTTTTCCGTGACTCTCATCGTTCATCAACTTCTTTGAGGTAGGGGTTGATATTATGTTCGAGATTAATTTGAAGTTCTTCATTAATTTTGGCCACATGTTATCAATGTAACGGGAGGAGGACCGACCACACAAACACGGACGAACCTCCTCCCCATTTTGTTGTTGATTTTCTTCATGGCTTGAAACGGAGGCGGTGCCATTGAACCGCGCGAGGTCAAGAGAACTGCGGTCGGAGCGGGCCGTGGTGGAGGAGCACGGCGCCATCGCGCCACGCCGGTGAGGTCGAAAGAGGCCGTGGCCGGAGCCGGGCCGCGACAGAGGAGCACAGCGCTGTCACACCGAGCCGGAGCACCAAGGAGGGTCACGGCTGAGGTCGGCCGCGACGGAGGGGCGTGGCGCCGTCCCGTCGCGCTGGACTGAAGGAAGCAGTGGCCCTTGGCTATGGCGGTTCAACAAGGGGACGGCCGGACATTCGGTCATCGGCGCTCTAGGAGGCGGGACCGACGGGTCCTGCGGAGGGTCTCTGGCTGACCATTACGGCCGGCCGTTTTTCGGAAAGTCCAGAGGTTGTAACCCCTGGCAGCTGGCAAGGGCGGGCCCCACCCAAAAGTGGGCCACCATTCAAAATAAGGGGGGGGGGGGGGGGGCTCCCCCCCCTTCCGCGTCCGTCATGCTGGGTCGGCCGCCTACAGTGGGGGTCCGGTCCGGCTCGGGGGTCCGGCCTAGCCGCGCCCCACCGGGCCTGACCCGGAACCGGGTCGGGTCGACCCGGTTCGGGCCAACCCTGGGGGTATTGGGCCTGGTCAGACCGGGCCCAAACCCCTACTTTCGGAAAGTTCCGTTCAAACACCCATAACTTAGGCTACAGAACTCTGATCGACGCACCATCAGTTGAGTTGGGACCCTTGGATCAAGATGGTCATTTTGATATATTATAATCAGGGTTTGGAGAATTATGTGTACGACCAGGTTGGATCGAACACAAAACCAACCGGGCCCTCGGAGCAGAAACACTTATAACTTGAGCTCCGGACGTCCGATTGACATGTCGTCAACTTTGTTGGATTACTATTAGTGAGACGGTTCTTTTGGATAACTCCACTCAAGGTTTGGACGTAGCTGGAGTACGGTCCGGTTGGTTTTATCTTAAAAACCAATCGTGCCCCTCGGACGAAAAGGCTAATAACTCTCAGACCGAGCGTCTGACTAACGCGCCATCTGTCGCGTTGAGTTCCTATTAATGAGGCAGAACATTGTGATACATCAACTCTGGACTTTGTGATAGTTGATGTATCAACCCCCCTGGCTCATGGGGCAGACCCTCCTGGAATCGAGCATGCTGTGTGTGTGGGAACCCTAGAGCTGGCTGTGACGAAGATGATGACTACCGTACTAGGATCCTCAGTGGGTTTGACAAGGAGGACTACCGTACTAGGATCCTCATTTGGTACGATGATGACAAATACCATACTAAGATCCTCTATGGGTTCGATGATGACGTCTACCGTTCTGGGATCCTCCGTGGGTTCGACGACGACATCTACTGTAGAGACCCGAAGCCTGATGTACATGGACATTACATTACTTTTGCAGAATACTTAGTACATATCAAAAACACACACACAAGGATCGTAATAGTTTAGGGTCTTTGGAAACTCGGAATATAATCTTCTAATCCTGGTGAAATATCTTCAACATCTCCCATAAAGATATTCCTTTTTTTATACCTAAAACCCTTCTTTATATCCTGGGGAAAAGTAAACATAAAATGGTGAGCTCAAATGCTCAGTAAGGGTAAACAAAATAAATATCAATCACATCGTATACACAAGCACATAACTTTTGAAAATCATAACCTGCAAAAGAGATCATAATTTCATAACATGGGATAAATAATGGCAGTGAAATGTAATCACAATAATCATAACATAAAACATTAAACTTTGTGGCATACACACATAATCATAGAGAATCATTTCTTGTTAGTCAAGACTCATTTCCAAGACTATCTTAGTGGACAAAGTCCCTTTCTGAACCGAGTCACCCTCGTTTCAGTCATGTTTCACTGAACCGGTATAACCTACCGTTCCAGCCATGTCTATCTCATGAGATATAACATCTTTACCCATTGAATTGGAGGGAGATATAGGTCCCACCCATCTCATAATGATACCATTCTTATGTGTGCCACAAAATCATAAACCATACATCATTGCATAACCCATGTAATAAAAATGAGAATCTTAAACATCATGACATCATAAAACAATTCATATATGATAAAGGAATTCATAAAAATAATTCCTTTACAACATAATCAAATCAATGTAATAATAGAGATAAAAACAGAACCCTTTATTATCTTAGATGGAAAATAATTTTGATAAAACACTTGAACTTCATTCTTGAGGAAAATATCCTTTCTACTTAAAAAACACTTTTCCTTTCTTAACATGTCTTAAAATTATAAAATAAAAGATGTTGATTAAAAATAAACTTGAAAACTTGTAAAGGAAGCTTCTTGGAAATAATTTTTTAAAAATCCATTCATGCCGTATAAGTTAAAAAAAACATTCTTCTCGTACTTTTGTCGGAAAAGTCAAAAAAGTACCTCGTAACGTAAACAAAAGAAAGATTACTTACATACCATGTAGTAAAAGTAAAAATGGTTAAAAAGGACATTAAAAATACATAAAAACAGTAATAGAAAACATGGACATGGATGATAACAATAACCCCAGTAAATACCAAAGCATAAACAATCTCGGATAGAAATGAGATTGTGATATTTTCCCTTACCTTAGGTCCGATTTGCTTCGTAAGTGTCTGAACCTCCTGTATAATGATTTAAATAATGTCATTGACTTATTACATAATCATATTCGTTGTTATGATATCATATATGGTTCACTTATGACTTTATATTACCCGTTCTTTTGTAAATTCCATGTTAAATAGCGTTTTGGGTAAAATTGTTTCATTTGTCGTCCTTGTTTTGACTTGTAATTATTCATATGATTACTTAGATCATGATTACTTAATTCCAGAATATAAAACATGATTTATATATATATATATATATTCAGAATATACATAAATATAATAAATCATTAATTGGAAAGAAATACACCGTTCATATAGACTGTAGTCCGTACGTACGCATGAACGATGTTTTCATTTCCTTATTGAATTGAATGGAATTAAGTAGATGACATACATATAAATATACATAAATCCAGTATCATTATTATTTCATATATTTCATTAGTACTTATTATATATACTTTATAATTATTCATGAATGGTTAATCATTGAGAATGAATTTCATCGCGTCGTGGAGACGGTAGTCCGTACGTACACACGAGCAATGATATCATTCCCATGGTTGTGGAATTGTGTTAAAGTGTATGTATAATATTTCAGTATCAATATAAATTTATAATAATCATATATAGTTACTTATTACACCATTATACCTATCCTTGTAAGGTGATGGTGGAAAATAGATTACACCACGGCGTGGAGACGGTATTCCGTACGTATGCACGCGCGGTGATTTCATTTTTCCGTAGGATGGATAAAAGGTGAATTAGGGTTGTTTCATATTTATAATAACATATCAGTATGTAAGTAATACTGATGTTATTACTTTATCATGAAACAACTAAAGAAGAAGAAGTTGAAGAAGAAAGAAATAGAAAAGATCGGTAATGGGTATTACCTCTTCTTTTAAACGCCTCTTTGAATCCTCCACTTAGGGAACTAAGATTGGTCTTTGAAGAAGCCCAGGACCTCTAGGCTTATTCTAGGGAAGTGGAGAAGGGATTTTGGCAGGGTTTGGCCGAGCTTGAGTGCTCAAATTGGTGTGAGGAGAAGGGGGAGGAGGTGCCCTTTTATAAGGGAGGAGAGGGGCACCTTAGGAATATCTCAAAATATTATTTTATATTAAAGTCAAAATCGGTTTATAATGTTTCAAAAGGGTATTATTTCGAAGGTAAAGTGGGTATGGGTCGAAATCCTATCAACCAATAGTATTTAGACAAGTTTAGGTTATTATTTTAACCTTATCAATTAGATTTAACTCTAAGTTAAATAATTTAACTTTTACTGTGTCTTTTTGTTTTCTTACAATATATGGTTAATAAACTTACTATAAGAAGCCAAACGAACCCCAAGTTGCTTATTATTAACATATATAACCTTATCTAAGTCATTGGGCCGAACCTTAGATTTTTAGGAATAAAATAACAATTATTAATATAATATATTTTAAAAAAACTAATTTATGTCAGTTTTGACACTATTTGGTACATGATTTTTATGAAATTTATAAAAGAATTATATGTTATAAAAAAGTTACCTATATCAACAATAACATGTCATATTAACATATAAAATTAATTTATGTCATAAAAAGGCTCAAATTACATTTATTTGGGCATTTATAACATCAATTATGTCAATATTTCATTAATAAGACAATTACTGCATCATCTTTGTGTCATAATAAATGATAATTATTTAATCCCTAAAAATTTTAAATAAATTACTATGATGTAGATATTTGTATTAGATTTCTGGATACTATTAATGTTAGAAGTTTCATGATGTTTATTACTAAAGTAAAATTATTATACTTACAAGATTTAAGAATGTCACATGTTGTCACATTCTTTAGTTTTAATAATAATTAAATTATTTTCATGGATAAAAGTCCATAAAATGAATCTAATCTGACCCTTAGGTTATATGGGTCTACCTTTAGCCATCCAATAGTATTTTTCCAAGTGTTAGGGTAATTTTATAATCTTATATTTACCCTTAATTACCTGATTTACCTTTAACTATAGTAAATAAAATTTACCGTAGTTACTATTCACAATGCCCAAAAATAAAAAGTAGCTTATTAACATATTTTCGAACCACTGAGTCCAAATATGGAATCCATTTTTCCAAATTCAATACAAAAAAGATGCAGAAATTAAATTAAAATTAATCCCGTTTTCGAAAGAAAACAGGTTTTTCTTTAAAACATTGCAAAAGATTGAATTGTTTTAACCTACGAATTCAAGGTAAAATCAATGCTAATGACATAAATTATATTAAATGTTAAAAATCTATTCTATTTATACTTTAAAACCATTAAATATTATAATTTAACCACATAATATATTACGATGAAAAAAGTTGTTTTTAATTAAAATATATCGTGTTTTTACTATTCATTAAAATATGAAAGTTATCAGGAAAATATCAAAACATTATCTAATGTAAATTTTTATATCCTCATTCAAAATAAGAATTTTATTTTGTCAAATTGAACATATAAACATGCCAAAAACTATATTTAATGTGGGTGCGCCATCAAAAGGCGGCAAAACTGCATTTTTTTGAAAAATGCTTATTTTACCCAAAAAATTTATTTTGTTCTTATACCATGTTCTAGAAATGTGTAAGATGAATAATAATGTTATAAAATTCAAAATTTAGTTAATACTATTCATAACGGCTAGTTCATGACAATATTATAATAATATGTCATTGTTTATTAAAACCCGGTATTGCGTACAACACATGCTATCGAGGAAGGTCGTGATTGCGTGTAATGCAAGCCAAGTCAGGGTTGTGTGCTGTGAAAGAATCCTTAGTTGTT
The DNA here is from genome assembly GCA_963277665.1 of Viscum album. Lineage (NCBI taxonomy): Eukaryota > Viridiplantae > Streptophyta > Magnoliopsida > Santalales > Viscaceae > Viscum > Viscum album. The sequence continues at coordinate 838,546,631 of OY728125.1, read as the reverse complement.
TCATATAACATAATCCAACCATATTTCATTTATACATTGAATATATATATATATACTCAATGTTTCGTAGAATAACTATTATCAAAATTGTGTGTAACACGATCCAAGAATAGTATTGCCTATACTGCAAGCTAATACGGTGTTGCATATAGTTCAAGGTAATCTTGGTGTAGAATAAAAAACAAGAAATTAATGAAATTAAAATAATATTTTTCATAAAATCTTGGGGTGTAACATTCTACCCCCATTAAATTTAATTTCGCCCTCAAAATTCGTCGGGGTTATAAATGCTTTACTACTCGAAAGTTTGTTTAATAGAAACCCACATCGTAAAAAGGAATACCAAAATATGGCTTTAAAAAATAAATATGAAATGTAACGGTTACCCAAATTAACTCATCACTGGGTTTCCACGTAGGAGAACATAGCTGAAAATATGGATATGGAAGAAAAATCTAACCATAATGTTATGATGGAGAGTGGTAGAGAACATGGCTATGGAAAAGCCAACAATCAAAAATCCATAAATTTGTGATGATCTAAGGTACCATCTGATTCATCAGATATAAGAGCACTAGGACAACATTTTTGGTTTTCAAGATTATTTCCCTAAAGTTGATGAAATTCGAATTAGAAGAAATACTTTCGTGATTTTGGTATAGTGTCACCGTTTGTCGTTCTTTGGACAATTTCCACTTCATCTCTTAATGAAATGAAGTTGAATTTGTCATTCGTGATGTGTTAGAAGATCATGTGATAGAATGATGGTTCATTCCATCTCTTTCAAACAAAAGGTTAGGAAAAGTTAAAATGTCCATCTTATGGTTAATCGTATATGGTTCCAAAAATGAACTTATACTTCATGTATCATACCACTAAATAAAATAAAACTAGTTTCTACTAAACAGGGACTTCCTGTAGGCCAGTGGTAGACGATAAAGGCCAGTCGCACTTCGGTTGTGGGTTCGATTCCCACAGCCTTGTCCGACGTGATGGGCTGTCGCTCGTCCTGCAGGTTGTCCTTTTTCTAAAACTATATTACTATAACATCCCGTCAATAATATCGAAAAAAAACTTCTATCCTTAAACAATACTAACTTATGTCCAACATAATCCATTCCAATCTTTAGGCTTATCCATAATACTACAGTCCACTCTGATATCATAGTGAAAACGATTACCAGAGATTTAATACCATCGTTGATCCCCATATATCATAAGATATGTCTTGTTGGTCACAATCTAAACATTCAAAGGCCTTAATCGTGTATTCTTTTGAATACCCATTGAACCTTATTGAAAACATGAATGCAGTTAAACGTTAACACTTTCCACATACCAAAATCCTCAAAATTCTATATACTCAAACCATGATATCACTTAGTCCATATATCAATCATGAGCTCATGAATACTGTCAAACATTTCATTTTCTCTTTATCACTTCATTATGCGCATATCATCCACTTTCCAAAAAATATCTGAATAACCATTCATTGTTACTCATACCATTCATCATAAACTTTCAAAACATAAGGAAAGACAACAGTGTAACAATCCTTAGATGTATTTTTATTCTATAGTACAACATTACACTTGATAAACATGTAATCATTCCACTACATTCTTAAACCATTGACCGAGCTTCAACAATTCTTTCATCTCACATATCATTTGTAGTCTCTTCATCATCATCAACAAAAATACTACCCATACGACCATACCGATTCTCTTCATGAGACATTCCATTAGGGCATTGGTTTGCATAATGCCCGTACATTCCACATTTAAAACATTTAACCATTGTTGATTTCGTAGCAATACCATTAACCTCATCCATGGTGTTATCTGAAACTTTTCCATTGCACTTACTGGATTTGTGTCCTTCTTTTCCACACCCAAAGCATCTTCCAGTTCCTTTGAAACATTCTCCTTGATGCCTCTTCCCACATGATTTACATAGGGGAAATTGAACTTTCTTTCCTCTATGATAATCATGAAACTCCATCTTTCTCTTATTAGCGGAGTCAGGAAACTTACCAAATTTTACTTTATTGATCATATTATGAGATTGCTGATTCGGCATAATAATGATGTTTGGACTTCCAAATCCCATTTTATTTGATTTCTTATGAAGAATATCAATCCATTGTCCATCATATCCTCCATTATCATGAATCATCTTGTTTCCATCCATTTTCTAAAACCCAAAAAGAATAGTGTGAGAGGAAAAAATCATGCTAGGGAAAACAACATAATAAAGGGGGAGTACCTTCAATATCTAACATCTTAGGTTTAATTCTATTATCGTTAGCGTAATTCAAGTACTATAACCTATACGTATACTTAACCTTAGGGACATCCCTAGACATACCTTTAGAAATATCTCTAGGGATCTCAATAAAGTTCTCGCATCCTAGTTTCCAAAGGTTGACTAAACCTTTCCTCTGATACCAATTGTAGAGTCCCGAAGCCTGATGTACATGGTAATTACATTACTTTTGCAGAATACATAGTACATAACAAAAACACACACACAAGGATCGTAATAGTTTAGTGTCTTTGGAAACTCGGAATATAATCTTCTAATCCTGGTGAAAGTTCTTCAACATCTCCCATAAATATCTTCCGTCTTTTTATACCTAAAAACTTTCTTTATATCCTGGGGAAAAGTAAAGATAAAAGGGTGATCTCAAATGCTCTGTAAGGTTAAACAAAATAAATATCAATCACATCGTATACACAAGCACATAACTTTTGAAAATCATAACCTGCAAAAGAGATCATAATTTCATAACATGGGATAAATCATGGCAGTGAAATGTAATCACAATAATCATAACATAAAACATTAAACTTTGTGGCATACACACATAATCATAGAAAATCATTTCTTGTTAGTCAAGACTCATTGCCAAGACTATCTTAGTGGACAAAGTCCCTTTCTGAACTGAGTCACCCTCGTTTCAGTCCTGTTTCACTGAACCGGTATAACCTACCGTTCCAACCATTCTATCTCATGAGATATAAAATCTTTACCCAATGCATTGGAGGTAGATATAGGTCCCACCCATCTAATGATGATACCATTCTTATGTGTGCCACAAAATCATAAACCATACATCATTGCATAACCCATGTAATAAAAATGGGAATCTTAAACATCATGACATCATAAAACAATTCATATACGATAAAGGAATTCATAAAAATAATTCCTTTACAACATAATCAAATCAATGTAATAATAGGGATAAAAACAGAACCCTTTATTATCTTAGATGGAAAATAATTTTGATAAAACACTTGAACTTCATTCTTGAGGAAAATATCCTCTCTACTTCAAAAACACTTTTCCTTTCTTAATATGTCGTAAAATTATAAAATAAAAGAAGTTGATTAAAAATAAACATGAAAACTTGTAAAGGAATCTTCTTGGAAATAATGTTTTAAAAATCCATTCATGCCGTATAAGTTAAAAAAACATTCTTCTCGTACTTTTGTCGGAAAAGTAAAAAAAGTACCTCGTAACGTAAGCAAAAGAAAGATTACTTACATACCATGTAGTAAAAGTAAAAATGGTTAAAAAGGACATTAAAAATACATAAAAACCCTTTTAGAAAACATGGAAATGGATGATACCAATATCCCCAGTAAATACCAAAGTATAAACAATCTCGGATAAAAATGAGATTGTGATATTTTCCCTTACCTTAGGTCTGATTTGCTTCGTAAGTGTCCGAACCTCCTGTATAATGATTTAAATAATGTCATTGACTTATTAAAGAATCATATTCGTTGTTATGATATCATATATGGTTCACTTATGACTTTATATTACCCATTCATTTGTAAATTCCATGTTAAAAAGCGTTTTGGGTAAAATTGTTTCATTTGTCGTCCGTGTTTTGACTTGTAATTATTCATATGATTACTTAGATCATGATTACTTAATTCCAGAATATAAAACATGATATATATATATATATATTCATAATATACATATGTATAATAAATCAATAAATGGAAAGAAATACACCGTTCATGGAGACGGTAGTCCGTACGTACGCATGAACGCTGTTTTCGTTCCCTTATTGAATTGAATGGAATTAAGTAGATGACATACATATAAATATACATAAATCCAATGCAATTATTATGTCATATATTTCATTAGTACTTATTATATATACTTTATAATTATTCATGAATGGTTAATCATTGACAATGAATCTCATCGCGTCGTGGAGACGGTAGTCCGTACGTACGCACGAGCGATGATATCATTCCCATGGTCGTGGAATTGTGTTAAAGTGTATGTATAATATTTCAGTATCAATATAACTTTATAATAATCATATATAGTTACTTATTACACCATTATACCCATCCTTGTAAGGTGATGGTGGAAAATAGATTACACCACGGCGTGGAGACGGTATTCCGTACGTACGCACGCGCGGTGATTTCATTTTTCCGTAGGATGGATAGAATGTGAGTTAGGGTTGTCTCATATTTATAATAACATATCAGTATGTAAGTAATACTTATGTTATTACTTTATCATGAAACAACTAAAGAAGAAGAAGTTGAAGAAGAATGAAATTGAAATGATCGGTAATGGGTATTACCTCTTCTTTTAAACGCCTCTTTGAATCCTCCACTTAGGGAACTAAGATTGGTCTTTGAAGAAGACCAGGACCTCTAGGATTATTCTAGGGAAGTGGAGAAGTGATATTGGCAGGGGTTGTCCGAGCATGAGTGCTCAAATTGGTGTGAGGAGAAGGGGGAGGAGGTGCCCTTTTATAAGGGAGGAGAGGGGCACCTTAGGAATATCTCAAAATATTATTTTATATTAAAGTCAAAATAGGTTTATAATGGTTCCAAAGGGTATTATTTCAAAGGTAAAGTGGGGATGGGTCGCAATACTATCAACCAATAGGATTTAGACAAGTTTAGTTCATTATTTTAACCTTATAAATTAGATTCACCTCTAAGTTAAATAATTTAACTTTTACCGTGTCTTTTTGTTTTCTTACACTATATGGTTAATAAACATACTATAAGAAGCCAAAAGAACCCCAAGTTGTTTATTATTAATATATAAAACCTTATATAAGTCATTTGGCCGATCCTTAGATTTTGAGGAATAAAATAACAATTAATAATATAATATTTTTTTTAAAAAACTAATTTATGTCAATTTTGACACTATTTGGTACATGATTTTTATGAAATTTATAAAAGAATGATATGTTAGAAAAACGTTACTTATATCAACAATAACATGTCATATTAACCTAGAAAATTAATGTATGTCATAAAAAGTCTCAAATTACATTTATTTGGGCATTTATAACATCAATTATGTCAATATTTCATTAATAAGACACTTACTGCATCATCTTTGTGTCATAATAAATGATAATTATTTAATCCCTAAAAATTCTAAATAAATTCCTATGATGTAGATAATTGTATTATATTTCTGGAGACTATTCATGTTTGAAGTTTCATGAAGTTTATTACTAAATTAAAATTATTATACTTATAAGATTTAAGAAAGTGACATGTTGTCACATTCTTTAGTTTTAATAATAATTAAATTAATTTCATGGACAAAAGTCCATAAAATGAATCTAATCCGACCCTTAGGTAATATGGGTCTACGTTTAGCCATAAAATAGGATTTTTGCAAGTGTTAGGGTAATTTTATAATCTTATATTTACCCTTAATTACCCGATTTACCTTTAACTATAGTAAATAAAATTTACCGTAGTTACTATTCACAATGCCCAAAAATAAAAAGTAGCTTATTAACATATTTTGGACCCACTGATTCCAAATATGGAATCCATTTTTCCAAATTCAATACAAAAAAGATGCAGAAATTAAATAAAAATAATTCCCGTTGTCGAAAGAAAACGAGTTTTTCTATAAAACATTGCAAAAGATAGAATTGTTTTAACCTACGAAATCAAGGTAAAATCAATGCTAATGACATACATTATATTAAATTGTAAAAATATATTCTATTTATACTTTAAAACCATTAAATATTATAATTTAACCACATAAGATATTACGATGAAAAAAGTTGTTTTTAATTAAAATATAGCGTGTTTTTACTATTCATTAAAATATGAAAGTTATCGGAAAAATATAAAAACTTTATCTAATGTAAATTTTTATATCCTCATTCAAAAGAAGAATTTTATTTTGTCAAATTGAACATATAAACATGTCAAAAACTAGATTTAAAGTTGGTGCGCCATCAAAAGGCGGCAAATCTGCATTTTTTTGACAAATACTTATTTTACCCAAAAAATTTATTTTGTTCTTATACCATGTTCTAGAAATGTGTAAGATGAATAATAATGTTATAAAATTCAAAATTTAGTTAATACTATTCATAATGTCTAGTTCATGACAATATTATAATAATATATCATTGTTTATTAAAACCCGGTATTGCGTACAACACATGCTCTCAAGGAAGGTCGTGATTGCGTGTAATGCAAGACAAGGCAGGGTTGCGTGTTGTGAAAGAATCCTTAGTTGTTTCGTATAACAGAATCCAACCATATTTCATTTATACATTGAATATATATATATATATACTCAATGTTGTGTAGAATAACTATTATCAAAATTGTGTGTAACACAATCCAAGAATAGTGTTGTGTATACTGCAAGATGATACGGTGTTGCGTATAGCGCAAGGTAATCTTGGTGTAGAATACAACACAAGACATTAGTGAAATTAAAAGAATATTTTTCATAAAATCTTGGGGTGTTACATCTACTGTGATGGGATCCTCCGTGGGTTCGACGGCGATGACTTCTATACTAGGATCCTCTGTGGGTTCAGCAGCGTTGTCGACTGTACTTGGATCCACTGTGGGTTCATAAGCGATGACTACTATACTTGGATCCTCTGTGGATTCGGCAGTGACAACTTCTGTACAAGGATCCTACGTGGGATCGACAAAGGAGATGATTCCGAGGTTACATCTAAGCATATCTACCTCTATTCAGAAGTAGTATACCTCTGTGAGATGAGTCTTCACTTTCAATCATTATCTTCGATATGATTGACTTGCTTTCTTGTGTTTATTGGGTTGTGCTTTCCTGTGTGAATTGGGTTGTACTTTCCTGTGTGGACTGGATTGAACTTGGGCTCAGAAGTTGGAGCTGAACTGGAATTGATGACTTAGGTTTATGTATGGGTATATACCTAAGTAGTGTTGGTTGTTACTTTGTGATTGTATCATTCCATTTTGGTTTATCCTTCATGGATTCTGGGAGACCATCGTGGGTCTTAGGGTCCCTACAGAGTATCGTATACTAACCCATGCATGGGCTATGCCCGCACTACCTTGTGTTGGTTGCAGACGACGAACATCGCTGATCGTGGTTGAGTCTTGTGGAGCGGGACGGTACCTGGAGGTGGACTATCAGTCGGGACGTACACGGAGTGGACGACTAGACTCGGGGAGCTGATGAGACTATCTGTACTCACCCTTCAGGTGGGAGTTCCGGAGGACGACTTCGTAGTTTCTGCTTTACTTTTCAGTTGTTTTACTTTCCTTCCAGTTGTACTGCACTTTCAATTAGGTTTGTATACTGGCCCATTTACTTTTTAGAACATACTATTATACTCAATTTACTTACTGTTTAATTCAGCTTGCATACTCTATAGTGATTGTTTTCTTATATAAAGGAAATTATTTCCCTTTCATCGGTATTTATGCCTTTGGTGCTAGTTGCCAGCCCCTGGCCTGAGGAAGGCGGGCTTGGGGTAGTCACGGCACGGGCCCAGAGGATGGGTCAGGAAAAATTGGTATCAGAGGAGTTGGTTCTACCGCAGAACTCAGAACTATGATAATTTATTCTCTGTGGAGAAATAGTGTTAAGAGTATTGAGTGTGGTTATCAGTCCAGGGAGTCCAGTGTTGGTGCGGTGACCGACGTATCCATACACCAGGACCGTGACTTCTGATTTCCGACTCAATGCACAAAAACATTTATTGCGTGTGTGTTTCAAATTTTTCTTTGTGATTACTTGTGTCAGCTCACCAAGTATACTATATTGACCATGGTGCACCCGTTTCTTTTCAGGATGGCCCCATGACAGCAGCCAGCTAGGGTTCCGAGCTTTGTACGAGATGGCATCCCACTGAGTGACGAGGCCTCGGTGCAGGGCCCCATTACAGCGGAGGCACTAGCAACACCTTTACCCACTGAGCCACTGATGCCACCAACCCCAGTAGCTGAGAGTGCATGTCTCCTGAGTGCACTGCACAAGTTTCAGCGTCAGAGACCGCCCAGGTTCTGCGGGGAGACCGACCCTCTGGCGACCGAGGATTGGCTGGAGGCTGTTGTTCGAGTTTTTAGGTATGTAGGGACACCAGCTGACCTCATGGTGATCATTGTGGCGAGTCTCCTACATGTAGTAGCAGGTAGATAGTGGAGCATGATGCTCCAGGTGCATGACGAGGCATCACTTATTTGGACAGATTTCGAGAGCCTCTTTCACTCGGAGTTAGTTCCAGCTACCCTCTGTGTGGTGCGCATTCAGGAGTTACTACAGCTACGGCAGGGCAGCATTATAGTAGCCTAGTAATCGGTGAGATTTACCGACCTCTCGCACTACTCCACAGATATGGTACGGGACCCGTTCTTCAGGGCCTAGACCTTCAAGCAGGGACTGAGGCATGAGATCAGGGCTTCGATGATCTCCTTCAACATCACGACGCAGGTGGGGGTTCTGGAGATATCCCTTATAGTGGAGAGTTTTCTCACTGAGCAGTCACCAGCAGTGAGACCCTCCGCATGATGAACTGCATTGGAGTCTTCTGCAGCCAGCAGTAGACAGATGACGCAGAGGACCAAGCGGGCCAGACCATCAGATGAGAAATCTTAGGAAACAGGTTCAGTTGTGTGGGGCAACCGAAACAGAACAAGCCATACGAGGAGCAGACAGTGTTATGCATGCAGCGGGCATGGTCACATGGCTCGAGATTGGATGACCCACTCTGTAGATGAGCAGCAGGTGTTAGAGGGACCTCCCATGCAGAGGTTCGACCGTGGCGGTCCGCAGGGAACAATAGGACGAGGCACAGGAGCTGGCCGAGCAGCAGGTTGTGGGCGATGCTTTGAGGCCCTACCACCACCACCACCACTAGGAAGACCACCCCGACCGTAGGGAATGGGTGGACAGGGGAGAGCTCAGCTTCAGAGAACTGAGGCCTTCAACCATAGAGATCTGGGAGTAGATGGACAGGAGCAGGACTATCTCCAGACATGGAGACTTTTTTTCATGATGCTTCTAGCTTTGTTGATGTTTTTTTGTGGATGCTTTGTGTCTTTGTACCTTGAGCTGCAGTAATAAAAGACACGTGTTCTTGTGATGTTTTTTCTTCAATGTCCTTTTTATGTAGTGGATACTGAGAGGTTCTGGTTAAAACCATTGACTTGACCCTCACTTTCGAGATTCCTACTAGAGGAGACCTAGTGACCACACACTGCTGCCGACAGTGTAACTCGATCCTTGGAGGCGAGAGTAACAGTTGGATCTCTAGGTAGTAGCGCGGAGGCCTTACGACGTCGTCCATGGCATGAAATAGTACCATTCATGGTAGGATTGACTATATTAGGCAAATGATGTGGTTCATCCAAAGGATGAGACCAGATTTATTTTTTTTTCTGTAGAAGAGGAATCTCAGCATCTCATGTAGATCGTAGACGAAGAAGGGTGAATTTAGTTCTTACTAATGGTTAGTCTCACCCATTGTTCGACGAGCGAACAGTTTACGGTTCTCACCAACTTAATAGTCTCAGGTGTATCTTTTCTCATAAAGACATGAACCTGAGATAGCGACGATGGATTGAGTTCCTTCTGGACAATGACATCGAGATATTTTATACTCTTGGGAAGGGGAACATTGTAGCGGATGCTCTTGGTAGGAGGTCGGGCATTCAGCTGTTAGGAGTGGCAAGACAGCAGCTGGCCACGTTTTCAAATATCCTTTGTGGATAATGTTGGAGTGAGTATGTGTAGAACCAGAGATGGTTCAGGCTACGTCAGAGATGGTGCAGATCATCCTAGAGCAGATGAGGACTGCACAGAGCAGAGAAAAGTCGTATGCTGTTAGGAGTTGGAGACCATTGGAGTTCGAGGATGGTGACCATGTTTTCTTACGAATCTCACCTCGGCGTGAATTATGGAGATTTGGCCTTGGCAGAAATTTATCTCCGCGCTTCATCAGACCTTTCTAGGTCCTCAGTAGAGTAGGCGAGGTGGCTTACCACCTGGCCCTTCTACCTTAGGTGCACCGAGTGCACGACGTCTTTCACGTATCTCAGCTGAGGAGATATGTGCACGACCCGATGCATATCATCGACCACGGGGAGCTAGACAACGATGACAGTGAAACTTTTGCAGAGGTCCCGGTGGAGATCGAGAATCGACAGGAGCGGGTGCTATGTGGGCGGTCGATTCCCCTAGTGTGCATCAGGTGGCAGCACTGGAACCTCCAGGAGAGAACATGGGAGTGGGAGGCTCAGATGCATGCTCAGTACCCTCATTTGTTTCCCTAGTTTATGTTGTATCTTTACGGGGACATAAAGCCCTGAGGTGGGATTAATGTAAAGGCCCATAAATTCCAAGGAATGTTTTTTTCATAAATTCATTGGGATTTTACGTGTATGAAGTTTCTGACGGCACCTGATTCTGAGGTCCGGTGTACCCGGAATCAATTTCTGAAGTATAGCTCGGGTATGTTCAGTGAACGAATGAGCGGGTTTTTCTAATTTTTGAACCGGTTCTCGGAATCAAAATCTGAGGGCACCGATGAAACCGCGGTGCCAACAATTGATTAATAAGACTTTTAATAAAGTTGTGTTTTCTCTGGAATAATTGTTTAAAAATGTGCTTTAAGTGTAAGTGAAATAAAATTGTGTTATAATTTTTATTTCTCATTTCTAGGTGGTTTATTCCTAGGTTTTGGAGTGGGGGTGGGACCCACTAAAATCCTAATCCCTCTTGATTAGGATATTTGTGAGGTGGGGCCCACACGATCCCCACCCCTTCAAATTCTTCTAACTCCTCAAACCCCTCAATAAATTTTGCCTACTTGTCATCTAATTAATTAGTCTATTCATGATTAATTAATTGAGTGAATTTTACTTTTGAAGTTTGAAATGTAGGCATGTGTAAATAAAATAAGGCAAAGCCTTAATTTATTTTGGGGGATGTTGTGTTGTGTGGAGAATTGAGAGAGGGAGAGTTCTATACATTGAAGAACACCATCTTCCTTATTGAATAATGCAATGAAATCTAACATGCCCTTCCATCTTCTCTCCACGTCAAAGATAGCGAGACGTTGTTTCCTCCTCAGATGTCCTCCGTCGACGTTTACGGAGCCTCACCTCGCGACGTTGTTTTCCGCGACGCTCATCATTAGAAAACTTCTTTTAGGTAGGGGTTGATTTTATGTTCGAGATTAATTTGAAGTTATTCATTACTTTTGGCCGACTGTTATCAATGTAACGGGAGGCGGACGGACCGCACGAACACGGCTGAACCTCCTCCCCATTTTGTTGTTGATTTTCATCGTGTATTGAAATGGAGGCGGTGTCGTTGCACCGCACGAGGTCAAGAGAACCGCGGCCGGAGCAGGACATGGTGGAGGAGCGTTGCGCCGTCACGCTGCATCGGTGAGGCAGAAAGAGGCCGCGACCGGAGCCGGGCTGCGGCGGAGGAGCACGGTGCCGCCGCGCCGCGCTAGAGCACCAAGGAGGGCCGCGGCCAGGGCAGGCCGCGAAACCGTCGTGCAGCGCCGAATAGAAGGAAGCCGCATCCCATGGCTGTGGTGGTTCAGCAAGGGGGCGACCGGACATCGGACCACCGGTGCTCTAGGAGGCAGGACCGACGGGTTCCACGGCGGGTCTCAGGCCTGCCATTACGGCCAACCGTTTTTTGGGATGTCCAGGGGTTGTGACCCCCAACAGCTGGCAAGGAAGGGACCCACCCAAAAGGGGGCCGCCGTCCAAAACATGGGGGGGCACACCTCCCCCCCTTCCATGTGCGCCGCGCTGGGTCGGCCGCCCGCACTAGGTCGGACCGCCCGCGCCGGGCCGGGCCGCCCGCGTCGGGCTGTGCCACCCGCGCCGGGCCGGTCCGCCCACGCCGGGTCGGGCCGCCTGCGTCGGGCCGGGCCGCCCGCGCGGGGTCGGGCCACCCGCGCCGGGCTGGACCCCCGCGCCGGGCCAGGCCGCGCTAGCAGGGTGGGTACGCGCTAGCCGCGCCGCGCCATGACCAACTGGGCTGGACCCGGACCCGAGTCGAGTCGACCCGGTACGGGTCGACCTAGGGGGAATTGCGCTGGGTCGGACCGGGCCCAAACCCCCTACTTTCGGACAGTTCCGTTCAATCACCCATAACATGCGTTAAAGTCTAATGATCAATGAACCATCAGTTGCATTGGGATCCTTGGATCGAGACGGTCGTTTCAGTATATTACACTTAGGGTTTCAGAGAACAATGGGTACGGCCGGGTTTGTTCAAACATGAAGCCAACCGGGCCCTCGGAGCGGAAACACTTATAACTTGAGCTCCGGACATCCGATTGACGTGTCGTTGACTTTTTTGGATTACTCTTAGTGAGGCGGTTCTTTTGGCATACTTTTCTCGAGGTTTGGACACAGCTAGAGTACGGTCGGGTTGGTTTTAGCATAAAAACCAACCGTGCCCCTGGGACGAAATGGCCAATAACTCTCAGACCGGGAGTCCGACTGACGCGTCTTCTGTCGCGTTGAGATCCTATTGACAATATTAAACTTTGTGATACATCAAATATGGATTGTGTGATAGCTGATGTATCGACCCCCCCTTGGCTCATGGAGCGGACCCTCCTCGAATCGTGCGTGCTGTTTGCGGGAACCCTAGAGCTGGCTGCGACGAAGATGACGAATACCGTACTAGGATACTCAGTGGGATCGAAGAGGAAGACTACCGTACTAGGATCCTAAGTGGGTTCGATGAGGACCACTACCGTACTATGATCCTCTGTGGATTCGAAAACGACTTCTACCATACTGGGATCCTCTGTGGGTTCGACGATGACATCTACCGTGCTGGGATACTCTGTGGGTTCGACGACGATGACTTTTGTACTATGATACTCCGTGGGTTTAACAGAGCTGTCGACTGTACTTGGATCCTCTATGGGTTTGGAAGCGATGACTACTATACTTGGATCCTTCGTGGATTCGGCAGTGACGACTTCTGTACTAGGATCCTACGTGGGATCAACAGAGGAGATGATTCAGATGTTACATCTAATCATATCCACCTCTCTTCACAAGTATTATACATGTGTTAGCTGATTCTTGACATTCAATCCTTATCTTTGAAATTATTGACTTGCTTTCCTGTGTGGATTGGGTTGTGCTTTCATGTGTGGATTTGGTTGTACATTCCTGTGTGGACTAGATTGAACTTGGGCTCAGAAGTTGGAGCCGAACTGGAATCGATGACTTAGGTATATGTATGGGCATACACCTAAGTAGTGTTGGTTGTTACATCATGATTGTATCTTTCCTTTGTGGTTTATCCTTCGTGGATTTGGGGAGACCTTCTGGAGTCTCGGGGTCCCTACAGAGTATCGTATACTCACCCCTGCACGGGCTATGCCCATACTACGTTGTGTTGGTTGCAGACGACGAACAATGCTGATCGTGGTTGAGGCTTGTGGAGCGGGACGGTACCCAGAGGTGGACTATCTGGGGGGACGTACACGGAGTGGACTGCCGGACTCAGGGAGCCGACGAGACTATCTGTACTCACACTTCTGGTGGGAGTTCCGAAGGATGACTTCGTGGTTTCTTCTTTACTTTTCAATTGTTGTACTTTCCTTCCAGTTGTATTGCACTTTCATTTGGGCTTGTTTACTGGCCCATTTACTTTCCAACACATACTATTGTACTCAGTTTACTTACTGTTTACTTCAGCTTTCGTACTCTGTGGTGTGTGTTTTCTTATATAAAGGCAATTTCTTCCCTTTCATCGGGATTTACGCCTTTGGGGCTAGTCTCCAGACCATGGCCTATGGAAGGCGGGCTTGGGGTAGTCACGGCACGGGCCCCGAGGATGCGTCGTGACAATCGCCTCGTGGGCCAATGGTTCGTAGACCATATTCTTCCCGTACCCTTCCCAGTGATGGTACACAAGCAATTTAAAAAAATTAATTTATTCAAGTTCATTTAAATAAATTCAAATCAATTTGAGTCCCTTCACCTTGATAAACTTATAGAAGTTCTTAATTCCTTCTATAAAGCAATGATGGGGGTATTTTCATCCTTTTGTAAAATTTTCAATACCCTACAATAATAAATAGACATGACATCATGAAAAATCATATATCTAACACATGTCTACCAAATAAGACACCATGATGCCTAAACATACCTTCCTCAGCTATATATTGGAAGGATAATCATAGGATATCAAAAGTGATCAATATAAATCCAAAATTTTGGTGATAATGTATCTTGGTAGTCCCATGAAATTGAGTTAGATCAGCCCATATGGTTATCTTATGCCATATCCATCACGGGTCATCCCTTTAATCCATCTTACTCTGACTCCATCACGGGTCATGACTCTAGGTTTTTGTACCCTATAGATGCCTTGGGTTAGGCCTCCATGTTTTCATACCCCAAATACTGCTACTTTAGGTTAGGCATCTTGGACATCAAGACCCTACCTAATGTTCAGGCCCATCATCTAAAGCCATGAAAACTCCTCTATTAATTGATAACCTTATCGCAATGGTCCATGTTTCTTGAGTACCAATACCAAAACCTCTAAATTATTGGTAACACGCATAAAAGGGTAGAGCATAGATGGGTAAACAAATCATACCATCATCATAATATAGTATAAAAATACAATACATGTGATCAATATCAACATGGTCAAATAATCTAAAATCATATTCATGGTCCCAAGAATCATGAAAAGGTATAATGGGCTACACAAACATACACGCCCATGTGATGTCTACCAAGAACTGTAATGAAAAATATTCCAGTTCAAGAAAAATAACATTGAAAAAATATATTCAAGAGCCCCAAATAGTAATAAACCTACTAACTCAATAATTTTGATGATGTAATCCAATTTTCATCAAACGATTGAATCTCATACCATGTTATACACCCATGGAGAACTTCTTTTCATGTTAAGGATTCCAAAATCAGGTTTTGTTTAATCAATAATGAGGGTTAGAAATGGTACCTGAGAGGATTAAATTTGAAAATGGCTAATACAAAATTACACATCTCATGGATCCCATCAATATAACAAGTATCTAGAATATTGAACAATAAGAACCCAATTCCTTGAATCCATTGTTGACTAAGAAAAAAATACTAAATTCCACAAAGAATATAGAAGAGAACCACTTGTCTACCCAATTAAAATCAATCCACCTACAATCAATGAATGTAAAACAAATCTCAAAAAGTATTAAAAAAGAATAAGATCTAAAGATGATCAATCTAAAGAACCATACATTTAAATTTATACCATTCATGAGGAATCACTAACCATTCAATGTGATGTTGATGAAACATTGAATCCACAACCAATCTACTAAGATTTTCTCAATGAATCATAGATCTATCATAAATCTGAAATCAAGACGATTTGATGATTTTTTAAAACAACCCCATAAAACATCTATAATTTATTAAAGATCATGATAAAATAAAGAATCTCCATCAAAATGATAGATCCACCACTAACCATAAATGGAATAATGACTCATAACTAGATCATCATTGTAACCATAGAACTGTTATTTATCCATTCATAATTCTCAACTAAGAATATGAATTTAGCATTCATCTTGAGAAACATCACTAATATAGAATCACTAGATCACTCCATCATTGACGAATCAAGGGGAGATGAATGAGAGATATCTACTTGGAAGGGGGAGATTTAAAATTATAAATAGGTTCTTTATGGATGGAATTATACATTGAAAATATACAAAATAAAGTTGAATATTAAATACAAAGGGTGCATTTATTTTCCTACCGTAATGGGCACAATGATTGGTAGGTGGTAGCACCTTCTTGTTGGGGATAAGAATTTTCCATGTCAGTTTTTTAAGAAGAACCTACTCATTTCTTCCAACACCACTAGCTAGTTAGGGGTGTGCTGAAAACATTATGCTAATAACAACACTATCACATGACCACTCGATTCTATTAGCAACCCATTTGATGCTTTATATCTCCCACACATACAAGAATTATCTAAAACTACAATGTTCGATTATCAAATCCATTTTAAATTAAAAAAATAACCTTTTAAAAACTAATAAATATTTGGAACCAAAAGAATAATTTTTTTAAACTTAACAAGTCATACATTAATTTAACATGAGGGTGTTTGAAATCTACAAATATAATTACTTCTAATCCACAATAAATTAATTAATGGTTCCTCTTAAACAAATCAATCCATCGAGCCTTGAAATAAGTATCTATCTACCATATCACCTCATATATCCATCCATGATTACATATAATACATATGTTGTTACTATCTACCCATCCAGGAATTTTTCACCTCATTATAAAATCTACATAGGGAAATCCACATAACATTTTTCATGTCATAGCTCAATATCCTCATAGCTAAGACATGAATAAAATAATATATATACCTCTAGAGCTAAAATTCATGAACCATTCCATGAATACCTTAGTAACAGGAAGGAGTATCTATATAGTACACCACCATCCCAACCATTATAGTGATCTCAAAGGGTATAACACAACATAGAACTAGAATCCCTTACTCAATTGTCAATATTCTAACCAAGATTTTCAATATATGAAAAACCCAATTTCCAATAAAAACTCTAAAGGTCTCCTCCTATGGTTAGCATAAGATATCATCATTCTCTAAGATATTATGAACCTCTTTTAAATTTGTAGATCTCTCTCAAAGGACTTATATACCATATTTTCGCTCACTACTACTGACTCACCAACCTCATTCCAATAATGTTGTTAATGAAATGGCCTTCCATAAATAGTCTCATAAGGTTCCATCTAAATCAAGGCATGGTAAATATTTTTTATGAGATATCAACTAAGTCCATGTGATAATACCATGCTTGAAATAGGTCTAAGGAACATGAATGATGTATATCCTTCGATATGTGTATTGTATACTATGACTATTCATATATATAGGGACTGTAAAAATTACTCAATCTCAACTGACTCTCTAAGTTCTTATGCAAGCTCCACCAAAACAGCTAAAATAATATATGCCTCCATACTATATATAATTCTCATGGAAAACCCATGCAGTTGTACTACCACAATAAAATAATGAATCATATCTCTTCCACTGGGTGGGTCTCATAGATCAGTAAGAAATTTGAAAATCTCATTATACCATGACAATCTCCCAAACAACATTACAGACCCTCAATGTCCTAGGTAACCCCATTTAGAATTTAATCATGATTTAATTACACTTAAATGTTGGAATAGGAAGTGGTTAGATAAAACCATTAGAAAACTGGTGCTACACCATTTTCATCTGTTAAGTAGGGAATTAGGAAATGAATCTAACAATATCCCTTTTCATCATGGTCACCACAACTACCAACTAGACCCACGGTACATCATTTTCAATCTAGGATTCACCACCCAGATAGAGGTATGTAAGAATATTATAAGTTCCTATTTTATTCAAAAATATACTATAAATCTCCAATGAACAAGATTTATATCATCCACATCCAACAACCACCAAGGTTTTAGGTCACCAAGTGCTAGTTGTTCCCTTATCACAAAACACTCTGATTCGAATCGTTGGCTAGACTTTACCTAGTATACTAAATAATATGTGGTCACTAATGGAGAATAAGTCATTGATCCATGTTCCTAAGTATCATTAATCCAACAATTTTCCAACAAGCTCATCATTCACCAAAATTCATCTAAAGGACATTCACAAAGATCCTGAGCTACATGTGTCTTACAATTAAGATAATATTCATCAATGTTACCTTTACTTGGTGTATAGGCCATATCAATGTTGAATGTCTTCAGATACACTCCCCCCCCACTTCCTCAAATTCAAATCCCACATTGATAATATATATGAAAGGATGTTGTGGTTCATGTGGATTATAAACCTTTTATAAAACATATATTAACACTAATACATCAAATAATGTACCAAAACTATTAGCTCTAGGTTTTGGGTGGGATATATTCACTCATGGGTTTATAGATGATGTGAACCATAAGATACTACCAACTTTCTCTGCATCAGTACTATTCAAAAACCAATGCATTAAAACACATGTCATATCTGATCCCATGGTCATGATGAATCAACACAAGAGTTATAGTCAACCTCTTATTTATCTCATCACAATCATCCTATAACTTTTCTATTAATTAGAACATCACTTCATTATTTATCAATGGAGTCCTTGCTGCAAAAAAATGAAATAGGCCTTGGGTAAAATGAAAATAGTATTTCATTAATCCAAAAAATATCTTGATATACAACCCATTTAAAGTATGTGTCCAAAAACATTGTTCCTCTAAATTATCTGAGACCACTGATATACCAGTATTAGAAACCATAATACCAATTAATTTTAACTCCTAAATCCAAAAGTTACAAATCAATAGCTTATAAAACATTTATGTTCTCAAAGTGTACCTGAACTATCTCGATAGGAATAGAATAGTGATCTCGGTCAGTGATTAAATGATGACATCATTAACTAATAACATATTTAATGTGTAAAGATATGAGTGAATGATATTTCTCTTGATGTCCACAAACACTTAAGATGAATTTCTTAGTACAAAAAAAACATGAATATGTACTTGTATAGTCTATAACTTCTCCAAAACACTATCTTTAGGATTCCCACCTCTCTAAATAGTAATTGGTGATTACCTAATTGAAGATAAATCTTAGAGAACCGTTAGTACACCTGCAATTTATCAATGATATCATCTTTCATTGGAAAAGGATATGATTTCTCCATCATCTCCAAATTATGTTTTATTTAATATATGCAGATTTGTTGACTATCATATTCCTTCTTGGAGATTAGTACCAATTCATCACATGATAAAGTAATTGGCCTATCAAATCCCTTCCACCGAAATTCTCCATGTTTTAACTTAATAAACTTCAACTAATTTGGATCAATATGTTATGTTGGTATTGAAATGGGTTAAAAACTGTGAATGAGATCTATCTCAAAGTCAACTCTTTTATTTGGGGTAATTTTTATGAATTCATCTAGAATGGAAACCAAATAGAGACAAAAATATATAAGGGAAATATGAGGAAACTACCACAGATCCCAATGAATGATAAAATACTATAATTATTATCATGATAATCCCATTTTGGGTCACATCAGGACAACATCTACCTTCTCCCAACTCCAATTTACCTAGAATCATGACCTTATCTCTATTGAGAAATATGGATGATACCCATATATGATATCAATTAATTAGGGATCAAAAGTTGTTCAACAATTCAATTCCAAGAATAACATCAAATATCATCATCTAAAGAATACTAATGTCCCAGAAATTTATATAACTGAAAAGAACTATTGGAAACTCTAGGAATTTCTAATGATGGTCAACATTCAATCCCAATAGTTTATCAAGGGAAAGAAACATAGAAGATAACCTGAATGGTAACATATGTCAAGAAATAACATGTTCACATATAAAGGAATGAGAATCAAGAACATGAAAATCAATACACATAGTATAAGTGATCAAGATCACACCTAAAATAAAAGAATTTATCTTACCAATATATGATAGAGTCTGATTCAATACATATATATGGCCATTATTAACTCGATGACCTTGTCATTGATATAAATGACTTACCTAGGTCATTAACATCTGATCCTTCTACTAAGGACCCCATCCAGATCCCTTTTTCCCATGCTATATTTGAAATTATACCTTATTGAATTTTGACAACAATTCACTATGGAAATATTTCTAATGATGCCCCATATTACGAAATTGTCAACACTTTATATAATGTGATATTCAGACCCTATAATAAAGATTTGTCTTTCCAAACATAAAGAACATTGGATGATCACTTTAGAGGGATAGAGAATATATACTCTACTTCCCCTAAATTCTATTTCCCTACAACACATCCCTAGTATTCATCTTCCTACTACTATAAGGGGAACTTGTTATAACTATAGGAGGTCTACCCACCTAAGCATAAAAGGGTGAATGATAGACTACAACTCGATCATCCTTAAGGCCATTATCATTATTCTAGTTTATACACAGAACCATAGGATATCTATTTTGGATGAAAATATTAATATGTCAATTAATATCATAGTGAAGATCGATCTCAACATTCTTCTCCGTATGTGCCTTATATCTAGATAAGAGAGGTGGGAGGTAGCTTAGTGAAACAAATGGAGTATATTCATATCATCTTAGATCCTTACAATAGATTTAGGAACTATTGATCTTGGTCTAGATTCATTTTATTATGGATACAGTAATCAAAAAATAGGTCCTTCAAAGCCTCCATGTGAGACCCACACACTTCTCATAACATTATGTCCACCACAGAATCTCATAGAGTGTTCATGTAGTATGAACAATGCCATCATTTACTTCATACACATAGGTGTATAAATGAGATAAAATACTTCATAGATTATATCTAACACATCTTCAATATCCTTTAACCCTTCTATACACTGATATGATGGGGGATATTGGAGGTAGAAGTCTCTAAAATATTCAATTTTAGACCTTGGTTCCCCTTCACCCTGGGATGGTTCAACAAGAAGGAGTACCTTTTTTGGTGAGCCTACAAATAATTTTAACAAATCCTGTATGAAATTTTTCTTTGTTATACCCACTATTACATTTGGTGATGTAACGATGCATTATCCATAGCATAAGTATCCCCACCTATAACATCCCATGTTTTTCATAAAAAAATATTATATGTTTTTAGATAAATATTCAATATGTATCAGAAATACACAAATGAGTAACCTAAAGGTTTATTGTAATATATCATCATTTTATAGTTAATTTCTTCTTTACATTTTTCCTTGAACCGCTTGGTTGGGATTCCCATTATTCATTAAACCTTGGTGGTTGAGTTCCCTTGTGAATGGCGAGATTTTTTTGGGGAAAATTACCTAATGTTTAGGGATGCATGGATGTTCAAATTAATGTAGTCCAAGAATAAATGGTTCACAGGGGATTATGAGGCTTCCATGTTAGTTTGGAAGACATCAAAGGTTTTTTGGATGATTTTGTAGAAGTCAGGCTTAAAGATGTCAGCAGGACACTTACATGTTATGTAAATGTTACACGATCTATAAATATTTCCTGTTAAATGCAGTGAAATTGGTTCATGGAATAAAATTAATACGCACCGAGAAAAAGGTTCACATCATGCAATGTTTGAGTAGGGTTATTTTAACCTATGGTGATGCATTATTCACATTAACTCATAAATTGATAATGACATACGAGGAAAATATTATACTCCATTTATTTCTTGAGATCAGTGATTTTAAATCCCCAATGTGTATGATATTTCATTCCACTCATGATTATCCTCTCATATATATATCCCTATGTGATTTCCAGGTGATTTTAGAGTTTGTTATTCTATTCTAAAAATCCCGATCAAGAAATCAATCACCCATTAGAATTTTTTCATAGGTTTTCTCCACTCTTACACTTGGTCCTCAGTTTCATTGTTTATTGTTTTAACTACTATGGAAACAGGTGATTATATTTATCTTGTGTGATCCTTTTCTCCTTGTTATCTTTTTCACCTTCAAACTTGTTGGTGTTACCAGTTGGAAGTGTTGTCTTGATCGATGGTTAAAGGTAGGTGGTCTAAAAAATAATCCTACAGTCTATTTTATTGGTTCTGTATGTGAAATATTGATATTTTTTCAAAAAAATGTGTGCATTATTTAATTAAATGATAAATGAAGATAAATCATATGTTGTTTTTATTCATCAGATCCCATTAGATTCAATTGAATTGAGACATGGATTGTTCCTTCCCATTTCATGGGCCTTACCTTGGTATAATAATGAATCGAATACTTTCTTAATGTATGTTTAACATGATGTTGGACTTTAAGTTATTTATTTTGATAGATTCACCATGGGAAATGGTTAAATAAATTTTTGAAAAGGATATGAGTGATATGATATTATTGGGTTCAAACTAACAATTTAATGGATTGAAATCCACATGATAATAGAGTTTTGTAATTAAAATACATGGTAATTTGAAGAATTAACCATTGAGTCTTATAAAACAATATTTTTATATAATTAATGTTATGAATTGTGATGTGATTCCTGATGTTATTATTATATAGTGGTCTTGTACCAAATTCCTGATATAATGCTTATATAGTGGGTTTGGACTAGCATCATGTCGAAATGCTTATATAGTGGGATTATCCCAGTTTCATGGTATAATTCTTAAAGAGATTGGCCCGATTTTACTGAAATTATTATATAGGGGGATTTTTATAAATGATGAAATATTTATTGGTCATGGACCGGATGTTGTAATAGTCATAGGGATTGGCCCAGAAGCTAATATTTTTATACATGGGTCTTTCCATAGTTATGGGATTTTACCATGGATTTGTGGTTACGGTTTTCATGGTTGTGTTACATGATCATAGCCACTCTAGTATGGTGATGAATAAGGTTTATTATTGTGTAATATTAATTTTATTAATTAACAACCCCTTTTATCACTTAATTGCATGAAATTATTATTTTACTAGTTTTTTTAGACATGCTGGTGTCAACCTACTGATTTTTACTCACAACTAATTTGATCCACCATTTGGTACACAAACATATTACATGGATATAGGTTCAAATAATGGAAAAGGATCCTCCTGCTAATTGTTTCTTACTAGATGGATAGAAGTTTGGAGATTGTAACAACATGGGGATCAAGACTAGGTTCTTTTGAGATTACTTGTTTCAATTGGATCTTTAATTTTTCTTACTTTTAATTTTACATTCAGATACATTCTATCCTAGAATTGCATGATTATTTATTTATTAGTTCCTCCTTTTAATTATAGTTATATGTTTTACTATTTCCTCTATTTCAATTACTCCAATATTTATTTCTGTTTTTTATTTCCACTATATTGTATCCCTGTTCTAGGGGGTATAGTCTCCACACTACACTCATCACACCCTGCTATTTGTCGACATCCTCAGGTGTATGGGGAGGAATGCTTATGGTCCCACAACTAACCTAATTTGTCTATCTGAGAGAGTTCCAGAGCAGGGGATGTTACAATGTTTTATCAAAGGAATATAGTTATTCTTTTATAATGATTCACTATTCAAGAATGGAAAAAATTTGACTAGCATGTTCTAGGGTGTGGTAATGACCTTGTGTGTGGGAGTAGCTAAACCATTTACGGGGGGAATCTGAGCACCCAGGGATGGTATTACTGTTCACGATGTTTTCATATTATGGTTAATGTTATTTCACATAGGAGGATTCACATGTTGTGTGATGTTATTGTTTATTTATTTTTATACGTGCGTCCTAGGTTGTCTCTAGATAAGTATGCATGC
Source organism: Viscum album (assembly GCA_963277665.1). Taxonomy (NCBI): domain Eukaryota; kingdom Viridiplantae; phylum Streptophyta; class Magnoliopsida; order Santalales; family Viscaceae; genus Viscum; species Viscum album. Next base: position 838,522,899 of record OY728125.1, on the reverse strand, counting down.
ATCATGATAGGAATACCAGGATATATCTTAACATGCATTTTTCATGTTTGGAACATAGTTATAACATGTGATATGTATTTTCGTGTATGAAATATGAAATTTTATAACTGATATATTTGATAAATTAAATGAAATAATTGTTATGTCGAGCTAAAAAAATTCTAATCAATGTTTATAGAGACAATGAGCCAATTGGTTTAGTTGTTTTCACCTTATGAGGTTAACCTTTTGTTACACAATATTCTATGGAGTGTGTGTCTCTTTTGGAGTAAAATCCTCCACCTCATCATCAAATTGATTATTAGGAGAGTGAAAATTAGTGACCCACCAATTCTATAGAACCAGAGCTTCCTTTAGCTCCTATGGATTAAAAGGATATTCATCTTCACAATAGATTATTTAGGTAATTGTGATCCATGGGAAGGATGAATGTTCACACCATGCCTTATATGTGTAAGATGATAAGTGAATTTAAGCTGGAACATCTACCTATATTCACTTGAGAGGGAGGCCCTCAGGCATTTGAGTTCATCCAGAAGATATTCATGAACTACAAGACACTCATAGATACGAGGTTGGAGTTTACTATATACATCCTCCATGAACTAGCCAAAATTAGGTAGGAAATTATATTGGAAGATAAGAATCAATAGAATTTATCATGAAATTAATTCTAGGAAATGTTTTATAGAAACTTTTATCTAGATACATTTAGGGATGATAATGCATTCAAGTTTATTAAACTAACATTGGAGGGATTTTTATTGATGGATTTCTCTAGAAAATTTGTTGACTTACAACACATTTCTCCATCTATGTTAGTTTATAAGATCTATATGGAGATATTTTTAATAAATGAGATTCTTTATGAGATCAAGTCATAAGTGAATGTTTTTTTATTGAGTATCTTTTCATATGTGATGATTCATGCAATCATCACAGAAGGAAATCTGAGGGAGGTCCCAAGCAGTGGCCATGATTTTTCAGCATAACGAACAAGAAGATCTTATTCTAGTGTCAATAAGTGATGCTAGGATATTTTTCACCAAGGAAACAATGGGAAAGAATTTCGGGTAATCAAGAACCATCGTATAAATTTATTCCATTATAGTGTAATATGTGTTTTAGGGTAGGCTACATGAAGAATCATTGTCTGTACCTTGAATTGGAGTTCCATGCTTGTGGTGGGATGAGAAACCTATTGATGGTTTTTATGGTCATAAAAAAATATGTGTTAGGGTATAATGGTTTGTACTAGATTATAGGAAGGACTCACCTAACCATATTAAGACATGTATTTAGAGTTCCATAGGATGTTCAGGTCGAGGTAGGGGATGAGGTACCTCAATACATGAGCAGTAATACTATAAAGAATGAATAATTTAGGGGATTTATCCAAAGCCTGTGGAATAGCGGTAGTTCAATTTCATGCTATGAAATCTACTCTAGATAGTGTGGATATAAGAAATTATAATGTTAGATGTAAAATTCATGTATCATATACCCCTTGTTTTGTTATGTTTGATATAAGAGTATCAGATTCCTTTTTATCAATTCTTTTTTAAAAACATTTTATTCTTAGTTGTGGAAATTTTTGATGGTGTGGTCATATAATATTCAATGTTTCAATTTATTATCTCTTGAAATTAGTGGTCAATGTCTTTTTTTTGAACTGTTTTTACTAGAAAAAAAAATGTTTCAGTTTGATTCTTACTATGGACTGGCTTTATCTATACATCGATCCTGTTGGTTATTAACGTAGGAGAGTTACCTCTCTTTTCTATAAATAGAAATCTTTTTTCTCGAAGGAGAGTGGGATCTTCAAACTAGTTATGAATGAATAATTCAAATCCAATTGGAATGTCTCACAGTTAGATATCAAGGATTATTGAGGATAATAGTTGAATATGGAAGGATACTTTTCATCTAGTAGTAGAATATTTTTAAGATTTGTTTCCTGATAAGTACTATAGCTTACCACATATGTGGGAGATGGAGTTCATGAGCAAGCTAGTTTCAAGAAACAAACTAGTTTCTATTCCTCTATACAGGATGACACTAGAAGAGCTTTGGTAGTTGAATTTACATTTGGATGATTCAGAAGACAAAGGTTTTATATGTCCCTGTATATATCCATGGGATTCTGCAATTCTTTTCACCAAGAAGGTTGATATGAATTTCCACTTTTTTGTGGATTTTCAGAATGAACCACGTGTCGGTAAAAAACTAATATCCCCTTACATGCATCAACAATAACTTCAACTAGTTGAGAGGTTCTATGATCTAATCCAAGATAAATTTCATATTAGTATAACACTAATTGAGGGTGAGGAAATTATACATACATCAGAATAATTTTTGGAGTAGGTATGTCTTGTATGCGATGATTACCAGGAAAACAACAAAATCCATAAAAAGGATATTTAAAAAACTCCAGCAAATATTGATGTGAATTTCTCATTGTCAGCAAAACACTACCAGATTACCTCCTGAGGATATCACATAAGGAATTTTATGAAAAAATAAAACAAATATCCTAGTAATATATGATGTTACGCTCGATGGATTATTATCATAAGTGATCAAATCATGAAGAATATGAAGTTGAATTTCTCTAGATCATTCACACATGAATCAAAAATCTATGGGAGCATTGATCTCCAAAATACGAGTGCTAGTGTAATGATCTGACAATTCCTTCAATGCTCCAATGATCACCATGTCACCTTGCTTACGATGTATGAGGTTGATATTGATCGGATCTTCTGGATATATAAATTCACTCTCTGTAAAGGTGAATAGGATAAATATTATCTTCATATCTCTCCATGAAAATCTTCATTTGGGAGAGATTCAATTCCTATATAGTGTGTTAAATAATTACCCATAAATGGAACCCTGGCCCATGAAATGTTTTTCACGCTTTTTAAATTATATTATCAGTACTATGCTCAGTCATAAATACCATTTATTTTGTTATCGATTTCTTGTAATATAATAAATATATTACCTGATAATACTCGATTCATTAACTCTACACATAATTTATAAAAACATTATACGAAACAATAATATCTTAAACTAATATTCATTGAAATAATATTTTTTATGTATTTACAATAAAAAATGTAAAAAAATTACTAAAAAAATAAATTTAAATTGTTAATAACATGAATAATATGAATTTAATTATTAATTTGGTGATATTATCTCATAGGAAAAAACTCAGACACTAGTAGTGGGGACCATTTGTCTCATAATAACATTCAACTAAGAAGGGTAGATTCTTGAATATACTATTGCGTGTGACCTTTTAGGCCCTTATCTCAGTATCATAGAATACTATTCATAGTCTATGATTGGGATCCAGTAACCCATCATGGACCCTAAAGAGATAAGGATATTCATAATAATGAAAACCACCCCATGAACATACACTATGTAATATAATCTCTTAGTCATTAATATATCATAAATTAGGATGCACACCCATGTCATCATCCTTTCTTGCATTATTATTTTTTGGTCTAGCTGGAATGATTTACCCTCGACTGGAATGGACATGATCTTTTGATTGTACTACCATCCTGATCAATGAGGCCCTCTATATATTAGTTCCTTAAATTGAAAGAAAAAAAAATATTTATTTGACCCTTGAAACAATTCCATTCCACCAATGGCACACCCAACACAAATTACCTCACCACAATTTCATTATCATGGGTTTTTTCTTGCATCAAAGTACGTTATTAAATGGAACACATTGTCAATGATCTAAATTTAGGAGACCATTACACATGTCTATAGATAGGAACATACAATGACACCCCAAACATGTGGAGTTCCTATTGGGGTTATTTACTCATGATATTACTACTGGGGATCGCCATGGAAAACTTCATTAGAATATGTCTTGATTTGTATGAGCCCCCAACACCTGATTATCAAACATCCACTATGTCCATCCAGTGAGATGTATCTAGACTATGGGACACATGTTTAAGATTAATTTAATAGTTTCAAAAGGTTCTTATTATGGACTATTATATACTAAAACCATGTGATAAGAAAATTAATTTGTGAAAATTACTATTAAATAATGGACACATAAATATGTACACTATAATAGTAAGTGTACATCATGTATATCTAACTGTACACATAGTATGGTAATCAAAAGTGTTGCATTTTTGGTTCTATGGAACCCACTATTAAAATACTCCCACTTACACTAGATCCAACTTACTTACCAACATTGTTATTTATCACATTATCAAAATCGTGTTTCTTCTGAGTTGCAGCTTTAGTTTCAGGGTCTACCATGATTTCGATGCATGAATTATCTACTATATCTAACAACACCTCCTTGAGTAAAACGTCTCCAGAGATGATATCCTCATGTATATAACTTTTTTTCCACTGTCCTAACATGACATTTTAGCTAGTGAGAATATTATAATTTACATTATGATAATACATTACGTACAATAATTTATTATTGGAAATAGAAAAAATAATTGCATTTAATTTATTCTTAGCTACCTCAGAAGGTGCAGCGTAATCAATATTTATAGGTATAACTACCAATGGATTTTATGAGCTTTTCTTGGTCAACTCCTTAGCCTGTTTGTGATACTATACCTCATGGATCTAAATAAGACTAGTTTGTATCCCATGAAAACTAGTATTCATTCTTTTCCACATACCAGGTACATATCCTTTATACATTCCAAAGTACAAATGGAGAGTTATACCCACTTACCTAGCAGTTCTCCTTGATATCACTGACATCTACCTAAAAAAATTATATCTTGGAAAATAAATTGTTTAACATATCATGATATACATGATCGATCTATCACATAAGCTCTTAAAATTCAAATCACAATGTAAATCTACCCACATGTCTTGGAAAAGTCAACCTGGAGTGATATATTCCATGTGACACTGGAAGAAATTATAACTCGAATTATTCCAACATTTATTTTTCAATACTGCATCACTATATGTACAGTTGAATAGGTCCCAACATTATTTAGATCTAACTCAATAAATTTTGTTCCTTAGAACATAGGTTGATACATTAATTCAATCAATGAAGAATATAATTCATCCTAATCATTACCAACTATAATACTAATATCTTGTTTGCATATGTTTTTGAACATATATTACCCAAAAAACAAAGGCACTCCCACTAACCAATGGTAGAAAGGTAGAAAAAATTCATTACAAATGAATATTCTATAATCTTGTTGCTTATGTCTATAAAAAAACTAGAATTTAGTTACTTTAAACCTTTATTAGCATTATGTGATGTGACCATCACTTTTTGTTTGCATCGTATAGTCACCTTCCATGAGTGGTGGTCATGACATCTAATAGCCAATAAAATAATCATAGATAATAGATATGAAAAATAAAATTCTATAGGATTTATGCATGTCGAGTTTTTGTAACAAATTGAACCTTAGTGGTAGTATGATTGAACCATCCATGTGTAATTTAATTTGAATCCCATGACAGTATTCAAAATAATAATCCCCTTTTCACTTTGACATAATAAATCCATTATTGAATTTCAATTAATCTTGTCAATCACAGTTAATTTCCAAATACTACATATTTTTAGGATTTATTATTCTCAATGAATAATTTATCATTGGCCATTGTGAAAACAAAAACCATCACCATTGATTTTACTTCCTATGCAGTATGTGTCTTTGGAATATTCATGTTCCACAACCACTTGTGGAACTAGTTCCTATGAAAACTACATGTTCACCTTTGGCATTGACTAAATCCAAGTCAGTCTAGCTCCCACTATCTCTAATAATGATGTTCACCCTTATATATAAATTTAGTGTACCACTTTACTACAACTTTTCTATCATAGGTATTTATGAAATATTCTATGAAACATTTAGAAAAATTACATTAGATGCACATTATGTTTTTCCTTGAAGTAAGATTTTTTATATCCCAACATACTCCCTTCATCTAAAATCATTTCATAATGGATTTCCATCAGTCTATAACTCATATTATATCCATTTTACATTATGGTAGGCACATGGCTATGGTATATCCTCTTTATTTACGAAGAATTTCAAGAAATATAATGGAAGTTTCTACAAGTTAAAAATTTTATACTCCTTACACAATGACTCTGATGTATCAAATGTGAACATAAGAATTACTCCACACTAAATTTATGTGATCAATGTGCACCTATAATACATCATCATTGATCCTCATAATTAACATAGATGTTGTGATGCAGATTAGGTAATGTGAATTTAGGAATTACTCCAAACTACATTATATTGATCGATATAGGTTTAGTCATGATATTCTTCAACTTGATAGCCTGATGAAAATTATATCCCTTAATAATTCATATATAAAACACGACTTTTATATTTTTTGAATCAATTAATGTAACTAATGAAGTATATTTATCACTAGATTACCCTTGTAATACTTAACACTCTCTTTTCGAACTATTTTCACACATATTTGTGTCTTACCAATATCTCTATAGGTTTCAATGTCCAGAATTATGTATAAATGTCAATAAGACATAAGGTTTTTAGAAGAATTGTGTCTAAATACCATATTAGGTATGTCATGGACATCCAATTTAGTTTTTATTGGAAAAGATTTAATTTTCCACAACTGGGTAAATAAGTCTAACATTATATTCATAGCATATTTCATATGATTCATGTATTACTTAAACTATTACTTGAGTATTGTACACCAAAAAAACATTCATTCCTAAACCTAGAATAATGTCACCTTATATATAAAATACACATGATAAAATTGTTTATTGTTATACTTAATAATAGTTTTATATGAATCATTCAATTAGAAGTAGAGAAGTCATGTACTTCTCACTATGGACATAGTAATCACCATTTCTCAATCGCTTGGAAAATGAAACTAAATTATAATAAAATTTCTATACTTACAAGGTTACTGTATATTAATACACATATTTGGTTTCCATATTTTATTTAATACTGAAGATGTAAAACCAGAACATTACATTTTATTTTGATGAATAAACCTAAAGAAGAAGCGATGACTTGCTTCCTTATTTTAGTTTATTTCAATTAAACTTCTATAGTTTTATTTCATCATATGTATTGAAGATAACCTCCTATTAGTACCTCTTTCCTTAATGTAAATTCTGATTGTGACCTTGTAATGCCACATTACATTGGAATTTTCACCTTATCTTTCAATTTCATCACCGTATACATTTAATATTATTCTTTCTTTATGTTCTTATTTTATTTGGATTAGTTTACCTTTATAGGTAATGAATCATTTAGTCAATAATATTCATTTTGTAACCTAAAAATATACTTGAGTAAATGGGTGAAAATGAAATGATAAATATATCCATTGAAATATAATTATCCATATTTTAATATACACATGTCAAGTGTAATGATTACCTTTTTCATATCTTGCTCCACTATCTCCTTGAAAAATTCTTGGAGATGAGACTATATGTTATGTCACTCATTTCATGATGTAGTAACCATAACTAGAATCAGAAGTTGATGATAACATTATGATATAACCATCATATTATACATGAATGAGTCTCCGATAATCATTTTTACACCGTCACATTCTGAGGATGATTAACAGATAGTGGGGGAATCGACACCTTGAATTTCCTATATCAAAGTGTCATTCACAAGAACCTATACTATTCTTATAAACTCATTATAGTTTGGACATTTACTTTTTCCATTATTTATCATATTATTTTTTATGATAAAACATGGAATTTTCTATATAAATTAAATTCTAGAAAATTAGTACTTTTTATCATGACTACCAAATTAGTCATTCTATTAATTAATTAAATCATTAAATGTATCCCACTATATTATTGAATTCTAGGAAATTTCTATGCTAGAATCAGAATAATATGTTGCTTGATTATTCTAGTGGAAAGTATCCTTAAACCTCAACTCAAAGTCTACAAGCTTTGGCTACGCCACTACTCAGAGTGGTAAAGGAAGGTGTTAGACTTGCCAACCACATTAACTAGCAATTTTTTAATTTGTTGAGTGAAGTACCAACTTCTAAAATCATAACTTGATTTACTCAAATTTAACTCTTAAATGATAAAAATTTATCTATGGATAATACTAACTAAAACATTAGTTATGTCAACCAATCACTCTCATTAGAAATCCCCAACAATAAGAGGCACACATAGATATGGCTGACCGAGCACCTCGAACACCCGGTATTGTCTAAATTTAATGATAGAAGGCATTTATAACATAATATTTATTTTTGGGTTTTATTTTTTATTATTATAAAATGAAATCATTTTATATCTGATTAAAATGTACTATGTGATTTCACACACCATTGACCATGAAATAAATATAAAATACACATTGCATCACATGTTCATTTTATGTATACATGGTTTTTTATTATTATTATTTGATCATTCATAAACTATATATAAACAAAATAATAAACCATGAAAAAATAAAATGATGATGAATTGTTGATATGATAATAATTGTAGATCTTTTGAGTGAATAATGGATCAACCAAGAGCCTGGGGGTAAACACCTTGAGTCATGTCACTTGCGACTCAAGTTGCAATGCCTACCCATCATATGCATCAAACTCATGTCTGGCGCGTCACCATAACTCATTTTGAAGTAAATACTTTCTCATCTTCATCATTATAAAACAATACTCGCACACATGTGAGGGGGTCTCGGGGGTATAAAATAAAACTAAGAAGTGGACACATAGGCCTTTATACATTTAAGGACAACGATGACTCACATATCACCATATATTAAATTAATTATTAAAAAAACACCACTGAAATAATTTAATTAACAAATTAAACAAACACGAGACACACATTGGTTGGTCTTATATTCAGGATTAGGTTTCTACACATTAAAACCGTGTATTAAAATAAATGCCTAAATAAAATTAAAATTTTATTAAATTATTTCAAAGGGTGTTTTATTGAATTAAAAACTCACTCTAATTTTTAATTCAATAATTTACGTCATTCAGTCCCATTAATATTTTTTTTGAAAACAAAAAATAAATTAATATAATTTTAACATCGAAATTAAATTAATTTACTTGTAGAATTAAAATCAATATTTAATTAATTTAATTTAAAAAAAAAAGATAAATTTAATTAATTTCTGAATATATTAAATTAATTGGGCCTTAAAAACCCCAAACATGGTCCGTGCGGTTTGGGCTGAACCCACACAACCCCATTCCATGGTATGCAAACCCCGTGTATGGGTATTTTGGGCGCACCCAATCCTATTTCATCTTAAGAAAACCCACCCAACCCCATTTTGGGATAGACTGGAATCATATTGACATTGAAAATAGTACCTACCAGCCCACAGGATGCGGCAGGTGGTACAAGAGGCAGGTTGACAAGTCAAGGGGGTACGACCGGTCGATCTGGCAGTAGACTTACCAGCGTGCGATCTGTCTGGTGAAGGGGCCTCATCCCGGAAGTAGGTCAATAGTTCTGATATGTCTATTCCATGTTAGCCTCATGGTTCAGTGGGTTGGAGTTCCAGGTGGCTCTTCCTGGTGGCATGGGAAGGAAGCCATTACTGATCTCGATGATGAAGGCCAAGAAGTTGGTCAATGATATGGGGATGAGCCATCGAGTGGGGTGACAGTGTTGGATCCGATCGATGCTTGGGTTATCCCAAGGAGGTGGCATGTCCTGAGATCACAGGGAAGGGCATCCAGTGAATGGAGGGCACTAGCCCAGGCGGTCCACAGTGGGTCACCTCGAGGAGGATGGCCGGTGGCCACAGGTGTAACGCCCCGACCCCAGTTACCCAGCGTCGGTGCATTATTACATAACATTGGCATGATCACAAGAAAGATCAAATCTCGAAAGACCGATTGGTTTAGTAGCCTTGGAAACACTAGATATATTCATAAGTTTTACATTACATCATAAAATGAAAAACTACTACAACAACATAATGTTTCCACAATCCAAACTATTAACCCCTCATAAAAATCCCTGCAGGTCATTCATAACTTACTTCTTCACATCCTGGGAAAAATAAAACATAGAAAAGGGGTGAGCTCAAATGCCCAGTAAGGATAACAATATAGCTTAAACTTTCATAAATAAGAATAAACATTTAAGGCAATGTATAACTAAAACAAAAGCCTTTTAAATATGAACTTTCAACATGGTATGGCATAAATAAAATGAAATAATGCCATTTACTTATTCACATGGATATTCTACTAATCGAATAATCACATGCAAAAATCAATAACCACTTTCATAATATTGGAATGCATAATGCCAGACTATCATAACCACATAGCCAAGGCCTCGTGCCAAGACTACAAATAAGATTTGTCAAGGCCTTGTGCCAAGACACTAGTTTGTCTCATGAGACCTACCGATGCATCGAGGAGCTATAGCGGGCTCCAACCGTCACATATTAAGTCCAATGCATTCCCATATGAAAAGGTTTAAACATAACATAAACATTAATATTAAAACTAGCATATGAAATGTCAATAATTTCACCATAAACTATGAATGGTATAACAATAGCACATCCACAGTCAAACATATCACAAAACCTTCAAAACAATATAGAAGTTTTGTATCATAATAAATCAACTTCAAATAATCTTAAAATCCATCAAAGGATGTTGACATAGATGAAATCAAAATTCTTTTTAAAGAAATATCTCCTTTTATTTTGAAATCATTTAAGATCCATATAAAATAAAACATTTTCTTTGAAAATATTCTTATAAGCTTGTAAGGGAAGCTTTGAAGATTTTATAACGGCGGAAAATAGCTGCACCCGCTGTATAAGTTAAAAAAAACATTCTTACCTTAATTCTGTCGAAAAGGTTAAAAAGGACCTTGTTTTGAAAACGACCGAAAGATTCCTTTATAAACCACTTATAAAAGTCAAAAAGGGTATAAATGACTTTAACTCATATTCTAGTAAATAGTAAAAATGTTTTGAAATGCATTTTTAAGAAACATGGATGTGGATGATAAAGAGATCCCAGTAGATTATTACGTATAAACAACCTTGGATAATGAAGCGGTTGTAAAGTAAACCCTTACCTTGTACTTTTCCTTGGTTGTGGTAGGTTAACCTCCTGTATAATGGTGAAATAGTTGTTATTAAATTATACAAGAATCATATATAATAATATGATATCATATATGATCTTTTAACATTGATTTGTCAATAATATCTTAGAATTATCGTCGTTTCGGGAGTTAACTTACTCATTTTATTTTATATGTTTTGTTACATAAGCCATGGTTGTTGTATCTTATTCATATCCAGAATGATATCTAGTCCTTAAACATCATTTTTAAATCATCAAATGATAATTATACTTGAATGGATACGATGGAGAATGAATCTCATCGCGTTCGTGGAGACGGTAGTCCGTACGTACGCACGAGCGACAATATCATTCTTTTGATATTAAAATAATATATAAATGGATGGTATATCATATATAAAGAATCATTAACATGTTATATTTATTATTTACATGAGTTACACATCATTATTATACCCATCCAAATAATATTATATTGAATAACAATTACACCACGACGTGGAGACGGTAGTCCGTACGTACGCACGTATGGTGACATGTTATTCAAAGGGTGGATAGAATACTGAATATGGTTGTACCATATTTATAATAACATCATAGTATATGTGATATACTGGAGTTATTATTTTAGAATGGTAAGAACAAAGGAAGAATAAGTGGAAGAAGAAATGAACTTGGAGAAGGGTGGTGAAATCATTACCTCTTCTTCGGGTTCTTCCTTTTGATTTGATCAAAAGGGCTCCTTAGGTTGGCTTTCTGATCAAACTAAGGCCTTTAGGTTGTAGTGAGGGATGCTGGGTGAGTATTTGGGCAGAGTTTGGCCGAACCAAAAGGCTTTGAAGGTGTGAAGAAATGAGAAGGAGGAGTGCCCTTTTATAAGAGGGGTGAGGGGCACCTTTGGAAAAGCTAGAAATATTAATTTATAATAAATTCATATTCGGTTTCTAATGGCTCCAAAGCTGATTATTCAAAGGTTAAGGTGGGGATAGGTCTAAAACCACTCAACCAATAGAATTTAGACAGGTTTGGGTACTTATATTAACCTTATCTTTAAGTATTAACTCTAAGTTAATTAGTTTCACTTTTACAATGTCTCTTTGTATTTTTATATAATATGGTTAATAAACTTACTATATACATCCAAGAGACCCCCAAGTGGTCCATTAATGATGAAACTATCATGATATAAGTCTCTTGGCCGAACCTTAGATTTTTAGGAATTTAATATCAATTAATAATATAATATTTGTTTTAAGAACTCTTTTATGTCAATTTTGACACTATTCAATAGTTGATTTTTGTGAAACTAATAACAGATTGATTACTTCGAACAAAGTCAATTAAATAAATCCTAATATATCATATTATCCTAGAAAATTAGTTTAATTCATTAAAAGTTTCATATTATATTTATTTGGGTATTTATAATATCAATTATTTTAATTTTTCACTATTATAGTAATTACTGCATCATCATTGTTTCATAAATAAAATAAATTATTTAATGTCTAAAAATTATAAATAAAATATCATTATGTAGGAAATCTTTTTATATTTCTAATGAATATTTATAATCTAAAATCCAACTTATATAACCCTATGTAACAATTGGTTTGCTAAAAGATATATGCTTGTGTCATTTTTGTATTCATTTTGACTTAATTAAAATAAAGTGTCATTATCACTTACAAGTGGATCCATGGGGTCCCAAAATTGACACAAAGATGCCCATGGTCGACCATTTATCAGCCAATAGGGTTAAGACACGTTTTAGGGTAATTTATTATTATTATAATATTATTTGTTTAACCCTTATTTACCAGATTTACCCTTAACCACGGTAAATAAAATATTTACCGCAGTAATTATTCAAAATGTCTAAAAATAAAAGTTACCTATTTACACAATTTGAATATCCTGATTCCAAATATGGAATCCATATTCCTAAATTCTAAATACAGAAGTGGCAGAAATTAATTTAAAATTAATTCCCGCTGTCAAAACCAAAAGCGTGTTTTTAAGAGATAATAACTATCAAAAGATTGACTCTTGTTTATGTTCGGTTTAATTGTAAAATTATGTCCAATGACCAACATTATATTAAATAGTAAAAATATATTCTAAATATACTTTAAAACCACTCAAATTCATAATTTATCACTATTAATTATTTTGATTAAAAAAGTTGTTTTTAATTAAAATTTAGTAATTTTCACTATTCATCAAAATATGAAAGTTATCCGAAAAGTACCAAAATTTCACCTTAGGCTAAATTCGATATTAAGAATCCAAAAATGAATTCCATTTTGAAATATAAAATATATATAATTTCAAAAATTAGGTATTACTATTCATAACGGCTAGTTTGATCGATTGTGGTGTGTGTTAAAACTCGAAGTTGCATACAACACACGCTACTGTATTATTCAAAGGAAAGCGTACCGTGGAAGCTTGGGATGTTTCATTTTAAATTTTTTGATGTCCCCATTTAGTCAAAAAGTTTAAAATATTGTATTTAAAAAGGGTTCACTATTAAAAGTTGATAAAAGTGCAATACTAAAAATGAATTTGTTCTTGCATTATATCTAAGAAACTCATAATATGGATTCTAAAATTATAAGGATTATATAAAGTTTAAAATTTAGATAATACTATTCATAACCTTTTTTTGAATGGCTTTTTTTTGTAAGTCATGGTGTGATTGAACTCGGTGTTGCGTGTAGTGCAAGTTATTGAATTATTTTGAAGAAATAACACACTATGAAATCTTGGGGTGTTACATTCTCCCCTCCTTCAATAAATTGCGTCCTCGCAATTTGAAATTGTTCTTCAAAAATAAAAGGTTGAAAGTAGAAAATATATTTGTGGGAAAACCCACATCGGAAATTGGGTTACTAAAATTTAGTCTTAATATGAGGAAAAGAGAAATCAAAGGGTCACCACCAAATTATGATCTCTATTAGGAGAACATTGGTGGCAATTAGAGACATATAATCGGAGGAAAAACGTAAATATTTATAGGTAGTGATTGAGGTCATCAATCACAAACAAGTATAAAATTGAGGTCCTTAAATTCATCAATCTATGATGATTTGAAATACAATCGGTTCAACAAAACATAGGGTATTAGGATAACACATTTTTGACGTTTCAAAATATCTTAGTTGAAATCCCACATCGAAAAATGAATTAATGAGGCCTCTATTTAAAATAAAGAGTGGAATGTATGAAGATTACCAAAAATAACACATAATAGGGTTCCATGTAGGAAAATATGGATATGTTAGAGAAATCTAACCATCAATTATCTGATGGAGAGTGGTAGAGAACATGGCTATGAAAAGGCCAACAATCCCAAAGCCATAAATTAGTGATGATTTAAGGTACCATCTAGGACAAAATTTTTGTTCTAAGTTGATTTTCTTAATATTGAAGAATTTATTTATGAGATTGGCTAAGATCATAAGGAGATATACTTACTTTATAATTAGAGTTTTGTCCATTAATAAATTTCTACCATAAACTCATCTTTCACTCGTAAAAAAAATTATATTTATATTATTCATACAGGGTTCCAAAAGAAACGAATTTATAATTCATCTACCAGATCTTTTAAAAAAACTACATTATTTAATCCAGGACATCTCTTAGGCCAGTGGTAGGTGATACACCCTTGTCGCCCTTCGGTTGCGGGTTCAAGTCTTGCAGCCTTGCCGGACGCAACAGGTTGCTGCCCGACCTACGGGTTGTCCTTTTATGGCAATCCAAAATAATCCAAATAAGAACTATCCAAAATAATTCTATCCAAACTCACAGTACAACATTTATAAGGAAGGTAAACATAATATAGATCCGTTTTACCCCGTAATAGCATATAAATACCTTCATCATGTATTACCATATTTCTTATTGATTACATTCATGATCCCTTATTCCATATAGAATGCTGGATATACTTCATTAATCCAAAAATGTTTTAAACCCCAACAATGATGGAATATACAAATCATTAATCAGTTCCAAGGTAGTCAAGAATATCCAATATAATTTATCCAAAACAATCACATATTATTCCAAAATCACTATCTCAGTATCAGAACTATATTATGATATATCATTCTCTCAACCATATATTTTCCAAAAATTTATCCTGCTATTGAGTCACTTTTCTTTGTTCCACACAATCTCAAGTCCTTAATGAAATACTACTGCAGTACAATCCTTATATACTCCATAATTATTATAACAAGTACATTGTTGATACAACACTCAATTGACATAATCAACATAAGAACTCTAATCCTTCTTCTTCATCTGTGGTAGTATCATAACTTGATTATTATCCAATTGCATCATTTGTGGCATAGTCTGATGACTGGGACATAGGTTCACGTAGTGTCCAAACTCCTTGCAAATGAAGCATTGTACATTTGAAACCATTTTCTTACCCTTGCAGTCACGTACTTTGTGCCCTTTTCCTCCACACTTATAACAAACTCCCATTCCTTTCAGGAAAGTTCCAGGGTGTTTCTTTCCATAGTTACCACATATGGGAAAATTCTTCTTTTCCCTCTTCCCTTTATCCATCTTTCTCTCTTCCATCCTTTTCTTCTCTTGCTTCCCTTCAAAGCCATAGGACTCAGTAAACTCTTTACTTATCTTATCAACACATGATATTATTTCTTCATATGATGATAATACATGGGAGACTATTTCTCTTATAAATTATAGCTTAAGACCATGAAAGATATGATCCTTCCTTCTCTTTGGATCATGTGCATTTCTGGAGTTCTCATTCCTTCTACTGGGCGCCATTTCTATACCATGGCATAAACTAGATCAGTTTATGAATCAAAATACATAATCCCATACTTATAAAACACTTAACATAAATTGAACTATTTATGGATATAATCCATAATCATAAGAATGTTTTCTTTGAGGAAGTATATACTCATAAACCCTTCATAATGATTTGTAAAGAAAATGAGAGTTATCCTAAGCATATCCCCCGGGAGTGTCGTAACCAAGAGTGCAGCAAGGCCCGTTGTCGTGCACCAGTTCCCGTTCGAGTCTAGCTCAAAGCGGTGTTTTCGGGTTTTACCCCTAGGTACATCTGTGCCAGAGCCGCCTCTACCTGCTCGTATCCAGACAGGGATGTATTGCTCGGAAAACTCACAAAATCTCTACAATACCAAAATTCTAGGAAGTTATTCTATACTAATCCTCAAAGTTCATCTTAGGTCTACGTGCTCTAATCAGAGTTTATCTAAATCTAGCTTCCAAGGTTTATACTAAACTTCCTCTGATACCAACTGTAACGCCCCGACCCCAGTTACCCAGAGTCGGTGCATTATTACATAACATTGGCATGATCACAAGAAAGATCAAATCTCGAAAGACCGATTGGTTTAGTAGCCTTGGAAACACTAGATATATTCATAAGTTTTACATTACATCATAAAATGAAAAACTACTACAACAACATAATGTTTCCACAATCCAAACTATTAACCCCTCATAAAAATCCCTGCAGGTCATTCATAACTTACTTCTTCACATCCTGGGAAAAATAAAACATAGAAAAGGGGTGAGCTCAAATGCCCAGTAAGGATAACAATATAGCGGAAACTTTCATAAATAAGAATAAACATTTAAGGCAATGTATAACTAAAACAAAAGCCTTTTAAATATGAACTTTCAACATGGTATGGCATAAATAAAATGAAATAATGCCATTTACTTATTCACAAGGATATTCTACTAATTGAATAATCACATGCAAAAATCAATAACCACTTTCATAATGTTGGAATGCATAATTCCAGACTATCATAACCACATAGCCAAGGCCTCGTGCCAAGACTACAAATAAGATTTTGTCAAGGCCTTGTGCCAAGACACTAGTTTGTCTCATGAGACCTACCGATGCATCGAGGAGCTATAGCGGGCTCCACCCGTCACATATTAAGTCCAATGCATTCCCATATGAAAAGGTTTAAACATAACATAAACATTCATATTAAAACTAGCATATGAAATGTCAATACTTTCACCATAAACTATGAATGGTATAAAAATAGCACATCCACAGTCAAACATATCACAAAACCTTCAAAACAATATAGAAGTTTTGTATCATAATAAATCAACTTCAAATAATCTTAAAATCCATCAAAGGATGTTGACATAGATGAAATCAAAATTCTTTTTAAAGAAATATCTCCTTTTATTTTGAAATCATTTAATATTCATATAAAATAAAACATTTTCTTTGAAAATATTATTATAAGATTGTAAGGGAAGCTTTGAAGATTTTATAACGGCGGAAAATAGCCGCACCCGCCGTATAAGTTAAAAAAAACATTCTTACCTTAATTCTGTCGAAAAGGTTAAAAAGGACCTTGTTTTGAAAAAGACCGAAAGATTCCTTTATAAACCACTTATAAAAGTCAAAAAGGGTATAAATGACTTTAACTCATATTCTAGTAAATAGTAAAAATGTTTTGAAATGCATTTTTAAGAAACATGGATGTGGATGATAAAGAGATCCCAGTAGATTATTACGTATAAACAACCTTGGATAATGAAGAGGTTGTAAAGTAAACCCTTACCTTGTACTTTTCCTTGGTTGTGGTAGGTTAACCTCCTGTATAATGGTGAAATAGTTGTTATTAAATTATACAAGAATCATATATAATAATATGATATCATATATGATCTTTTAACATTGATTTGTCAATAATATCTTAGAATTATCGTCGTTTCTGGAGTTAACTTACTCATTTTATTTTATATGTTTTGTTACATAAGCCATGGTTGTTGTATCTTATTCATATCCAGAATGATATCTAGTCCTTAAACATCATTTTTAAATCATAAAATGATAATTATACTTGAATGGATACGATGGAGAATGAATCTCATCGCGTTCGTGGAGACGGTAGTCCGTACGTACGCACGAGCGACAATATCATTCTTTTGATATTAAAATAATATATAAATGGATGGTATATCATATATACAGAATCATTAACATGTTATATTTATTATTTACATGAGTTACACATCATTATTATACCCATCCAAATAATATTATATTGAATAACAATTACACCACGACGTGGAGACGGTAGTCCGTACGTACGCACGTATGGTGACATGTTATTCAAAGGGTGTATAGAATACTGAATATGGTTGTACCATATTTATAATAACATCACAGTATATGTGAGATACTGGAGTTATTATTTTAGAATGGTAAGAACAAAGGAAGAAGAAGTGGAAGAAGAAATGAACTTGGAGAAGGGTGGTGAAATCATTACCTCTTCTTCGGGTTCTTCCTTTTGATTTGATCAAAAGGGCTCCTTAGGTTGTCTTTCTGATCAAACTAAGGCCTTTAGGTTGTATTGAGGGATGCTGGGTGAGTATTTGGGCAGAGTTTGGCCGAAACAAAAGGCTTTGAAGGTGTGAAGAAATGAGAAGGAGGAGTGCCCTTTTATAAGAGGGGTGAGGGGCACCTTTGGAAAAGCTAGAAATATTAATTTATAATAAATTCATATTCGGTTTATAATGGCTCCAAAGCTGATTATTCAAAGGTTAAGGTGGGGATAGGTCGAAAACCACTCAACCAATAGAATTTAGACAGGTTTGGGTACTTATATTAACCTTATCTTTAAGTATTAACTCTAAGTTAATTAGTTTCACTTTTACAATGTCTCTTTGTATTTTTATATAATATGGTTAATAAACTTACTATATACATCCAAGAGACCCCCAAGTGGTCCATTAATGATGAAACTATCATGATATAAGTCTCTTGGCTGAACCTGAGATTTTTAGGAATTTAATATCAATTAATAATATAATATTTTGTTTAAGAACTCTTTTATGTCAATTTTGACACTATTCAATAGTTGATTTTTGTGAAACTCATAACAGATTGATTACTTCGAAAAAAGTCAATTAAATAAATCCTAATATATCATATTATCCTAGAAAATTAGTTTAATTCATTAAAAGTTTCATATTATATTTATTTGGGTATTTATAATATCAATTATTTTAATTTTTCACTATTATAGTAATTACTGCATCATCATTGTGTCATAAATAAAATAAATTATTTAATGTCTAAAAATTATAAATAAAATATCATTATGTAGGAAATCTTTTTATCTTTCTAATTAATATTTATAATCTAAAATCCAACTTATATAACCCTATGTAACAATTGTTTTGCTAAAGGATATATGCTTGTGTCATTTTTGTATTCATTTTGACTTAATTAAAATAAAGTGTCATTATCACTTACAAGTGGATCCATGGGGTCCCAAAATTGACACAAAGATGCCCATGGTCGACCATTTATCAACCAATAGGGTTAAGACACGTTTTAGGGTAATTTATTATTATTATAATATTATTTTTTTAACCCTTATTTACCGGATTTACCCTTAACCATGGTAAATAAAATATTTACCGCAGTAATTATTCAAAATGTCTAAAAATAAAAGTTACCTATTTACACAATTTGAATATCCTGATTCCAAATATGGAATCCATATTACTAAATTCTAAACACAGATGTGGCAGAAATTAATTTAAAATTAATTCCCGCTGTCAAAACCAAAAGCGTGTTTTTAAGAGATAATAACTATCAAAAGATTGACACTTGTTTATGTTCGGTTTAATTGTAAAATTATGTCCAATGACCAACATTATATTAAATAGTAAAAATATATTCTAAATATACTTTAAAACCACTCAAATTCATAATTTATCACTATTAATTATTTTGATTAAAAAAGTTGTTTTTAATTAAAATTTAGTAATTTTCACTATTCATCAAAATATGAAAGTTATCCGAAAAGTACCAAAATTTCACCTTAGGCTAAATTCGATATTACAAATCCATAAATGAATTCCATTTTGAAATATAAAATATATATAATTTCAAAAATTAGGTATTACTATTCATAACGGCTAGTTTGATCGATTGTGGTGTGTGTTAAAACTCGAAGTTGCATACAACACACGCTACTGTATTATTCAAAGGAAAGCGTACCGTGGAAGCTTGGGATGTTTCATTTTAAATTTTTTGATGTCCCCATTTAGTCAAAAAGTTTAAAATATTGTATTTAAAAAGGGTTCACTATTAAAAGTTGATAAAAGTGCAATACTGAAAATGAATTTGTTCTTGCATTATATCTAAGAAACTCATAATATGGATTCTAAAATTATAAGGATTATATAAAGTTGAAAATTTAGATAATACTATTCATAACCTTTTTTGAATGGCTTTTTTTTGTAAGTCATGGTGTGATTGAACTCGGTGTTGCGTGTAGTGCAAGTTATTGAATTATTTTGAAGAAATAACACACTATGAAATCTTGGGGTGTTACAACAGGCTTAGAGGAGGGAGCCGATCTGGCTATAAGGGGGAAGCTCTCATGCGCGGTGGTCGGGACAGAAAATAATAAAATTATTATTATACCAAAATTGTTATTATAATAATCAATTTTTCATCCCATGTGGTAAAATACCAGGCCAGAAATTACTATTTCGATGAATGGGATTATTTCAACCATTTATGTCTTTAGGTTATAATAATATATATATTTTAGGATTATATGTTTTCCAATAGAAGGGTTTTCAATCCATATTCATAACTTTGGATGACTCCAGACTGATCATTTGAGGTCCGATTAATAATCCCTTTGCGGTGTTGGGACCGAAACGACGCTATGTATTAATGTTTAATGAAATTTATTTTTTTCATTGCCTTGAAGTATTCAAATATTGCTCATATACCAATTTAAGGGTCCCATGAATTCATAGGAAGCCCCAAAATAGAATTTTAAGAAAATTTACAATGACGATTGACATCACTTCTTCATCAATAGTGAAATGTTGCCTTATTACAACCTAATGTTCTCACATGTTGAATTTGAAGAAAAAAATTATTAACCAAAAATATATAGTTATATATGAAGTCTCTGTCAGTTTATTCTTATAATAGGCAATCAATACTAAAATACTTCAAATTGGAATTTCTCTAGATCATCCACAGGCAATTCAAGAATCCGTAGAAACACCAATTATAAAAATCCTGTTGCTTGCATAGAGACCCGACGATGCCTTTGATGATAAAACAATCATGGTGTCTCCTTTATTATGATGCACTAGGGATATCTTGATATGATCTCTTAGATCTGTATATTCCCTCTCTACATGGTGGAAGAAGAGGGAGATTCTCTCACGAGATCTCTATGAAAAGTTACATTGTTGATATCTTCTCCTCCTATTTATAGTGTCTTAATAAATTACCCGAAAATGGAACTCTGGGTGCCGAATAATTTAACATACATTATAAATGATATTATGACTACTATTTTAAGTCACTAATTTCATTTTTGTTTTTATCACTTTTTATTAACAAAATAATACCTGACCAATTAACTCGACTTGTAGTTCCTACAAATATTAAATGAACCTTGAATATTTTAAACTAATATTCACTAAAATAATATTTTTTAAGTATTTAATTTAAATCTTATAATTATATTTAATAAATAAATTCAATGATAATTTTTCATAACATGAATAATATAAATGTATTTATTACATTGGTGATCACATCTCCTTGGACAAAATCTAGATCCTTATAGAGGGGACCAACATGTTCTATAAACCTTTTCAACTGAATTGTGCATATTATTGAATATGCTATTATGTGTGATCCTCTATGACCTTCTCTCGATAGTAGTAAATTTAATTCAAAGACTAGGAGAAGGATCTACCAATGCATCATGACCACTAATGACATAAGGAAAGTCATAACAACAAAAACAACCCTACGAACATGCATTGTGTAGTATAATCTCATTATATTTAATATATCATAAAGTAGGATGAGAACGCATGTCATCATCATTTCCTTCATTATTATTTTTTGATCTAACTCTGCAGATTTACCCTTTACTACCATGCCCATGGACTTATGAAGGTACTACCATCCTGATCAATGATTCTCGATATATATTACATCCTTAACCTAGAAGCAACAAATCCTTTCCTGACCAGACAACCAATGTCATACCACCAATGACACACTCAACACAGGCTACCACTCCATGATTTCCTTATCATGGTTTTTTCCTTGCATTAAAGAATGTTATCAAATGGAACACATTGCAAATGATCTCCAGACATATGAAAATTACCCAAGTCTATAGATAGGAAAATACAATGACACCCAAAGCCTATGGGGTTCTTGTTAAATGTTCTTTCCTCATGATCTCACAACTAGGGATAACCAAGTGCAAACTTCATGGGAAGAAATGTCAATTCTTATGAGCCCCCAGCACCTGATAGTAAAACATCTACTATGTCCAGTTAGTAGGATGTATCTATACCATAAGAAATATGTTTAAAATTAATTTCATAGTATCTTGAGGTTCTCATTATATCCCAGAATCTACTATAGCATTTTCATATAACAATTTATATATGGAAATTACTGTTAAATAATGGATAAATATATCTACACTATAATGGTATGTATATATCATGTATAACTAACTATACATATGATATGATAATTAAAATTACTGCATAGTTGGGTATATGGAACCAACTATTACAACAGTATGTGTTCATAGTGATGAAATTTATCTTGATGAATGCATTGGTGGTATTCATGGACTTGATGAATATGATCAATCACCCATTTCTGGATTAGTTTTAGTGGTATATTTAGATGAAATATTAGTATAATCCCATTCAATAGACTATCATGACCAACATATTGACATTGTCTTGAGTACATTGATATATCCTCGACTTTACACCAAGCTAACCAAAATTAGTTCCTGATTGATAATGTTTTCTTCTTACAACATGTTATCTCAGAGGCATAAGTTCTAGTGGACCCAGATATAATATCAACTTGGGTATCATGGGAGTGGTGTAATAATTTATTCAATATTTCATGATTTCATGATTTAATATAATATTATCAACATTATATTAAGAACTACCCCTATATGGAAGAACCAATGTCCAATATAACCAGTAAGGGAGTAATGTTTTTGGATAGATGGTTGTGATAGTGATTTTTAGTAGATGAAGAGTAGGTTTACCTCAGTACATATCCTCACTTTACCTATTCTAGGAAAATCATATATTTCGTACTCTAACACATTCAGAGTTGGTCATAAAACAGTCTTGTTGTAAGAGAATCAAGTGGTTTCTTATAGATCTAGATATCTGAGACCACATGAGAAGAATTATCCAGCTTATGATAATGTGCTAGCTATGATGGTACATTCCATGGGATACTGGAGACAGTATCTTATTGTTGATATGTTTTTGGTGTATATGGTTTAAAATATCCATTTGTACATCTTCTCTCAGTGGTACCAGAATATTCGGTAGAAGAGTTGGGTCGAGTATTTGTAGTATTTCAACATTGAGTTGGATTACTCATTGGGAAAAGGAAGCATCATATTCTATTAATTGATTTGGAATACATAGATAGAGAAATATCACGAGTCTTGTGGTGAGTGGTGCATAAATGCACTGATTAAATACATGATAATATATGACCACGAGACCTATGGATGAATATCACTCACTTTGACATTTTTTTAAAAAATGATTTTGGACAAGATAATGATAGAGAAGTTATATGATATGAAAGGATTTTTTTATTAGAGATAGACTATATGGTCTTTATACACCACCAGGATGATCTTGTAAAAGAAAAAAATCTCTTCTTTTCCATGTCCATGTACTTGTTCCCATGGGCTAGTGTGAGGAGATGATGGGAGAGTTTCATTCTTCTAGATGAGTGGTACGTCCTGGAATAAAAAAGATTTTTAGTGACCCCATAGACCGTCCCGGTTGTCAAGAATGATGTATGAGGTATAGGGATTCATGGTGATATGTTTCACTAGTTAGTAGGTGAAACTCGAGCATGAGAGGCCTACGAGGCTATTACAACATCTTCTATTTCTGAAATGAAAGTGGGATGATTTCACAATAAATTTAGTGAAAATATTACCCAGGACAAACCATACGAATGATTGTGTGTGGGTGATCATAGATTGAATATAGAAGGTTTTATACTTTAATCTTATCAGGGATACCATCACTTTTGATGATCTATGTATTCTTTA
This sequence comes from Viscum album, assembly GCA_963277665.1. Lineage (NCBI taxonomy): Eukaryota > Viridiplantae > Streptophyta > Magnoliopsida > Santalales > Viscaceae > Viscum > Viscum album. The sequence goes on along the minus strand of OY728125.1, from coordinate 838,498,546 downwards.
CACACATGAGATAGTTTCTTTGCATGGTGTTTTGAGGAGTACCATTTTTAATTGAGATCCTTGCTTTTAATAACTATTTTGAATGTGTTTTGAAAAGGATATGGGATAATAAATTCTTATAAGAACGGCCTATCATCCTCAAGATGATGGCCATTCAATGAATACTATTGAGATTCTAGAAGATATGTTATAGATCTTTGTTTGGGATTTTTGTGGTTCATTGGAGCATCAAATGAAACATTAAGAGTTTCAAAAAATAATAATAATCCAGGCATCAATCCTAGTGGAACCTCTAGTGGTTTTTTATGAATGAAGTTCTTTTCACATATTTGTTTATTGGTGGAAGGTGAGTAAGTGATTGTTGGACCTAGTCTCATACAAGAGATGCTTGAGTAGGTTCTGATGACTAGGAGGTGGTTGGTTACAATGCAAAATATGAATAAATCTTACACTGAAAATCAGAGAAGACCTCTTGAGTTTGTGGTTGTTCGTATTTTTTCCTTGAGGTGTGCCCTAGGATGGGTAAATGTAAAATCAAGAAATAGGGAATTCTAGTTCACAGGTTTTTTGGTCCATTTGAGATAGTGGAAATGGTCAGTCTCACAGAATACCCATTATCCCTTCCACAACGTTATAGTGACATGCATAACATGATTCACATGTTACAAATTTAGTGATATCATCATAACCCTTTTCATGTAGTAGAAATTAAGGACATCAATATTTGTATAGATGTGTATTTGAATAGAGTCTATAGAGGATGGTAGAACATAGTGAGAAGTTTTTTTAGGGAAGGGATACACCTCTAGTTTCAATGTAGTGGAAGCATGTACTTGTTCAGGAGGATACCTATGAGAGGGAGACTGATATGAGAGAAAAGAGGATAGAATTGTGCACAAAGAACCCTTAATAATTCATTGAGTAGCTCATGGATGATATATTATATAGTTAGGACATTGTAAGATCCCATACATTTCTAGGAACATCCTCTAGATGTTTTTCTTTAGACCTCTTTTGTTTGGATTTTCCTTCTTCATTAATCCTTGGTGGTTGAGTTCCTTTGGTGGTAAAAAGATATTTTTTTTCATAAAATGACATAATTTATAGGGATGTATGTTTTATTTTATTAATGGAGTCTGATTATAAACATGTAAAAAGGTCTTATGAGGGTTCCTCATGAGTTTAGAAGGAGTCAGAGGTGGTTCAGGTGATTTTTTTGAAGCTATGATTAAATCTTTTTTAAGGGAACATACAAATCATATAAACATTACATGACATGTAACTGTTATTGGTTAGATTTAATGAAATGGGTTTATGACATAAAATGTATACATGCTAGGAAATTGGTTCACATCATGTATTATTTGAGTATGGTTATTTTAACCTAAGTCTACACAATTTTCGACATAACTCATAAATCAACAGTTACAAACTATGTATTTATTAAGAATGGTGGTTTTAAAGCCCAAATGAATATGTAAATTCATTGATCCTATATGAAACATCTAATATCTCAATATTTTATTTTTTTGAAATATATTTATTGTGAATTATTCTATTCTATATGTCCTAATAATGAAATAAATATCCAATGAGTTTTTTCATCAGGTTTTCCCCTCTATTCTATTTGTTCCTTATTATTTAGGCACAAGCAATTTACCTCTATATAAATTGGTTTTTATATTCATTTTCTGTGATCCTATTATTTTTTACAATCTTGTGCACTATCATTCGGGTTGGTATTTCCAATTTGAACCATTTTCTTGGTCACTGATTAATTGATGGTGGCTTAAAACCTAACCCTATGATCTATTGAATTCATTATGTATGTGAAATTTTGTGATTTCCCCAACACAATGTGGCATTAAATAATTTATGATAAATTAAGATAAATCATTTTTGGTATTTATTTTTTGGATCCTTTTTGATTCAATAGGGATGCGACCTAGTTTGAGGCTAACCATTATGTGAGCATACCCTTGGAATAATAATGAATTGACTAATAGATCAAAGTATGTTTAGAAGGACATTGGTCCTCATGTGATTACTTGTGAAAGATTCACCTTTTGAAATTATTAAATTGATTATTGAAATGGATATGATTAATATGATATGATTGGGTGAGAACTAGATTGTTAATGGTTTCATAAAAACATAATAAATAAATTTGTAATTGAAAAAATGGTAATTTATAGAATTATCTATTGAGGATTATAATATAATATTTTGATGACCATGCTATTATTACATGTGTTGTGAATCATTATTTAATTATTATCTAGAAATATTGTCATATTTTCATGTTGTAATGATTATATAGGAAGCTTTACCCAGTATCATGTGATAATTCCAATATGGTAGGCTTGGCCCAATTTCAGGTTGTAATTCTTATACAGATTATACTAGTTATGCCAATATGATTATATATATGGATTTGAATGAATATTTTAATTATTATATTGAATGGATTAGATGTTGTAATGCTTATAGGGATTGGCTCAGATGTTGAATGTCTTATACTGAGGGATTTTACTATTTATGTGATTATACTATGGACTTGTGGCTATGGTTGTCAAGGTTGTTTTAAATTCTCTGGTGCCAAAGTTAGATGATTTTTGTATTATATTATGATAATTAATTAATACAACTATTTATAACTTTATTGAATGCATTTATTATTAGACTAGTTTTTTTAGATACAGTGGTATTGACATACTTATTTTTACTCACACCATATTTAGGCCACCATTCAGTATGTAAGTAGATTAAATTGATAGTTTTTTATAAAAAGGAAATTGAAATTGTTGGCATTTTTTGTTTTCTAGATGGGAAAGAGTTTAGAGACGGGATCGTCATGGGGATCGGGACTAGGGTCTTTCGACTTTATTTTTGTTAGTCTGTTTTTATATTTGTATTAATTTTAGTTTTACATTTAAATACGTTCTAGCCTATAATTACATGATTATTTATTATTATATTATTGGTTTTTCCTTTTAATTCCGAATTGTAGGTTCTATTGTTTCCTCTATTTTTTTATTATGATATCTATTTATATTGTTTATTTCCATTTTATTGTGACTATCTGCAAATGGATATATCCTCCTAACTGTATACATCACACTTCTAATGTGAGTCTGAATCCTATGGCATATATGGAGGCATGCATGAGGTCTGGTAAACCTCATGTCTTGGGAATGTATGAGAGTTCAAGATTAGGGGATGTTTAATTCTGTGTATTAGGAGAATAGATTAAAAATATATTTTCTTTTCACAAAATATGTTCGATATATCTCAAAATGATGTCCCTATTTAGTAATATTTAAATATATAGCCTACTTAAAACCATTCATCAAAACATGTTGAAAGGAAACATATTAAAGGGTGAGCTCAGATTCATAGTATGGGTAAAAATGGGAGATATATCAATCTATGATACAATGAAATAATAAGTTAAGTATATGGGTATGAGATGACAGACAAAACCTACTAATTTAATAATTAACTATCACAAATAACAAAAATTATTCAAAGAATAAAGCATGAGTCATTTCAAAATCGATGAATCTTAAGACTATGAAATAATTATAAATCAATCATTAAGCTTAAGATCATGTCATAAAAGTGTAAAAAAAATAAAGAAACCATTTCATACATCATGGTTATCTACTGATACCATAAAACCGTAACATGCATGGAATCAATAATTACTTCCCATAGAGGTTCAAGAAAATCAACTTGTTTTGAATAGTGGATCAAGAAAAATGAATAGTTTACCATCGTATATCAATAACATAAACTTATTTCACATAGAATATAAAGAACATCTACTTATTTCCCATTAAAATCTAATGAGATTTAACAAATTACCCAATTCATTAGAAGGATATATAATTCTAGTCCCACCCATCACAAAAAGGAAATCATACATATGTCTTCCATAAAATCAATAAAAATTCATCATACAATCTTATCATAACCCGTCCTATCAAAGAAATTCTGATAAAACTTTCATCACTCCATCGAAACATGATTGAGGGAAATTATATGGGTTTCATAAACATCTCATCATCATAAACATAAATCAACCAAAGAAAATAAGTATGGGTCATTGTATCTAATCCTCCGAAAAACGTTAGTAGCACCAATTGATATTGTCATTGAAAAATACAAATACCATAAAAATATAACAAAAATTCTTAATGTAAATATACTTTTATATTTGATAATAGCCTTTCTAAAACAAAAAATTCAAAAAATATTGTTAAAATCATTTTTCGTTGAAGTTTACCATGGAAACTTTTAAATTAATCTTCAAATAATCGAGTGGCAATGGCTACGAAAATAAATCAACTGTAGCGAACCAAACGTAGTAATCCTAGATCCAGTGAATTATATAAATTACATTGTTATAAGATTAAAATAAGTCGTGTCCCAAAAGACCAGATAATTTAGTAGTTTTATTAATTTAGATGAATCCATGTGTCTTACATTAAAACAGAATACACTAATTACAATATAATTATTTTTTAAATATCTTTGAGGATAATATCTTTATTCCATCTAGAATTTACATGGATATCATTCTTACTTCTTGGATACCTAGGGAAAAAACATAATAAGGGTGAGAATAAATGCTTAGTTAGAGTATGTACAATGGAATAAATAATGAATCAATGAGAATACTAAATATGGAATGGTAAAAAACTAAAAACCCAAACCATATAATCAAAAAACTAAGAAGAAAGTGCATAAAAAATATTTAAAGGTAATAAATGGAAATACATTCAATTAAAATAACTAGATAAGTTAAAATCAATATGGCATAGTAAGAAACAAAAACACATGCCATTTAATCAATGGTCTAAAAATGAAATGTATCCACAGATATGTCAATGCAAAATCTTATTGATGAATAATAACTGAAACTAAAGGAGGGAAATTTTTATTTAATGTGTTCCATTGTTACTAGGTACATGGAACCATTACCATTAACACCTTTCAAAAGATAGTTTTTCATATTGGGTAGAAACCATCTAATTTGAGTAAATAATCCACCTCATGAGAATACCAATGCTTCGAGGGGATATCTATAACTTGGACCCACCTATATATATTTCCACAAATAGTCCCCAAAACATATCACACATATCCAAACAATTCCTTATATCTAATAATCATAACAAATAATATTCCTTATTAAATATCAATATGGAGTAGTGGATATTGATTTATCAATATTTACCAAAAGTGCTACCAAACATTCAAACTAAAAACTGCATGTAAAAATGATATAATGATTTGGAAATAATAGTATTCATTGTTTGAGAATATAGATATAAATGAAAACTTACAATGAAAAATTATTAAAATAGAGTCATCATTTCAAGATAGATTTAATAATCACAAAATGGAAGTGAGATTGAAAAGATATCCAATAAGAACATTCTTGATGAAAATATCCTCCGTTTGAATTTTTTTTAAAATATTTTCAATAGAAAATAATTTAAAAGAAAATTAATTTAAAATTATCCTTTTAAACATGAAAATAAATCATAGTTGAAATTATGGTGGGTAAAAACTTACATGTCATATAAGGTAAAAAGAATATTACTTTTTCATGGTAAAATGGTTAGAAAAATTTCTTATTCAGAAAGCGACATGAAGATTCATTTGAAAACATTGGTAAAATAAAACAAGGGTAAATTTTTTTAACCAAATCATTTTAAATACATTTTAACAACATTTTAATGAAACAGTGTTTATAATTGAAAACATGTTCTTCAACTAAAGAGAAAAATAATTTAGACATTTCTAAAAAAACATTTTATAGAACATTTTGATTACTAAAGAATGGAAAAATGGTAATAATATTTTAAAAGGACCTAAATAACCATATTAGTTGAAAATTATAGGTACTATGGAAAAATTGTGATATAAGTTCCATGAATGGAAATAAAATATCATTAAAATTATTCTTAATGAAAATAATATTTAAAAAATCCAAAGTGTCCCATTTAAATTTGAAACATTATAAATCATAAGTCTCACGAAGGAATAAAATTAAATGAGTCATTTTCATACCATGAAAATAAAATGATTAATGATATAATATGTCAAAAGTGAAGTAGATACACCAAAAAAATAAGTAACTGGTGCACATGAAATTTACCTCACTGAGGTAAAAGATCTTATGAAAATACATTACCCTGCATTCGATTTGTCTCGTGTATATTGATATTCCTAAATAAAAATATTATTTTAATTATTTTTTATTTATAACCCTTTTAATTTTTATCATAAATTGTATTTCACCTATTACCACGTTGTATACAACTAAATAATCAATTAAGTTTATGTTAGGTGTTTTTACTACTTTTGGTTTATTTTTCAAAAAACAAATTTATAGGTCAAGTATGGTCAAAGGATTCATTATATAAAATATCTAGAATACTAATAATTAAATAATTATCATATTTATACATCAATTTTACATTTAAAAAAATAGTTAAATATTTTTACAAAAAATAATTCAACATTACAATCGAGGAGATGGTAGGTCATACATACAGATGAGTAATGTTCTCATTTTTCAACAATCGTTATGAAAAGATGGTAAGTAGAATTTAATCTTTATATAATGATCATTATATTATAATTAAAAATTATTTAATCATGTATACTTATATATATAATTCTTGTGATGTAAAAGGAATCACATCATGTTGAGTTGGTGGTAGTCCACATGTCGATGAATGACATTATCAATTTTTTAGTGTGTGAATGGGTAATAAATAAATTTATATATATTATATTTCTAGAAAGGTAACTATTTCATGAATATAATATATATTCTTTCTATGTCACATATTTTTAATTAATAAAACTTTTATATATTCCATGTGTCATGTGAATGAATATCATTACATTTAGGAGGCGGTAGTCCACACTTTCACAAACGATGTTATTGTATTTACACATAATATAATTTCTAAAGGAATTCATTATAAAATAATTAAATATGAATAATAAAATTATATATATGATATATATGATATATAAATAGGATTTCGATAATAATCCCAACCATTAAATGTTTTAATGAAAAAATGATCAATTTTTGTTTATTAATACACATATGTGATTTCCATATTTTATTTAATACGGAAGATGTAAAACCAATACATTAAATTTTATTTTGATGAATAAACCTAAAGAAAAAGTGGTGAGTTTCTTCTTTATTTGAGTTTATTTAAATTAAACATCTATAGTTTTATCTCAAGATATGTAATGAAAATATACTCCTATTAATACCTCTTCCATTGAAGGTCATTTTGAATGTGACCTTGGAATTTTACTTTACATTGGAATTTTCACCTTCTCTTTCAATTTGTTCACCGTATACATTTAATATAATTCATTAATTATGTTCTTATTTTATTTGTCTTATATACCTTTATATGTAATGATTCATTTACTCAATACTATTCATTTTGTAACCTAAAAATAGTCTTGAGTAAATGGGTGAAAATAAGACGAGAAATATATCCATTGAATGATATTTATCCATATTTTAATTTACACATGTCCAGTGTAATGATTAACCTTATCATATCTTTCTCCACTATTTCCTTGAATACTTATTGGCGATGAGACTATATGCTATGTCACCCATGTCCTGATGTAGTATCCTTAACTAGAATCAAAATTTAATGATACAATTATGATATAACTGTTATATTTTACATAAATGAGTCTCCTGTAATCATTTTTACACCATCACTTTCTGTGGATGATTTATAGATAGTGGGGACACTAACACCTTGAATTTCCTATATAAAAGTGTCATTCAAAAGCACCTATACTATTCTTATAAACTCTTTATAGTTTGGATATTTAATTTTTCCATTATTTATTATATTATTTATTATGATAAAACATGGACTTTTCAATATAAATTAAATTATTGAAAATTAGTAATTTTTATCTTAACTACCAATTCAGTCTTTTGATTAATTAATTAAATCATTTAATGTATCCCACTATATTATCGAATTATAGGAAACTTCTATGCTAGAATCAGAATACTATGTTGCTATATCATTCTAGTGGAAAGGATCCCTAAACCTCAACTCAGGGTCTACAAGCTATGGCTATGCCACTACTCAGAGTGTTCAAGGAAGGAGCTGGACTTTCCAACCACATTAACTAGCAATTACTTAATCTGTTGAGTGAAGTAACAACTTCTGAAATCATAACTTGATTTACCCAAATTTTACCTCCTAAATGATAAAATGTTATCTATGGATAATACTCACTAAAACTTTAGTTATGTCAACCCACCACTCCCATTAAAACTCCCCAACAGTAAGAGGCACATTTAGATATGGTTGACCGAGCACCTCGAACACTCGGTATTGACTAAATTTAATGATAGAATGCATTTAAAACATAATATTTATTTTTAGGTTTTATATTTTTATTTATAAAATGAAATCATTTTCTATATGATTAGAATGTATTATGTGATTTCACTCACCATTGAGCATGAAATAAATAGAAAATAAACATTGCATCACATGTTCATTTTATCTATACATGATTGTTTATTATTTTATTTCATCATGCATAAACTATATATACACAAAATAATAAACCATGAAAAATATATAATGATGATTTATTCCTAAGATGATAATAATTTTTGGTCCTTTGAGTTGATAATAAACCAACCAAGACCCTAGGGATAAATACATTGAGCCGTGTCACTTGTGACTCAAGTTGCAATGCCTGCCCATCAAATGCGTCAAACTCTTATTTGGTGTGGCACCATTACTCCTTTTGCAGTAAATATTTTATCATCATCATCATTATAAAACAATACTCCCACACATGTGAGTGGTTCTCGGGGGTATAAAATACAACTGAGAAGTGGACACATAGGCCTTTATACATTTAAGGACAACGATGACTCATAGATCACCATATATTAAATCAATTAAAACAAAAACACCATTGAAATAATTAAAATAACAAATTAAACAAACAATAGACACACATTGGATGGTCTTATACTCATGATCAGTTTTATACTCATTAAACCCATGTATTAAAATAAATGCATAAATAAAATTAAAATTTCATTAAATTATTTCTGAGGGTGTTTTATTGAATTAAAAACTCACTCTAATTTTTAATTAAATAATTTACATGATTAAGTCCCATTAATATATATATTTTGAAACCAAAAAAATAAAATTAACAAAATTAATATAATTTTAACACCAAAATTAAATTAATTGAACTTGTAGAATTAAAATTAATATTTAATTAATTTAATTTAAAACAAAAAAATTAATTTTATTAATTTCTAAATATATTAAATTATTTAGGCCTTAAAAACCCCAAACATGGCCGATGCGGTTTGGGATGAACCCACACAACCTCATTCCATGCTATGAAAACCCCGTGTAGGGGTATTTTGGGCCCACCCAATCCTTTTTAGGCCTATGAAAACCCACCCAACTCCATTTTGTTATTGATTGGACACATATTGACATTGAAAATAGTACCTATCAACCCATAGGATCTCGCGGGTGGTATAAGAGGCAGGTTGACAAGTCAAGGGGGTACGACATGGTCGATCTGGCAGTAGACTTACCAACGTGTGATCTATCTGGTGAAGGGGATTCATCCTAGTAGTAGTTAAACTATTCATGAGATGTATATTCCAAGATAGCCTCATTATTAAGTGGGTTGGAGTTTCAGGTGTATCTTCCCGGTGGAATGGGTGGAAATCCATGACTGATCTCGACGAGGAAGGCTTAGAAGTTCATCAATGACGTGGGGATGAGTCATCGAGCAGGGTGACAGTGTTGGATCCAATAGATTTTTGGGTTATCCCAAAGAGTTGTCATGTCTTAAGATCATAGGGAAGGGAATCCGGTGATGGGAGGGCACTAGCACAAGCAGTCGGCAGTGGGTCACCTCGTTGAGAATGGCCGGTGGCCATAGGTTCAGAGGAGGGAGCTGATCTGGCTCTAAGGGGGAAGCTCTCATTCATGGAAGTCAGGAAAGAATAGTTGGTTCTGGAAATGTTGGAGGATTTCGGTCTATGGGTGGTTGGATCACCGTAGTCGTAGCCATTAGGGGCCTCCATGAAGGAAGTGGGGGCACAAATGTTAGTCGAGAAGATGGGTCCGCGGTAAAGAATTAGACCAGCGAGTCCTCTAATTTTTGAATTATAATTACCTGTGAAAAAATATACCACCAAAATTTCTAAATAATATAATTTAGGATAAAATATTAATTTTTTTTATTACAAAATAATAATAATAACAATAATTTTTTCATTCCATGTGGTAAAATACCCAACCAGAAATGACTATTTTGATGAATGGGAGTCCAGTCGGTGTTCTACTTCTCCGGTAATTATTTCCACTGTTTTTGTATTTAGGTTATAATAACATATATATTTTAGGATTATATGTTTTCAAAAATTAACCAATAGAAGGGTTTTCAATCCATATTTATAAAATTGGATGACTATAGACTAATCATTAGGAATCAGAATAATAATCCCTCAGTGGTGTTGGGAATGAAACAACGCTATGTAATAAATTTAATGAAATTTATTTTTCTCATTGCTGTAAAGTATTTAAAAATTACTCATATACCAATTTAATGGTCCCATGAATTCATAGGAAGCCCCAAAATAGTATTTTTATAAAATTTACACTAAAAATTGACATGACTTTTTCATCGTCTGTGAAATGTTCCTAGATTACATCCTAATGATCTCACATGAGGAATTTTAAGAACAAAATAATTAACCAAAAATAATTGGTTATATATGAAGTCACTCTCAATGTATTCTTATCATAGGGAATCAATACTAAAATAATTCAAATTCGAATTTTTCTAGACCAACCACATGGGATCCCGGAATCTGTAGAAGCACCAATTATAAAAATCATGATGCTAACACTAAGACCCGACGATGCCTTTGACGATAAAACAATCACAGCATCTTCTTTGTTATGATAAACTCAAGATATCTTGATTTGATATCCTAGATCTAGAGATTCCCTCTCTACAAGGTTAGAGAAGAGGGCGAGGCTCTCACGAGATCTCTATGAAAAGTAACATTGTAGATAACTTATCCTTTTATTTATAGTGTGTAAATAAATTACCCGAAAATGGAACACTGGGTGCTGAATAATTTAACATACTTTATAAATGATATTATGACTACTATGTTGATTCACTAATATCATTTATGTTTTTATCATTTTTGTATTATCATAATAAATATATTACATAATAATATCTGATCCATTAACTCGACTCGTAGATCCTACAAATATTAAATTAAACTTGAATATTTTAAACTAATATTCAGTAAAATAATATTTTTAAAGTATTTACTTTAAAACATATAAAGATATTTAATAAATAAATTCAATGATAATTTTTCATAACATGAATAATAAAAATTTACTTATTACTTTGGTGATCGTATCTCCTAGGACAAAATCCAGATCCTTATCGAGGGTACCAACATGTTTTATAAACCTATTCAACTAAATGTGGTAGATTATTGAATATGGTATTATGTGTGACCCTCTATGACCATATATCGATAGTATTAAATTCCATTCAAAGATTAGGAGAAGGATCTAGAAACCTATCATGGCCCCTAATGAGATAAGTATAGTCAAAACAACAACAACCACCCTACGAACATGCAATGTGTAGTATAATCTCATTGTCCTTAATATATCATAAAGTAGGATGAAAAAACATGTCATCATCCTTTATTTAATTATTATTAATTGATATAACTAGAAATATTTACCCTTTATTACCATGTCCAAGGTCTTATGAAGGTACTACAATCCTGGTCAATGATGCCCGAGATATATTACAACCTTAACCTGGAAGAAAAAAATTCTTTCTGGACCACACAACCAATGCCATACCACCAATGACACACACAACACAGGCTACCACTCCATGATTTCATTATCTTGGTTTTTTTCCTTGCAGAAAAGTATGTTATCAAATAGAACACATTGGAAATGATCTCCAGACATAAGATAATTACACAAGTCTGTAGATAAGATAATCCAATGAAACCCAAAGCCTATGGTGTTCGTATTAGTTATTCTATCCCCATGATCTCACTAATAGGGTTCACCAAGTGATAACTTCATGTGAAGAAGTCTCAATTCTTATGAGCCCCCGACACCTGATAGTCAAACATCTACTATGTCCAGTTAGAATGATGTATCTAGACCATAAAGAATATGTTTACCATTAATTTCATAGTATCATGAGGTTCTCTTTATAGCCCAGAATCTACTATAACATTTTCATATAAAAATTAATATATGGAAATTACCATTAAATAGTGGATAAAAAAATATACACACTATAATGGTAAGTATACCATTTATAACTAACTATACAGATGTATATGATAATTAAAATTACTGCATAGTTGGGTATATGGAACCCACTATTACAATAGTATGGGTTCATATTTATGCAATTTATCTTGATGAATGAATTGGTGGTATTCATGGACTTGATGAATCTGATCAATAACCCATTTTTTGGATTAGTTTATAGTGGTTTATTTAGATGAAATCCTAGTATATTTCCATTCAATACACTATAATGACCAAAATAATAACATTGTAATGAGTACATTGATATATCATCAACTTTAAACCAAGATAACCAAAATTAGTTCCTGATTGATAAAGTTTACTTCTTACAAAATGTCCTCTCAGAGGCTTACGTTATAGTGGACCCAGATGTAGTTTCAACTTGGGTATCTTGGGAGTGGTGTAATAATTTCCTCAATATTCCATTATTTCATGATTTAACAGCATATTATCAACATTATATTAAGAACTACCCCCATATGGAATCACCGATGTACAATATAACCAATAAGGGAGTGGTGTTTTTTGGTCAGATGGTTGTGATAGTGATTTTCAGTATATGAAGTCTAGGTTGAACTCAGTACCTATCCTCACTTTACCTATTCTATGAAAACCATATATTTTTTACTCCAACACATACAGAGTTCGTCAGAAATCAGTTTTGATATAGGAGAATTAGGTGGTTTACTTATGGATCTATATATATGAGACCGCATGAGAAGAATTATCCAGATCATGATACTGTGCTAGCTATGATGGTACATTCTATGGAATTATAGAGAAATTATCTTATGGTTGTGATGTTTTTGGTGTATAAGGTTCACAAGATCCTCATGTACATCTTTTCTCAGTGGTACATGAACATTCGGTATAAGAGGTGGGTTGAGTATATGTAGTATTTCAAAATTGAGTTGGATTACACATTGGGAAAAGGGAGAATCATATTATATGAATTGATTTGGAATACATAGATAGTGGAAGCTCATGAGTCTTGTGTTGAGTGGTGCATAAAGGCACTCATTAAATACATGATACTATTTGACAAGGAGACCTGTGGATGAATATCACTGACTTTGACATTTGTTTTAAAAATTATTTTGGACTAGATAATGATAGAGAAGTTATATGATATGAAAGGTTTTTTTATGAGAGATAGACTATAGGGTCTAGAGAAACCATCAGGATGATCTCGTAGATGAAAAAAATCTTTTGTTTTCCATGTCCATGTACTTGTTCCCATGGGCTAGTGTGAGGAGAGGATGAGAGAATTTCATTCTTCTAGATGGGTGGTACATCTTGGAATAAAAAAGAATTTTAGTGATCCACATAGACCATCCTGGTGGTCAACAATGATGAATGAGGTAGAGGGCTTCAGGGTGAGATATTTCACAAGTTAGTAGGTGAAACTTGAACATCAGAGGCCTACTAGTAAATTACAGCCTTATCCATTTTAAATTGGATTTGGGATGATTTCACTATAAATTTTGTGACAATATTAACCAGGAGAATCCATACGAATTATTGTGTGTGGGTGATCATAGATTTAGTGAATAAGGTATCATACTTTATCTCTAATAGGGATACAATCACTTTTGATGATCCATGTATTCTTTACACGCATGAGATAGTTTTTTTGTATGGTGCTTATAGGAGTATCATTTTTAGTATAGATACTGGTTTTTAATAACTAATTTGAAAGTGTTTTCAAAAGGATATGGGATCATAAATTCTTCTAAGAATGGACTATCATCCCCAGGATGATGGAAGTTCTATGAAGACTATTGAGATTTTATAAGATATGTTACAGATCTATGTTTTGGATTTTTGTGGGTCATTGGAGCATCATATGAAACTTTTGGAGTATCATATAAAAATAATAATCCAGGAATCAATCTTAGTGGAACCTCTTGTGGATTTTTATTAATGATGTTTATTTAACATATTTGTTTATTAGAGGAAGGTGAGTAAATGATTGTTGGACGTAATCTCATAAAAGAAATTTTTGAGTAGGTTCTGATGACTAGGAGGTGGTTGGTTACCTTACAGAACATGAATAAATCTTACACTAAAAATCATAGAAGACCTCTAGAGTTTGTGGTTGTTCATGTTTTTTTCCTTGAAGTGTGGCCTAGGTTGGGTAAATGTCATATCAAGAAATAGGGAAATCTAGTGCACAGGTTTTTCGGGCCATTTGAGATAGTGGAAACGGTCCTCCTCATGGAATACCCATTATCCCTTCCACAATATTATAGTGAAATTCATGAAATGATTCATATGATACAAATTTAGTGATATCATCCTAACCATTTTCTTGTGGTAGAAATTATAGACATAAGGATTTGTATAGATGTGTATTTGAATAGAATCTTAGGAGGATGGTAGAACATAGTGAGATGTTTTTTTTAGGGTGGGGCTATACCTCTAGTTTCAGTGTAGTGGTTGCATGTACTTGTTCAGGAGGATACCCATGAGAGGGAGTCTGATATGAGAGAACATTGGATAGACGTGTGTGCTGAGAACCGTTAATGATTCTTTGAGTAGCTCAATGATGATATATTATATGGTTCAGACATTCTAAGATCCCATACATTTCTAGGAACATCCTCTAGATGTTTTTCTTTAGAAATATTTTTTTTGGATTTTCCTTCTTCATTAATCCTTCATGGTTGAGTTCCATTCGTGATAAAGAGATATCTTTATCAAAAAATGACATAATTTATAGGGATGTATGTTTTATTTTATTAATGGAGTCTAATTATAAACATGTAAAAAGGTCTTTTGAGGGTTCCTCATGAGTCTAGAAAGATTTAGAGGTGTTTTAGGTGATTTTTTATATGCAATGATTAAATATTTTTTAAGGGAACTTACAAATAGTATAACTATTACATGAAATGTAACTATTATTAGTTAGATTTCATGAAATGGGTTTATGACATGAAATGTATACACACCAGGAAAATGGTTCTCATCATGTGTTTTTTGAGTAGGGTTATCTTATCATAATGTTACACATTTTTTGACATAACTCAATAATCAAGAATTGCAAACAATTTATTTATTAGGAATGGTGTTTTTAAATCCGAAATGAATATGTAATTTAATTTAACCAACATGAAACATCTCCTCTCTCAAAACTCGATTTTTTCAAATATATTTTATTGAGAATTATTCTTTTCTATATATCCTAATAATGAAATAAATCTACAATTAGTTTTTATTAGGTTTTCCCCTCTATTACATTTGTTTCTTATTATTTAGGTTCAATCAATTTAACACTATAGAATTTGGTTTTGATATTTATTAGGTGTGATCCTATTATTTTTTATCTTATGCACTATCATTCTAGTTGGTATTACCAATTTGAACCATTTTCTTGGTCACTGATTAATCGATGATGGTTTAAAACCTAACCCTATGATCTGTTTAATTCATTATGTATGTGAAATATTGTGATTTCTCCAATATAATTTGGAATTAAATAATTGATGATAAATTAATCATATTTGGTATTTATTTGTTGGATCCTTTTTGATTAAATAGGGATAAAACATAGTTTGAGGCTACCCATTTTGTGAGCTTACCCTTGGAATAATAATGAATTGACTAATGGCTCAAAGTATTTTTATAATGTCATGGGTCCTCAGGTGATTACTTGTGAAAGATTCACATTAGTGAATTGTTAAATTGATTATTGAAATGAATATGATGAATATGATATGATTGGGTGAGAACTAGAATGTTAATGGTTTCATAAAAACATAATAAATGAATTGGGTAATTGAAAAAATAGTAATTTATAGAATTATCCATTGAGGATTATAACATAATATTTTAATGACCATTCTATTATTACACATGTTGTGATTCATTCTTTAATTATTATCTAGATGTCTTGTCATATTTTTATGTTGTAATGATTATATGTCAAGCTTTACCCAGTTTCATGTTATAATGTCGATATGGTAGGCTTGGCCCAATTTCACGTTGTAATTCTTATATGGATTATACTAGTTATGCCGATATGATTATCTATATAGATTGAAATGAATTTTTTAATTATTATATGGATTGGATTAGATGTTTTAATGCTTATTGGGATTGGCTCAGATGTTAAATGTATTATACCAAGGGATTTTACTTTTTATGTGATTATACTATGGACTTATGGCTATGGTTGTCCATGTTGTTTTAAATTATATGGTACCAAAGTAAGATGATTTTTCTATTATATTATGTTGATTAATTAATACAAATATTTATCACTTTATTGAATTCATTTATTATTATACTAGTTTTTTAGACACGGTGGAGTTGATGTACTTACTTTTACTCACACCATATTTATGACACTTTTCAATACTCGAGTAAATTAAATTGATAGATGTTTATAAAAAGGACTTTTACATTGTTGATAATTTTTTTTCTAGATGGGAAGGTGTTTGGAGATGGGACTGTTATGGGGTTTAAGAATGGGATATTTTGACATTATTTGTGTTAGTCCGTTTTTTATTTGTATTAATTTTATTTTTAAATTTATATATGTTCTAGCCTATAATTATGTAATTCTATATTATTATATTATTGGTTTCTCCTTTTAGTTCCCAATTGTTGGTTGAATTGTTTCCTCTATTTTTTTACTATGATATTTACTTATATTATTTATTTCCCTTTTATTGTAACTCTGTACAAATGGATTTATCCTCCCAACTGTACACATCACACTTCTACTGTGAGTCTGATTCCTCTAGAGTACATGGAGGCATGCATGAGGTCTGGTAACCATTATGTTTTTTTTGAATGTGAAAGAGTTCTAGATTGGGGGATGTTTAATTCAGTGTATTTGGAGAATAGATACAAAATATTTTTATTTCACAAAAAATGTTCAATATATCTCGAAATTATGTCCACATTTAGTACTATTTATATATATAGCCTACTTAAAACCATTCATCAGAACCTGTTGAAATGAAACATATTAAAGGGTGATATCAGATTCACAGTATGGGTAAAAATGATAGATATATCAATCTATGATCTTATGAAATAATAAGTTATGTATATGGGTATGAAATAATAGACATAACCTAATAATTTAATATTTAACTATCATGAATCATAAACATTATTTAAAGAATAAATCATTAGTCATTTCAAAATCCAAGAATCATAAGAATAAGAAATAATCATAAATCAATTATGAAGCCTAAGATCATTTCATAAAAGTGTGTAAACAATAATGAAACCATTTCATACATCATGGTTATCTACTGATACCATAAAAACATAACATGCATGGCATCAACAATTATTTCCCACAGAGGTTCAAGAAAATCAACTTGTTTTGAATAGTGGATCAAGAACAATGAATTTTTTCCCATAGTAGATCAAGAACGTATAATTATTTCACATCGAATATCAAGAAAATATACTTATTTCAAATAATTTTATAATGAGATATAATAAATTACCCAATGCATTAGAATTATATATAATCCTAGTCCCAAACATCATTAAATGGTAACCATATATATGTCTTCCATAAAATCATTAAACATTCATCATATCATCATATCATAACCCATCTAATACAATATATTCTAATAAAAATTTCACCACTCCATCAAAACATGATTGAGGGAAAATATATGGGTTTCATAAACATCTCATTATCATAGATATAAAGCATCCATAGAAAATAATTATGGTTCCATTGTATCAAATCCACAGTAAAATGTTAGGAACACCAATGGATATTGTCATCGAAAAATATAACTACCATAAAAATATAAATAAATCATTCTGGATGGAAATATCATATTTTATTTGATAATACCCTTTTTAAAAAAAATTTCAAAAATATTGTTAAAATTGATTTTCTAAGAAACTAAACATGGAAATTATTAAATTAATCTTCAAATAATTGAGTGCCAAAAACTATGAAAAAATCAATTCTAGTGACCCAACCCCTATAAGCCTAGATCCAATATATTCTATGAATTACATTAGTATAAGATAAAAATATTTCATGTCCCAAAAGACCAGATAATTTAGTAGTATTATTAAACCATATGAATTCGTGTGACTTACATTAAAATAGAATACACTATTTAAATTATAATTAATTTCTAAATAACTTTGAGGATAATATATTTATTCTGTAACAACACGAATTTTTTAAATAAATATTGTTTGCTAATTTTATATGTTATTTTATTTTATTTTTATACTCAACAAAAATGTTTCATTTGATAACATGAGTATAATTAAAATGAGACTGTTGGGTTTTGACTGTTATTTGACCATTGGTCAATATGACCACTGGAAACTAAACGTTTTGATTATTGTCTCTAAATACAAGTAATCTTGGTTAATTAATATAGAAAGAAGATTCGATGGCCTCACCCAGTAGTCTTGGACCAATCGAAGCCCATCTAACAGAACTTGGGAAGGAGGTAGCACCACTGGGCTTTGCTCTGGACCAAACCCAATCTGAACTCCATCATGTGAAGCTAGAATGGGATCGCCTTCGTGAGAAGTTCAAACTGATAGAAGTTACTACTTGTGCGATGTTGGCCGAGCCTCCCTCAGATTCTCTAACCTTATCACACCTTACACTTAGTTCCTATGCTGGTGTGATAAGGGTCTATGTAAGGAGACCATAACTGCCTTTTGTAATCCTTTGTTTTAAATTAAAATTGGGATTTCTTCTTATGATGAAGTTTAATAATTTTCAAATGACCGGATAAATATAGTATGCATATTTTTGATGAATTTTAGAGAAAGGATATTTTAAAAATGTTTATGTAAACCTTAAATAAATAAAAATGTGTAATGATTTTCAAAAAAAGGTCTTCTACAAATATGTTCAGTACGGAATTTAGAATCTAATAAGATCAACATAAATTTTGATGAATAGTAAATTATGAATAGTGATTTTATGCTTAGGATTAGTAATGTGACCAAATGGATTAGTAATCTCACTTAAAGAAAGTATTAATATAATCTAGGCACCTTGATTAAGTAATGTGATTCAATAAAATGCTTAAAAACGGTTTCATAAATTATTATTCAAGTATTAGTTTTTTCGGGTGAATAGTGTTTTTTAATTAAAAATTAAATTAAAAATATTTAGAAAATTATTTTTATAAAATGGATTTCATTTTTGAACTCAGAGCATCGATATTATGTTAAGGTAATTTTTGGGGATTTTTCTAAAAATAATGAATTTTCGGTGAATAGTGTATTAATTTAAAATATAAATTAAAAATATTTAGAAAATTATTTTTATAAAATGGAGTTCATTTTTTAAATTAGATCATTGATATTTGGTTAAGGTGAAATTTTCGGATTTTTCTGAGAAAGTTGAATTTTTAGTGAATAGTAAAAATACAGTTTTAGGGTTTCAGTATGTTTAATGATATCATAACTGTGTCATGATGATGTCATGAGATATTTTAAAGGATGTTCGACTAAAGAGGATGAATTATTGTGTGGGGGTCCCCATGTGTCCTAACATTATGGGAAGTACCATGAGAGGGCCCATGCTTTTGAGAAAACCACTTTTGAGGTGTCCCTTGGCCATTAATGACGTGTCCCCTCACTTTCCCTATAAATACCAAGACCTCCTCTCATATTTTCGACTCCAAAACCATCCTCAACGAAGTTAGGGTCTCCTTACCTCCCAAGGAGTCCTCCCAAGGTTCCCCCAATCCCTCAAGGTCCCAACCTTTGAGTTTTAAGAGTTACGTTTTAAGGTAAGGGATCCGACCTCTCTCTTTAATTTCAAGTAATCTATTTTATGTCATTCATTTTATGCTCCATGTTCATATGTTGGAGGATGTTCTTATATACTCCTATTACTGCCATTTTCATGTTCATATAATGAGAGATCCCCTCTTACTCTCATTATTTCTTTTTATGATGTTTTAAGTGGTGTCGTTAGGCTGCCGAAGTTTTTGTAACAGATTCTTTCTCCCTTCTCATTTTTCAAGATCTATTTTCATGTAAAGTATTTCAAGTTCCTTTTTATAATGTTGGGGTATGATATCTAAATTTATCATACTTATCGTTTATGATCATATGATGAGATACCCCAATTGATCTCCTCAATTCAGTATTTTGATGTTTTAAGTGGCGCTGTTAGGCTGCCGAATTTTTAAGTTGTTCTTCACCGTTCTCATTTTGAAGTTCTACTTTCATGTCAATTATTCCAAGTTCCTTTCTGTTATGTTGGGGTATGATCACTATATCTATCATACTTGAATCTTATGTTCATATGATGAGAGAACCCATTTGATCTCCTCAATTCAGTATTTTGAAGTTTTAAGTGGCGTCGTTAGGCTGCCGAATTTTTAAGTGGTTCTTCACCGTTCTCATTTTGAAGTTCTACTTTCATGTCAATTATTTCATGTTCCTTTTTGTTATGTTGGGGTATGATCTCTATATCTATCATACTTCACTATTATGTTCATATTATCAGAGACCCCATTTGATCTCCTCAATTCAGTATTTTGACGTTTTAAGTGGCGCCGTTAGGCTGCCGAAATTTTTTAGGGGATTCTTTCACCCTTCTCATTCTTTTCAATGTTCTACTTTCATGTCAAGTGTATCAAGTTAATATTTAATTATTTTGGGGAATTATCTCTATATCTATATTACTTGACTCTTATTTTCATATGATGAGAGACCCCATTTGATCTCTTCAATTCAGTATTTTGATGTTTTAAGTGGCGCCGTTAGGCTACCGAATTTTTAAGTGGTTCTTCACCCTTCTCGTTTTGATGTTCTACTTTCATGTCAATTATTTCAAGTTCCTTTTTGTTATGTTGGGGTATGATCTCTATATCTATCATACTAGACTCTTATGTTAATATGAAGAGATACCCAATTTGGTCTCTTCAATTCAGTATTTTGAAGTTTTAAGTTGCGATGTTAGGCTGCCGAATTTTTTTAGGGGATTATTTCACCCTTCTCATTCTTTTCAAAGTTCTACTTTCATGTCAAGTCTATCAAGTTCCTTTTTAATTATTTTGGGGAATTATCTCTATATCTATCATACTGAACTCTTATTTTCACATGATGAGAGACCCTACTTAATCTTTTCATATCATATTTAAGTAATATCATTAGGCTGCCGAACTTTCATATGAGAAATCTAATTTTTTTTCTTCCTTCCATGTTTTTCATTTCAAATGTTATGTCCTTGAAATTTCATTACCATGATCATGTATCCTTCTTATTCTTTCCATATACTGTCTTATGGGTCATTTATGAATGATTGAACCATTTTCCCTCTCTTTTTAATGTCTTCTAAAACCTCGTAACATATCCGTTTGGCTGCAAAATTTCCGTCTCAAAATGTCTCTCTCTTTTTCTAAAATTTCTTTTATATTATTAAGTGAATACTCAAAGCTCTTTCTTCTAAATGGGTATTCACATATATAACAAAATGTTCTATTTTAAAAAATGGGATTTACATACATGAGACCCACCTTCCTTTTCTATGGCATTTAAAGTGAAGTAAAGATCTTGTCTTTAAAGTAGTTTTTAAAACGTTATGATTATGAAATGAAACCCATTTATTTTTTTCTATATGGGTTCTTTATGAAATGTTTGATGATGATATATGTGGATCACATGATAATAAAGGAAAATTTAAGGGTGCTCCCTGATAGCACTCTAATGCATTGGGTAATGATGTAACCACTAGAGATTTAAATTTTCACGATACCTTGGTGAATAACCTTGGTAATTTTCAAATGACACCTTGTGGATGGGCCTTAGTGATATGTTCATGATTTTCTATGTTAAATGTTTCAGCCACATCTTCATGTTATGAAAAATGTTATTTTTATTATGATATATCTCATGATTTCTTTCTCATGCCTTAAAGTTATTTTCATGACCTTATTGAAGTATCTCAAGTTCACATGTAAAATGTTTCTCTTGTTTTCCTTACTGGACCTTCTGCTCACCCTTTCTTTTGATGTATATTCCCAGGTTATGAGATGTAGTAATGAACCTAGGATGAACATGAGGAGAATCCTTTCAAGTGTTTAAGAAGAATGTTTTATGTTTTCATGTTTTAAGTTCCTGGTTTCTAAGACACTAAACCTTAAAGATCCTTGGTTTTGTAAAATGTAATGAAAGTTTATGTGATAAAAAGGAGGGATTCTATAGTTGGTATCAAAGGATGGTTTAGTTATTTGTCGAAATTAGGATATGAAAACTCTAGGAAGAACCCTATAGAAAAGTTTAAATAAAGTAAATCTTCCTAGTATTTTGGTGAGTATTGAGTAAGGGGTTTCCAAGCAAATACATCCCTATCTGGATACGAGCAGGTAGAGGTGGCTCTGGCACAGATGTACATAGGGGTAAAACCTAAAAACACCGCTTTGAGCTAGACTCGAATGGGAACTGGTACACGGCAACGGGCCTTGCTGCACTCTTGGTTACGACACTCCCGGGGGATATGCTTTGGTAAATTCATAAGCTTAGTATGAACCATTGTTAAATGAACAAAGATAAAATAAAATAAAGGTTCACATAAGAATATATGATGATGGATAACCAAGATAGGAACCTAGGGGATCACAAGTTAGGGTATACTTTTCAACTAAAAGTTATCCTTATATGCTTTAAGTTTCTTTTCATGATTATTGGCTAAGTATTTAAGCCCCTATTTACAGTTTCTTTTCTTAGTTAATGGCGGGAAATGGAAGAACATTTCCCAACAACCAATGTGATAGGAAATGCTACGATTTCCGTATTAATACGATAGAGATGATTAGGGGATTAAAAGATGATTATTATTTTGGAAGACGTTCACTATTTTGAGGACCCTATATGATCGAGCTAAATAGATTACTATGGTATTTTCATTGAGGAGTAAGGTTGACTTTTATTTTGAAAAATAAATGAACTTAAGGTGGACTTATAGTAATTTAGGTTACTTATGGGAATGATTAAGCTATCTTGGGTAAAATATGTATAGGTTAGCTACTTTGGTTATAAGATGTTAGGAGTGGTTGATGTTGTCTGGAGATGAACAATGAAGTTGTTTTGGAAGACTATGTTATCAAATCCTTCTTGTATTTGGGTTTCAATCTTAGTTTAGTTTATTTTGAGGAATTTTAAGGACCGTTATTTATGGAATGGTCTATGATGAACTTTGGGTAGTACCATGGAACTTTGGATATTTAAAAGTAGTTTCCATTCCTATGGGATTCTTTCTTTTTGAAGAGTTGTTTTACCTTAACCTTTCTATTTTTGGGATAATGTTTAAAGATAGAAGAAATAGATAGTAAATCTTTTGTTGATTATGTGATTCTCTAGAAGATGATTCTTGTGCTTTTATGAGACCAAGTGTTTTTGAAGTCTCATCATTTGGAGAAAAGATTAGTGTTGGTAGGGAATTATTAAAGGATGAAACTCTACTTGAAGGTAGGTATATTTTCTTATATTTTTGTTCTATGTAGTAAATGAATTCCTCAAAATTATGAAAATAATCGTAAAACAAAAAAGTTGTTGGTTTACGTTTCCTACTAGGTAATCAAAGACCGTTTACACACATCATAAGTTTGGGATTTTCTTATGGTTAACTTTCTTCTAATCATGTTCTCTATCACTCTCCCTCAGAACATGACCCTTGGTTTTCTTCTCCATGTCCATGTTTTCCTACATGGAATCCTGGTGTGGGTTAACTCGGGTGACCTTTGTACTTCCCTTTCTTTCTTTTAAAGTAATAGTTTTACTGACTCTTTTTCCGATGTGGTACTTTCAATGAAATTTCAAAACCCAATTTTAAAAAATTGCGAGGACGCAATTTCTTAAGGGGGGAAGATTGTAACAACCCGAATTTTTTAAATAAATATTGTTTCCTAATTTGATGTGTTATTATATTTTATTTTTATACTCAACAAAAATGTTTCATTTGATAGCATGAGTATAATTAAAATGAGACTGTTGGGTTTTGACTATTATTTGACCATTGGTCAATATGACCACTGGAAACTAAACGTTTTGATTATTGTCTCTAAATACAAGTAATCTTGGTTAATTAATATAGAATGAATATTTGATGGCCTCACCCAGTAGTCTTGGACCAATCGAAGCCCATCTAACAAAACTTGGGAAGGAGGTAGCACCACTGGGCTTTGATTTGGACCAAACCCAATCTGAACTCCATCATGTGAAGCTAGAACGGGATCGCCTTCACGAGAATTTCAAACTGATAGAAGTTACTACTCATGAGATGTTGGTCGAGCCTCCCTCAGATTCTCTAACCTTAGCACACCTTACACTTAGGTCCTATGTTGGTGTGATAAGGGGCTATGTAAGGAGACCATAACTGCCTTGTGTAATCCTTTGTTTTAAATAAAAATTGGGATTTCTTCTTATGATGAGGTTTATGAATTTTCAAATGACGGGATAAATATAGTATGCATATTTTTGATGAATTTTAGAGAAAGGATATTTTAAAAATGTTTATGTAAACCTTAAATAAATAAAAATGTGTAATGATTTTCAAAAAAAGGTCTTCTACAAATATGTTCAGTACGGAATTTAGAGTCTAATAAGATGAACATAAATTTTGATGAATAGTAAATTATGAATAGTGATTTTATGCTTAAGATTAGTAATGTGACCAAATGGATTAGTAATCTCACTTAAAGAAAGTATTAATATAATCTAGGCACCTTGATTAAGTAATGTGATTCAATAAAATTCTTAAAAAACGGTTTCATAAATTATTATTCAAGTATTAGTTTTTTCGGGTGAATAGTGTTTTTAATTAAAAATTAAATTAAAAATATTTAGAAAATTATTTTTATAAAATGGATTTCATTTTTGAACTCATAGCATCGATATTATGTTAAGGTAATTTTTGTGGATTTTTCTAAAAATAATGAATTTTCGGTGAATAGTGTATTAATTTAAAATATAAATTAAAAATATTTAGAAAATTATTCTTATAAAATGGAGTTCATTTTTGAAATCACAGCATTGATATTTGGTTAAGGTGAAATTTTGGGATTTTTCTGAGAAAGTTGAATTTTCATTAAATAGTAAAAATACAGTTTTAGGGTTTCGGTATGTTTAATGACATCATAACTGTGTCATGATGATGTCATGAGATATTTTAAATGATTTTCGACTAAAGAGGATGAATTATTTTTTGGGGGTCCCCATGTGGCCTAACGTTATGGGAAGTACCATGAGAGGGCCCATGCTTTTGAGAAAACCACTTTTGAGGTGTCCCTTGGCCATTAATGCCTTGTCCCCTCACATTACCTATAAATACCAAGCCCTCATCTCATCTTTTCGACTCCAAAACCATCCTCAACGAAGTTCGGGTCTCCTTACCTCCCAAGGATTCCTCCCAAGGTTCCCCCAAGCCCTCAAGGTCCCAACCTTTGAGTTTTAAGAGTTACGTTTTAAGGTAAGGGATCCGACCTCTCTCTTTAATTTCAAGTAATCTCTTTTATGTCATTCCTTTTATGCTCCATGTTCATATGTTTGAGGATTTTCTTTTATACTCCTATTACTTCCCTTTTCATGTTCATATAATGAGAGGTCCCCTATTACTCTCATTATTTCGTTTTATGAAGTTTTAAGTGGTGCCGCTAGGCTGCCGAAGTTTTTGTAACAGATTCTTTCTCCCTTCTCATTTTTCAAGATCTACTTTCATGTAAAGTATTTCAAGTTCCTCTTTATTATGTTGGGGTATGATCTCTAAATTTATCATACTGATATTTTATGATCATATTATGAGAGACCCCATTTTATCTCCTCAATTCAGTATTTTGATGTTTTAAGTGGCGCCGTTAGGCTGCCGAATTTTTAAGTGGTTCTTCATCGTTCTCATTTTGAAGTTCTACTTTCATGTCAATTATTTCAACTTCCTTTTTGTTATGTTGGGGTATGATCTCTATATCTATCATACTATAATCTTATTTTCATATGATGTGAGACCCCATTTGGTCTCCTCAATTCAGTATTTTGATGTTTTAAGTGGCGCCGTTAGGCTGCCGAATTTTTAAGTGGTTCTTCACCATTCACATTTTGAAGTTCTACTTTCATGTCAATTATTTCAAGTTCCTTTTTGTTATGTTGGGGTATGATCTATATATCTATCATACTGGATTCTTATGTTCATATGATGATAGAACCCATTTGATCTCCTCAATTCAGTATTTTGAAGTTTTAAGTGGCGTCGTTAGGCTGCCAATTTTTTTTAGGGGATTCTTTCACCCTTCTCATTCTTTTCAATGTTCTACTTTTATGTCAAGTCTATCAAGTTCCTTTTTAATTATGATGGGGAATTATCTCTATATCTATCATACTGGACTCTTATTTTCATATGATGAGAGACCCCATTTTATCTCTTCAATTTAGTATTTTGAAGTTTTAAGTGGCGACGTTAGGCTGCCGAATTTTTAAGTGGTTCTTCACCCTTCTCGTTTTGAAGTTCTACTTTCATGTCAATTATTTCAAGTTCCTTTTTGTTATGTTGGGGAATGATATCTATATCTATCATACTGTAATCTTATTTTCATATGATGAGATACCCCATTTGATCTCTTCAATTCAGTATTTTGATGTTTTAAGTGGCGCTGTTAGGCTGCCGAATTTTTTTAGGGGATTATTTCACCCTTCTCATTCTTTTCAAAGTTCTACTTTCATGTCAAGTCTATCAAGTTCCTTTTTAATTATGTTGGGGAATTATCTCTATATATATCATACTGAACTCTTATGTTCACATGATGAGATACCCTATTTAGTCTTTTCAAATCATTTTTAAGTAACGTCGTTAGGCTGCCGAACATTCATATGAGAAATCTAATTTTTGTCTTCCTTCCATGTTTTTCATTTCAAATGGTATGTCCTTTAAATTTCACTACCATGATCATGTATCCTTCTTATTCTGTCCATATACTGTTTTATGGGTCATTTATGAATGTTTGACCGATTTTCCCTCTCTTTTTAATGTCTTCTAAAACCTCGTAACATAGCCGTTATGCTGCAAAATTTCCATCTCAAAATGTCTCTCTCTTTTTCTAAAATTTCTCATATATTATTAAGTGAATACTCAAAGATCTTTCTTCTAAAGGGGTATTCACATATATACCAAAATTTTCTATTTTAAATTATGGGATTTACATACATGAGACCCACCTTCCTTTTCTGTGGGTTTTAAAGTGACGTAAAGATCTTGTCTTTAAAGTAGTTTTTAAAACGTTGTGATTATGAAATTAAAACCATTTATTTTTTTCTATATGGGTTATTTATGAAATGTTTGATGATGATATATGTGGATCACATGATAATAAAGTCAAATTTAAGGGTGCGCCCTGATAGCGTTCCAATGCATTGGGTAATGATTTAACCACTAGAGATTACAATTTTCACGATACCTTGGTGAATAACCTTGGTAATTTTCAAATGACACCTTGGGGATGGACGTTGGTGATATGTTCATGATTGTCTATGTTAAATGTTGCATCCACATCTTCATGTTATGAAAAATTTTATTTTTATTATGATATATCTCATGATTTCTTTCTCATGCCTTAAAGTTCTTTTCATGACCTTATTGAAGTATCTCAAGTTCACATGTAAAATGTTTCTCTTGTTTTCCTTACTGGGCCTTCTGATCACCATTTCTTTTGATGTATATTCCCAGGTTATGAGATGTAGTAATGAACCTAGGATGAACATGAGGAGAAGCCTTTCATGTGTTTAAGAAGAATGTTTTATGTTTTCATGTTTTAAGTTCCTGATTTCCAAGACACTAAACCTTAAAGATCCTCGGTTTTGTAAAATGTAATGAAAGTTTATGTGATAAAAAGGCGGGATGCTATATATTCCATCTACAATATTCTTTCATATCATTCTTACTTTTTGGATTCTTAGGGAAACAGAACATAATAAGGGTGAGAATAAATTCTCAGTAAGGGTAAGTACAATGGAATAAATAAGGAATCAATGAGAATAATTATGGAATGGTAAATAACTAAAAACTCAAACCATATAATCAAAAAACTATGAATGAAGCTCATAAACAATATGGAAATGTAATAAATGGAAATAGATTCCATTGAAATAACTAGATAAGGTAAAATCAATATGTCATGGTAAGAAACATAAACACATGCCATTTAATCAATAAACTAAAAATGAAATGTATCTATAGATATGTCAATGCAAAATATCATGGATGAATAATAATCAAAACTAAATGAGGGAAATTCTAATTTAATTGGTTCCATTCTTCATAGGTACATGGAACCATTACAAGAAAGACCCTTCAAAAGATAGCTTTTCATATTGGGTAGAAACCATCTAATTTTCGTAACTAATCCACCTCATGAGAATACTGATGCATTGAGGGGCTATCTATAACTGGGACCCACCTGTAGGTATTTCGTCAAATAGTCTGCAAACCATATCATACATATCCAAATAATTACCTATATATAATAATCATAAGACGTAATATTCCTTATCAAATATCCATATGGTGTAGAAGATATTGATTTATCAATATTTCCAAAAAAGTGCTCACTAAATTTCCAAGTAAAAACTGTATGTAAAAATGATATAATGTTTTTGAAAAAATAGTATTAATTATATGAGAATATAGATATCCATGATAATTTACAATGAAAAATTATTACAGTAGAGTTATTATTTCAAGATAGAGTTAATAATCAAAAAAAGGAAGTGATATTGAAAAGATATCCAATAAGAACATTCTTGATGAAATTATCCTTTGTTTGATTTTTTTAAATATTTTCTACTGAATATGACTTTTTTAAAAAAATCATTTAAAATTATCCTTTTAAACATGAAAGGTAATATTATTTGAAATTATGGTGGGTAAATACATACATGTTGTATGAGGTAAAAATAATATTACCTTTTCATGGTAAAATGGTTAGAAAAATGCCTTGTTCAGAAAGAGACATGAAGATTCATTAAAAAACATTGGTAAAAGAAAAAAAGTGTATTTTTTTCACCAAATCATTTTAAAGGCATTTTTAAAACATTTTAATGAAACAAGGTTCATAGAAGACTACATTTTATTTAACTAAAGAGAAAAATAATGTAGAATTTTCTAAAAAAACATTTTATAGAACATTTTGATTACCAAATAGTGGAAAAATGGTAATAATATTTTAAAAGGTAATAAATAACAATATTAGTGGAAAATTATAGGGAATATGGAATAATTTTCATATAATTTCATTGAATGGAAATAAAATATCATTAGAATTATTCATAATGAAAAAATTCTTTAAAAATTCCAAAGTGTCCCATATAAATTTGAAACATTTTAAATCATAAGTCTCATAAAGGAATAAAATTAATGGAATGTTTTAAATACCATGAAAATAAAATGATTAATGATATAATATATCAAAAGTAATGTATATACACCAAAATAAATAATTAGGTGGTGGACATGACATTTTCCCCACGGATGTAAAAAGTGTGATAAAAATCCATTACCTTGTATTCAATTTGTCTTATGTATATTTATATTTTTAAATAAAAATATTATTTTAATTATTTAATTTATTTATAAATCTTTTAATTTTTATCTTAAATTTTATTTCACTTATTACCATGTTGGGTACAAATAAATAATTAATTAATATTATGTGATGTGTTTTAACTAATTTTTGATTATTTGTCAAAAACAAATTTTATAGGTTAACTCTAAGGATTCATTATATAAAATATCTTGAATAGTAATTATGAAATAATTATCATATTTATACATTAATTATACATTTTACAAAATAACTAAATAATTTTACAAAAAATAATTCAACATTACAATCGAGGAGATGGTAGGTCGTACGTATTAATGAGTGCCATTCTCATTTTTAAACGATCATTATGAAAATATGGTAAGTATAATTTAATCTTTCAAGAATGAAATTATATTATAATTGGAAAATTATTTAATCATATATAATTATATATATAATTCTGATGATGTAAAAGGAATCACATCATTTTGAGGTGGAAAAAGTCCAAGCGTCAATGAATGACATTATCACTTTTTAGTGTATGAATGGGTAATAATGAAATTTATATATATTATATTTATATAATGGTAATTATTTTATGTATATAATATAAATTTTTTCTATGTAACATATTTTTAATTAAAAACAACTTTTATATATTCCACGTGTCGTCTGAATGAATATCATCTCTTTTAGGAGGCGTTATTCCACACTTTAACAAACAATGTTATTGTATTTACACGTAATATAAAGTGTTAAGGTATGTGTTATAAAATAATTAAATATGAATAAATAAATTATATATATGATATATATGATATATAAATATAGTGTCCATAATAATCCTAATCATTAAAGGATGTAATGAAAAAATGAACAATTTCATTTTCTGAGGTGGTAGTTCACCATACACATAAATGATAAGTTTGTTACCCAAAATATGGAACTGTGTATAAGTGTAGGTATAACCCTTAACATAAAAAAATCAGAATATATTTATTATACAATATAAATATATATATATGTAATAAGAATATTTCTGGGTGTGGATAATGGAAATAAAACTAAAGTGTATGAGGAAAGGTGTTATATCTTTTTTGGGTAACTCATTTTGGATTGAACCAAAGGGCTTACTTAGATGGATTAATTTTGAATGAGAGGATTAATATATTATGGTAGGTATGGTTGGAAATATTTGGGTAGATATTGGTTGAGCTACTGTTTCTTGATTGATATGAGGATGTGGGAGAAGAGGATGATTTTTTAGTGTAGGAGGAGTTGCACTCTTGGAAATTTTGGGAAAGGGAATTCCACCCAAGTTTTTTCTCATTTCATGGGTATATAATAAAGGAAAAATTTTTATAAAATGGATTATATGGTCTAAATATTTCCATTAAATGGATTTTTGAAAAGTTTATAAGTCATTTTGGAGCTTAATTATAAGGGTTAGTATGATGTCAATCTTAATTTCACCTTAATCACTATAATTTATTTTAATTACATTCACTTATTTTTTTGTGAAAAAATATATTGAAATTATTAGAAATTATATTTTATTATTATTCAAAATATAGAATCATTTTTTACAAATTACAATCACATAATTAGAATGAATAATTTTATATTTAATTCCACATACGAGATGCCTATAAGAGTTTTTAATGTAAAAACATCCCAAGGATTGCTAATTTTTTATATTAAATTTCAATTTGAAAATGACTAAAACTATCTAAATTTGATTAATTTATAAAAAATTATCTAATTAAAAATTAAAACCCATTTAAAATATTATTTAACAATATAAAAAATTATATGAAATAATAGTTTTGATTTTAAATTCTATATTTTCAATTATTCTATAAAAAATAAAACTTCAAAGAAAATTACCAAACCTTTACCCTATCATAATTTTATGTTTCTCAATAAAATATGATGTTTTTTTGACTTATATATTATATAAATGTTCTAGAAAATTTTATTTAAAATTTGTTCGCCATTAAATGGAAAAACAAATTCCTAAATAAAAATATTATTATTTTATATAAAATTGGATTTGTTCTTATATAATGATTATAAAATATATTGGATGAATATAAAAGATATTATATTGTATATATATATATATACATATTAATTTAAATCAATCACTAATTTTAATTAACATAATTTATTATTGTAAAACATCTTTGTGGGCATAAAAAATATTTTCCAATAAAATATTCCCTTTATTTACAATTGACTCTTATATTAATTTTTAATTAATTTATAACTAATGAATTAGTTGTGTAAACTGTATATTTTTATAAGTTAGTTAGTAGTACTCAAAATAACTATTTTATATCTTATTATATTTTAATAATATTTTTTCTGTAACAATTGGTCTTGTGTGTAACATAAGCTATTGATGAAAGTATCTATTGCATGTAACTCAAGATAACTCATTATTTCAGGCAATGTAATATATATAATATATAAAATCTATTAAAAATTTTAAATTTATTGAAAATTCATTAGACATTGCATTCCCTTATCCACTTAGTGTTGTTTGTCATACATGTTATCGAATACAATGTTCCAACTTTAGAATTTCAAGGCATTACATTATACCCACCTTAATTAAATTCCATCCTCATAATTTAAACTTGATTTTAGTGATTTTTTTTATATTTTCTATGTTCATATTCAAAATTGTTTGAAGGGTTTGTAAAACATCCTCAAGAAAAGTGGGTGCTAGAAGTGAAATGTTAACATGGACTAACATATAACAAGGTCTCTATGTAAGAGATCATTAGTGGAAAGAAGAGATACGTACTTTGTGTAAAAGAGTAAATATTTATAGGGAGTAATTGAGGTCATCAATAAAAAAAATTTAATGATTGATAGAAAATTGATTCCCTCAAATCCATAAATATATGGTTATTTATAAGACCACTGGTTCAACCAAAATTAATGTATTAAGACAATATTCTTGTTGAAATCATTCTCTTCATGTTGATAAATATCATTACTTCCTAAGAATATATGAAAATTTACTTACATGATACATTTTAATTTCTTGTGAAAATCCCATATTTGGGTTTTTCATTGATCAAATTCCAATTTATCCATTACTTCACGAAATGGGTATCCAAAAATTATCTTTGATTCCTAAAGCACTAAAATAAATTTTTAACTGATCAAATGGATGATAAAAGAGAGAAAATTCTAACTATTTGTCCTAAACTATTTTCCAAAATTGATATTGTTAAAATATTAATATCTAAACCTCTAAAGTTACACTACTAGTTCATCATTAATATTTATTATTTATATTTTTTAATTAAAAAATGATATATAACATAGGAAATTACATAGGTTAATGGTTGTCATTGAACCCTTATTGTCCATCAATCATGGGTTCAAGTCTCACAACCTTGCAAGATTTTATGGGTTGTCACCCAATATATAGGTTTTACTTTTCTAAAAACTTATTAATACAATTTACAAAATAAATATGAAGGGAATCCTTAAAATAAGGTTAATCACTAAATAGTCTTTTATTAATGGTTTTAAATACAACCCTAATACATAAACAATTAATCCACTAATATCACATAGATTATTCTTTGGTCTTGATTTTATTCTCTAGAAGATGGAATTGACTCAGGTGATTTCTAGGTTGCCCAAATTTATTTAAAAAAACTCTAAACGATTCCCTAGGGTGATTTCCATTTCATTACATCAGACTCTTCATTTTTTCTCAGAAATTTTGTGAATTATGTCATTCTTTCCCCAACATAAAGATTTTACCCATTTCATAGAGACACTTTCCTAGGTGTCTCCATCCAAATTTCATGCTTGAGAGAAATCGAGCCTTATTTTCTCCATATTACCAATCACAGGGGATATTAGAAACCTTTGTAGTTCTCTTCATTGGTGAGTTTTGGGGATTGTAATGTTAATTGGTGATAATAATATTTTGGGAAAATTGATTA
Source organism: Viscum album (assembly GCA_963277665.1). NCBI lineage: Eukaryota > Viridiplantae > Streptophyta > Magnoliopsida > Santalales > Viscaceae > Viscum > Viscum album. The sequence goes on along the minus strand of OY728125.1, from coordinate 838,464,583 downwards.
GGTATAAACATGATATATTTCACTCCTATCTTCTCCAAATTTGGTTTCTTATTATTACTACCTTGTCCTTCATGTTCAATGTTAACTTAACTTATTAAGGAACTAGCTATTGAATAACACCATAAAGAATATCCTAGGTAACAATAGACATAGAAAAGCATATAATCATTTATAGGATATCTAAATCACCACACCCTATCTTCTACCTGAAACACCATATTTTTATATTAGGTCATTCATTGTAATTATGTATTCAAATAATACATAATGGAATATAATTAAAATGTGAATTATCTAAAGTTAAACCCTCATAAGTATCATCCAAGTGCATACTAAGGCTTGTTATCGTATACCAAGTAATGCCAAGTCTGACTTGACTCACCTTTTCAGAGTTGTTACTCATAGGTACTTTTATTCCAAAACCACATCCACTTTTAGTATCTATAAATGTATTTTTTTCTATGAATTTCCATATAACTATACTCTACCAAAATTATAAGTTGTTTGTCTATACTTATCCTCAAATTAAACCTTTGGGTTTTGTTCTCTAATCTATGTTTTCTTAAATCTAGTTCCCAAGGTTACTGGTAAACTTTACCTAACACCAACTTTAGTAACCCGATCCTAGAAAGCCTAGACCTGGTGTCTGCTGTCAACTACATTGGAATAAGATACAAGTAAATAACATCCCAATGTACTGAATATTTTAGTAGTCTTGGTAAACCAGATACATACATGAGTCATACATTAAAACTGAATACACCAATTATAAAATATTTTTTTCAAAATAACATTGGGGAAAATATAAATATTCAATATATAATATCCATTGATATATTTATTAATCATTAGATTCATTGAGAAAGGAAAAAAATAAGTGTGAGATTAAATGCCCATTAAGGGTATGTATGATGGATGGAATAATGAACCAATGAGAATAATACGTATGGCATTGAAAATAACTGAAAACACATACTGTGTAATAATAAAACTGATAATTAAGTGCATAAAAAATATGGCATGGTAATAAATAGAAACACATGAAATTTAAATATCTAGATAAGGAAAAATCAATATGAAAAGGTAAGAAACTGAAATTCATGTCATTTAATCAGTGAACTAAAAATGAAATGTATCCATAGATAGATCAACAAAAAATCTCATGGATGAATAATAACTGAAACTAAAAAAGGGAATTGATTAATTAATGTATTCCATTTTTCCAAGGTAAATGGAACCATTACCATTAATACATATCACAAGATTGTTTACCATATCTATTACAAACCCAACTAATTTTCACAACTAATTCGGTTCATGAGACTACTGATGCATCAAGGGGATATCTATAACCAGGACCCCGCCATAGGGATTCAATTAAATGGTCCACAACCCATTCCATATCGATAAACAAAATCATTATATCAGGAAATCAATATAATCAATATTACTCATCAAATATCTATATGAATTAGAAGATAGATCTTTATCAATTTCTCCCAAAAAGATCAAATATATTTCAAAGTAAACACCATATAAAAATGTTATATAGTTTTTGAAATAATAATATACATTATAAAAGAATATGGATATCTAAGGATATTTATAATGATATTTTTTTACAATAGAGTTATTATTTTAGGAGAAGGTTAACAATGTAAAAAAGGATGTGAGTTTGGAAAGATAGTCATTAATAAAATTCGTGAAGAAAATATCCTTTGTCTAATTTTTTTTGAAAATATTTTTCATTAAAAATACTTTTGGAAACATTTTATTTAAAAAATAAACTTTAAAACATGTTAAAGAAGCTTAAAATAATATAAAACTAGGTAAATTTGTACATGTCAAATGAGGTAAAAAGAATATTATTTTTGCACAACAAAATGGTTATAAAAATTTCTTAATCAGAAAGAGTCAAGAAGATTACTATGAAAAAAATGGTAAAATAAGAAAAGGAAACAATTTCTTCACCAAACCATTTTAAAAATATTTTTAAATAATTTTAATCAAATATTATTCATATAAGAAAATAGGTTCTCTGACTAAAGATAGAAATGATGTTGGGTTTTCCTAAAAAGAAATTCTAGAATGTTTTGAGAACCAAAGGCTGGAAAAATGGTACAAATACGTAAAAGGTTTATGAATAAATAGATGATAGGAAAATGAAAGTTATTTTGTAACAATGGTTATGTAATTTCCTCAAATGAAAATGAAATATCATTTAAATTATTCTCTAGGAATATAATCTTTAAAAAATTCAATGTGTCCCACAACAATTTTAAAATATTTAAACCATAAGACTCTTTATGGAATAAATTTAAATGAATGTTTTAAATAATATAAATATTGTAGGATTAATGATATAATATATCAAAAGTGAAGTAGATAAACCGCAAAAAATAAGTACGTGGTGAACATGATATTTATATCAGAGATGTAAAAAGTGAGATGAAAATCCCTTACCTTGTGTGTGATTTTTCTTTTGTGTCTTTATAATACTAAATATCAAATATAGGTTAATTATTTACATTATATAGAACCATTTTAATCTTTATCATAAATTTTATTTAAAATATAACTATTTTGTATAAACTACATAGTCAATTAAGTTTACATATGGCGTTTTGACTAAATTCAGTTTATGTGGAAAAAATAACTTTTGTAGGTCAACTTTGGTCAAAGGGGTCATCATATAACAGTTCTATTATAATAATAATGACATAAATAAAATATTTATAAATCAATTATACATTTCAAAAAATCATTATTATGGTTATCAAAAATTAATCAACATTGCAATCATGGAGACAGTAGGTCATACGTACACACGAGTAACGTTCTCATTTTTCAATATTCATTATAAAAAGAAGGTAAGTTTCATTTTATAATTAAAAAATGATAATAATATCTTTAATAAAATTTTATTTAATCAAATATAATTATATATATAATTCATTTGATGTAAAACTAATCACATCATGTCGAGGAGGCGGCAGTCCACATGTCCATGAACGATGTTATTACTTTTTAATTGTGGGAAAGAATAATAAATATAATTATATATATTATATTTCTAGAATGGTAATTATTTCATGAATATAATATATATGTTTTATATTACAAATTCTTTTAATTAAAATCATCCATTATACATTCCATATATCATGTGATAGAATCACATCGCTTTTAGTAGGATGTAGTCCACACTTCGACAAACTATGTTATCGTATGTATTAAAATTGTAAGGTATAAAGGTATGTGTTATAATATAATTATAGAAGCATAAATACATTATTTATATCATATATATCATCTGTAAATTGAGTTTCCATCATAATTCCCAACCACGAGGGGTGGTAAGGGAAAAATGGAAAACATCTTTGTGTGAGGTGGTAGATAACTTTACATGTAAATGGAAAGTTATTTAACCATTTTATAGAATTATATTTAATTTTAGGTAAACAAATTAACATAAAAAATACTATTTGATTTAGGATATTGGGTTTTTATATAATAATGCAATAAGAGCTTACGGAATGACGTTGCCTATTATTTGGGTTACTCCTTTTTCTTTGCAGCAATGGGATTTCTTGGATGAATTTATGCCCAAGGGGAAAATTATAGGATTAGTGATGGATTTTTAAGAAATTATTTGGAAGATATTTGTTGAGAAAAATTTTATTGAGTGGTGTGAGGTAGTGGGAGGATAGAAAGCTTTTTTATAATGAAAGAGGAGTGATACTCTTGTATATTATGGAAAGGGAATTCCACCAAACTTTTTACAATTGAAAATGGATCCAATAATGGTCTAAATTATATCAAATGGAGTATAGGGTCTATAAATGGCTATAAAATAGATTTTGGGCAACATTATAGGCCAATATTTCTGTTATTTTTATGGATTATTCTCAAGTTAAGCTTAACTTCATCTTAATCATTACAATTAATTTGAATTACATTCACCAATATTTTTGGGAAACATATTTGTTAAATATATTATAAATTATAATTTATTATGATTTAAAATATGGAATCCATTTTTACCAACTCAAATAACAAAATTTGCAGGAATTATTTTAAATTTTACCCCACGGACAGGATGACAATAACTGTTTTCAAAGTAAAAACATCCAAAATGATTGCAAAGTTTTTATATTCAATTCCAATGTAAGATTAATTTAAAGTAATTGAATTTTATTAATTTATATATAATTGAACTCATTAAGAATTATAAAAAATTTAAAATATTATTTATCCTTATTAATAGATTATATGAAAAGTTTTTTTGAATTAAAATTCAGTATTTTTCATCATTCATTAAAAAATTAATCATCACAAAAAATAACAAACATTTACCCTCACCTAATTTTTATTACCAAATTTTAAAAATTAATTTTATATTGGTATATATATTCTATAAAATATCAAAATTTTAATTTCAATGATTCAGTATTTACATGCTTTAAAAATGCATTAATAAAAATATAGGTTTTTATGGGTAAAATGTGGTTTGTTCTTATCATATACTTATCAAATATATTGGATGAATATCTAACATACCGTATTGAATATAATATATATATATATATATTACATTAATATCACTCAATATTTTTAATTAATTAAATTTATTATATGACGTAATCTTTATCAGCATAAAAAATAGTTTTCTATAAAATATTCCCTTTTTTCAATTGGTTCTTATATTCATTTATAATTAATTTGTAAAAAATGATTTAGTTTTGTAAACAGTGTATTTCCATACGTTATTTAATAATAATTATAATGACTAGTTTATATCTTAATAGAATAAATAAAAATATTTTAATAATATATTATTTCATTAAAAGATTGTCTTATATATAACATAAGTTACTGAAGAAGGTTTCACTTATGTGTAATGCAAGCTAGCTCAGTTTTTCATGCATTTTAATATATAGAATATATCGAATAAATATAAAAGATTAAATTTATTTTAATGTATAAGGATGTTATATTCCCTTAAATTCTTGGTGTTGTGTTTTAAATATGCTATCAGATACAGTGTTCATACTTTTGAATTTTGGGCTATTACATCAATTCATTCTATGTTTGATAAAATAAGATTTCCATTCCAATTTTTGATAGAAATAAAAAACATACCTTATTCATAAAATAATAAGATTATTCATTTAAGCCATTATTTAAAAAGTAAAACATGGGTATAAATTACATTAATAAATTGAAGAGAAATATTAATAAAATTATTGTTTTTTTAAACATAGATATGGAATAATATTATTTTTTGATTGAAAAGTGTGGTAAATTTGATTTTATTTATAAAACTTCATTTGTAATAATTAGTATATAAAAAGAGGAAAATTATTTTTAAACTATTAATTTATTTATATAAATAGTGCATATGAAAATTCAAGATATTTTTGAGACGTAGATAAATAAATTTCATCAGTAAAATGTTAATAAAAAACAATCCATATAATTAATGAGATTGTAACATAAATCTCTTACCACTTTTGTAACATTTGAATCATAATACCCATGAAAAAAATAACTTATATGGATTTGTAAATACCCAAAAATTTTCATAATAATAATCAATAAATAAATTAATGATTATTATATATACCACATAAATGAAACAATTTGTGAGTGTTATTTGTGTCTAATATATATATATGTGAGGCAAAAATCCCATAACTCATGTCTCAACATTTTTTATCCAAATTAGAACATCATTTATAATAATTAATGGTTTATAATAGAACCATAATAATATATATAATATTATATATGGTTTAATTTTATCCTTTTATCACCCATTTGTTAATAATTATTTATTAAAAATACTGTTCTATGTGATAACTAATTCATTTTTATTGTATATTTTAGTTTATTAGTTTTGGGATTTGTAATTTGATCATGGTTCAATAATATCCACAATTTTATTCATGTTATAAATATAATATATATAAATTATATTCATATTTATATTCACCCATTAATGTTATAGATATATAATTTAATTACACCATTCATGAAGATGGTAGGTCGTGTTTACATATGAACATTTATACCATTTTATGACCGATGGAATGAAATAATGGTATATAATAATTAAAAATTGAATAATATTTTTTATATAATGTATTATATATATATATATTCATGATATATATATATCCTATTATATAATCCAATTAAAATTAAATTGAAAAACATATCTCATCGCCTCGTAGAGGTGACAGTCCACATGTACACATGATCGACATTATTGTTTTTAAACAGATTATAAGGTAATGTATTAAATGTTATATTATAATTACATGAGCATATTTATACAATAAATATAATATGAATAGTTTAAATTACTCGTTGTATCATTTTTTGAGAGGTGGTGATGGAAAATGAATTACACCGGTTCATTAGGAGGACGTCTGAAACACAAATGATCAACAATTTCATATCTCATTTTAATGGAAAAGGAGATAGATATAAGTTAATTAATTAAAATAATAAAATATTTTAATATGGATGATATTGATGATATTATTTTATCATAGTTGATGAATTTTTTTGGATGTGGAATAAGAAATAAAAAAAAATTATCGGTTAAGAATATGATCATTTTTTGGAAAGCTCTTTAGGTTTACACCAAAATCATTCCTTGGATGGTTTTATAATAAAACAATTTCTTATAGGTCTTGAAAGAGAATTAATTAAGTGTTTTGGGTAATTATTTTGTGATCCAGAAGGCAATATATATCTATCAAGGAGAATGGGTTCCCTCTTGTATGTGAGAAAGAATGGCCTATTTGCCAATATCCAAAACAATTCAATAATTTATAGTCACCATAATTCCATGTGCCAAATAATGATAAATAATGAAATTTAGGGAATATGTGGTATATAAAATCCTTAAAAACCAAAATGAATCATTTTTTAAACATGTTTTTCAATTTACCTCTATGGTTACATATATTTACCCTTTATACTTTCACCACCTTAACTTGTATTTTTACATATGTAAGTTTTCATTTAATAATAAAAATAAAATGAGAGTTAAATCCATTGATTGTAAATATGAAATCTAATTTATCAAATATAGAAACATTATTTGTGTAATATTAATCTTCACACAAGTGCATGTAACATGTAAAACCTCATTTTAAATTTTACCATGGTAATATGTTTTTCCATATTAATGGGTTAAAAATGATACCCCAAATTGAAAAATGTTTCATTAATAAATCATAGTTAATATATTTAACCATATTCCATTAAAATTTCTGATGATAATAATTTTTTATTATTTCTAGGTTATTAAATAAAATAATAGTTTTTTTAAAACTTCATATATGTTAAATTGGAGACTATTCATTTATTTAGATTTTAAAAAAAATCAAGAAAAATATGGGATTAAAATTTATACCTTTCACAATTACATAAAATGTATTATTTATATATATTTTTTGAAAGAAACTAATTTACATAAATTAGATTACTTTATATATTTTTAATATCATTTATTTTATTTTCATTTTAATTAATTAAAAAATAGATTATTGTTTTGTATGAATTTAAGGCAATAATTTCATCACTAAAAATTTAAAAAAATTACCATGATAAAGAAAAATAATTATCCTTAAAATTTATATATATTACTGAAAATACATCTTTTTTACACATATTTGAGCACATAATATATTTTTAAAAGTATGTTACTGATATTTCGATCTTTTCTTAACTTAAATTATTATAATGGTATAACCAAGGATATATTGGGAAAAAGTAATATATTGGAATCGTAGATGATTATAGATGAAATTAATAATCCAATAAAAAGAATTTAAGTTTTATGGTTACTTTTTACTCATAATAAAATTATTTTAACCCTTACTTAACTCATTTCTCCTTTAATATGATACAAAATATATTATGATTACTATTCATTGTGACTGAAAGTAAAATTGGTAAATTTACCAAATTTGGACTCATGATTCTAAATTTGGTATAAAATATAAAATTTTTAAAAAATATAATTTGATCAATAGAATTTATGAATAAATTGTAAAAACATGATGAGAAACATTTTTTTCATAAAAATTCACTTTTCATGCAATATTTGATCTTATATTAACTCTATGATTAGGAATAGTCATTATATGAATTTAAATAATATATATAGAATATAAATTTCATTTATATATTTCCATATTATGGTTTATTTTAATTAATTAAAATAGAAAAAGTTCATTCACTTTAAAACTATTTTCAGAAAAATACTTTTGTAAGTATTAAAATAAACTTAAGAAGAATCATTAACATTAATTTATAAAATAGAATTAATTATATCACTCTATCAAAAATGGTTAATATTCCACCTTTAAAATAAATAAAATATATATTGATTCATTAAAACTACTTTGTTTAATGAAATTAAATTACATTACATGAAAAAATGGTATGTTTTAGTATTCACAAACAAGTAATCCTTTTTATAAAAATTTCAAAATATCATCATAATATAGTTTTAATTTTATCAAAAAAACTATATTCAATTAATGAAATAAAATTTATGAATGTTATAAAAATTTATATTAATATTTTCTCAATAAAAGAAATAGAGACCATTTTTGAAGGAAACATATTTTGGATGAGTAAAATATCCTCATTAAAAATTATGTGCCAATTTCATAATTATTTATCAATCCACTTATATTGAGTGGGATATTTATTTATATTTAAAAAATTAATTAATCATATTGATACATTATAATTTAATGGATTGTTTATAATGGTAATATTTAAATAATATATTTTTATTCTTGGTGTTGCATTTCAGATACGCTATCAAACAGAATGTTCTTTTAAAAAATTGAGGTGTTATAGGGTCCATTTCAAATATAGACCCCAATCAGTATAAGGGATCACGTAATGGGTCTCACATAACATTACCCATAACCAAAGGTATATCCCTCTGAGCACTAATGAATTCATCCCTACATGTTAGCCGCAATTATATATATATATAGCATAACTACATGAGAAGGTTCAAAAATCAGTTCATTCATTGATATATGAAAACAATATGGAAAATAAATATATCTCCCAATAATATTATATCAATTTTCCCGAAATAGATAGAACTATCGTGGAATTAAATTAATGAAGTACTATGTTCCACACAAGATGTATAAATATAGAATGTTATGCTATATACCTAATCATGATAAATGAACACTATGAAATCCCATAAAACAATGAAAATTATCCCATAAATTATAACTTATAGGTCCCTCCCAAATGAGCTATCCATGACTATGTAAACCCTATAATCAGAGTCCCACGTAGCCTATATTATTTTAACCATGTATTAGGTTGATCAGAAAAGAAAGATGAAAAATATGCTAGGATACCATTTTGTAATGCCATGACCTAAAAACCATGTTTGAGATGGAGATCCACATGACCACTTGTGCACATCTTCATATGCAAGAGGATTTTGACCAGAAGTGAGAGTCTAATTTCCATTAGTTGGGAGACTATGCTTTCCACTAATCATATCATAAAATGAATAGTATAAAAAATAATATAACTAGAATACCATATTAAATACTAGAAATGAAATGTAATAATAGATAGAACACAAGTCATATAAATAGAAAATTAATTGGTCTCTATGTGAGTAATGAAATATATACTTTATATAGCTTAATTATAAAAATAATTTGATGGAATGATATAAAGTATATCCTAGAACCCTTCCAAGCTCCATGATCATTGGCCCAACCATTTTCTAATGGACACTTTCCCTTTTTCAGATCCCCATAAATGATATTTTTGAATGCATAAATATTCCTGTGGAGGTAGTGATTAATAAAAACAATCTATACACCAATAATGCATCCTTAAAAGTATGTATATGTATAATAGTTTTATGCCACAAAATAAATGTGAATGAAGTAATTAATAATCATTTACTAGGAACCATTGTGATAACCAAGCCAGCATAATCCCTATATGTACCTACATCCTCACTATGCCAAAAGGATAATCATGGGATATCATAAGTGATCAAGAAACAACCATTAGGTAGGTAATCAATTCACTATATAGTCTTAAATACTGGATTCATATTAGGCCTATAGGACATCGTATCCTGGTTCTATCTTAGGTTAGGCCTCTAAGACATCATATCCTGGATTTATTATAGGGAAGGCCTCTATGATGTCATACCCCAAATAGGCCTCATGTTTAGCCTTATGGATTTAATTACCCTATGTATACTACATCAGGTTAAAACTCTATTCCATCATGCCCCAAACCTATTCTCAAGTCTATTATTTCCATCATTTCTAACCGTGTGCACACAAAAATTGATAACCATATCATGAATATCTACCAAATCTGAGTACTAATAATAAAACCACCAAAGTAATGGTAACATACATAAAATGGTATAGAATACTAAGATTAAAAAATATACCATCATTAAAATATAGTAGAAACGTGCAATATAGGTTATGAAAATTAATAATTAATAAAAAAGCTACAAGTATAATCTGGGTATATTGAATCATAGAAAGGTCTCATAGGATACACACAATAAAACACCCACATGTAATATCTTCTAATAATAATAAGACAATCTATGCTAATACATGAAATACACTAAGGCAATGATATTATATAGGAGCCACAAATGGTGTGGAATTTTCTAAGTCAATGATATTGATGAAGTATTATAATTTCTCTTAATAGAAAAAATATAAAATCTTGTCATACACCAAAATAGATCAATATCTTATATAAATGATGCCTAAATCAGTTTCTAGTTTATCAACAAAGTGGTTTAGAATGTAGAACTGGAAACATTCATTTTGGATAATTTTTTACTATAATTATACACCTCACTAATACTATCAACAAAACTTGTTTAGAGATATGATGAAGAAGGTGATGTAAATTAACAATATTTGTATTCAATTTTAAAATGGATCATTAATTCTTCATCAAATGTATAATATAACCCCATGAATATCCAATGAACATATATTGACCGAAACACCATTAATTTAAAATATATTCATGGGTAATTTCATAAAAATAAGATCTTAAGATAATAGATATAAAAATATATACCCAGAAACATCAATCATTCCCAAGAAATCAATATCTATTAAAAGGGATGTCGTGACATGATGAATCTATCTCCAATATAAAAAAGTATCTTTAATGGATTATATTTTTTTCATCAATCAACCACCAAACATTCATATTGAATTATCATTCCTAAAGGTATACATGTAAAAATCCTATAATCTATGGTAGATCACACTCTGATCAAGAGGCATCATATAATGATATATCCACTATTGATCTTCCAAAGATGGTAGAATCACCAATGATGTAACGTTACACCAGTCACATTTATTTAAAGATAATTGTTTTTAGATGTCACCATTCATGTTTTATTGGTATCCAGTATAAATATAACATATGTTCTTTTTTGAAAAAATCTAATAAAAACATCATATTAAGGTAAATTTAAGTTAATTTTGGTATATATGAAAATTATGATTGATTGGGATTTGTATAAGAATTATTTTGAAACTATACTAATTTTAGAAAATGTATTCTAGGGTAATCTTTATGAAAAAAATGGATATATGTTTTTTTATTTAATTAAGGAATTAGGGGAATCAAAATCATCATTCATTTGTATAGTAAAATTTCATCCTACATCTAAAACATTTGACACTTTAAAAATTTACACTTGAAACCCCCAAAAATAAAATTTTAAATGTTTTAGGTAATTAATTATCAAAACAAATGACTGTATTAATATTATTTTTTTACATATCCAAAAAATGTTATCATAATATTCCCTTCCTTGAACAAATTTGGAAAAATATATAATGGAACATTAAACATCATCTTTAATGTTATTATTTTCAATTAAAACATATTTAAAATTTATCCTTTGACTATAATCAATTTTAAAATTAAAATAATACTTTAAAAATTTTCTTTCTTTAATTTCATTATTTCCTCATGAGAATGATTCATATATTTTATAGAATATTTTATTTTTTCATAAGTTGATTCATTTTAATTTGAAAGAAATTTCATTAAATTTTCATTTTCATTTAGATTTTTCTTAAATTACCATTAAGATTATTATCCATACCAAAAAATACATATAATATTATGAACTAATATATAGATTTCTTTAATTAAATCATCAATATTTAGTTTTTCCAGATGAAATTCAAAAAAATAATATTCTTTATTGCATAATTGGTTTGATGAATCCATTAAAAATATCATTGAAACATTCTTCTTGAAATATGAGACATATATTTAATTATAATCTTCCATGACAATGAAAAAATATTCCATACCATTATTTTTCGTCATAGAAGTACTTCCATTATTTGTTACATTCATTAATCATGGCCATTCATGTATGAAATGGCCTATGTTTTTGCAATCATAGAAAATAATTTTAGGAGAATCATTAGAGTTAAAATTTTCTTCCCTACTACCACAACTGTCATATTAGGGGGAATTCATTTCAGATCACCTTATGTAACCATTCTTCCTTCTTCCTTGGGAAACATGAATAACTTGATCTATTTCAATTATTTGTAATTCAAAATAATAACTATAATTAGTAATAAGAATTCATGATTTAAAAGAATCTTATTTTATTTTTTATTTTTCCTTTTCAACTAAATTTTATAAATCCAATTCATATTAAATTATAGAGCCTATAACCTCATCCAAATTATTTCCCTTAATTTTTTTCACTTTAATAAATTCCGACATTCTAGGAATCCCATTTTTAAACAATTATATAAACACTCTTTTAACTAAAATTGTGGTTTCTATATTTTCTCCTAAACTAATCACACCATTTAATATACTGGTAAATCTATAAAAAAATTATTAGAATCTTTCTCCTCTCTTTTTTGAAATTTCTAATATTTGTCCCTTAGAAAATCGAGTTTAATACTTGTTATCTTATTTTAACTATGATGAAAGATTGAAAATATTTTCCTAATATGATGAATGGTTTTTATAACTGATAAATAAGTATAATCCCTTATAGTAATAAGAAGGTATAAAATATTCATTTCCTTTTAATTTATGAAATGTATACTTGAATCATCACTAGTTCAAGATTAAGGTTAACATTTGTTTCATTATAAATCATCAAAGTGATATTCCAACTATTAAATATTAGATACATGAGGTAAGCTTCCATGAATAACTATAAATATCCCTTATATATTCTTCAAAGTAAATATGTCTTTGAGGAATCAAAATTTTAATTTAATTTTTTCAATCCTTATCAAAATGGGCATTCTGTTAGACTGTTATATCTAGGATATACATGTTCACTCAAATAGAGACAAAAAGTGAAAATTTAAATCTTTCAATGACAACATGTAATAATAATTTTTTTGTCCTAATATAAATATTAACAATGGGTATAGAGGGAGTGGGTGTGAAATAACCAAATTAAAAATTTTATATAATAATATACATGTAATAATAAATATGTAGTTGAAATGAAAATTTAACACAATTGTTTTTATTATTGTTTGGATAAAAGTGATCTAATGCACACTCTTTATACTATAAAAATGAGTGTTTGAAACCTACAATAATGTGACATGAATTTTAAATGGAATCACAAACCATATAATATTCTTTTTTAAACCATTGAGGTTTTCCACAAATAGGTAATTTATTAAACCTTAGAGGTTAAACCAATAACTTATCTTTTGACGTGTTGGAAGAACCAACCTTTCCTTTATTCGAAATGAGGACCAAAATAATCACTTTACTTTTATCAGATAAAGAATAACCAAAATCCAATTAAATTATTGCGGTGGAGAACATTAATGTATTACTTTATATAGGGTAGTTTAAACCACACAATTACATACATGTAGAAGAAAGAATGAAGTATCTATATAGAAAGAATCTAAAAACAATGAAGATATGAATGTAGAGGTTATGTAAATCACATTAGTAGAAGATATGTTTCACATTGATATTTATCCGTCAATGTTTTAGTGAGTGCCAAAAAAATATAAGATACAAGGTGTGGATTACTTATGCATATATATTCCACTAATATTCATATATTATTGACACCACACTCTTATGGGTTCTAATAAAATTACATTACAATTATCTTTAGGCATGAAATCACAAAATTATAATCACAACAGTAAACATTGTAGTATTTATTCTCCTAGGAAATACCCACACATTTCTCTTTAAAATCTATATTTTTTAATAAAAAATAATATCATAGCAAATTATCAATATTAATGTGCTTGTAAAAAACCCATAGATCATGGGATATAATATTTTTTCTTTAAATAGTTTAAATTTAAATATTTCAAATTCAATGAATGAGTTATTAATATGCTTTTTCCCACATGATTTTTACTTAGTTCTTCCTAAAACACATCAAAATTTATTTTTATATACTATAAATTTTTTATTTAAGTAGATAATAATTAAATCAAGTAATATATGTATATTAATATAAATTAAATTGAAAATTATAAATATTTATATAAAGAGAATATTTTTAGAATTTTATAAAAAAGAAATTCATATGAATTATGCATTACATTATAATATTTCCTATGACATGAAATCATTTATATGGGTTTTTAGGATTTAAAATGTCTTTGAATAATATTTTATGACCATATATGTTTTCATGAATTTGTGTGTTTTATTATGACTTCATAGATATTCATATGACTTTGAAACACGTCATATGATGTTGAAACCTGTTGTATGTGTTTATATATTAACCAAATTTTATGAATAAATAATGAAAACATATAAGTTATATACATACATAGTGATGAATGTTTCTCCAAAATCCACTTATAAGACATATAACAATCATGAAATAATAAGAAATCAAAATTCCTTAATAAATGATACTTATTTAATTATAAATTAGAATTAATTTAAAAATTCATGATTTCAGGAATAAAACAAAATTTAATTTGTAATTATAAAAATATTAAGTAGTTCAAGGAGTCACACTAATAGGGGAGTGAATTTGATTTAAAAAAATAACTAATTATTGTGAAAAAATTTAGTTTATCATTATATATATTACATTTCATTTGTTGGAAAATTTATTTTTTTTCATAGTTATTATGGGTGTTAGAATATATTGATTCACCTCTATAACGAGGTTTGAAAAAAATATTATGTTTTCATAATGCAGTACAATGGATGAATACATTCATCCCAAATGATGATATTTCATATCATGGAATTCACTTTTGTTAATGTACATATTATATATATTTTTATTTTATAAATGAATATGAAATATAATTGGTCTGGTTATGGAATGAAAAACATGAATTATCCATGTAAGGGAAACAAAATGAATGTAGATAGAGTAGAGTGTTATAAAGAAGTGAAATTCTCCCAATAAAATCATTTTAAGTAAAACTTAATTATCCTATTATTAGTTTCATATTTATTTAATATAGAAAAACCACTTTTGTGTAAAAATAATCTTCCATAGTAGTTGTGAATATAAAGTACACTCAATGATAGATTTCATAAATTACTCATCTATTGAAATGAAAGAGAAAACCCTTATGTAACCACATTGAGTATAATATACCAGACTACTTGTAATCCTAGAATCATCCCTAGATATGTAATAAATATTAATATTTAATGTTAATGGATTGGGTTTGGAACTAGATTCATCCATTTTTAGTGTCCTCGGGTTAGTTACTCATGAACACGAGTATGAATGACAATAATTAAGATTTTAGAAAACTAAATAGAATATTAGAGACATATAAACAATGATATAATACATTTATTTGAAATATATTTCATGATATTATACAAAATAATGTAATAAATAAATAAAATAACTAATATTAAAACTATATACCTCATGTATGATTAATTAGTGTAATAAACGATTCCCTTCAATAATTATGGTATATTGTTATTAAAAGAAATCACCAAACTTAATCACTAATGTTCAATCTTTTCTTCTTAATTTCATAGTCAAATATTCCATATTTTTATCTTTATAAACATTCCATGTTTCTTATTTAATCATCTTCACATTCTTATTTCTCAATCAAGTCATCTAAAAAATCAATAGATTCTTCCTTTGATTCATTGATCTAAATATTTTGAATATTTTTGTATATGTGGAAACCATTTAATGATTCCACCAGTGATGTTATGGAAATGAAATGTTTTAATTTTAAGTGTATATTAATCTTCCAATATCCCATATATGTTCCAATAAATTTGTTGTTATATGAAATGTTGAAGTCTTATGATTAACCTAGGAAATTCATATTATTGGGATCTTATGTTTTAAAGATATAATATCCCTAAATGAATTAAAATGAGTTTTGATGTATGAATATTATTACAAAATTATATAATCTTCCCTCTAGTTACCATCACATATCATATTTATGATCTTTTAAGAGAATGAGTGGCCTTAGTAATACCCTTCTATAGCCCATGATTACCTCATTGTAGCCTATAAATAATGCCTTCTACTTGTAAATAATGTTCGTGTTAACATGATTCATTGGATTTATTACCTTTATTAAAGGGATATGATAAATTGTTGAAATAATTATAATCTCATAATAACACTTACAGAGAACATGTGGAAACTTTATAAAGGACATATATATCCAAGATCCCATGTCTACATTGATTCTTATGATACAATATAAATAATGTGATATATAATTTTATTTTTATTCTAATCATTCAAAACATAAAAAAAATAATTAAATTACATAAATTAAATCATTTAAATTATATAATATAAAATACTCCTTTTATATAAATATCAAACAATTACTCTTAAAATGATCAAATAGTTGGATTAAAATGATTAAAAAAGTAAAATATTTGAAACTTTTGGATTTATAAATTCCCCAAAACTTAATCAATTATCACAAAGAAAACATTTTATTCCATGTGGAATTAGGATTCCTCATGATATAAATGAGATCAAATTTTAATTAAAATAACCAGAGAAATATGAGGCCTCTTAAATAGAGTTCAATTCTCTCTTCCCTCATTGATCAAAAAAATTCATTTAATATCATATAATTTTTCATGTACATTTTTCGACTATATCTATGAATTTCTATCTCTATTCAATCACAAATTTTTAATGAGAAATTTCTCCATTCCTACTAGAATACATAATTTTTAGAGGATTTAGGCCTTCTAAGAATAGTCACTTCCCAAAAGCATAAAAATGTGTTAACCATGAGAAATATACCTATTCTATTTTGAGGAGAAAGGATTGGTATAAATTTAAATCTAAATACCATCAAGGAATAATTTGGAGTATTTACTCAATAATGAAGTTGAATTAATGAAATAAAATTTATCTTAATAATAGATCTTCATTAACTCCAAATTTTCATGGAATTTGAACAAAAAAATAAAATTGATTTTGTTGGTATATCAACACATTATAATTTCAGCATAAATTTTATTTATAATCTCCATTTCCCGTCTACGGAATTGTTTTAAAATTCATTTATATAATTATTCCATGATTTACTCTATAAAATTATTATTCATATGTGAGTTTTTAGAGGGAAATAGAGGAAACTTTATATCATTAAGTAATAATGAACTCTCGACACATGTTTGAAGGATGATTTTTGTCACCATCACATATTCATAGAATTATTTAATTCTAATATTTTAGTATTTAATGTATATTAAAACTTATAATTAACTTATTAAAAAATGTTTACATCACATATTTTCCCTCCAAATGTTTTTTATCCTTATTCAATTAATTAACACCTATAGCATGGTATATAGGGATAAATATCTTATAATTGATATTCATAATAAAGTTTTTTGATATATAATTGGGTTTTAATAAAATGGTCATATGTATTGTTGGTATTGAAAATATAGTTCAATACAAAAATGTTATTTCAAAATAATGAATCAATCAAATTTAATTCACACCATGAATTATAATTTATTTGAATAAGAGTAAAACAACACTTTATAGATTTCGACAGACTCATCATGACACTCATGAACAATAAGAATACAAAACATTTGTACAATAGGATTAGAAACCTCTTAGGTTTGTGAAATATTTAAATTTTGTGGAAAATATTTGTGCGTATAGAGTTTCAAATTTGATCAAGCTTCAATAAATGAGAATATCAAAAAACAAGAACAAAATAAATTTTAGTAATCATTTAAAACCATAGAAATTTAAATCAAGTAGTTTTTTGAAAACATTAATATAGTCTCAATCATCAAAATTGTCCAATGATTCTAAAAATATCCATGAAACACTCAAAACATATAAAAAGAATAAGAAAAAAATAAATATAATAAATAAAATTGTATAAATCCACCAAATGTAAACTATTACTACCCCCAATTGTTTATTAAAAATTTTTTAATCATCCTTACATGAAGAATTTAATTAGGTAGTAATAAAATCACATGAAAATAGAAATACATTCTGAATTATTGGTAGGGAATCCATAAATTAGTATGTAATTTTCCTCATGCTAAAAACCTATAAGAGAATGATAAAAACACAAGAAAACTATACTTAATAAAAATGAATAATAATTAATCAAAATGAATGAGAATAAAAAAATTGATAGTTATGGTTTACCACTTAATTAATCCTTGGGTTTTGGATACCACTATTATTTTAGTATAAGATATTATTCATATTTTGATGGTTGTTAGAGATTCTTTTACATGAACTAAAACATTTTTATTCTTTCTAATTTCATTATTTTATATCATTTGGAGGGAACCCCATTGATATAGTGAATCTATTATATCCCCATGAAAATAAGGTATAATTTTAATGGTGGGGAAAGGATAAATAATAAATCCTCCCCTAGTGGTTCAACCATGAATTTATTTTATTTTTTCAATATCTAGTTCATACTCAATCTCTACAACATCACAAAAAAATCAATGTGAAATTCAAAAATTTCTAACTTTTTATGGAAATAAAAAAAGATGAATTTATATCAAAATATTTCCCTTCTAGGTGAACAACATGTGAATTATATTCTTTATAAAAATGAACTATAATTTCATCTGTTACTCAATTACAAGGATTCCTGATTAATTAATAGAGCTTCAAATTTACCTCATCTAGTGCATTTTTTTATTTCTCATCCTCTAGGGAAAACCACACATCATATGAATTTGAACAATTATGGAATTAAATGTTAATTCCAAACATATTTTCCAAAAAATAAAAGATATTTTGTTTAGGAATAACCCATTTCTCTAATTATGTTTGACTTAAATTTATTTTTCATTAGAAATTTCATTTTTAAGTAGTGTTTTAGTGGATTAAGGATGGATGTTAGGATCATACATCTTATATTAAAATTAAATCACATTGGTGGTTTCATATTATAAATCCTAAGATAGTCATAGTGGTTCCAATTTCTTATCTTATATGGTAGAGTAAGTCTTGATATAGGTTTCCTTCTACTAAATGATTCCATAGATTTTATAATTTTTTTAATCCTCTAGAAGTGTGTCTATATTTTTATTTTCTTTTCAAATATTCTCTTGATATAATATAGTGGTTGATTATTGTGGTATTTATGTAAGTAAATCATTCACCCCTCATGTTTTCCATATAAAAAAAATTGAATATGGAAATAACTTCCTCCATTATTTATACTTCGTTCATTTTTTTTATTCTATACATTCCTAGGGGTATTCATTTACCTATTCTATTTTTCTACTCAAGATGTGATTTTATTCTCTATGTCCTATTAAATAGCCATATAATGTATCTTTAATTACATTTTTTTTCTTTTTTTGGAACCTAAGTATAGTTAATCCAAATAATTTAATGAAATTTTAAATATATCATAGAAAAATATTTTTTATGCTTTTTTAAAGTAAAAACAATAATTTTATTTACAAGATATTAATAAATAAATTGATTAAATCATCTCTGATCCCCAATAATGATCCCATTATTTTATTCAACTCCATCATGTGGTGTGTAAAAATAAAATTTATGTTTTCATAATGCAGTATAGTGGCTAACCAGGGTCATCTCATTTGAGGATCATTAAAATTAAACCACTAACTATATCTGGTTCACTTATTATTTTTTTGGCATTTTCTATTTTAATATTAAAATGCAATATAATATTTTTTTCTAATTAAATGAAAAACTAGAATAAAACACGGAATGAAAATAAATTTAATAAATACAATGGTTAGATAACATTTGTGAGGAGAACTTATATCACTAAGGGAAATCCTTAAATCATCCCCATATAGATAAGAAATATTAATCCCAGATTTTTATGTACTTGTGTTTGGAACTAGTTTTATTCCTTAGAATAATACTAGGGCTACTTACTCTAGATAATTAGTATCAGAGGTTCCAATGAATAATATAGAATAATAGATATAATGAGAGAGAAATAGAAAGAAACAAGATAAAACCGTTATTGTAAATATGAAACAAGAATTCATAGAATGAAATATGAAACAAAATATATAAATATAATAATTTGAACATAGTTGAATATCATATATAATTATAAATGTAGATATTAATTCCCTTTAATAATTACAACCCCTTATTTTAAATAACCATAAATTAACATAATCTATTTGTTTCAACATTTTATTCTTCTTTGGTTGGTCAAATATTCATGATCCATTCTCATTTTAAATCTTCCTTCATTCATATTGTGTTGGATCAAATTTCTTTACTTTTCATATATCTATCTAAAAACATGACATATTCAACCTTTTTCTTCTTTTCTTGAAATATTTATTATATTATTCCCTATACAGAAGTTTCAGAATGTTTTTACCAGTAATGAAATTAAAGACCAATATTTTATTTAAATTTTTAGATGAGTCTTGAAATATCACTTTGATTATAGAAGTGTGTTGAATTCATAAAAATATTTAATTATTACCATCTATAATGATTATAATTGGATGAGAAATTTCATATAATAAAAATAAAGTACTTATGATCTAAAAGACTTATTATCCTTAAAATTATTATTTTACTTCCTGAAATTATAATGGGCGATCGTGTATAATGATTTAAATGATCGAATTTGATCTTCTCACCAGTTACCCATACATAGATTCATTTTGAACTTTATATATATTAATTTTTTTCTGGTTACCTTCCTTAGAACCTGATAACCTTGAAACCACCTGTAAAATTCAACCACTACATTTACATATTAGTAATCTCAATTAATGTAGTGTGTTCATTACCATTTTACAATATCCTTTTTACCAGGATTAATAGAGTGTAACATCATTATGAACCTTACAGAGGACATGTTTCACGTTTACATAGTACAAACATCCCGAAAATTATAAAATTTCTACAATCCTCTTGAAACAGTATCAAAACTAATATAAATAAAATGTACGATTTATTATAATTATTCCATTGATAAAAATGACAATGAAAATTAATGAATTAATTTTTTTTCCTAATTGAGCCCAAAATGTTATTTAAATTAATATATAAAATTTTTACCCTTGAAATGAACAAATGGTTTCATTAAAATAATTGATAAATATTGTGAACTATATGAAATTATTGTCTCTATCATATAAAAATCAATAAAAACTCATATAAAGATGTTAATAGAAGACCACATTTAATGAAAAAATAATGAAAATGTAGATAATTATACATAGGGTTAGATAAAAAATAAAAATTCTAAAAAATTGAGCCCAAGAATAAAATTAAAAGAGATATATCACCATGTAATATAAGATAAGCATTTTATGGAAGAAAATTCTATATCATAGACCATTAAAAATTGTTTATAAATATTTTTGTTAAATAGTGTAATAGAAAATCAATAAATTCATTAATCCATGTGACGAATAATATTATTCAAGGGGTGAAATATATTCAAGATGAAGAATTCAAATCTCATTAGATATTTTCTTAAACGAATAATCCAATGGAAACTAAACATCTATTTGAAATGTGACATCCCATGTTTCAATTTTTATTTTATAATATATATTATTTTTTTGTGTGCACATATATATAAGTCGATATATATATATATGATAATGGCTTATTAAATAAAAAAAATATAATATGATTTGATAAAACACTCAAACCCGTATTAAAACATGAAAAAATACTTCATAAAATTTAATTTGTATCATTACAAGAAAATATATATTTACACACATAAATTTTCTTCGAAACTATAACATTGGAGACTAAGGATAAATTCAAAAAAAGTAAATGAAAAAAACAAAATAAAGCATTTATAAATACATGTCTGGATCGATCAGAAAAATTAATCCACAAAAGATGATAATGTAAAGAATGCATAATAATTGGGAAATCTAAAATAATTTGGAGAGTAATAATAAATTAGGTGAGAATGAGAATTTCAGAGGAAGAATATGTCCTTTGTAAAGAACATGGTAGGGTAGAAATTGTGGGATCAAACTGGGTCCTTTTGAATATGTGTTAAGATAATGGGTGAACTAATATAAAATATCCCTGATATACCATTTTTTCAAAAAATTCATATTGTGTTCAATTATAATTATATATTTATTAGTATTGTTATTAGTTTTTCTTTAATTTTAAATTCCAAGACCATATATTTTTATAGAAAATCATTAAGATTGAATTGGATAATGATAGTAAAATTATACTGATAAAGTAGAATTATTTTTTATGAAATCAATAAATATATATATAGGATAATGATGATTGTGAAAAAATGAAATTTGAATTATATATATTTAGAATATATATAATATTAATTGGTTGATTAAACTATTATGATAAACATTTTCATATGGTTCAAATTATCAAAAGTTATTGATATACATGTGTGCATGTGTGTATCTGAATGAATATGTATAATAAAAAAAAATATTAATGGTAATAAAAAAAATGGAATTCGATCATAAATTTAGAAAAACCCTCCTTCATTTTCTACATAGTTTCTATGAAACTTCAACATGTAACCAATGATAAAACTAGGAAACCTATTTTTCTGTTATCCTGTTGAAGATCGATGAGGTTAATTTTTTAAATCAAATGATCTAGATGAGGATCTCACGGTGCTTGGGTGACGTAGATCACAAGGATATGGAAGAATATGATGGGTTTATTTATATTTATAAAATAGTGATTGTGACATCACATAGTGTCCTGATGTTGTTTTAGACCGATGGGGTAGATTAAAATTAGATTTGATTATAATTTGTTATTATTATAAAGAAAGTTAGAGGATTATGTTAGGGAGAGATCATGATGCTCAAAAAGGACTTTATATTTTCATATAATAAAATTATGTATCAAATTATTTTCATATATAGATAAATGGGTAGTGTTGAGGTTCTTTGTAGATAGGTTAAGCTTGTTTAGAATATATAACCCTTGTTCTTCCTCTATTGGGGGTTGGTCCCAATTATTTTTATAGATTCAGAGGTTTAGTCTTGTTATTGTGTAATGTTTTCCCTCCTGTGATGGATTGGACATGAGACACCATTCCATGGGGAATCAGTTTATAGTGGTGGTTTAACAGTTTGATTATTATTCAATTTAAACATTTCTTTAATGCTTAAAATTGTTTATATATTAAAATTTCAAATGAAAAAAAATATTCCTTGGTATTGATTATTGTATATTGAATATTTGATGAAATTAAACTATATCATGATAACAGTAGAGGAGCTTATTATATTTATAGTATTATTGTTTAAGTAAATGTTTTAAATTTATATATATATATATAAATAAGTATTTTTATATATATCATTTCATAAAACAATTTTTTATTGTTTGGTCAATAAATAAATAAATAAAATTCATCTACTTTTTGAAAATTCAACAATACATGTGGTTGTTTGAGAGACTAAAAACATATTAAGAAAGCATTCAATTTTTGTTCTGTATTATAGAATATATATTTTTATTTATAAATTTATTGTTATCTTATTAAATCACTCATATTTCACCAAATTTATATTTCCTTGATCTAAAAATATTTTTTTTGAATGTGAACTTATTAATGTTAATTTTTAGACACTTATATTTTCATATATTTTAATCTAGGTTTTAGTTTTTTAAAATTATTATCCCTTTTAGTTTTTCTCTTCTTAAGCTATTTTTTCATAAATGGAGTAGAAAAATATTAAAACCATTTATCCTTATGACATTGAAATCATGTATCATGGTTTGAAAGGATGTTTCATGTTTTTATATGATGTTAAAAAAGATTCTATGTTTTGATTCCAAATAATTTTACCTAGTTTTTAAAAAATAAACATAGGGGATGGGGAGTGAACCCAAAATCCTTATGGGAATTTTTCCACTTTTATACTAGTGGTCTTAGAATTCTATACCCCTTCAATTAATTGGGTAACATTTTAATATCACTATATTTATAGAAATGATTGGAGATTGATCTAAACAATTTATCAGGATTAACCTTAAGGAGAGTTAAATACACAATATAATAATTATATAATCATAACCATGCATCGATGGTTTATTCTATATAGAATAATATCTTCATTTTTTTATTTTTTTTTATTCTTCGATTGGCCAATAGATGATTTATATATGGAAGGTGAATGATCTAAAAAACACTTATCCCTTTATAAAGACTTATATTTAATAATTATTACAATGTCAAACTCACATAGAATTGAGACATTTTCTAAAATCTATCATTCACGAAAAAATATTATTATCATTCCAAACCCTAATTCATAATGCGCAATAACTTTGGATCATGGATTATCCACCACAAATTCTTCAGTTTAATTTTATAATCCTTTATATTCAAGATATGTACCACCATATAATTTTCAAACACTTCAATTTTTCATGAGAGTACGATTCACTCTTTGATTTTAGAGTAGCTTCTGAAGGGGGATACCATTTTTCAACATATATATTTTCATATAGTATTAACATACATGTTTTTTTGAAAATAAAGACACTATTAATGAGAGAAACATTATTAATATTACAAAATTCAATTGTTCATGATATTTTATTAAAGAGAGGATCAAAAAGATTTTTCAAAACTATATATTAAAAATAAATATTCTTAAAAACTACATCTATATTTCCACCATAATGATTAAAATTGTAAAAGATATGGTTATACTATGGAAAAAAATGATTTTGAAAAAACTCCAAGGTATTGATGCAGAAAGTGGACTCTCAGTCTTTGAGAATTAAACAATAATGGGAATTAGGGTGTACATAATGAAATGAGTTAATTAAACCTGAATTTTTTTTTAAAATTTTAGTATTTTTTGTTTTCCCCTTGATTTATATAAGAGGTAAACATATTTCATGGACATGATTATTAGTGGGTGACTGTAACATCCTAAGATTCTTTTTTAATGAGTATGTATTTATGATTTCTATGTTGAAACAGATATATATATATATATATATATATATATGTATCGGTGTATTTAATATTTATTTTTGTGTGTGTATATATATAACACATTATGTTAAAGGAATACTGAATTATAATTAACCATAGTATGATTTGGGAAAATGCATGAATCTGGATATAATCAGGAAATGACCCATCAATAAATTATATGTTAATCATTAAAAGACGAAACATATATATATATATATATATACTATGAAGCTATTACATTGATGACTATAGATAAGTGCACAGTTGGAAAAAATGAAAATTAAAAAAATATCAAGGTTGTAGAACGTCTAACTAGGATTAATTGTGATGATAATTCCATGAAAGGCACAAATTGAATGAATTCATAATAATTGGAAGGTGAACTCATTTTTACTAGTAATAATAAAAATGGGACTATGAGTATATAAAGGAGAAGTATGTGACCATTTTAGATATAGAGGGTGGGTAAATGTTGTAGGATAAGACATGATCCTTTAGAATAAAGGATAAGATACAAGGTTAATTAATTAGATATATTCATGCAATAGAAATGGTTTTCCTAAAATATTATGTTTTTATTTATTATATAAGTGGATAATAATAATAATTATTTTTATAATGTATGAAAAATAAAATTCCAAAGACTATATCTGTATAGATAAATTCATTATTATAGAATTAAATGATGGTGGTAACATTTCAATGGTAACTACAATTATTTTTTATGAAAATAATTTATATATATATATAAAATATAATGAAAATTGTGAAACAATGTAAATTGTATTATAAATATTTAAAACATATATAAGATTCATTGGTTTATTGTAAAATTATGATAAACATTTACATATGGTTAAAATTATGAATTTCATGGATACAGATATATATATATATAAATAAATAAATATATATGTGAAGGAATATATAAAATAAAATAAATATTAATTTTAATTATAATAATAAAATAAAAGGGGTGATTTTCACATATATTTATACAACCCCCCATATTCCCCACAACATATGTGGAACTTCAACCTACAACCCATGATTGTAGTAGGAAACATTGAATTCCATTAGCCTACTAAAGATTAGTTAGGGTTATTTTACTTATAAAATTATCCTCTTGGGGATCTTCTGATGTGAGGGTGACTTAGATTTAATCAATATAACTAAAATGAATAGGGGTTTTGTATACTTATTTAATACAATGGTGTCATGACATAGTGGTATCACATAGTTTCCAATTTATGTTGTAATAGAAAATCAGATCTGAGTAGTGTAAATTATTATTACTGAGAAAGTGGGAATATTTTTTCAGGGGGTGAGATAATGATATTTCCATGGGATATATATATATATATATTAACGATATAAATGATTATTTTTATATATAAATAACCCCGTTTCATTGAGGATGTTGATGAAAGTGGGAAACTTTTTCAAAATATACAACCCATTTTCTACATCCAATGTGGTTTGGTCTCCTTTAGTTTTCAACATACAGTGATGTCATCTGGTTTTGGAGTAATTTATTTACTACTACGAGGGAGTGGTATCGAGATTGGCTTATGGGGGAATAAATTTACAACTACAATTTAAAGGAAAGTGGATTATTATTGTTATTAAATCTCAACATTAATATTTCAAATTTATTATGTGTTAATATTTTGTAGGATTTATTTATCCCATGAAATTTATACGTATATTTATATTGTATAATGAATATAAACTACGACTTAGTGAATTTAGGTAAATTTTTTATATTCCGAAAACTAATTTTTAGTAAAACTGTACAATTTTAATATATAAATATTTATAAAAATTTATATATATAGAATTTGATGTATTTTTTTATTATATTCTAAAAAATTCGACTTTTGTTCTGAAACTCAATAACATATATGGCTATTTCAAACATATACCCCTCATTGTGAAAATTATCCTTTTGTTCTCTAAATTAGTGATTTTTTTTCTAATTTTATCGATCTATTATTGAAGGATGATGAAATTTCTAATTTTATATTTCCTAGAAAAACCATATTTTTTTTGAAATTTGAATCATCAATAATCATTTTCAAACTCTAATTTTCTATTATTTCGAAAATAAGGATTTAATTTTTTAAATAATTATCCCTCCGGTTCTTCCATTACTTGAGTCTGATTTCTTAAATTAAGTATGTAATTATAAAATTAATTCTTCCTTGTGAATTGAATTTCAATTTTCATGATTTGAAGGATATTTCATGGTCTTTATGATGTAAAACAGAAGATACTATGTTTTAATTCCAAATAATTACAAATATTTATTATTTGAATTATGGCAGGGGATGGGTAGTGAACTCAAACACTTTATTGTACTTTGTTCACTATGGGATGGGTATGACTAGAACTATATATCCCTTCAATGTAATGGGTAATTTTTATATTATTTAATATTTTCTGGAATGTATTATTGAGTGTACATAATCCCCTTTGGGACAATTTCCAATATGTTTTGGTGTCTCAGCAGTAATCCATGACTTAATGTAATGATATAATGTTCAATCGAGTATTATTTATGATTGCAAATGAAATTTTAAAAAAATTATTTATGATCTTATGAAACAATGAAATAAATTTTTTTTTGGGTATTAGAGTATGGATTTTTTCCAAAAGTATTTATTTATAGATAAAACCATAACCCTAATCTAAGATCCCAAAATTTTAATTATTTATCATGGTTAACATTTTATATCAAATTATAAAATACTAAATGGGTTTCCCATATTTTAAACCACCTTATTGAGTTTTTTTCACTCACCATATTTTAATTTTTTTCACAATACATAATGATGTGTTGAATAGAGTGAGTTTTTTAGGTTCCCGTATGGAGTATAAAATTTGTAAAAAGGATGAAATGTTTTTAAAAAAAATTGTGTTAAAGTGTCTGTTATGATATATCCTGACCCATTTTAACTCTAAACTTTCACGATACTAAGTTTATTTTTAAATAATAATAATAATAATAACATTAATAATATCAATAATAACTGGTAGAATAGTTTTTTAGGGAATCTCATGGAAGGTGAAAATTTTCATCGCATATAGTTAACATTTTTATATTATTTCTCCCATGATAAGTGGAGTTATTAAAATGAAAAGAAATAGAACTATTAGATTCTCATTCTAATAATGAAAAAATAAAATGGATTCCTCGTAAAATAATAAAGGTATAAAAGTTTCAAAAGAATTGTTGATGATGTATTGATTCCCTGCATAAATTTCTAAATATAAAACTCATTATGTTTAGAATTTTATATATTTTGTATGAGTGTTTATGTCTGTGTTTTAATAGGTTTTGATTATGGATGAGAAATTTGGTATATTATTTCCATAGAAGGAAACATGAATAAACTATGATATCAAAAGAACTTAGAAAAGGAGGTCGACAAATGTTGGAGCCAAAATTTCAATAAGACTATAGAAAGGACGAATGCATGGGAAGGCATTGCGAATGTGGATAAAATAGGGGAAACTAGAGTGTTTCTCACTGAGTTGATCAGGTTTTATCGAGCCTAACTAATAGTAACATACACATTGAGATATTCCTTATGTTATGTTGATATAACACATACAAAATTTCCTTATAAACAATAGAATAATATCAAGATGTAATCATGTGTATCAAACATGCCATTATAGCTACTCATGCCCTGTACATTCCACCCTCGATGTGAGTTCTCTCTAGAGATCCATTTTTCCCTCCACACAAAAGATTCATTTATCCTATCAGAATCCAAAAAACACTATAAGATCTTGAAAGAACCAATGTAAAGATAGTGTGTGGAAAAATAATTCACAAATGTATAAGATAATATTCACATCATTTAGGGTATATTTTAGATCCAATAATTCAATAAGAATAAGAAACAAAAAATGTAGCTTAAAGATAAATGTCGCTTCACATAGTGACATATGGGGTTGTAGTGGTAATGGATGGTGGAAAGTAAGAAATAAAATGGTTACATGCTTGTGTGGTTCTATTACATTATGAGGTATCAGTCATAAATAATCAAACACGAGGAAACAAAAAAATAATTTCACCACTTAGGTGTTCAAACAGTGAATGTTCATTGGCCATAAAAGGTAATGTAATGGTTTTTTATATTGATGATGACTTTTTAGGAAATTAATGTTTCACTCTGTGTCATAAATTGTATTGTTTTTATGGATTAATGATCTCTTATTGAAAGAATATGTACAAGATGTGAATATGGGAATGTTTATTTCAGATATTTTTTACAACAGAGTTTGATTCATGTATGATATAGTCCATGTGGTGGATAAATAGGTACAAAATATACAATAAAACATATAAATTATTCATACAATGTTTACTTTATCGACATAATAAACCATTCATACCCATATAGATTTAATTTATTTATGTAAGTGTTTATGTTATGAGTCCACTATTGTTTAGTGAAATTGAAAACATAGTAGATAGGTAGATGTTCAACAATGTCTCTTCCATGCATGAGTTGGATTATATTTTTGGATATTTTCACATGGGGGTTTCTCAGATGTTAGAAAACAAGTTTCCCACATGGTATTATGAGAATATCATAGTATTTCGAGACAGAGATAAATAATAAATATTTATATGACATAAACTATGAATATGGTAGAGAAATATTAAATAAAATTATATATAAATATAAGGATTTTGTGATCATTATGATGATAAAATTCCAAGAGTCTTCTTCATATACCTTCATTAGGAGGCTACTATTGGTGTCCCTTATATATTTTTGTTTCTTTTTTCTTTTATGAACACCCTCTTATGGCTAGTTTGATTGTGTTGGTTCTTATTCCATTAATTTTTATATCAAAGGATATTGATATAAATAATGTAAAAGTATTTAAGGGTTTTCATGTTAAGTTTCCACATTCATTGTTTAATTTTTGGTCCCTTATTTATTTTATATTTCAAGTACATCATTATATATATAGAAGAAGTGTGATCATCTCACTTTAATTCATAAGACCATAACCATTACCTATGTGTATTATAATGATTTGTAATGTGAGTTATAGAGTTAGGATTCCACCATGACCATTAAGTTAGAACCTGATCTATGTTCAACTATGGTACTGAATTTCACAAATCTTGGAAATTTCTATATACTAAACTCTTTTAAAAGGTGTGTTAGGAGAGTGGAGAGTGTCTACCAATATTGTGGGATTTGATAGGACATTATTTAAAAAACATCACGAGTATCACACATATCTTTAATATTTACTTTATCTTGAACTGAATGATTCAAATTACTTGTTTGTTCTATATTCATTAGTAGTTGTCTTGTGGTTTGAGTATATTTCATTTAAACATAATTTCCAGTATTATCTATTTAACATTGAGTAGTTCCTAGTCCATATGGGTTTGTCATTATGAATCCATTTAATGTACTATATACATTATTAGTTAGTAGGTAGTTTAAGTAAATAAATATTCTAATTTGGTTTTCCTGAAGGACCTACGGACACCTAGAATGTTACGACATAACCATAAGACCGAAATAATGTTAATGTTATAGGAATTGGAAGCATGAAAAAAATAATGAGATTAGTATAATTAAGTGAAGAATCATGTTACTCGTAAGAATAAAGATGAATAAATTAACAATATCATGTCAAACAAATAGGGTTAAATTTGGAAAATAAAATTAAGTGCTAGAATGAATAGTTTTAAAAAATATTATTGTGTGAATAAAATAGTCTCTTGGATTATATCCAAGTATAAAACCTATTTATCTTTTTATGAAGTTGATAGAGGCCCCCCTTATTCACATATATAATTATATAACATCATTTTAAATGTAATTCTAGGTGAAAAGTGAATAAAATTAACAATTTTTTTTATATTTATACAAAAAGAAGCCATATCGATCATAGATAATTTTAAATATTCCCATATTGTCTCCTAGAAACACATTAACTATTATAAAATATTATTATTATTTTCTATTGTTAATAAAATATATATCATAAATAAAATTATAGGGAATCCCATATAGGTGATATATGAAAATGAACAAGCTTCTAGGGTTTTATTATTTCATGATAAATATGGAACACTAGAAAATACTAACAAATTGTGTGATTATTTATCTACATTTTTATTTTGGAATGTGGAAATTATTTATATTAATGATAAGTGATGGTAAAACTAAAAAATATTTTTAATGGTGAGTAATAAATTATTACACTTTAATTTTTCTACGTGCTTATGTAAAATGAGGGCATTTTGTTGAATTTATTTTAAAAATCTATTTGTAAATCTCTTAGAAAGTGACTTTAGAGTTTGTGTATAACTTTTAATAGTTTATAGATAGTATTTTGGTTTATATTTTCCAATGTTTTTACTGTAATATTCATTGATTCTATAGATTTAGTATTTAATAATTAATGTTTCATTGCTATGGGAAAATTAATTTCTTCCTTCTATCCAGGGAAATTGTCTTATTCTCTCAATTATAGGGATAAAAAATAAAGGAGTAAAACAAAGGGGGTAAAATTATTATTCCAAACAAGGAGTCTAATAAAATTTTAATTATATTTCATTACACTCATACCTTTGTTTTTTTATTAATAAAGTGGATAAGTAATACAACTACAATAAAAAAAGAGATTATATTGAAATGGTTTTTTATAGAAGTTAATGATATTAAAAAATAATATGATGTTTGAGATTGAAGACTCCAAAATAATTATGTTAGTTGTTTTTATCAATAATAATGTCGATAATCTTAATTCATATAAATAATTTATATTCATTTAATTATTATTCATATATATTTTTTACTGTTTCAATTTTATTTTTGTTTGGCTTTTAAAGTTAATTGATATAAGGTTGAAAAAAGGGATTTGATGCTAAAAATTGTAGTTTTAGTAATTTTATGCTGTAATAAGTCATTTATAGTTAAAATACATCAAGACAACCCAATTGTAGACCATACCATAAAACTAATTCATTCCTTAAAAAGTTCTAGATGAAGAAATACATATGATTTAAGATATCCACTTTTGATTTAAAATCATGGGGCTTGAAAGAATTGGTGCCTATAATGCTATCATTATTATCAAAATGATTAAAAATATTAAATTAGAAATTGTAAAAATATAAACTACTGATGGATTAATGAGTATAACCTATTTATATCATACGGTAATGTGGCCTCTTATGCTATTAATGGTAAGAAATTTTTAAAAGTGAATTAATGATTCATTGTTTAAGGAGTTCTATAGAGTATTATTGTAATGTTTATTTTCAATTTATTATTTGTTTATTTTTAAATCATTCCCTTATTTTAGTTTCTATTTCATTAAACAGTGTTGTTGTTATGGATTACAATTAAGAAGTTTTCAATCTTTTTAATGTTTAGTGCACCTGTAATACTTCTTTGTCTGTCATTTTTGTATTTTTATCCTTAGAAGTCATAATTAAATATTAATATTAATTATACTATTTATGTTTTGTTTATTTCAATGAATTAAACTACAATGATATATAAAAATGTGATTAATCCTGACGTTACTATGTTAAATTTTTACATGCTTCATATTGCCTTTTCTATGTGTGGCTAACCGTCCTAGGGTTAGGCATCGAATGTAGGGGTTATGTGAACATAATTAATTCTTAAATTAAGACCTAGGTAATCTACTGGATAAGTATTTAGGTTGAAAATAAATTTCAATATCATTCCCTTTAATGAGCCATATGAAGAGATTTATAGTGAAGGAACACAACTAAATTGTAATGAACCAAACAAGGAAAAATATATTGTTCTATTTTCCACATTTTTAGTTGTTTTTTTAGGATATAGGTTGTCAAACACGTCTTTACCAAAGTGTATTTTCAAATATGGGCAGATCCACTTTTATAGACTAAAGATAAATTGGTGTTCCTTCAACATTTATGTAGTCTAAGTCAATAGAGTTTATCTTATAAGATTTATAATTATCCTACATGTAGGGTCCTTTAAATTGACACCAATACTTTATCATTATTATATTATAAATAAATCTATTTAGTCATTAAAACATGTTAGAACAAAGGTTATTATTTAATGGAAATGGATTCTTGTTTGTGTTTGTTGTCTATCCATAGTGGGTTTATCAAGGAGTTTGCAAGGAAATTGATATTACAGTACAAGATGACTAAAATGTTGAAGGTGGAATCTTTCCTCGATGGTTTCCAATTTTTTATACTAAACAATTAGGGGCTAAGAGGTATGAGTCATTAATAATGGTTTTATTGGATTGGCTCTTCAAAAATATGTTAAATCCACGGATTTCAATAATACTAGGATTCAAAATGGTAGAGATTCTTGATGATGTAAATCGTCACAAAATACATCGTGAAAAAATGATGGGTTGACTCCATTCTCCATCACTATGAGAAGTAGAGCATCATGAATTCCGGAAGGGTTGATGGTATTCTATTTTACTATGAGATTCTTTCTGTACGTGTTAACTTCTACTATAGCTTTGTGAGTGAAAGAGCTTTACCAATGTGAATTTGGAGGTTCATGAAAAATATATTAGAGGTGTTGAAGCTTCATGAAATGATAAGACTGTAAATATGAGGATATCCCAACTTTATTAAACATGAAAATATTCTAAGAAAATGATTAATCACTCTGAATTCATGATGTCTGAGAGCTTCACAAATCAAGAATTCATTGTGAACATCAGAATCATGAAAAGACTGTATAAGTCTTCACTAATGCATAGGTTTATTAGAAAAAAGAGGTTCCTAAAGAATGATTATTTTGTGATTACATAGAGTTTAGTGAAGTAATTTTTTCTTTATTAAGTTTGCGAGCTTCACCAAAGATATTTGAGAAAGAGCATCTTGAAAAAATGTTATGAACATTTGGTTTATGTGAAATGTTCATTGAAAGTGCATAAACCTATGTCTTAAATGTTATTAGAGTCTCATACTAGTCAGGTACAAATACATAAATGCCAATTTACTGAAGCTACATTCAATTCATTTAATTGATCCATTCTTCACCGAAATAAGTGAGCTAGGTGGAGTTAATTGATGTTTTTTGAGGGAAGTAGTGGGTTATCTCTAAAAATTTATGAAGGGAGTGTACCTTTCATAG
This sequence comes from Viscum album, assembly GCA_963277665.1. NCBI lineage: Eukaryota > Viridiplantae > Streptophyta > Magnoliopsida > Santalales > Viscaceae > Viscum > Viscum album. The sequence continues at coordinate 838,429,911 of OY728125.1, read as the reverse complement.
AGTGACTATGTATAGACTATTTTATTCCAAAACTATTAAATATTAGTGGATTATGTATGATTGACACACTATTATATATCCAAATGTATGGGAAAATTTGAATTGTATGTGATGCCTGAATGGCCCGAAGGGCCACATTTTTTTATTCATTTGTAATAATCCTAGTTTTAATGGTTTAAGGGGAATTTGTTCATTGATATTAGGCATAATTATGTTACAGGACCCAAATTTCTAAAAGGAATTCATCCCAGACAATGAATACATGAATGTACCCCACCCTAGTGTCTGCATCGTGATCAATCCTCTACCTTTTCATGACTGGACAACCACCTTCCATGTGTAGGGATGCACATTCTTGATACCGATGGAAAATCAATACCCTATCATTATTTAAAGTCTTAATATATATTCTATGGTGAATGTGCCTAATTGGAATCCTCATATAGGGCTTTGTTCCTCATAATTTAGTCTAGTACATCTGTAGTTTGTGTGGCCTGGAGGCCTTGAGGTGGACCAAATTCTTTATAGTGGACTAAAGCCATTGATGTGGCCTAAAATCTTTACTGGCCTAAAGACCATGGGTGGTCCAAAGGCCATAAATTACCTGAGAACCAGACCAGTGGCCCAAGTCCCAAACGGTTGAATAGTTCTGAATGTTATAGTACTGAACAGTACCTAGTACAGTAACTTCTATAGTACCTACTATAGTATTGCGACAGTACCTTGAAAAAAGTATCCAAATGGATTTTATTTTGGGTATCTTGGATGCACTTAAGGAGTCCTCACCAACCAAGTTTAAGCACATGTGCAATTATCTATGATGCATAAACGTAAAAGTTCGGAAATAAGATGAGCCCAAATAAATAAAAGTAGAAAGTTCGACATGTCATAAAGAAACCAAATGTACTAATATCGATAGACTCAAATAAAATATAAAAGAGAGGTGAAAATAGTTCTCAAGTATCTAGAGACGATCTCCAATCAAATACCTTTCCAAAATAAGGGGAAATAAGGAAGAATGAAAGTGAAAATACATTTCCCCTTATGAAATGTCACTTACGTGACTATATGGTTCACACCTTGTCATACTATGAAGAGGAAATTAGATATATGAATTGGGGTTTCCTTGAAAGTAAAAAATGAAAAATGAGACCATATTCATAAAAACATAGAAGAAATATTTTCTATGGATATTTTTTTCATTGTTCTAATTATATACATAAAGTAGTTAATTCTTGGCAGAGGAAAGGTAGAAACAATTCTTAGAAATATCAGAGAAAATTCAGTACCCTCCAACCAAGTAGAGTTTCTCCTATAAAAAAGAATTATCCTTTGTAAGAACAATATTACTTTGATGAAACCATTCATATGGAAATGATATTGGATATTACATATTTATCGTCCACACAATCATATATCTTAGTTATGGAAAATAAGAAAATCAGGAAATCTAATCTTGTATAAATTTATATTAATGATAAAAAGAACTATAGAACCTGGATACTTGATAGCAGATGTTGATCCCATATTATGGGAAATGTATATTTATTGAATAATTATAAGAAAATGGTTGATGGAATAGTGTGTTTTGCATTTGATGGTGCTCTAAAGATCTAAGGTAGTGGATGCATTAAAATGATAAATAATGAGCCTAGGAAAACTGATGTTTGCTATGTTGATGGTTTTCATCACAATATCCTTAGTGAGAGTAAACTATGTGACTCATGAATAATAGTGATATTTAATCAAAATGGGTGCATTATCAAATTAAATATAGGTAATTCTATCCAGAAATGATGCAGAATAGGTGAAAATATATTCTAGGTCCATAGTAAAGAGAACATTGTTCACTTGATCATTAAATAAGAAAACCACTTTTTGCACAAGTGGTTGTGTCACATTAACCAAAAAAGCATGGAATATATATTTAAGATGATTATATCAATTGATAATCCAAATATGAATCATGACTGAGAAAGTAAATTTGATGCTTTTATGTAAGGAAATATGGTCATAAGTTCATATCCGCCAATGAAAAAAGAGAATAAAATCTACTTGATCTTGCTCATATAGATGTATTTAGTGTAATAAATATGGATTCCACATATAGAGTGATTTAATTAATTATCTATAATTATTACTATTGTATAATCTCTTTTGAAATTATTATTTAAAGGAAAAAACTAGTTATTAATTACATGAATAATTATCTTCAAATTGATGATAATGATAATGGTTGTACAATCAATCTTCTATGATATGATAATGGAGGATAATACACATACATTGAATTTAAAAATTACCTGAATTAAAATTTAATAAATAATGAGGTTATTATTGTGATAATCCCATATAAAAATGGAGTTGTTGAATATAGAAATTGACATGTCAACAATATGGCCAAAACTATTCTGATTGAGAGTCGTATCTCTTGTCATTATTAGAAAGAGGCTTGTCAAACATCAATGTAAACTCTAAATTTAATATGATTTTATATGGAAGAAACCAAGACACCATATGAGTTATTATATTGAAGGAATCCCTCTCTAAATTATTTTCATATTTTTTAGAGCAAGTTTTTCATGCAAAAAAAATAAGGGAACTAAAGAAAGAATGGTGATTAAATTGATAGAGGAATATTATTGGGATATTCAATGAAGATTAAAGCCTACAAATGTTACCATAATCATCAAGGAATAATTTATTAACATAGTTATGTAAAAATGATTGATGACTTAACTATAAGTACCTTTAGGAGCATATATGATGATGTGATAGTAGATGAAGAAGATAGTGGACATGGGAAAGAATCAAATTCATAAATATTAGAAGTATTGAACAACATTTAGGGCTCAAAACATGAAGAAGATTTATAAGAATAATCAAAATTGATCAATCAAACATAATTACGGTTTGGAAAACACCCATAAAAAAGAGAATAAAGAATAAACCCAACTCATCCTTCCTATCATTTGTGTAACCAACCACATTTGAAGAAACAACAAAGTAAAAATCCTGATTTAAAGCCATTAATTTAGAATTGGAATATATTGACCCGGAATAAACATGAGATATTATTAAGAGACTTGAAAATCAAAATTTGATTAGAAGAAAGTGGATATTAAAAAAAATTATGTTCTTGGAAATGTGATGAGAAATAAGTTTTGATTGGGGTGAACAAGATATGAATATATTGAAGGAGTTGTTGTTTAAGAAAAATTTTCTCTAGTGGTGATAATGGAATTGATTAGGGTTTTCCATTCTATGGAAATTCAAAAAGGATACAAATTTTTTCAGATGAATGTAGAAACAAATTTTCTGAACCAGGGTTATGAAAGAATAAGTCTACATTAAAAAAAGCAGGATTTCTGATTGTAAATGATGAAGAAAAGGATTTTAAATTAAATAATTCCCTATATGGTCTGAATCAGGAACCACGAGCCTAGTATTCTCAATGATATTCTTATATAAAGAAGCTTCAATTGAAAATAATAGGTTCTAATAATAATCACTATGTGAATAATTTAAAGGAATATAAGTTTATCGTGCTTTTGTTTGTGGAAATGTTGGCACCTAAAAATGTGTATATCTCATTCCCTGGACTCGACGATGCAATCAGGGAAATCTTCTAATTAAAAGGATTGAATGACCCTCTAAGAAATCTCAAAATGGGCCTTTTCAAAATGCTCCACACGGTGGGTGCCACTCCATGCTGACGCCTCCAGGAGGGGCTCCACAGCATCCTGGCTAGGGGCAAGTCCGACGCCGACCAAATCCCATCTACGGTGTCATCGCCCTTCGTAGACCGCTCTGTGGTGGTCGAGTCGACAAGCACCTCCACGACTTCCTGCACCCTCCATGAGGCAGGCGCATGCTGACGGAGTGACTCATCTCCGTGATGTCACCATTCTCTACGGTGGGATCTGTGACCCCACCGAAGGTGGTTGCCTATAAATAGAAGGCTCACCCCATCTTCCAAACCATTGTGACTATTCCCTTTCAACTATCAATGATCTCTTTTCATATAGACCTTTGCAAAACCCTCAAATGTATTGCCAAAGGTACTTGGCCTCTATGATTTGTACCCCGTTTTATGCTTTTAAGCCTCCAGTGATGGTGGATATGCCCTTCGTGAAGGCCTTTACCCTTCGTGGAGGAATGGTCCCCTTTGGGGTTCTCGAGGTTTTGTGAAGGTTAGAGCCTTCATGAAACTATCTTCAAATAAAGAGGTATTTGCTAAGGAAAATCCCTTATCCCTTAAATGTTTATCTTTGTGAAGCCTTGTCATTTTGCGATGACCCTACTCTTTGTGAATCCCCTTTCCTTTGTGAAGCCCCTTCGCTTTGTGTAGTCTTTTCCCTTTGTGAGGACCATCCTCTTCGTGAACCACCCATCCTTCATGATGCTTATCCTTTTCACGAAGCACCTCTTTCCAAGGATGAATTCTTCACACACCCTTTTCCCATACGATCCTTAAATATCATGTGATGTGATTTCATGGTCCCTAGGGTGGTGATTCATGTTGCATTGTATAGCCTCATGCTTCTTTTCTTATGCATGATAACATCTATTGCTTCATCTCATTTCCACGCTAACATGATCTACTCAAAGGATCACTCTATAGAACCACCTCACCATGGAGTTGATGATGCATTCCCTTCCCCAATGATGGGTTGGTATCAGTCATGTATGTACTAGGGGTGCGGATTGAACCCGCATCATCTGATATGGAGGATGTTAAAATGACAAAAACCATCATCTTCTTCACATGAAGATAAACTATGTCTTTTCCCCATTAAATATACACAGGGTGATCCTTCTTGGACATTCCCTATTCCTACTCATCCCCACAGGAGTGAGATCTTCCTAACACAGAATGAGATCCTTTTTTCAGGAACAACATCTATTCGTGGGGAAGGGAAACCATCTTGGTGTAAGCCCATAGCTTTTTTTGGGATGTAGCATCCCCGATCCTCCTCTCTCAATCTATGCCAAATACTAGAGGAGAGATGGTCATAGGGACCTTTCTTTACCTTATCCCTCCCCTTATGGGAATTGTCTCCATCGGGCCTCTATCCTAGAGTAAGTCCCAATCTCCATCTCCTTGGGTGGCTAACCAAGTGTAAGCCCCTATTTCCTCATTGGACCACTAACAATGTAAAAAACCCACTTCATTCCCCACGTACACCCCTATTTCCGCTTTGGGCCACTTTCCACGTGTATTCCCCAACATTTTTTCGGGTTTTTTTCCTCTGCACACACCCTGATTCATCGCCTCGTTGAACTACGTGGGTTTTGATCCTTGTCTCTCAAGACACGATACGTAGGAAAACTCCCTAAGGTTCAATCCCAGCCAATGGTATACCCTAGTGTCTTCATTATAGAGAAAAAAGTATCCTAATATCCACCTTCAATGAGAATATTGACCCACTTGTCTAGTAAGCCCCTCAGGTGATCCCTCTTGGGGATACACCCATCTGATCCACTTCTATTAGTGTTCTAGTCAGTCTGATCTGTCTCCTCTGGACACTAAACTTGCGGAATAACCTATGTTAATCATGGGAAGATGAAGAAAACCTATGAGACATGCCTATGGAATATAATTTCCTGCACTCTATGTGGTATTATTCGAGATCCCTTGCCCTTGAGAATCCCTATCATAAGCTGAAGAAAACTAGACACATTAGCGTTCCAGCATAAAGACATGCGAGTGTTGTCCAATGTGACTACTCACTGTATCAAAGTTTTCTTCCCTAACATGATCCCTTTGAATGTGAATACAAGGGAATATTGATTAACCGGTTTCCATGAAGACGTGGCACTGGGAATAGTTTCATGAACAACATCATAATTTTTAAGGGAGACCCAGACAATGTGATGATATCTGAGGAGGAATCCACAAAAGGATAAACTGACATCACATTACCCCATTTCAATCAAGGAGAAAACATCCCTGAATAAGAGATGGATTCCACCCACTATTGGAAAGAGAGAATGAGGGTCAACAAACAACTGATCCTCTAAAAGGATGGATGTGTGCTCTAGAGAAAGCATCTGAAATAGAAATGGTGAACCAGACATGATGTTATTGTCCTCAATGTGGAGATTTGTAGTGTTCGAGACATCAATGGATTAGCATGTCACTGGATCCAGTTATCCGATGCAAGGTCACACCAAAAAAATAGTAGGCCTAGCATGAAACTCACTAGAAGATGGGGTAGTTTAATGTCAGACATCCCAGTATGTGACGTTGTCAGTATGGATCCTTCTTACCAACCAAGGAATACTGAATGGTGTTGGGGAACTGGACATCACTTTCCTTCTTTCAGAAGTAATGGTTGAATATATCTACTTTGTAGGACCCAAGATTATATGATAAGAAACTAATCACCACCCACCCCCCGACATAGAGGAATGTGAAACATCCACATGAAAATCCTGGGTGACCACATCTCTTCCATAGAAACCTCCACATCCATGGCTATTTAGAACCCATGCCCCATATCCCCATATGAATTTATTTAGAGAAGGATGATTAACGACATCGTTCGATGATATAAGGAGGAGTGGATTATTCCAACCTGAGATATGGACTGAACAGACATAGAGGATTTTGTGCCTCGTCATCACCACCACCCCTAAAAGCCACAAAGGGAGCTACTACACCCCACTCCAAACAACAATCGTTTCGGGATCCTCTCCCTAGAGCATTTCGATGACTCCCTCCCTTATACCAATGATGTGAGGGATGTCTAGGTAATACCAACTATAATTCCATCCCACAGACCTCCAAGTAGGGCTCCCACTAGTCCGTGTTAGTTCCTCCACCTGGCCCCATCAGCTGAGGATCAAGTGAGTTATATACCTATGCCACCAGCCCTATTCCGGTTAACCTGACACTAGCATCAGTCACAGGATGAGGAGGATGCTCGTCGAGGGGAGTCAACATCAACAAATAATGTGTCACGTGCCACCGTTGAAACATGCCATCAATCCCCTATTTATTCCAAATAGGGGAACTGATATGCCTAGACCAGATGGCGGCACCAACCACCCCACAGGCAGGTTGGGTCAACTCCCTCGGTTTTCGACAAAGGTGGCGTCTATCGTGGGTCCACCGACAGTAATGAAATCCAGTACAGAGGTCCTCCCTATGCCACCACAAACAAGAGTGAAGGTCCTCCCACCCATAATCTTTTCATGGAGGACCTCCTCATGCCTCAATCATTTTGTCTAAAGGTCCTCCCCGCTGCATTGACACCTATTACAGAAGCCTCTACTACACCCATGAACTCAGGTATGGAGTTGTTCCTCCTATCATAGGTCGTAGTTGGGAAGATTCTACTCATCAGGTCAAACATTAGAATGGGGTCTTCCCCATGCTATCATCATAACTGATAGAGGTCATCCTTGACCTGAAAATCAGAGAAATAGAGGTCTGCCTCACTTTATTGGCACCCATCACATAGGTCCTACCCGTGTTAAGCTTGACTAGTACAAAGGACCTCCTCGTATCATCACTACCATGGGGAACAAGAATGGAGGTGCTTCCCATGCTCCCACCAGCCCCAGCGGAGGTCCTACCAGCTCCGGTACCTTCAACTAGGATTCTATACGCATATTATGTAGTGTACATAGAGGTCTTCCATGTGTTCCCTGTGAAAATTTTTGAAGGTGATCTTGGCACCCCACCTCATGCAAGAGGAAGTCCTCTTCACCCCAGCATCAGTTTGGATAAAGGTTCTCCTCGAGCCAAAAACCTACCCTATCTCGAAGAACCATCCTGGGGTAGGAGGTCAGGTCTCGGAATCCATAAGAAGAATACTGAGACGTTTCAGACCATAATTAGTCATTTATGCTTCTCGAATTCCGAGGTGGAATGCGATTTGGTAAGGGAACCCTCACCCAAATATTCCTTTTCAAGGGTCGGGCCAAGACCACTATGTATCGACCTTATCCTTCTGGAATGTCAGTTCCACCAGATTCCCACATCCCACTACAGATACATCCAGGAGGGGAATAATTGGCCTCTGTCTAGGTCTGGGCTGTGCAATCCTCTCTATCATCAACATGGTCATTCTCTCCCTCGACCAGAGATCATGGAGAGTTATTCTAGGGACTGGTAGAGGACAAAAGTCAACATGAACCACCACCAGTAACCGCTAACCATAAACCAGAAACTATGCTCTCCAGTTTGTCTTATTGGGATGTGGTGGCTCAGACATTGCATTCATCATAGGGTAGCCCAAGATGCGGTGACTTGTCATCCTATTTCCAATATTCTACACCAGCCAATCTACCATATCAGTGGTCTTGTTTATTACCATTACTATTCCTATAGCCACCCCCAGTGGATGAGTGGTGCAACCCAGGGCCGGATCCCGAGTTTGAGCTTAGGAGATTTTGGGATATCCTTGCATCACTTCATATCCCAAATATGTTCTTGCCAATTGTGATCCTGAACATTAGTGTGCTAGAATTTCTTACCTTGGAGGAAGTTTCATGTTTTCTCCAAACCCTCTGGGTGAAACACATCTGTCTCCATTATTAGTGTGTGTATTACTCTATGATTCATGCACAATTTGGAGATATTTACTAGATATGCCGCATGGTTGACTTGGATTCACTCACTATGGACATGTGCCCTGAGTCACCCAGTCACCATCGAACCCTTCGGCAACGATGATTTCAGAGTTTTGAAGTACTCTATAGGATTATCAAGGATTCTTCCCCACTTATCTTGGTTTGTGGTTGGGGGTAGTATGTTTCCCTCCATTTCATTACTATTTGGCGCCAACCCGACATTCTATGTGATATTGAGGATATGTCACTTGGTATAGTCACAGTTAAAATGGATGACATATCAGAGGAAGAGAATGAGATTGAACTACTTGGAGAGAACATACATCTAAGTGCAGTTCCACTCATATTGGATCCACTGGGAAGGGTTACTCCCTAAAAAAGAAATATACTGGGTTTTTACATGCCCACCAAGTCATTTGTCATCGGCTGGAATCCCAATAAGGGTAGAGAGAATATTAGGGAAATAAAACCCTCTAACCTATATAGATTAGGGAATAATATGGACGATGATCCCAAAAATTTCGTTCTATGTCAACATATCGCAGAGCATAAGAAGATGGACAATGACCTCCTTGCGGAGCATGCTACGGAGTGGTGACTCGACTATGGTGACCCTCAACCGAGGCAGTAGTGGAATGTACAACTCCCCCTGGATAGTTTCCTCCAGGCGACCCTGACCATCCTGTCAACATAGATAGGGTATAGTCCATAGTCAATGGAAAGATGGAATGGTATGTATTACCAACTCCACATGAACGAAATGATAATCTTCAAGACCCGACTCAGGTTCCCTCAGCTGCTCTACATATCATCCTACCAACTGCTCGATGAGTTGATGGGCCTTCTTATCATGTTGAAGAAACTACCAATGAACTAGTGGCTAGGGATCCACATCAAGACAGGAATCCCCACCTAGATGATCTAATGGAAGTTCTCATTTCTAACCTTGAGGCCATGGAAACTTGTCAGGTTGAAATTCTTCCTGATGGTAATCCATACCCAGCATGTGTGGATGATATGATAACACTTACAGGTTTCAGAAACCCTACATTTTCTCCATTTATTGGGATGGGAGTCCCGCTGCAGAATCTAGCTCACTTCATCTCAATTTATGGACCCATGATGCGGACTCCAACACAGCAAGAGGCTGCCAAGCTCTGGTTCTTCATATAGACATTGGAAGGGAATGCATTTGTCTAGAATAGCCAGCTACCCATTGGGTCAGTAGACAATTAGTAAGATCTTCATAAGGAATGTGTTTACCAGTTCATCTCTACCACCAATAAGATGAGTATTTCATACCTTTTAATGTGAAAGAAGAGGCCTGAAAAACACGTTTCGGACTTCGTCCCCCTTTGGAAAGGACTCAACTAATCCCTTGATATGCTGCTGACTCAGGAAAAGCTACTGAAAATGTGTGTGGGGAATGTCAAAACTGGACTGGTCCCCTCTCTCATCAGTCAAAATTACCTCAGTGGATTTCAAGATTTATTTGATAATGCCCAATGTCTAGAGGAATCCCTACAATTGGCCAGATAAGCATGTCCATTGCCTCCTATGGTTCCCGTGAGGAGAGCCGCTAAGGCTGAACCCACTATGTTAGCACAGATAGATCCCCCCATGCAACTTGAGTTGTTACCAGTGGAGCCACCTCCACAACCTCATAGAGATCCCATCGCCTCAGGTGAAACCTCCATCCCAGTAGCAACAACCTCAAAATCGGAAGGCTTCCCCACGTAACATGCCACCACTACCTAGGTGAGATAACTAGGTTCCACCTCCTCGATAGGATCCTACATCCCCTCGATAGGGAAAGACTCCTAGAACCCCTTCCTTGAAATGAGAAATCAGACCTTACCATTCAATTAGGCTTAGGTCCCTTATTATTTCTGATGTTCCATGGAACAAGGAATTCTATGGATTCCAAAATGAAGGAGTCCTGAAGAGGTGGATCTCATTGATTTCCCCAACTACTGCTCCTATCACTAGATCTAGGTGAACAACCTCAAGTAGTTCTATGTGTTTAAAGACTGGTTTTAAGACTAGTTTGATAAAAACAAAGTCAGGTTGGGCCTAGAACCGACACAGGTGGCATGTGTATTCATACAGCCTGACGACGACAATGACAATGAAGGTGAGTGGAAGCATGTCCAAAACCATGGATCTCAAAAATATGTTTAATGTGTGAATCGAAAGGTAGTCTCCCATGCACATGGAATTATCTTTGCACATTTGAATCGACCCGAGCTTTCATAGGTCATTGCATCAGCTGTGGCTACTACGTCTCCATCGACATCTCAACTTTACTTATCCCAAAAGAGCCCTCATTGACAACACAAAAGAAAACAAGGTCCCCCACCAATGACATCTTCATCCCATACTCTTGGAGACATCATTCCTCCAAATATGGTTATTACCTAAACAATTCATCCATTGGTGGAGGATTATTCAAGTTATGATCAAAGGTGTGCTTTTGTGAACACCGTGGAGATGGTAAACCCCAATATGGTTCCCGACGATGAGGAGCACCCAATGAATCCTCCCAATATCCCTATTTTCCACCAGCATCAACAACCCCATGGATATATGGATCATTGGAATTCCTTGATCAATACATCCATCTAGGCTGTGCATGCCACCGAAACAAGAAAACAAGCACATCAAAACTCTAGCAGGAAAAACATCCACATATTTTTTTAACCAAGATTACCTTCAATGTTGTCTGTGATACCTGATCAGGAGGATCAACCACAACATTTATCCCTCATCTGGTAGTCACTCCATGCATTTCAGCTAGGAATAATGGGATATTCTATGCACAAGTTATACGCTGGTTCAGCCAAAAGGTCTCTCCATACCTCATGCCACAGAGCGACCTCCTGTCAGTAGATGTTCATTCTTGGAATTTAATTATGATGTTCTTAAACATCATTCATGTATCCCTATGAGGCTCTCTATCCTTGAGTCTCTTCGTCTATCAGCATTTATGCATGAATCCCTTGTCGAGGCTTTAAGAAGCCCCCATCTGTTTGAGACGAAGGTAGCAGCTATAGAAGTCATCTATGCTGAGGTAGCCAAGAACACAAAATGTCAAGACATCATCTCTTTCTTTGGAGAATATGATTGCTCTCCCATAAAAGGGAATATACGCCCACTATACATCACTTTCCACTTCAATGGCGTGAAGGTTCTCCACTATCTTGTCGACACTGGCTCTGGGATCAACCTTATCTTGACCAGATTCTTAGAAATATGGGTTAGTTTGAGGATGATCTGAGCTCCTATGACCTAAAAATTCATGGTTATGATAGGATGGAATATGAACGGGTCAGAAAGCTCCACTTGAAGACCCAGTTCGGTGGTTTGGTAGCTAGCACTAAGTTCAAGGTTGTCTTTCAGGAAACCACCTACAACATGTTGATTGGTAGGCCATGGTTCCTACTGCACACGACAGTCCCCTCATCGTATCACCAATTCATTATGTACTCCCTTAACATATGATTAGGTGTGCTCCAGGGTGATGTGTCTCCATTTTCCTCTTGTTAAGACTTCTACCTATATTAATACTATTACAAGAGAAAGGATAAGAATATCCAGGCTTATGAGGATGAATATGCTACAACTACAACTGAACTGCGGACAAGCCTGGATGATTCCTATATTTTCCCAATCCACTGTTTTGAGGGTACGACCCCAAATATGGGGCCATATTTTGTTTGTTATGGAATTAAATTAAATCATATTCCCAAGTCTATGAGGCAACGAAATATTACCTCGTATTCCTTTAAAAATCAAGCTCGGGTAATCCCAGAGCCCTTTACTTCTATAAGGCATCGAGATGTCTGCCCCTGGAAACAAATCATGCATTCTTGTTTTTCCAAGATGGGATAAACTATCTTATGTCAATTCATTACTATTTATTTGACATCATCAAGTGTTCCCCCTTTTTCCGAAGACCATATGGGACCGGGTCGACAACTTTAATCTCTATGGTTTCGAAAGCACATGAGTCCCTCGGTGTAGCGTTCATCACCTCTCAGGATTTCACCAGTGTCCCGCAAGATTTCTTAACTCAAAGGAATCACCTCCTGTTAATAATACCTCATAAATATGTGAAGAAGAGGACTTAGAGGATTTTCCTCTCACATTTAAAAAAGGATTCTCCACCACAGATAATGAATTGGTATAGGTGAACCTTGGTAGTGAGACGAATCTGAAACCCACATTGTTCAGTTCCTCCATGCTTGTCAAAGAGAAAAATTGATATGTGGGATTCCTGAAGCAAAATCGTGATGTATTTTCCCGAAGTTATGATGAGATTCAAGGACTAGATCCTCAAGTTGTTGATCACCACCTCATTCTTCCAGCGAATCATCGCGTGTTCAAACAACCTCCTTGAAATATGGACCCTTCTGATGGTGACATGGTTGAGGTCGAGGTTGATAATCTCATCAGGGAAAAATTCATTGAGGAGGTCCATTATCATGTATCATTATCCAACATTATACCCATTAAGAAGAAGAATAGATAGATCAGATTTTGTATCTACTTTTGTGATGTCAACTATCACTGTCTGAAGGATGATTTTCCCCTTCCCATAACAAAACTTTTGATTTATGACACCCCTGGGTTCCATGCTCCCTCCATCAGGGATGGTTTTTTCAGGTATAACAAAATCTGAATGGAACATAAGGATGAAGATTAAATGTTCTTTAGGGAACCACAAGGTACTTTCTGTTACCGTGTGATTCCTTTTAGTTTGAAGAATGCAGGTTCCACCTATCAGCGATCCATGCATCACATATTTCATCTGATCTGTGGGATATTGGTGGAATTCTATGTAGATGATCTGATGGTCAAGTCTTTCCCATTCCTGGACCATCTCAACGATCTCAATAAAGTTTTTTCACTTCCTTCAGTCCCTCTATCTAAAGATGAACCCATTGAGGTGCACCGTTGGGGTTACATCTACAAAATTTATCAGCATTGATGTATGATATAGTGGCATCGAGATCAATCTGGAGAAGACCAAGGCCATCATCCAGATGTATCATCTGAGAAACATTCAAGATATTTGAGGATTTTAAACCCACATAGCCTATATATGCTGATTCATCGCAAATTTGGATGGAATTTGTAATCCCTTTTCCCAGCTCATGAAGAAAGGGGTTGATTCTTAGTGGGATGAGGAGTGTTAGTCAGATTTTGAGGAAATCATGAAGTACTTGTTACATCCTCTGGTTCTAATGCCACTTGTTTCTGGAAATCTGTTGGTCCTTTATGTGACTGCTCTAGAGAGGTCTCTCTACACCCTAGTCAACAAAAAAAAAACAATGAGGGAATATATAATAGTATGTATTATCTCAGCCACATTCTCCTCAATACAAAGATTGGATATTACTCTATAGAGAAGATATGCCTCATACTAGTATTGGTAGTGCAGAAATTGTAGCACTACTTGCAACATCATGAGTTACAACAAGTGTCCCGAGTGGATCCGCTGAAGTACATCATGAACCACCCCATGTTGAAAGATCATCTAGATAATTGTGCAATGATCCTACAATAGTTTGAAATTAGGTTTGTCCCCCAAAAGACCATTAAGGGAAAAGCATTGGAAGACTACCTCACTGCCCATCCATCTTTCACAGAACAGTCCTTGGATCTTGATTTTCCCGATGAGGAAACCCTCTCAGTGGATCAGTCCATTTCATGTTGGTAGATTCATTTTTATGGTGCTTCACAAATCCCTACTGGGAGAAGACTCAATGACCCTAGACTCAACAGAGTTGGCCTGGGCATTTTCTTCCTCACACCCACACAAGCTACTCTGAAATATTCATTCATGTTTTCAGAAGGCTTTACCAACAACAAGGTAGATTATTAGGCTCTTATTACTGGTCTTGAGATGGCCCTTGAGATTGATGTTACCCACTTATATGTGAAGGGGGACTCAGAACTAGTCATCAAATAGATCAACGGTGACTACGTATTTATGAAGCCAGATATCATACCACTGATGGAACTCACCTTCCTATTGATGGCTCACTTACCGTCTCAAATAGAAGATACTCATGTCCCTCAGTCCCAAAATGGGCGAGATGATGCCTTGGCCAGCCTGGATGCATCTCTTGGAGAGCTTGATTAGTATTATTTGATTATTCTTGTGGCACATCAGAGTGTCATCACTCTCGTCACTCCAGATGATGATGATATCCCAAAAGGGAGACACCTCACCACTGGAGCCTCCATGTTAGGACCCTTAGGTTCCTCAAGCACAGGTTTGGAAGTGACTCATTACTAGAGGACCCCCTTTATCAAGTATCTCCATCACGAAAATCTCCTTGAAGATTGAGCTAAGCATGACCGAATCCGACGTTCCACAATACCATTTACACTCTAGAGTAGTCCTAGTCATATGAAGATCCTCAACAGATGTGGGTTCATTGGGATTTACCTCTATTACATTCAGGGATGTGAGTTTTATAAATGCATGTTAGATGTTCATGCTGGTTGTTGCAGGGATCATCAGACCGAGCCAGAACTATCTCACCAGATATATAGGTTGGTGTATTTTTGGGTCGCTATGATCCATGAATGTTTCATGTTTTCCAAGAGGTTCCTTTCATTCCAAATCCATGTTAATTTTATACATCGGCCATCAGATCCTCTCCACACTACCATGTATTATTGACCCTTTGCGGTTTGTGGACTTGATGACAAGGAACCATATCCACCGGCAACAGCTCATGAGTGCCGATCCATCTTGATTGCTACAGAATACATTTCCAAGTGGGTAGAGGAAATTTTTCTCATAGGGGATAAGGCCCGTTATATCTCTGAAATTGTGAGATCCAATATCATCTCCCAGTTCAGAGTCCCTCATGAAATCCTCACTGATAACGACACCAACTTCGAGGTAGCCAAACTAAATAAGTTTGTATGCCTAGTAAAACATCCATTCTAACCATACCGCATAATATCACATGAATGAAAATGATAAGACAAAGTAGTTCAACAAACCCCTCTCCAACATTATATAGAATATGGTCGGTAAAAATAATAATAGTTGGCCGAACAAGCTCCCCAATGCACTCTCGAGCTATTGGACAATGACTCACAATTCTACTTAGGTGACTCCATATTCCCGGGTGTATGAAGCAGAGGAATTTTGACCAAATGAGATTCATTTTCTTTCATTTCACATAGCTATCTACGATCAATAAACACCTAATAAGGTAGCCGAAATCCATCTGGCTAAACTGGAAGTGCTCAATGAGAATAGGCTTTGTTCCCTGCATAGTTTGGAGAGGAATATGAACATGATAGCCAGAGATTTCAATAATAAAGGTCAACTCTTAAATTTATTACAAGGGGGCATGGTTTTGTATCTTATAACACCAATTATACATTGTAGGATACCACCCAAGTTGGTTCCCAAATGGGAAGGACCTAACATCATTCACAAGGTTTACCCCAATGGTGTGTAATCCCTGGTTACCATGGATGGTGAGCATATAACCCCTCCCACCAATGAAAAATTCTTCATGAAATAATTTTCGTGATTATAAGTTCCTACATGACCCTAAACTATGACATATTTACTTCATGATTATAATATGCATGATCTGTCTGAGCTAAAGGAAGTAAGACTACTCAAAACTTGTTCCGCATGAAATGAAACAGTATGTCATCTCGCATGAAGTTAAATTGTATATGGTCCAACATGACCTTAAACTGTTTTTTCTAAACCACAATGTTCAACTGCTTGACCTTTCCAATTTGAAAGATGTAAAACCACTTAGCACCGTGTCCTGTATTGCGTTAAACTACAAGAAGATGATATACCATAATGGTTTGAGCTTTATGAACATAAACTAACATCTCCCCACGTCCTATCTGCATGACATAAAACTACAAAAAATTTTCTAGAACTACATATGTATTGATTCACATATTCATGGCATACATAGAAACTCTCAGATACCTTGTCTTATAGTCCAGCCCTAAATTCTTCTCTTTGGATACCCCCTGGGTGTAGATCTTTTAATGGATCCAACTTGGTGTAGTGTAGGCTTCTTTGGCCCTACTCATTTTTGGATTATGATGATCACACCATGTGCCAGTCCTAGTTCATCAATCCTCTTTCATCATCCCTCATGATGTTAAAATGCATGGACATACAAACGCTTTGTGCATCCCCTTTATTTGGGTCTCTATCATCATTAACATCAGAAGTGACCCTTGAATGAAATGGATTGTAGGCCCAAGGGCTCACATATCATTTCAGCCCAATGTCATGGAGGGTCATGAATGAAAATTTTATACATGTCTCATTTTGGGAATATGGTCAGCAATCGACACTCATTTGTTGATCCCAATTTAGGTCACATGATATGGATTTTGTGTTTCGAATGCGGAAAACAATCATCCTCCATTGTTATCACCACCCATGTATATCCCAAATATTGGGTGTAATGATTCAATTTTTCATGCTATCCCTTCAAACATCTGTCTTCCTCGAACATGAGGGTTTTTTTGGTCGTGATCAACCCTCCCCTATCTCTTTCCCTTATTATTGTGCCCTCAAATTCCAAGAAAAAATTGATCCCATTCCTTATTATCCACACTGAGCTTTTCTCAAATGGAATTAAGAGATTTGGTAATACATACCCTCATGAAGGGTCATATATATATGGTTTGATCCCTATGACATTAAAATAAGATCATCTTCGTCCTCATCGCAACAAATTAAAATGAAAACTGGATGTGACTTCTCGTCTTGGGTCCCTCGGCCTTTTCAGTCCCCTAGCCCAAGTTCTCCTTTATTATTGTGTGGTGTGGTATGGGCTGATGTCATCATTCATGTCGAGATATTTTTGGCCATGCCACACATATCCCATTGAGACATTCCTCTGTCCATCATCCTCTTCACAATATGTTAAACTTCTTAGGTCCCACCAAACTTTACATGTCCTATCATTTGGGTCTTCACCATTATTTATATCAAAACGGACCCCTAAAAAACATGGATGATAGGCCCTATGTATCTCTTACCATCTTGGGCCAATGTCACCAAGGATTATGGATGAAAATTTGACACATGTTCTACATTGTGAATGTCGTCCGTATTCGATGCTCAATTGTTTTTTCCTTTTCCAGGCCACATGAAATGGATACTGTGTTGCGAGCATGGTTAGTAGTTTTCCTTAATCTTTATTTCCATATGGTTCTCCCCTAAATGACAGGCATAGTAATTCCACCTTTTAACCCATCTGTCCCATGCACATGACATTAAACTGGGAACCTACAATCTGTGATCTATGACCATAAACTATGATCTATATTCATCTTTACTGCATGACATTAAACTGAATGGTACATCCAGAAATATATGTGTCTTGATTCCCATATTCATGGGAAAAATAGGAATGTCCCAACCTTTTGTTTTCGGGCCCAACCCTATTCCATAGAAATCATCTCTTCCTTCTGGCCACTTGGACTAATCCCAACGAGGGTATATGTGGTGTGTTATGGAATCAATGACCTCATTCATGCCAGGTTTGAAATTTCTATTCCACGTACCTCTCTCTTGAAATCTCTCCACCCCCTATCCTCCTCTCATCTTTTTTATTCGGATGCTTTAGAATTTCCCCCCTAGACCATCGATGGCAGTTCACTAATGTGCCCAGGAGAACTTTGGTTCAGGACCTAGAGTGTTGGATTCTACATAGACATGTAATAACCCATTTTCATTCTTCAGGTTCCCATTTATTTGGGTTTTTATCATTTTTCACATTCAAAAGGACCCCTGAACGACATGGATTCCAAGACCCAGTGCTTCTCATATCTCCTTGGGCTAATATCCCAATAATTTCGAATAAAATATTGATAAAATTCCCATGTTTTAAATATAGTCAGCTGTCGACACTCATCTTTTGTTCTTATTTTAGGCCACACGATAGGGATACTATGTTTCTAAAATGAAGAACAGTTATCCTCCATCATCACGCCACCCCCATTAGGCCATAAATATTGGTTTTATGATTCAAATATTTTTATTCTCCATCATTTCCAAGTGGAATTTCGACATTCTTGGCGGCATCCCCCAGTACGCGTTTGCGCGTTAGGAGGATAAAGCCATGGTGAGGTGTCACTTGAGGCTCTGCACTATTACACCTTTTTCACTGTATTCAATGAATTGAAATGTCCTTCTCCATCCCTGTTTTGAATATCAAGCACAAATAAAATGGTAGTAAGGATTTCATCGTGGTTTGAACCTATTTGGAAGAATCACACTTCTCATGGTCTGATCTCTAAGACATTAAACTAAGATCTATCTATGTCCTTTCAGCAAGATGTCAAATCGCACGACATCTTCAAGAAATATGTATGGATTGAATCCCATCCTCATGGGATTCATAGGAATGCTTGAGCATCTCTACTTTGGGTGAAGCTTAGGTTCCACTAATTATATCTTATGTTCGGCCTTTTGGTCCTAAAATTCATAAGATTTCATGGTGTGGACTGTGTGGGATTATGTCATTATTCACATCGAGTGTTCAAAATCCAAACAATGTACTCCCCTTTTTGGATCTAGTGTTTCCTATCATTGTCTTACACGATGTTAAACTGCACTCTCAGAACTACATATGGATTGATTCCCATCCTCATGAGATAAATAGGAACAGCCAGAAGTTTTTTCCATCGGTTCAACCCCATAGTCCCTGACCTTTCCTGCCCCCTAGTCACGAGGATTCTTCCAAGGAATTTCACATGGTGTAGTGTGGACCTCATTATCATTCATATTAGGTATGCTTTATCATTCCATGCATATTAGCCTCTAAAACCTCATTTCTTCTACATGTGTCTTAGCAATATGACATTAAAATATAGTTATACAGTCCTTGAAACATGACTTTAAACTGTTATCCTTGGTCTTATCATACATTCCTATACTATGTGCACCATCCTCACCGTACGATGTTAAACTATGTGTCTATCATCCACATTGGTATGACATAAAATTGTGAGACACTCTAGGTTCTCACCAGAGAGATCCTTCCAAGAAATGAGTAAGATCCCTAATCAGGCCGGTGTGCTCACTTAATGTGATTTCATCAAGGTGGTGTAATTTCATGAGTGTTGGACTCCATTCGAACAAATCATCACTCCTCCCTCCCTGCATCATCTGTCCCTTATTTATATCCTCATTCTATTTCATGCCGGAAGGAACCCCCTAACATTACAAATGCTTGGCCTATGGCTCGCCTATTCTCCAAGGATAATGTTCCGGAAGAGTAATGAATGACATCTTGAGTTAGGCCCTATGTTTCGAACATGGTCAGGGGTCAACACTAATTTTTTATCCCCATTTTAGGATAAAACAATAGCGATACTATGTTTCGAACACGGTCAATAGTTATTCGTCATTGTGATGAAATCCCTTTAGTGTTCCAAATTTTGGGTATTGGGATTCACACTCTCCACTCCCCTATGTTCAGATTGATTCTAACACCACTGGCATTACTCCGCTTGTGGACAAGAGTACATTGGGAAAACAACGATTCGACTGTTTTGAGTACTTCATTCTCTATTCATACCTCCTTCTTTCTTCCTGGAAGCCCAAATTGGTCACTTATACGACGGATGCCCAATGATTGGTTGGCACTCCCCCATTCCAATGAAATAACGTTTCTGCTGTCCTTTTTTTCTCACACTAGGAATGACCCACATGAGCTTAGGGATCGATCGCTCAATATATCACGGATGTAATAGAAATGAAACAATTAAAATAGATAATGGAACTCTTTAATGTGATAAACATAATCAATTAAAGCATAAGAAATATTTCATGAGTTCATATAAATTACAGCGCCTAGGGGTCACCCCCCCATAGATGGGTTGACCTATTAAAGAGAGAGTTTTAGCTCCACCACTAACTGGCTCATAGAGTCCATAATATACTATCTCATTATATGCTCTTGCTCCTCCTCGATGGAAATGGGTCATAGTTCATTAGCCTTGATTCGTTCCCAATCCTGGTCGACTCAGATAAGGGCCATCACTTTAGAGGATCACCTCATTTTTTCTTCGGCCTCTGCCTACCGGGACTTCAATTGTGACATGAGCCCCGATTATGCATTATGAAAATCAAAGTGATCATTTTACAACACCCTCAACCGCTGAATATCATGTTAAATATCCTAGAGTCTTTGAATATTTATGGCCTTTCTTCAATTCCAACCAACACTGAGACTGCGTGCATCCTCCCACACCCTATCGACATGGTATTACTGAATAAGCATGTGAGGGTATTGGGAATTTACCCCTCTAGTGCATAGTTCGCACAAGCAGGAACAAATCATCCCCATCTAATCTAAACATTATGCTTGAAGGGTCTCTATGATAAAGCTCTTGATCAACATCAATGATTAAAGATGAAAAGAATTATTTCCCTCTTAGTCGGAAGCAGTTTCGTCCTGATCCTGTGGTTCTGAATGTTTATATTCAGGAAACGCCTCCAGGAGATCAGTAGAAGGGTCTACCTTGGGTAGATATTTTTCGCTGGATTCCACATCGATGATGTTTTCCTGATCAATGTTAAACTCAGTTCCACTAGTAGTATTTCCTGTCAATGCCATCTGTTCATAGGGAACTATAGCTTGGTCATCTAGGGAACTTAACACGATATAGAGTGGCACCTCTATTCAGGGCAAAGCCTCGTGTCTTCAATCCATTTTAATTGTTAATGTACGCACCATCTTAGAAATTGTACATTAAAGGGTCTTGTTATCTAGTTTGACTAACCAGACAATGGGTAGAGCTCTAGAGTATGAGACATACCCTGGTCTACTGGTTGGTCTTGCCTCGGGACGACCATGATCTGGAGGACGGGTGAGGCACTTCATATATGATTACAGGCTAGGAGGAATTTTATAAAGCTTCCCATGCTTCCCCAACATTTCTTGACTCCACAACCATCATCTCTCTAGCTTCAAGACCTGGTGTTGGGACCCCTATGACTTTTGTGAATTCGTCTTCATCGGTGAGAGTGGCCAAAAAAAAGGTTCTCCTCTACAGATATGTGTTAGTGGGAAAATGAAGATATGATTGCTAGGGAATTAGTGCATTTAAAGGGAGTGGAGACTTACTTATAAAGTTATAGAGAATTATCCCAAGGAGAATCCCCCTGAGGCTAGTATCTCGACTTCTTCAGGATAGCCCCTGGAAATCCACATAGTTTCATCAATAAAGATATCCCACATTAATTTCTTCCCACCATGATTCGTATGCAAGGTCGATAAAGGGGAAACACTCTTCAAGTTGGGATGCCAGTAGTTCTGTCGGAGTATTCATATTCAACAAAACCCTTTCCCAGTACGACATCGTCCGCATGTCACAAGATCAATGTATTACCTCTTCTAGGTCCAATAAAATCTTTCTTTTCTCTAAAGGGGTTGCGTTGAAGCCTCCCTTAACAATGCCGAGCTCCCCCAGCAACATCCCATGAATGTTTAGGTTCTTCCATGAACCATTGATGTCAAGGTAATGTTTTCTATTTTACTAATTATTGTATGGATCTATAAATACAACATTGGAGAAGATCGATAGCGGATACTGCTGCTTCCTGGGATCCTGAGGGGCGATCCTATAGAACCCATGAGATGATTCCCCTCCCTCCTAGGATCTCCCAGATTGATCCACTGGGCCTGACACATCCCCCTCTCCCTCTTTACTTCTAGCCAGCACTGGCCTAATATTTTCTTGTTCAAGGAATACCTCCATTGAAATTATAGCTTCACCACCCTGGAGAATGTTTTCACTACCTTATTGATGTCCCTTGTTCACCATTTTCTAGCTTCGTGGTGTAGGAACCACCATGCTGGCCCAAATGGTCACTTGCTTCATCATTTCATCAGGGTAGGCAGCCTCCCAAATCTGTACATACTCATGGACCAATCAGAATGCATCATTAGATGTGGGAAACTCATTCAAAATATTCACATCCCCAATTGTAGAGATTATCCAAAGTTTTCCCATAATACAAGGGTGATTTTCATTGAGCATGTTCATATAAACCAGGGTAATCAGCCTCTACAGGCAATAGAATTGTCGGAAAAACCGGTGTAGGGTATATGGATCAGATATGGGTTCAAAATATACTCATTCCACTAGAACACCACCATGGATGGACATAATGTACAACCGTTTCTCTATCGTACTTGTGTTGTCATCATCATAGGCCCTATATGGAAAGGGGAATAGGTGGAAGATGAATTTGTTTTCTCACCCCATCTTTACCAACACGGTCCTAGCGTCCAACATTTACGGGGGGCTCCACAAAATGATCAAAATGGATGGTAAAGAATGTATCCCCAGTGAAACAATGGGGTTAAGATATTCGTATCCCCCAAGTAAATCACGATCCAGTTGTACAAAAATTATAATGACCTACACACTCACAACAACTTCATCCCCTCACGGACATGCGGAAGAATATGGTACAACTGTTCTAGCACTATAATTACCATATTTATGTTATCCCCGCTAGATAGTTGAGCTACCATGATGAATGTACTTGGTTGTACCCCCATGTGGGCCTCTCTTACCGGTAAAATCCACCCACAGATCAGCGCTGAGATAAACCCAGCAAGCCTGACTATTGGTCGCTGCTCAGTCATAATATTTTATCTCCACATATTACACTGGATATCTTCATGGGGTCTCTAGTATGATCCATATTTACCCACAATTGACTCCATGTGGAAAAATCGGGGGAATCGCCGGTAGTGTTCCCTCTTCTGAGGGGAAATTCATGAAGTAACCGAACCACTACTTGAAGTGGATGTCTCATGATTTTGGGTTGTCCTCATCTATTCCTTGATCAAGCCACCAAAATTCCATCGATAAAGGTAGCATTTTCTCCCTTTCCCCCAGACACGCACATCGAAAAGGAACTCTTCATACATCCCTCTTAAGAATGGGATGCCGAAATCTGACAAAATCTCCATTGGCTGATGAAAACCTCCCTATGATGTAGATAGAATGTTTTGGTATCGGGTGACCACCGAATAAAAAATTCTGGTATAAATTCCTTCGACTGGGAAATTATGAATTGGGAGGCCCAGGCTGCTTCATATAGGCCAACCTACCTTAGGACATTTTCATACTCTTCAAAAGATGCACATGCCCAATAGGTCCAGTCTTAGTCGTCTATGATGTTTCCACCCTAGCGCAAGTCCTAGCTTGGGATCCACCCCTTGTCTGGATTTCTGAGTCGGGCCTTCATGATCGTCTTGTAAAGGGGTGGGGATGTATCTTGTGACAATTTCCTACCATCGATGTTGTTGACATGATTATACTGACATTGCACTGTGACCAGAGCATGATCATTCCCGATGCACCCATCCATGGACCTAGGCTGTTGATATTTCTCAGTGGTACTCTTAAATGAGTATACTGTCTCATCCTTGCATGTTTCGGGAATGAAGACTTCATCCTGCAAGCCAAAACCATATATTAGCTGGCACTTTCACAAAAAATATTCCCTTTTCAATTCTATAAGCTTCTATTTCAATGATTTGTGATTAGAATTTCTCCAAATGCACTCACTAATTTCCAGGTTTTTGGCCATGTTCTCCCTCTAAGCTGCATCATCACGAACCTCTAGCACAACCTCCTAATCATCCATTGGATCCGAGTAATTGGAGAAAAATTTCGATCGAGGCACAAAAGTTTCGAAAAGACCATTCATGAAAACCCTTCACAAAGAAATTTCATGGTGACAATCACCTATTCCATCTGTATTGCCAAGAAATGTGCACATTGTCATTTGTCACAAAAGAATCCATGGATAGTGATGCTATGGTTCGGTAAAAAGAATTCAAGAATAAAAATACCATATAATCTGGTTCTCTAAAGTGTTCGTTGAGTGGATCATTCGCAAAGAGAGTCCATGCACTATCACTTGTAAAGATCCAATTGAAAACAAAAAACCTATGAGACCGTATATATATGCTCTAGAGGTGTTTTCTTCACGACCAGCTCTAAGCTCTTCGTGGTGACCCCATGCTATTTGCGGCACATTGAGCCCCGTGAACCGAGCCCTCTTCATGAATCCCCTCCATGAAAAGGGTAAGTCAACTCCCTTGGAAATCCAACTTCTCCGTCGCCTCTACGATCTATCGTGAATTTTATTATCAAGGAATCTTCAGCGTCTTCCCCTCAGAATTCGACCCTCTCTTTCCATCGGCTCCAAATATTAGGGGGGAATTTTTTGGCACCAAAAAATCCATCCCTTTCATTCATCATAATCAAAGATATGAATAGATAAATCCACCTATCCAAAGGTTCAAACAGACATCCAATCAATATCAAAATGGGCCTTCGTGAAATGCTCTGTGTGGAGGGCATTGCACCCTGCTAACGCATCCATGAGGGTCTCAGCGTTGTCCTAGCCAGGTGTTAGTCTGATGCCGACTGAAGCCCCTCCGTGGCATCATCACCCTCCATAGCCTACTCTGTGGTGGATGAGACGACAAACCTTCCCACACCCTCTGTGAGGCCTGTGCAGGCTGACAGAGTGAGTCCTCTCTACGATTTCACCCTTATCTGCAGTGGGTTCCATAAACCCACTGATGGTGGATACCTATAAATAGAATGATCACCCCCTCTTATAAATCATTATGACTCTTCCCTTTCAACTTCCAAAGCTCCCGTTTCACATATACCATCGCAATACCCTTAAATAGATCACCAAAGGTACTTGGAATCTTGTGATCCATACCCCTTTTCAATCTTTTCAACCTCTGTCAATGGCGGGGATGCCCTTCCGAAATGCCTCTACCCACCAAAGATGGTAGAGATGCATCATTTAATGGATTTTCACACTAGGCGACAATATTATCTTGTTCAATTTTATCCTAAAGATATTCCACAGAAAACAAATGTCGTGATGGTTAGGTCCCTTTGATATTATTAAATCATTCTTGCAATGGTACTATCAAAATTGAAAAGGCAAATAGACCACCATTTAAATTCAATGTCCAATAATTTAAGATTTACTAAGATCCATTTCCAAAAGAATTTTTAATATTTATAAAATTTAAATGACTCTGGGGGAGGGGGTTATCTAGTTCTAGACATAAAAAAAGCACTCTATGGGAGGAAAACCATGTTTTCATAAAGAAAAATTATGATCATTGAAAATTAGGGGATTAATGCAGAGTTGGAATTAAAATAATACAATTACACCATAAATATTAGTTCTAAAAGACAAAATTCTTATGAAACATATGATGTAAACTCAAAATTTTGACATTAAGTTCATGATTTCCGTTTTAAAAGACTAAAACCCTTGGGTTTGTGGGATATGAATTTCCCACCCTCCCCTTTTATAATACATATCTCTTCTCTTCTCCCTTCCCCTTCAGCCTCACCTGTGATCATCCCTACATTCCATCATCCCCAATTATTCCGTCCCCCTAATTCCCCCTAATATCACTATGGTGTGAAGCTGAGGTGGATCTCATTCTAAGAACATGGGTCTAGATTCACATACTCATGTGACAAAATTCACAACCGATGCACCCACCCAACTTTATCTAAAACCCCCAAATCCAGTAGATACCACCCTCCATCCTCCCGTTATATTTAGGATTTTGTTTTTGAAACCCATCATTTGAAATGTGCTGATAGACCTATATTTCCACCTCTTCCTTTACCTCACATATCATAGACATCAAGTTCTTTTGGATCACTTATAAGCATATGTGATGAACAAGAAAAAGACTATGGATTTATATGGTCTTCATATGATCTTCATCGACGAAAAATATATGATGGACCTTAAATGCATTCACTATGAACATATTATCAAGGTAAATGAATAGACTTTTCAAGAGCTCGTTATAGAGTTCTAGGAAACCTCTCAACTTGACATCATACTCATAACTTTCCAAATGGGTGGTTGATATTTCATGTTGATATTGTGTGCATAAAAAGGTTCATGGGTATATATTCTTCATATTTTTCTACCTCTACCACTTTTTAAACATTAAATTTTGATCCAAAAAATATGGATACTTCATAGATATATGCATGGATATCATGTGACCCTATCAACATTCATAGTCTTATGATGGTAAAGATCCCCCATTTGAAGGGTATTTCTCTCAGGATTATCAACTGCGAATTCATTCAAACCTAGAACACATTTGGTGACTAACAGATAGGTGTCACAAATACTTAGGAGGCTATCATATCAACTTACATGGGAGTCCCTAGGAATAAAATATATTGAAAGTATGTGCACTACTATGATATTCAATATAGGAGGCACTGTATTACTCTAATGAGAGGATCCTTCATCACCCACCTATCCAGACATTTAGGATTTATCAAAACTCAATGCCTCTAGATTATCGTTGACCGAGGAAGTTTATGAAGATTCCCATTCCCTAAATTAAGGACTTCTTTGGAATAGTGGATACCATTATGAATGGGAACCAAAGTATACTGAGTCCCCTAACAAGGCCCTTACTCTTACTAATTCCACCACCCCTTCAACTACAACTGATCCAACCACTACTGCTAGAGTAGTGATATTTATTTATACTTGGCCTCCCCCAACTCCATTATATATATCAATGGATTTATATGGACATGATTAAAATCTTCAGTACATTCATGATAAATAGATACATATTATCCACCATTTACACATTCCATTTGTCGATCCATCCTCTAATCCATACCCAACCCGAATGTCTGCCCACCTTCACAAACCATACACAAAAAAAATATCTACATTCATTCCCACAACATAAAAATTATCTCAAATAACTGAAACGACCTTGTTTCCTCAAGATCTCATGGACCATTATTTCCTCTATGTATTCTAGAAAAGCATTCATTATAGGTAATATTCTCCGATCAACCCCTTACTTCAGAGGATATATTAATTGATCCAGCTTATATAAATCCTTCTCCTATACAGATCGACACATGTCCACCACCAGTGATGATCGAGCCCCATTCCATCACCACAAAACCTTCTATGGTGGTTTATCTATTTTTCTAAATCATCATTATAGCCATTAATGTGGGGTAGCTTTAGCCACCCACTATTTAAGAGAAGTTAACTAATGCTGGTAGTGATATTACACTGAATGTTCTTAGATTTCCCCATGTACCCATATAAGGCCCCGACAATAAAAATTAAATTATTTTGAATTAAGTTAATAATTCACATATAGTATCTTTTCATGTTTAGAGATTTAGAGAATCAGGTTATAACCTATACATAATAACTTGAATATTACATGTAGACACTTCTACACAGTATCCATTTTTTTCAAAAAAATAAAAAATCTTGTAAAAAAGAGTCATGTCTAGTTCCATATTTTAGACAACATGACTTTTCCCTGATCCCAACCTTGACCATATTCATCTTTAAGTCCTGAGAAAAATATTTCAAAAAAAACATGTTATGAGCATAAAAAGATCAGTAAGGATTACAAAATAAAGAAAGAAAATATTAGTCCATCAATACATAACATGCATAAGATCTTCAAAATACCTCATGAAATAATAATATTTATTAATAACACATAGAAATCCGCAATCATAAAAGTAACTTGTGGAATCCATAACATGCTTACATTATAACATTCACAGTTACGTAAGATGTTACATTTGGAATACCTATCAAAGTATATTCCCTAAATCTCTTAGGAGAAACATTAAAATTTACCTCATCCACGTTTGCAAATGAATTGGAGAGCTATCTCAGGCTCACCCTCCCTAGGTTTATCACCTAACCACTTGTATATGTAAACATTTCTCAAGAACCATAACATATTCATAACACATTAAAAAATAATAAAGGAAAGTTAAAATTTTCACATTTTAATCATAATATAACATTTAAAAATATTGAAATAATCAATGCTTTCTCAAAACCATTTTCAATTTAAAAATACATAAAATGTGTATATAGTATTTATTTTCTTTAAAAAACCCTACAGCTTGTTATGGAATCCAAAGATTAAATAATACTTGCTGCGGAAAAAAGGTCATTGTAACAACATACGTTAAAAAGAAACATTTCTTTTTTTCATATAGTAAAATTATTTGTATAATAAGATTCCCTTTGAATGAAAATAAATGTCAAAGGGTTTTATACACTGTATAAAATAAAGTTGTTTATAAATCAATATATGCCTCAATGAATGGAGATTGAGACGAAGTCCCTTATCTTGTGTCCGACATCACTCCATCAATATTTAATATCCTAAATAATAAACTAAAGTTAATTTATAATTGATTAAGAAATTTTTTAATATTTATTATTCTTTTTATATCACTTATTATAATGTTATAATCATTACATAATCATTTAAGTTAATAACGGTCATTTTTTTTATATTTGGTACTTGAGTCAGAAATGAACTCCTTATAATTACAAGTTGATCATGTGGTCAAATGTACATTATATCAAAAGTGATATTCAGGATTTAAATATCATATATATCATTTATATCTAGTATATATATTTATTTACAATAGTACATAACATTTTGAGGTACGAAATGAAATGCATTGTTCATGGAGATGGTATGACGTACGTACGCATAAACGCTAATTTCATTTCTATTTATTATTTAATGAAATGAAACATTAATAATTCATAGGTTTATTATAATTCCAATATAATATCATATATAATTTCATTAATTCCATCCTTTTTACGTTCCACGTATGGAATGAACGATTTATATCACATTGAGGGGGCGGTAGTCCGCACTTCCTCAAATGAAATTATCGTATTTACCCATTATAGAAACCATAAAAGTATGCTATAAATGAAACATAAATAAGTATAGAGACAATATAAAAACAATATATCTCACATATAAATATAGTTCCATCAAAATTTCCACCATAAGAGGTGGTAGGAGAATATTGAACAATCATCGTTTCGTGAGGCAGTAGTTCGCCGCCCACAAAAATAGTATGTTTGCATCCATTAGATGTAGGTGTGTGGATTTGTAGATCGAATAATTCTCATAAAAATATCCTATTATATTTAGGATACTTGTGTTTTTATGAAAACGGTGAAAAATAAGACCATAATGAGTAGATAAGTAAAATAAAAGAAGGGAACTTGAGGGACGACATTACATTTAAATCAGGTAACTCCTTTTGGTTTGAACCAAAAATCTATCTTGAAGTGCCTTATTCATAGGGTAAGGATTCTAGGTGGAAGATAGGGAAGTTTGGAGATTATTTGGGAAGATTTTTGAAAATAAAAGGGGACTTCAAATGTGTGAGTAAGGGTTAGAGGTGATGGCTTTTTATAAAGGGGTGGAGGGGATCTTTAGGAAAGTTTGAAAGTGTTATTTTATTATAAAATGAGTTTCAGTTTCAAAAGATCCAAAACTTATATAATTCTACGATAAGTTGTATATAAATTGAAATAAAATCATCAAATAATAATTGGTATGGATTTGGATATTATTTAATCATTATATTTTTTTATTTAACCCTTTGTTAACTTATTTAACCTTTACCATGTCCTCTTATATATTAATACTATATGGTTAATATATTTACAATAAAATACCAAGAGGCTCAAAATGGATAATTTATGAAATTTTTAATATTATATATGTCGTTTCGATGAATCATAGAATTTTAGGACTGTTTTATCATTTAATAAAATATTAATGTTTTAAAAAAACATTTTTGTCAACTTATAAATTATACATATCAAGACTTTTTAAAGATCTATAAAACATTATTATTTCTAATAAAATTCATTAATTAAAGTATAACATGTCATTAGTATCCCTAATTTTTTTTATGGCATAAAAAGTTACAAAATAAATTTATTTTATTAATTATAATATCATTTATTTGAATCCATTATTAATGATGCAATTACTTCTTCATCACTGTGTCAAATATAATTGAATTCCATAAATGTATAAAAATTATAAATATAATACCATGTTGTATCAAATATATTTATATTTCAAATTAAAATTTATAGTTTAATAGATAACATATATAACCCCATATAAATTTTTTTTAGTAAAATATATATGTTTATGTTAATTTTGTCTTTACTTTAAATTAATTAATATAAAGTGTCATTATCACTCATAATTGAATCCATGGGGTCCCAAAAATGACCCAAGGATACCCATGGCCAAAAATGTATCAACCAATTGGATTAGGACATATTTTAGGGTAAGTTATTATTATTATAATATTAATTTTTAACCCTTTTTTACCTATTTTACCTTTTAACAATGGTAAATAAAATATTTACTGAAGTAAATATTCATAATGTATAATAATAAAAGTTATCTATTTACCCAATTTGAAAATCCTGGTTCCAAATATGTAATAGATTTTTCCAAATTAAAAACACATAAGTTTCAGAAATTATGTTTAGATTAATTCCCGTTGTCAAAACAAAAAGCGTGTTTCTAGGAAATAATAACTGTCAAAATATTGACACTTTTTTAAGTCCAATTTCAAAGTGAAATTAATTAAAATGAAATTTTTTTTATTAAATGTTAAAAATATAATATAATTAAACTTTAAAACCATTTAAAAAGATAATCTAACCATATGATTAAATTATATTAAAAGGTAGTTTTGAATTAAAATACAATATTTTTCACTGTTAATTAAAAATGAACATTATTAGAAATATACCAAAATTTCATCCAAATTAAATTTTGATGTCCCAAATATAAATAAGAATTTTATTATGTCACATAGAACATATAAAAGTGAAAAAAAACTAGATTTAAAAAGGGTTCTCCGTCAAAAGGTGGTAAATCAACCTTTTAATGAATATTATGCTTAAAACTGGATTCATTCACATTTTAAGCCACTAAAATTTATTAGATAAACATAAAAACATTAAAAAACATTTACAATTATATTGTAGTTAGTTATACTCATTATATCCAATAAAATTCCTAGTCATTAACTACCATTTAAATTTATTTTATATTATTATTTTTTAGTATGCCACAACATTGTGTACTACACAAGATTTCATAGAAACCCATTGTTGTGTATCAGGTATGACATTGAACATAGAATCCCATTTAAAGTAAAATAAATATTTAATACCCAAATATTAATGATTATGAAAATTTCATATTCTTTTTTTACCTGGGATGTTACATCCTTCCACCCTTTTGGAAATTGCATTCTCGCAATTTTATTCACTTATAAAATTAATGGGGATATTTATCCCACAATGAATTTTTAGATTCCCACGTTGCCTCATCAACCATATGGTTTCCCCACATAAATTTTACCTGATCGATTACCCTATTATGTAACACATTCTCTCTTCGGTCATGAATCTGGACTGGTTGTTCCTCATATGAAAGATTTTCTTCTGATTGAACTAACTCTAGTCTCAAAACATTATATGGATATGACACATACTTTCACAACATTGAAACATGAAAAAAATTGTGTACCTATGATAAACATTGAGGTAAACCCACTATGTACACAACTTATCCAACTTTATCTAGGATTTCTGAAGGTCCAATAAACCTTGACCTCAATATTCCCTTCTTACCAAAACGCATCACACTTTTCTATGGAGAACCATTGAGAAAAACATGATCACCAACCTCGAAAGAAAGATAATTCCTCTGGTTATCCACATAACGTTTTTTCTTTCTATAAGCTATTCTCATGTACTTCTAAATCAAATGAACTTTTTCTTCCATAACTTCTACCAATTCTAGTCCCATCAGTTTCCTTTCACCTATTTCATCCAAAAAATATGGAGTTCAACAATGCTTTACATATAATGCCTCAAACAGAGCCATCTGTATACTGGAATGAAAACTGTTATTATAAGAATATTAAAAAAAACAAAGATCTTGGTCCCAACTTCCGAATTAATCCATTGGGGAAGCATGTAGAATATATTCCAATGTCTGAATTGTTCATTCAGACTGCCTATCTAATTGAGGATGAAAACCTATACTAAAATTTAATTCAGTACCCAATGACTTTTGAAGGCCTTTCCAAAAGGTAGAAGTTAACTTGGGAACATGTTAGATAAAATGGAGAGGAGAACTCCATGCAACCTGAATATCTCTTTAACATACAACTGAGAAAGTTGATCTAGAGACATAATATCTGGAATAGGAAAGAAATGAGTATATATATTCAATCAATCAACAATAACTGAGATTGCTTTATTACCTCAAAAAGTCAGTGGTAATCCCATGAAGAAATCCATAGACACATTTTCCCATTTCCACTATGGCATTAGTAAAGGCTAAAGCATCCCTTTTGGTAACGGTGGCTCTTTTTTGACTTGTTGACAAGTAAAACACTTTACAATAAAGTAAACACTATCTCCTTACATTCCATCCCACCAGTAATACTTCTGAATATCTCAATACATCTTAGTACTGTTTGGATGAACTGAAAACGGAGAACTTTGAGCTTCACATAATAACTTTTTCTTCAAATATGAATCACAAGGCACACATAATATCTTCCCAAATCTCAAAATAAAAACATTGTCAGTGATAAAATCAGCAAACTAACAATTATGAACCAACTCTTCCTTTTTCTACAAATCACTGTATTCCTTATGCGAATTCTTAATTCTGTCTGATAGAGATGATTTCGCTGACACCTGAAACAAAACAGAGGAATATATAGAACCAAAAACTTCTATTCCAATGTTCATCAAATTGTTTATCAAATCATCTTGTTCAAAACAAGACATGGTTAATGTAGCATTACTTTTTCGACTCAAAGAATCAGCCACTTTATTTTTTTTTCCCAGATGGAAATTGATCGTGCAATTATAATCCTTGATTAATTATATCCATCTCCTCTGTCCCATGTTAAATTATTTCTATGTGAATATATACCTCAATATTTTGTGATCAGTATATATTTTACACTTTACTCCATACAAATGATGCCTCCAAATCATTAATTAAAAACAACATCAGCTAATTCCGAATCATGTGTAGGGTAATTTGACTCACGAGGCTTCAACTGACATGAAATATAAGCAATTACCGGATCATTCAACATTAGGACACAACCAAGTCCTTTCAACAAAGCATCACTGTAGATAACAAACTAACCATTTCTGGAAGGCAGATCCAGAACTGGAGAATTCACCAGTCTTCTTTTCAATTCGTGTAAACTATAATCACATTATTTTGTCCAAACGAACATAACACCTTTATGAGTTAATTTAGTCAGTGGGATAGATAACTGGGAAACAATTTAAACAAAAATTCAATAAAAAATCAAAACCATGAAAACTATAGATATCAGTTATATTTGTGGGTCTTGGAAATTCTTTAAAAACTTTTATTTTATCAGGATCAACAGTTATGCAATTTTTTTTAAACAATGTGACAATAGAAAGAATTTTTTTGTAACCAAAACTCAAACTTTTTGAATTGAAATTGTAGTTTCTTCTCTTTTAAGGTTTACAAGACAACCCTTATATGACATTAATGTTCCTCTTTATGTTTTTAAAAAACCAAAATATCATAAATAAAAACAAAAAACATTTCTATCCTGATTCAACTCAGCCATAACTACAAAAAACTATTCAATCTTGATTTGACCATCTTAGGCAGATAATTTGGATGGTCATTTCCCTCGGTATTCCTCCCCAGAACAGCTGCCCTATTTCCTCTTGGAAAAACCATTCTGAACACAGAAATATCTTAGGTGAAGCAACATGATAATATGTAAATTCAATATCATTTCAATATTTACAGAAATTAATTTATGGATATTAATTTAACAATACCCTAACTACTAAAGTTGTTGAAATAGACATCTGATACCAAATATAAGGTCCGACCTAAAACATTACATAATTTTGAATTAAGTTAATAATTCACAGAGAGGATATTTTCAAGTTTAGAGATTTATGGAATTAGGTCATAACATATATAGAACAACTTGAATATTACATGTAGATAATTCTACATAGTATCCATTTTTTTCATAAAATAAAAACTCTTGAAAAAAGAGTCATGGCTAGTTCCATGTTTTAGAAAACAATAATTTTCTTTGATCCCAACTGTGACCATATTCATTTTTAAATCATGTGAAAAAAATTCAAAAAAACTTGGGATGAGAATAACAATATCAGTAAGTATTATAATATAATGAACAAAAACATTTTTCCACCAATACATACCAAGCATAAGCTCTATAACATACCTCATGATATCATATGATTTATAAATAATACATAGAAATATAAATCATAAAAATAACTTGTGGAATCCATAACGTACTTACATTGTAGCTTTCCTAGCTATATAAGGAGTTATGTTTAGAATAACCATCACAGTATATTCCCTAAATCTCTTAGGAGAAACATTAAAGTTTACCACTATCAAATTACCCGATGCATTGGAGAGATATCACAGGCTCACAAAACCTAGGTTTATTATGGAACCACCCATATATGTATACAATTCCCCATAAAAATAACATGTCCATAACACATTAAACAAGAATAATGGAAAGATAACATTTCTACATTTCAATTACAATATATCATTTTAAGATATTGAAATAATCAATGATTTTTTAAAACCATTTTCACTACCAAAATACAAAAAAAGTGTTTGTGGTATTTATTTTACATTAAAAAACACTACAGCTAGTAAAGGAAGCCAAAGATCAAATAAAACTCGCGGCGGTGGAAAGGTTATTGTCACGATATATGTTAAAAGGAAAAATTCATTTGTTTCATTCAGTAAAATGTTTCATATAATTTTTTTCCTTTGAATGAAATAAAATATCAAAGGGTTTTATACAATGTATAAAAGAAAGTGCTTTATAAATCAAGATATTCCTCAATGAAAGGAGATTGAGACAGAGCCCCTTACTTCATGTCAGACTTTACTCATTCTTTCTTTAATCTCGTGAATAATAAAATAAATTTAATTTCTACTTTCTTGAGAACCATTTAAAATTTTATTATTACTTTTATATCACTTATTACCATGTTATAAACATTACATAATCATTTATGTTAATAAAGATCATCTAGAAGATATTTGGTACTTGAGTCAAAAATGAACTTCTTATAATTACATATTGTACATGTGGTAAAAAGTAAATTACCTCTTGAATTATATTCATCATTTAGATATAATATATATCATATATATCCCATATATATATATATATGTTATTATAATATTATATATGTATGAAATTAAATGCACCACTCATGGAGACGGTAAGTCGTACGTACACATGAATGCTACTTTCATTTCTATTTCATATTTAATGGAATGAAAACATAATGATAGATAGGTATATTATAAAAATACAGTATAATATAATATATAATTTCATTAATTCCATATTTTATAAGTTTCACATATGGCATGAATGAGTCATATCACTTTGAGCGGGAGGTAGTCCACACTTCCTCAAATGAAATTATCATATTTACCAATTATGGAAATCATAAAAGAATTCTATAAATGAAAAAAATACGTATAGATACAATATAAATACAATATATATCACATATAGATATATTTACATCTTAATTTCCACAATTAGATGTGGTAGGAGAAGATTGAATAGTCATCATTTCCTGAGGCAGTAGTTCACCATCCACAGAAACAGTATGTTCGTATCCAATAGTTAGAGGTGTGTGGATGTGTAGTTCAAATAAATCTCATAACTACATAATAGAATATTGAGGATAATTGTTTTTTTTATCTGAAAAAATAAGAATAAGATCATAGAGAGTGGAGAAGTAAAATAAAAGAATAGAACTTGGAGGAAGACATTACCTTTAAACCGTGTTACTCCCATGGGTTTGAACCAAAAGGATTTATTGATGTGAATTATGCCTATGGTAAGGATTATAAGTGTAATAGATGGATTTTGGGATCTTATTTGGGCATATTTTTGATGATCCAAGGGGTCTTGAGAGGCGTGAGAAGGAGTTAAAGGTTATGGCCTTTTATAAGGGGGAGGAGAGGCTCTTTTGGAAAGTTTGAAAGCATTATTTTATTATAAATTCATTTTGGTTTCAAAAGGTCCAAAACTTAATTAATTCAATTATATGGTTCATATATGTTGAAATACAATCACCCAATAATAATTGGACAGGTTTTGGATATTTTTAAATCCTTATCTTTTTTATTTAACATTTACCATGCCCTCTAATATTTTCATAATATATGGTTAATATATTTAAAATAAAATGAAAATCGACCTAAATGGATCATTAATTCTATTTTAAATATTATTTATGTCATTTTTATGAATATTATATTTTTAAGATTATTTTATCATTTAATAAAATATTAATCGTTTAAAAAACTCATTTATGTCAATTTATAAACTATTCATATCATGACTTTTAAAAAAATCTATAAAAACATTATTATTTCAAAAAACTATCATTAAATCAGTGATAAAAAGTCATTATTATCGATAAAATTTGTGTATGGAATAAAAATATTCAAAATAAATTTATTTTAATAATTATAATATCATTTTTTTAATCCTTTTTTAATGAAGCAATTAATATATCATCATTGTGTCACAAATAATTTTATTTATTTAATGTATAAAAATTATAAATAAAATACCTTGTTGTAGTAAATCTATTTATATTTAAAATGAATATTTATAGTCTAATATATCACTCAAAGAACCCCATATACAAATTGTTTTAATAAAAGATATATGTTTATGTTAATTTTTTCTTTACTTTTAATTAATCATTATAAAGTTTCATTATCACTCCCAAGTGGCTCCATGAGGTCTCCAAATCAACCCAAAGATGACCATGGTTGAAAATGTATCACAAATATGATTAGGACACATGTTAGGGTAATTTAATATTATTATAATAATATTTTTTTACCATTATTTTCCAGATTTATATTTAAACCATGGTAAATAAAATATTCACCGAAGTAAATATTCATAATGGCTAAAAATAAAAGTTAACTATTTACACAATTTGGACCTCATGATTCTAAATTCAAAATAAAGAAGTTTTAGAAATTAATTTAAATTTAATTCTCGTTGTAAAAACAAAAAGTGTTTTTTAATAAATAATAACTATCAAAATATTGACACTTGTTTATGTCCAATTTTATAGTGAAATTACAACCAATGAACAAAATTGGATCAGATGGTAAAAATATAATATAATTAAACTTTAAAAACAATTTAAAAAATAATCTAAATAATAAAATAAATAAGATTAAATGTAACATACCAAGTAATTAATGAATAATAGATATTTTTATCTATGTCTATTAATGAATTAGATAGTGTTTTAGAGGCTTCAAATGAAAATAAATACAATCTTATGCATGGAATACACTAATGTTCTTAAAAGATTGTTTTACTGCCTTTTGATGGAAAACCTTATTTAAATCAAACTTTTGAAAATTTTATAATCTATATTTGTCAAAATAAACATATTCATTATTATTGGGGCATTGAAATTTACATTGGATAAATTTTTGGTATTTTTCAGACATTGATCATTTTTTAATGAATAGTGAAATATACTGCATTTTAAAGAAAACTGCTTTTTAATCTAATTTATTTATATTATTAGATTATCTTTTTAATTGGTTTTGAAGTTAAATTAGAATATATTTTTACCATTTAATCCAATGTTGGTCATTGGAATCAATTTTACTTTGAAATTGGACTTAAACTGGTGTCAATCTTTTGATACTTATTGTTTCATAAAAACACGCTTTTTGTCAGGACAACGGGAATTAATTATTAAATTAATTAATGTGACTTATATGTTGTGAATTTTTTAAAATAGACTTCATTTTTGAATTCGGAATATCAAATATAGCTTAGGGTGAATTTTTGGTATTTTTCTGAAAAACATCAATTTTTGATGAATAGTGAAACCACTAAGTGGTACTTATAAAAACTGATTTTTCATTTAAATGAAATTTTACCACTTCTGTGTTTTGAATTTCAAAAATCCGACATACATGGTTGTCATTAAGAAGCAAAATGTGGTTCAATGAGATTAAAATAATTTTTTGGTGAATAGTAACTCTTAAGTTTTTAATCGCGATTAGAGGTAATTATTGTAGTTTAAGGTAAAAATAATGTTTTAATGATATGAGATGATCTTGATACATGTCCTACCCTCATTGGATGTGTCATGGCCGACCAAGACAATCCATGGGTCAACTTGGGGACCCCATGGAGCCACATTGGTAGGAAAATAATATTAATATCTTTTTATTTAATGTAAAAGTAAAAATGACACAAACATGAAATGTTTTACTAAAACAATTTTTACATGGGGTTATACAAGTCATATTTTTTATTAGAAATTGTCATTGGAAAAATAAAAAGATATCCTACATCATAGTATTTTTTTTATAATATTTTGACTTTAAAAAAATTAAATTATTTATGACATCACGATGATGCAACGATTACCTCATTAATAAAGGATTTAAATAAAATGGAATGATAATGTAAAATATAAGACCTAAACATGGCCAAATCCTATTGGATGGGTGGATTTAGAACCCCTATCACCTTATCCTCGGAACAAATTAATGTGGGACCTCTTAAATTTGAATACCATTTTAAAATAAAGTGACTTTTCTTTACCTTCCAAGAGTGCCCCTCCTCTCCTCTTATAAAAGGCCCCCACCTCTACCTCCTTACCCACACTTCCAATTCCTTTGGCTCGGCCAAACACTTCCCATTTTGTCTCTCCACTTACCTCTATTACTCCTTGAATCCTCACTTTGGGCAGAAGTCTTTCCAAGGAAGCCTTTGAGCTCAAACCAAAGGGAGTTACCCAATTTTAAGGTAATGTCTTCACTTGAGTCCTTTTGTTTTATTTTGCTTCTCCAACCCCCTAAAATCTTTTTATTCATTTATTTTGTAAAAAATACAGTATCTTAAATATACTAGGATGTTGTTATAAGAAGGATTCGAGCTACACTTACACACACATACATCTAATGGTAATAGAACATACTGTTTCCGTGGATGGCGAATTTATGCCTCCCGAAATGATGATTGTTCAACATTCTTTTAACACCTTAAAAGGTGTCAATTAAGATTACACTATATTTATATATGATATATAATATGTTTATGTTTTCCTTAAGCTTCTGTATTTTTCATTTTGGGCATACCTTTATGGTTTCCATTATGGGTAAACGTGATATCTTCATTTAAGGAAGTTCGGACTACCGCCCCCTCAAAGTGATTTGATTCGTTAAATACCATATGTGGGACGTATAAAGGATGGAGTTATGATACTGTATATGATATTACACTGGAATTATAATATACCTTTATTTCATTATAATTCCACTCTATAAAATACGAAATAGAAATGAAAGTAGCGTTCATGCGTACGTACGGCTTACCGTCTCCATGAACGGTGCATTTCATTTCTTACCTCTAAATGATTATGTAATATTATAAATTCATGTATATACTGGATATATATGTTATATATGATATATACATCCTGATTCTAATTCTGAATATAATGGATACATGAAAAACTTGTAATTATAAAGGGTTTGTTTTTGACTCAAGTACCAATGATCGTTAAAACGGCCGTTATTAACATAAATAATTACATAGTGTTCATGACATGGCAATAAGTGATATAAAAGGAATAATGAACTTGAAAAAGGTTCTTAAACAAGTATAAATTAACTCAAGTTTATTATTCAGGAGATTAAAGAACGACCGAGTCAAGTCAGACCCGAGGTATGGGACTTCGTCTCAATCTCCATTCATTAAGGCATATTTTGTTTTATAAACA
This sequence comes from Viscum album, assembly GCA_963277665.1. Classification (NCBI taxonomy): domain Eukaryota; kingdom Viridiplantae; phylum Streptophyta; class Magnoliopsida; order Santalales; family Viscaceae; genus Viscum; species Viscum album. The sequence continues at coordinate 838,389,455 of OY728125.1, read as the reverse complement.
ACTTTATTTTATACGGTGTATAAACCCCTTTGACTTTTACATTTATCCAAAAGGAATCTTTTTTTATAAGAAGCGTTTTACAAAACGACAAAAGGGAATGTTTTTGTCGTACGTATGTGGCGACAACGACTTCTCCGCAGCCATGACCATTATTTGAGTTTCAGCTTCCTCTACAAGCCATACCTTCTTTTTAAAAGAAAAATAAATACCATGTTTTACTTTTATTTTATTTTGGTATTGAAAATGGTTTTCATAATGTTTTTATATCAATGTCTTGTATTGATATCTTGTGATTGAATGGTGGAAATGTTATGTTTCCTATATGCATGTTTTATGTGATATGATTATGTTGAGGTTCATGGGCATTATTATGAAGACGGGTGGTTTTGTGATAAACTATGGGCGGGTGAGCCCGATATAGCTCTCCAAAGAATTCGGTAACGTGAATGAGTGTAACGTTAAGGTTTCTCCGAAGAGATTTATGGAATATACTATGATGGGTATTCCAAACGTAACCAAGAGGGTTACTCCCTACGTAAGAATGTTATGAATGCCTCAAGTTACCTTTATGTCTTACGATTTATATAATTTATTCATGATTTGATAAGGTATGTTCATGTGCTTATGTTTTATGGGTAAAATACGATTTCATTCTTATATATATATGAACTCATGTTTCCTTTCCATATTTTTATAACCAATTCTGAGCTTTTTATGCTCATCCCATGTTTTTTTGAATTGTTTTTCATAAGTCAAGGGAAAGGTACATGATATGATGATAGTGTAAAGGAAGTGTCAAGAAAGAATCCATGTTTTATTTTAAATATGTTTCCATTGACGGGAAAGAAGAATACTATCTTTATATAACCACTTTTTTTATATGTGGAATGTAATGAAAGTTTTATGATCTAATTCTCTAAAACTCTAAACCCGAAAATATCCTCAATGTGTAATCTTGTAATAACTCAAGATTAAGTAAGGTTTAAGGCTAGGGCCTTATAGTTGGTATCAGAAGTCGGTTTAGATAACATTAGGAGTTAGAATTCTATTAAATGATTATCCAAAAAAAATTTGGTCAATTTGAAGTGATATAGTATTTGAAGATTACCATGTTGCTTCATCTAAGACATGTTTGTTCAGAATGGTGTTCCGTAGAGGAAACAGGGAAGCAGTGCTAGGAAGTCATGCAGAAGGAAATAGCCTTCCGAATTAGCATCCTGAGATGGTCCGAATTGGAACTGAACAATTTGTTGCAATAATGGCGCAGTTGACTCATGTGATAAATGGCAGTGGTATCCATACATGAGATCAGCCAGATCAACCGTAGAGGAACATGTCAGTGGTGGAACATTTCATGAGGAAACATCCCCCATCATTTAGAGGATCATCTGACCCTATGCTAGCTGAAGGGTGAATTAAAGCACTAGATAAGATTTTTGATGTCATGGGGTGTTCAGACAATCAAAATGTTAGTCCAGCTATTTATCGTTTGGAGGGTGAAGCAGATCAGTGGTGGTCGATGGTTAAAAATATCAGGGACGCTGATGAGATTGATGCTCTCGACTAGGATGAATTCAAAGGTATGTTTCTTGAGAAGTATTTTCCTAAGGCTGTTCGTCTTAGGATGGAAAAGAAATTCTTGGAATTGAGGCAAGAGGAAGACTCAGTGGCTGCCTATGAAGAAAGGTTCACTCGATTGGCAAGGTATGCTCCAAAATTTTATCCGAGACCTTAATAGTTAAATTAATCGTTTTTACTCAGGATTAATGTCAAAATATTGAAGTGAATTAGCTTATATTGAGTTTAAAAGTTATTAAAATATTGTTCGATGTGTTGAGATGGTGGAAATGGAGTTTGCCTATGATCAGGTGTTCTATAACAACCAACAGAAGAAGAGACCAAGGTGGCAGGAGAAAGTGAAGAATTCTTCAAAAAAGTCTAGTGGTAAGAAAAATAGGTTTCCAGTTTGTGATAAATGTGGTAAAAGGCATGCTGGGGAATGCCTTCTGAATTCTAGAAAGTGCTACCGATGTGGTAAGATGGGACATAAGGCTCGTGATTGCACTGAAAAAGATCAAGGTGAAGGTAAGACCAAATTTGATTTACAGTTAGTGAAATGTTTTAAGTGCAATGAGATGGGTCACTATGCAAACAAGTGTCTGAAAAAGATCTTGAGTGATGGGAAGTAGTTAGACTAAAAGCAGAAAGGGGTGGTGAAATCCTTTGCAACTACTTTAGCAGATGTCGGGCCATCAAATGAAGTTGTATCAGGTAATTTGTTTGTTTTTTCAGATTATGCCAGTGTGTTGTTTGATTCGGGGTCCACACATTCTTTCATCTCTGAAACCTTTTCCAGTATAATGGGAATACCATCTCAAGAAATGACTCATGAACTTTTGGAAAAAACACCTGGGGGAAATGTTGTGGCAAAAATAATTTATAAGAATCTTCCTATCCTTATCTGTGGAAAGAACCTACTTGTAATCCTTATTGTTCTACCTCTAGTAGAGTTTGATGTTATCCTGGGTATGGATTTCCTTTTTATTTACCATGCTAAGATTGACTGTAGAGCTAAAGAAGTTTATTTTCAGAAAGACTTTCAGTTTGTGTACATGAATGAACCCTTAATGTTGATAACTTATCAAGAGGCCAAGAAACTTGTAAAATATAGAAATGAATGTTACCTTTCACACATCGTTGAAAATAAAGGAACTGTTTAGATTAATGATTTTCCAGTGGTAAATGAGTATCCTGATGTTTTTCTTGTTGAGTTGCCTGGAATAATACCAGATTGGGAAGTTGAATTTACTGTTGACTTAGTTCCTGATGCTAAGCCAATTTCAAAACCCCCTTATCGAATGGCTCATATTGAACTTTTAGAGTTGAAGGAGCAATTTCAAGATTTATTAGAGAATGGTTTCATTCGACCTAGCACATCACCATGGGGTGCTCCTGTTTTATTTGTTAAAAAGAAAGATGGTTCTATGAGACTTTTCATTGATTATTGAGCCTTGAATAACATCACTGTTAAGAAAAAATATCCTTTGCCTCATATTGATGATTTTTTTGATCAGCTCCAGGGAGCAAAGTATTTTTCAAAGATTGACCTATGATCGGGGTACCATCCGCTGACGGTAAAGGAAGTCGATGTTTCGAAGACTGCGTTTCGTACAAGATATGGCCATTATGAATTTGTAGTAATTCATTTTGGTCTAACCAATGCACCTGATGTATTCATGGACTTGATGAATAGAATTTTCCATGATTTCTTGGATAAGTTTGTGGTGGTTTTCATTGATGATATTTTGGTGTTTTCTAAAAGTAAAGATGAGCATGAAAGACATTTAAGGGTTATTTTGAAAACCTTAAAAGAAAATAAATTGTATGGGAAATTCAGCAAGTGTGAGTTTTGGTTACACAAAATTTCTTTCCTTGGTCACATTGTTTCTAAAGATGGGATAACTGTTGATCCTACAAAGACAACGGTTGTTGAAGAATGCCCAAGACCCACTAATTTTACTAAGATTCAGAGCATCCTTGGTTTGGCAGTCTATTACCGAAGGTTTGTTAGAAATTTTTCATGGTTATCTAGTCAAATGAATAAGCTAACTCGGAAGGGTTTTAAGTTTATCTGGACAAAAGAATGTGATGATTGTTTTCAGGAATTGAAAAGAAGATTAGAGAATGCTCCGGTTTTGGCACTACCTTCCAGCAATGGTGAGTTTGTTATATACAGTGATGCTTCATTGAAAGGACTTGGTTGCGTCCTAATGTAGAATGATCAGGTAATTGCTTATTCTTCATGACAGTTGAAAACTCATGAGGTAAATTACCCTACACATGATTTGGAATTAGCTGCTGTTGTTTTGCTTTAAAAATTTGGAGGCATCATTTGTATGGAGTAAAGTGTGAAATATATACTGATCACAAAAGTTTAAAGTATATATTCACTCAGAAAGAGTTAAACATGAGACAGAGGAGATGGATGGAATTAATCAAGGATTATGATTGTACAATTCATTACCATTCGGGAAATGTAAATAAAGTGGCTGTTGCTTTGAGTCGAAAAAGTAATGCTTAATTAGCAATGTTGCATTGGGAATGTGATCCTTTGGTTAAGGATTTGATGAACTTTGGCATAGAATTTGTTGGTGTAAGAAGTTATTCTATTTTGTTTCAGGTATCAGTGAGATCATCTCTATCAGATAGAATCAGGAAAGCACAAAAGCAAGACAGTGAGTTGCAGAAAACGTTAGTGATGGTTTAGAAGGGTAAGTTGCCTGAATTCAACATTGATAATGATTGTTTTTTGAGATTTGGGAAGAGATTGTGTGTGCCTTGTGATTCACAATTGAAGGGAGAGTTGTTATGTGAAGCTCATAGATCTCCATTTTCAGTTCATCCTTGAAGTACTAAGATGTACAGAGATCTGGGGGAGTATTACCAGTGGGATGGAATGAAAAGAGATATTGATGATTTTACTGTGAAGTGTTTGACATGTCAACAGGTTAAAGCAGAGCGGCAGTTCCCGAAAGGGATGCTTCAGCCTTTACCAGTACCAGAATGGAAATGGGAGAATATATCCATGGACTTCGTTGTGGGATTACCAAAGACACCTCAAGGTAATAATGCAATCTAGGTTATTGTTGATCGCTTGACTAAATCTTCTCATTTCCTTGCTATAAAAGATAATTTTTCCCTAGATCAACTTTCCCGTTTGTATCTTAAAGAGATAGTCAGGTTACATGGACTTCCCCTCTCTATTGTATCTGATCGTGATCCCAGGTTCACTTCTAACTTTTGGAAAGGCCTTCAGAAGTCGTTGGGTACTGAATAAAATTTTAGTACAACATTTCATCCTCAATCAGATGGGAAGTCAGAACGAACAATTAAGACCTTGGAAGATATGATATGATCTTGTTTGATGGATTATCAGGGAAGTTGGGACCAAGATCTTTCTTTGGTTGAATTTTCAGATAATAATAGTTTTCATTCCAGTATACAGATGGCACCATTTGAGGTGTTATATGGGAAGCGGTGTCGAACTCCAGCTTTCTGGGATGAAGTGGGTGAATGGAAGTTGATGGGATCAGAATTGGTAGAAGAGATGGAAGAAAAAGTTCAGCTGATTCAGAAACACATGAGAACAGCTCAGAGTAGGCAGAAGAGTTATGTAGACAACATAAGAAAGGATCTAACTTTTGAGGTAGGTGATCATGTTTTTCTCAAAGTCTCACCATGGAAAAGTGTGATGAGATTTGGTATGAAAGGAAAGCCGAGTCCAACGTTCTTTAGATCATATGAAATTCTGGAGAGAGTTGGATCAGTTGCATACCGGGTGGCTTTACCTCCGAGTTTATCTCAGGTACACAATGTTTTTCATGTTTCGATACTGAGAAAGTACATGCCAGATCCATCTCATGTTTTGAGTCTAGAGGTAGTTCAGCTGGAAGAGAACCTATATTATGAGAAACAACCGGTCCAGATTCTTGACCATAGGGAGCAAGTGTTACGGAATAAGATGATTAATCAGGTAACGGTTTTGTGTAAAAACCACATGATGGAAGAGGCAACATGGGAATCTGAAAATGAAATGAGGGATAAGTACCCCCATTTATTCGATAAGTAAATAAATTGGGGGGACACAATTTTCTAAAGGGGGGAAGGATGTAACATCCCAAGTAAGTAATGAATAATATATATTCTTATCTATGTCTATTAATGAATTAAATAGTGTTTTAGAGGCTTAAAATGTAAATAAATACAATCTTATGCATGGAATACACTAATGTTCTTAAAATATTGTTTTACTGCCTTTTGATAGTAAACCCTTTTTAAATAAAACTTTTGACAATTTTATAATCTATATTTGTCAAAATAAACATATTCATTATTATTGGGACATTGAAATTTACATTGGATAAATTTTTGGTATTTTTCAGACAATGTTCATTTTTAATGAATAGTGAAAAATACTGCATTTTACATCAAAACTGCTTTTTAATATAATTTATTTATATGATTAGATTATCTTTTGAATTGTTTTTTAAGTGAAATTAGAATATATTTTTACCATTTAACCCAATGGTGGTCATTGGAATCAATTTCACATTGAAATTGGACTTAAACTGGTGTCAATCTTTTGATACTTATTATTTCATAAAAACACGCTATTTGTCATGATAGATGGAATTAATAATTAAATTAATTAATGTGACTTATATGTTTTGAATTTTGTAAAATAGACATCATTTTTTAATTCGTAATATCAAATATAGCTTAGGGTGAATTTTTGGTATTTTTCTGAAAACTTCAATTTTTGATGAATAGTGAAACCACTAAGTGGAACTTATAAAAACTGATTTTTTGTTTAAATGAAATTTTACCACTTCTGTGTTTTGAATTTCAAAAATCCAACATACATGGTTTTCATTAAGAAGTAAAATGTGGTTCAATGTGATTAAAATAATTTTTTGGTAAATAGTAACTCTTAAGTTTTTAATCGCGATTAGAGGTAATTAGTGTAGTTTAAGGTAAAAATAATGTTTTAATAATATGAGATGAGCATGACACATGTCCTACCCTCATTGGATGTGTCATGTCCGACCAAGAAAATCCATGGGTCAACTTGGGGACCCCATGGATCCTCTTTGGTAGGAAAATGACATTAATATCTTGTTATTTAATGTTAAAGTAAAAATGACACAAACATGAGATGTTTTACTAAAAAACATTTACATGGGGTTATACAAGTCAGTTTTTTATTATAAATAGTAATTGGAAATCTAAAAATATTTCCTAAATCATAGTATTTTTTTATAATTTTTTGACTTTAAATAAATTAATTTATTTATGACATCATGATGATGCAACGATTACCTCATTAATAAAGGATTTAATTAAAATGGAATGATAATGTAAAATCTAAGACCTACAGATGGCCAAAACCTATTGGATGGGTGGATTTCGAACCCTTATCACCTTATCCTCGAATCAAATCAATGTGGGACCTCCTAAATCAGAATACCATTTTAAAATAAAGTGACTTTTCTTTACCTTCCAAGAGTGCCCCTCCTCTCTTCTTATAAAAGCCCCCCACCTCTACCTCCTTACCCACACATCCAAAGCCTTTGGCTCGGCCAAACCCTGCCCATTTTGTCTCTCCACTTCCCTCTATTACTCCTTGAATCCTCACTTTGGGCAGATGTCTTCCCAAGGAAGCCTTTGAGCTCAAACCAAAGGGAGTTACCCGATTTTAATGTAATGTCTTCACTTGAGTCCTTTTGTTTTATTTTGCTTCTCCAACCTCCTAAACTCTTTTTATTCATTTCTTTTGTTACAAATCCAGTATATTAAATATACTAGGATGTTTTTATAAGAAGGATTCGAGCTACACTTACACACACCTACATCTAATGGTAAAAGAACATACTGTTTCTGTGGATGGTGAATTTATGCCTCCCGAAACGATGATTGTTCAACATTTTTTTAACACCTTCAAAGGTGGCCATTAATACTAAAATATATTTATATAGGATATATAATATGTTTATGTTTTCTTTAAGCTTCTGTATTTTTCATTTTGGGCATACCTTTATGGTTTCCATTATGGGTAAACGCAATATCTTCATTTAAGGAAGTGCGGACTACCTCCACCTCAAAGTGATTTGATTCGTTAAATACCATATGTGGGATGTATAAAAGATGGAGTTATGATATTGTATATGATATTATACTGTAATTATAATATACCTTTTTGTCATTATGATTCCATTCTATAAAATACGAAATAGAAATGAAAGTAGCGTTCATGCGTACGTACGGCTTACCGTCTCCATGAACGGTGCATTTCATTTCATACATCTAAATGATTATGTAATATTATAAATGCATGTATATACTGGATGTATATGACATATATGATATATACATCATGATTATAATTCTGGATATAATGGATACATGAACAACTTGTAATTATAAAGGGTTTATTTTTGACTCAAGTACCAATGATCGTTAAAACGACCGTTATTAACTTAAATAATTACATAGTGTTGATGACATGGCAATAAGTGAAATAAAAGGAATAATGAACTTGAAAATGTTATTAAACAAGTATAAATTAACTCATGTTTATTATTCAGGAGATTAAAGAAATACCGAGTCAAGTCGGACCCGAGGTATGGGACTTCGTCTCAATCTCCATTCATTGAGGCATATTTTGTTTTATACACAACTTTCTTTTATACGGTGTATAAACCCCTTTGACATTTACGTTTATCCAAAATGAATATTTTTCTAGACGAATCGTTTTACAAAATGAAAAAAGGGAATGTTTTTGTCGTACGTATGCAACGACAACGACTTCTCCACTACCGTGACCATTATTTGAGTTTCGGCTTCGTCTACAAGCCATACCTTCTTTTTAAAAGAAAAATAAGTACCATGTTTTACTTTTATTTTATTTTGGTATTGAAAATGGTTTTCATAATGTTTTTATATCAATGTGTTGTATTGATATCTTGTGATTGAAAGGTGGAAATGTTATGTTTCCTATATGCATGTTTTATGTGATACGATTATGTTGAGGTTCGTGGGAATTATTATGAAGATGGGTGGTTCCGTGATAAACTAATGGCGGGTGAGCCCGATATATCTCTCCAATGCATTGGGTAACACGAAGGAGTGTAACGTTAAGGTTTCTCTGAAGATATTTAGGGAATATACTGTGATGGGTATTCCAAACGTAACAAAGAGGGTTACTCCCTACGTAAGAATGTTATGAATACCTAAAGTTACCTTTATGTCTTATGATTTATATGATTTATTCATGATTTGATGAGGTATGTTAAAGTGCTTATGTTTTATGGGTAAAGTATGATTTCATTCTTTTGTATATATGAACTCATGTTTCCTTTCCATATTTTTATAACCCATACTGAGCTTTTTATGCTCATCCCAAGTTTTTTTGAAATGTTTTTCACTGGTCAAAGAAAAGGTACATGATATGATGATATTGTCAAGGAAGTGTCAAGAAAGAATCCCTGTTTTATTTTAAATATGTTTCCATTGATGGGAAAGAAGAATACTATCTTTATGTAACCACTTTGTTTATATGTGAAATGTAATGCAAGTTTTATGATCTAATTCTATAAAACTCTAAACCCGAAAAGATCCTCAATGTGTAATCTTGTAATAACTCAAGATTAAGTAAGGTTTAAGGCTGGGGCCTTATATTAAAAGGCAGTTTTGAATTAAAATACAGTTTTTTTCACTATTCATTAAAAATAATCATTATCAGAAAAATACCTAAATGTTATCCAAAGTAAAATTTGATGTCCTAATTCAAAAGAAGATATTTTTTTTTTCAAATATAACATATAAAAGTGACAAAAAATATATTTAAAAAGGTTTCTCCATCAAAAGGATGTAAATCGACCTTTTAAAGAAAATATTGCTCAAAATTGGATTCATTCACATTTTAAGCCTCTAAATTTTAGTGGATAAATGTAAAAAATTTAAAAAACATGTATAGTCATGTTTTAGATAGTTATATTAATTCCCACAAATACAATGGAGTGGCATTAACTACTGTTTTAAATAATATTATAATATTACTTTTCAGTTTGACTAAACATTGTGTGCAACACAACATTTCAAAGAAACTTGTTGTTGCATATCGGGTACGCCATCTAATATAGAATCCCACTTAATGTAAAATTAATATTTAATTCAAAAATATTAATAAATATTAAAATGTCATATTATTTATTTAATTGGGATGTTACAACCCATCCCCAGTGTTAGCCTATTTTTTGGTATATTTTTGTATTCATTATATTCTATATAATTTTTTGTATTTATTTTACTATATAATTGATGTGATGAGTTTTTAACTATAAATTAATCATATACATTATTCTTCAGACTTGTACATTTAGTTTGGTAGATCATACTCTTCTTCCTCTATTATTGTTATTTGTACAGCTACTAAGAAACCATATGTACTCATAAATTAGGCATTTTATTATGAAGGAAACAAACTAAGAAAGATATAGGATCTCAATCTCTAACATACACAACCATCATGACCTGTATTATTCTCCACCCATTGCATGATATTTTTGGTCAGTCCTTTCCGGATGAGGTGAACCCCACAATGAGACAATTGGATCTTGAGCACACCGCTTCTAATTCCTACAATATGACAATGATTGATATTTTGATGGATAAAATGGATTGATTTTTTCCATCCATCAAGGTGAGGATGTAATTATTAGCGAATTATGGGAGGGAACCCATATTTTCAATAATTTTTTTGTTAAAGGTATTAGGTATTATATTTTCCATTTATTGGATTCATTTTTTTGTATTTTTTAGGAAAACAGATCTTATTATAAATCATACAATACTATATGATATGATATAATTTTTTTTCTATTGTGTGCACCATATCATTTCTTTACATACATATTTGTTATATTTCTTTATCTTATGTGAGAATTTTTATCTCTTATATTTTTTAGGTAGCCCGGTTTCACATCAATATCCATCATTTTACAACATGGAATAAATTTTTTTACATGAATCTATCAATTCCCTACACTAATTTTATACTTATAATAAAAAATATACTTTAATCCCTATATCTAATATATCAATTCCAAAAATAATGGGGGCACTATTTACTTTTATCTGTGCGAGGGTGTGGTGGTGGAAATTCTTGATTTTATGTAGATAAAACAATACTTTTTTTACATGATATTCTAGTAAATATTTATCATTGAATACATTATTTTACTTTATATCTAATTACACACTTATTAATAAAACAAAATTTTAGGATGAAAAATGTTGAATTTTTTTATTTATTCTTCCTTTAAATTTTAACATGTTTGTTGAGTTGAATAATTTTTTTATGATTCAACATATTTCTACTTTATTTTTATTAACATGGTACTAGTCACTATTCCATGAGTGATTTTTCATTTATATGAATTCCCATTCCTGAGGTAATTCTAGACCTACCATTTTCAATTCCATTCTTTGAATATTACTTTAGAGAAACATAGGACATGCATACCTATCAAAAAATTCATTGGATTCTTTTAAATGAAATAACTGAAAAGTAAAATTTTGAAATGAATAGGTTATTTTAATTGATGATCCATTTTTCCTTAGGCACACTTGTAAATTTATCCTTTTGAATCCCATATAATCCATGAATGACATTGTTATGAATGATCCAAGTTAAAATCTCACATTTTCATTTAATAACCTACTCTTTGTATGACTTCATGAGTATCACTTGAATATCAGTAGGGAAGATAGTCATTATTAATGGATAGGGGATGTTTTATATTGAGCATATGTATGGTGTAATGTTTTCCTTATTTTTAGGATATGGTCTTTAGATACAATTCTTTTCTTCATGATTTTATTTTTTGGAATAATAATAATAATAATAATAATAAAATGGAAATTTATTAGAATGGTCAAAAATCACCATTATGAATCTGATGACTCTCATGGTAGATCATATGTGGTTAGGTGGTTAAGTTAATATCTGGTCTGGGCATGAATATTGAAAAAAATAAAAAGATAAATTATATAATATCATTAATATTTTATGGAATATCCATATACCATCCATGAGCTTTTGGGTGTTTGGAAATGTTAATTTTTGGAGGTGGTTCTTCATTTCACTACTCCTGATTATCATTTGTTATACATGAGAGGTTACCATCCTTTATGATATTGATTTTTGTCATATATCCATCATTCCTCATGATCATATACATTTGAACATCACAATTTATACCCTCATGATTAATTTTTTTTAATTATAGAGTGGAGATATTAGAAATGATTCTAGTTTATGGTTAGGAACATGTATTCAAGGTATAGGGGTAATATAACACTACAGGAAAACTAAATATTTTCGACTGGAGATTTGCGACGGGATCCCGTCGCAAAAGACCTTTTACAACGGAGCCCCATCGCAAATCTACCGTTGCCGAAAACGGCATCGCAAATAGGTGTTTTTACAGCAGGCCTGTCGGAAAAAGTGTATTTGCGACGGTATTTTCCCCCCATCGCAAATGAGTTTTCGTTTATATATAAAAAACGTATTTGTGACTGGTCGTCGCAGATATATTAGTTGTGACGGGTTTCTGACCCGTCGCAAATGCGAAATTTATAAAATACTTGAGACGAAGGTATTTGCGATGGATCGTCGCAGAAATGTTTTTCCGACGGGTATTCTTCCCATCGCAAATGTTATAGTAAAAAAATATTTACGATGGGAAATCCCGTCGAAAATATTCTCGTCGCAAATTTAAAAAAAAATAAAAATAAAATAATTAATACAAATTGTATAATATTATATAAAAATAATAATAATATTAATAATATAAAGAAATTATATTATTATAATATAATTAATTTTTTTATAAAATATAATTATGAAATATTAAAATAAAATAATTATAATATGAATATAAATAATATAATATAATATAATAATACTAATATTAATAATATAAAAAATTAATATAATATTATTATTATTAAACTATGTATATAATAATAATATTAATATTAATAATATAAATAAATTATATTATTATAATATTAATAATAAAAAATATATATAATATAATTTTGAAATATTAATATCAAATAATAATAATAATATGAATAAAATTATTATAATATTATATATTATGAAATATTAATATAAAAAAATAATACTAATAGTACTAATATTATTAATATAAAAAATTAATATAATAATATTATTATTAAAATAAACATACATATTTATGAAAAAATAATATTAATAATATTAATATTAATAAAATTATAAATTTATAAACTTCTCAATATTAACAATAAATATAAAATATTAAATGTAATATTACAAAAATAAGTAGACATTAAAAATAATACTAATAAGTAATAAAATATTTTAAAAAATAAAAACAAATTAAATCATGCAATATTCATACCAATATGAAAGAGGAATTGTAAATAGTTAATATGACAATAAACTATGAACTCAAATGTTTATTACATCTAAAAAAATCACTGGGGGTGGATAATCTGGAGGACCTAGAGGAACTGGAAGAGGTGGTGGAGGAAACTCCATCCCTAAACTATGAGTCAGACGACGCATATACTCCATATACTCCTGATGTTTCTCCTCATATCGACGTCTCTCCTCATCCTGCTGCTGATGCATCTGCTCCTACCATCGACATATCTCCTCATCGTGCTGCTAACGCATCTGCTCCTGCCCCTGACACAAATCCTCTATAAGCTGACTCTGAGCACGCAGCTGCTTCTGATACTGTGAGGCAGAAGATGATGTCTCTCCACGAGCTCCTCTCGAGCTGGACACCAACATCGCAGCAGTACCATAATAAGTTGTAGGAGTCAAATGAGAGCCGATACCAACTACTCGGCCCTTTTCAAAGCCATACTGGGTCACCTGCATACATGCCATCTCATCAAAATTGTGGGCACTAGTCTGATCACCCGTTTCGTCTTGACTCTTAGCCTGTGTCTGAGAGGTCGTGGCCTCATATGACTCCTTAAGTTTCAATTAGAAATTAAAATAATGAAAAGATTATATGAATTGAATTTGAAAACTGAAAAGAAAATAATACTGACCACAATCTAAAGCTGGCGGTCACCTCTAATCTCTCTAGTAGCCGAATTAGTGTACATCCTCCGATAAATGTCGTACGCCGTAATACCGGGCTGCTCGGATTCATATATGAATATAAAATAAACTATTTATATATAAAGTTGTATAAAATATTAAAAAAAATTACTTACCAGACGCTCTCTATGCGCACTGAATGTACGACTACCGACTCGATGCGTCACCTCTTGTCTCCCCCGATTCTGTCGACCCAATACAAATCTCCTCTGAAACCCACCACCCAAGCAGTGTGTACATAATCTATCCCAAAAGTGAGATGAAATTTACTCTAGTCGGTGGGCTCTACAGGACTCATCAAATTCTGTCACTCCGGCTTTCTTCACAGTCGTCTTTCTCAAATTATGTAAAAACTGATGGAAACGGTCACGCATAGACACCACCCATGCCGCGTGGATATTGGCATGCATGATATCTTTGATGGGATTCCATAAACCCTATTATAAAGGTATTAATGAATTAAATTTTAAAATAAATAATATTTAATTATGTACCAGCCAATGATCGAACATAGCGACCTGCACATCAGCGGGAATCTGATCCCATGTGAGCCAGGGCTGAGAAAAATAATTGCCCAAATAGCGCTCCACACTTCAATATCTATATGTGTAAAACTATGTAAAAAAAACAAATAATCAAATAATTAGAATATTAATAAATTATAATAAACGATAACTAAAATACACAGGTTACCATACCACCGCGTGTGCGCATCGAATCCAAGAGGTGGACGTCGCTCCGAGATAGGATCTGGAATCATCAGTCTAGCAAGACCACACCCCCTCCGAGTGCTTCCTATAGTGCCAAGAGCCTGAGGGTCAGATGACTCATGAACATCATCATCCATAGGTAGATCAGCCTCCAGCAACTGACAAAACGTTTCCGAGTCCATCTGAAACATGAAATGATTGTTATTAGCAAACAGTTGAAAATAACTATTATGTATAGATATATATTTGTTATGATTCAAACCATCATTTTACTATGTCAATGTTCATCTTCATCATCATATTCATAGTTGAAAATGTCAATGTCATCATCTTCCTCATCAACATCATCAATTTCCATATTAGTTTCACTGTCATCATCTCTTGTCATTTCAAATTCAGTTGTAACATCATTGACAAAATCGTCACCATCGACCCTTAACTGTGGGGTGTCATCCTTGATATTCATGTCTCTTTGTGAAAAATATGTGTTTTGAGGAGTATCCTGAAAAATTTCATTTCCTTGCACTTCATTGGAACCATAGTCAGTTTGAGTAAACTGATTTTCTCGAGATTTATCATTTATTATACTCCACCAATCATCCAACTCTTTTGCAGTAGCATAATATTTTTCATAATAAATTTGATGTGCCTGATGATCCAATAAAAATGGTTCATTTACTGCAAGAATACTTTTATGTTTAATATCAACAATTTCATGAGTTGGATGAATACGCAAGCCTCTCTCAGTATCCAGCCATCGACATTTAAACGTTGTTACATAATTCCGTCCCAAATAACACATTTCAATAATTTCTTCAAGCATGCCGTAGAAGTCAACTTCAATATCTCTATGATGTGATCCCTTCAAACAAACACCACTATTCATTGTTTTCGTTGATTCCTCATATGCACGTGAATGAAAGCTATAACCATTAACCACATATGAATAATATGATTTAACCATTTTGGATGGTGGGCTACTCAATATACACAATCGACTATGAATCTTATTAGCATGTAAAGATACCTGAAAATTTGTAAAAAATTTATCACTATTACAAGTAATAAATTGATTTCATATGTAAAACCAAAAAAGAATGTATGTTACCAGTTTTTGAAACCAGTAGGAATTTTTTTTTGCCGACATTCTTCTAAGCCAGCTGTTGTAATTTGTGGAAATTCTTTCTTGATATGATCATCATATAACCTAAAAATACAATATGATTAATTTACTGTAATAGAATCTATAGAATAAGGGATATGAGCACTCACTGTACAATTGGTGACATTTCTTCACAGTTGAGTAGAACATATGTATGAGCTCCATGATGTTCATCATCTGAAAGCCATCTATCATGAACTCCACCAAAGCCAAGTTCAGGCGGATTTACAACTGATAATTAATTGTTCATATCATCATCAATATTCCCCTTTTTCTGGCCCATGCGGTTAAATTTTGAGGGATATTTAGATTCAAAATAATGAGAGCAGAATAAACTGATTTCTTTTTTAAAATAAGCTTCAGCAATTGAGCCTTCAACTGATGATTTGTTACAGACTTTTTTCTTCAATTTCTGCATGCATCTCTCAAATGGGTACATCCATCGAAACTGAACTGGACCTCCATATTTTAATTCATATGGAAAATGTAATATCAAATGTTCCATCGAGTCAAAGAAAGCTGGTAGAAAGATTTTTTCCAGTTTGCATATAATTACAACAACAGCTTCTTCCAGTTTTCTTAGTGTATCGTAGTCTGTTGTCGCCGCACACAAGTCTCGAAAAAAATATGATATATCTGCTATCGAATTCCAAATCATAGAATTCAACAAACCTCTTAATCCAACAGGCATAAGTCTTTCCATTATAACATGACAGTCATGACTTTATAATCCAGTAATATGACTATTTTTAACACATCTTCCCAAGTTGGAAGCATATCCATCTGGATGTCTCAAATATGCAATCCACTGACAAAATAATAAGCGACTCTCTTTCGTTAGTGTATAAGCTGCTTTTGGCTTCATTAATCTCTGTGATCTGACATTTTAAAACAATTCATGTTCTGGTCGCCTGCAAATATGGCCAAGATCTAATTGTGCCTTTACATTATCATTGGTTTTACTCGGTGTATCCAAAACAGTATGAAATAAATTATCAAAACAGTTATTCTCAATACGCATGATATCTAACATGTGTCGGAAAAACAAATCAGAAAAATATGGAAGATTCCCAATAAATGTTCCGTTTTATTCAATTGTGTTTTTCCCAAAACCATGAATTTTCAGTTGGTTTATTGTCAGTCCAAAAGTGATGGAAGGTAATGAAAATACAACTGATTGTAACTCTGTACCTGAGATCATTTTTGAAGGTTCATCACTTTCAATTCAGCCTTTTCTAAAATGAGATTTATTCCTCCGAAAAGGTTTATCGATAGGAAGAAATCTGCAATGACAGTCAAAATAGCAAGGTTTTTTCCATTCACGAGCATAAATGCTTTGTTGTCTCCCATAAAGTAAGGACATGATTTTCGACAATGTGTACTCTAGTCAGATAACATACCATATGCCGGGAAGTCAATAATTGTCCTCATCAAAGCATATTTCATTACAAAATTCTATTTCGCAGCAACATTATATGTACCAACACCATGACTCCATAATAAATTTAACTCATCAATCAATGGTTTCAAATAAACTTCAATATTCTATTTCAGATGTCCTGTGATTAATAATGTTAAAAAGATATAAGGATCTTTCATCAACATCCATGATGGAAAATTGTACGGAGTTACAAAGACAGGCCAACATGAATACTGACTACCAAAAGATCCAAATGGACAAAAACCATCAGTAGAAAGACCCAATTGCACGTACCAGGATTCTAAAGAAAAAGACGAATGCACTTGATCAAAATGATTCCATGAAAAACCATCAGATTGATGAATCAAGATTTTACGATATGAAATATTTGTTTTGTACCATGACATCATTGTCACTATGTTCTGAGACATAAATAAACGCTGCAACCTGGGTGTAAGCAGGAAATATCTCAACGGTTTTATAGGAATCAATCTAGACTTCCCTAATTATGCTTCTTTATACCTCGATTTTCCACATGTGGGACACCTATCCAACGACTCATTTTCACCAGAATATAAGATGCAATTGTTTGAACATGCATGGATCTTCTGATAACTGAGGCCCAGATTATGAATGAGTCTCTTTCTCTCATAATAATTAGCAGGCATCACATTTTCTTCAGGTAACAGTGCTTTAGCCAAAGAAAATATCTTATCAAAACAGTTATTTGACATTCCATTATCTGATTTAATAGCCATAAATTTTGCAACTGCTTCAAATTTTCATATCTTGAAACTAGGATATAATGCATCCTCAATAGACCTGAACTACTCATCAAATTCAGATGGTGCCAACTTGGGAGGTTGATCAACATCATCCTCAATTTCTGTTTGTTGAATGGATGACCCTGCAACATCATGTACTAAATTCTGAAACCGTGATGGATCTTGAATCAAATTATTAGTATCTTCTCTGGAACTGCGTTCACCGTGTTGATACCAAAAAATATAATCCGATTGAAAACCATAACACAATAGATGTTTCCCCACGATGTCAAATGTCTCAAACGTTCTCAGAGCACATTTTTTACAAGGACACTTAATAGTCCCTTCTGAAACAAATTCTGGGTTTGATGATGCAAATGATAATAAAGCTTCAACACCGTCAACATATATATGATTTAAACTAGAACGGTTTGTATTTCTGCACTGATTTATCGAAGCACGATCATCTAATAATGATTGATGTCGATTTCCTTGTTCCATATTCATATATATGTTTGTAAAAAATTTAAAACCATTACTATTGTTAAATAATTTTATATAAGATAAACAATATCCTAAAAAATTATACATAATTAAAGTTATTTCTTAGTAATTACCAATAATTATAGGCGAAACAGTTAGTTTTTAATAATCCACATTAATTATTATTAATTTATCAATACATAGCAATACTTGGCAAAATGAAATATGCTTGAATAATGAAATAAAATTTTGTAATCATCGTTGTGGAGATTATATTACTAATTATTATGATTTGTCCGACAGGTCATCTCTTTTTAACTTTCTCCCGACTGAAATCAGTATGAAAAACATTCTTTGACATACGTTAGAGAACATTTTTCATACTGATTTTAGTGGGAGAAAGTATCAAAGATATGAGACGTTGAACAAAAGGTAGTCGCCAATCCGCTAGAAATTGTGCCAATTTATAACCATGTACTTGAATTTATTTGATTTTGGATTAATTATTAGTAATTATTTCTAATTATTACAAATCTCAATATTTCCAACAGATTTTTCTCTATTCATAACATGTTCAAATCTTAAAGAGTCGTCAATTTTCAGGTCTTGCCCATTAATTTTTTTGCGTCACCCATGTCCAATTTAAACTCTATAATTGTCCTTACATGGTTGATCATCTCGTAAGTAGTGTTGCAATAGGACGACACAAGTAATGAAAAATACATGACTTGGATTGTCCTATTACAATGCTACTTGCGAGGTGATCAACCAAGCAAGAACAATTATTGAGTTTACATTGGACACGGTTGACGCAAATGTTTTATTGGGCATGACCAGAAAACTGGCGACCCTTTAAGATTTGAAGTGTTAAAAATAAAGCAAAACTTGTTGAAAATATTGATAATTGTAATATTTTATAAATTTTTTTTAATTTTTATAATATTAATAATTTTTTATAAAAATTAAACATATAATAATAAAATAATTATATTATTAGTATTATTTAATTGTTACTATTAGAGTAATATAATATTCTATATTATGTTACTATTTATGTTACTAATTATATTACTAATTATGTTACTAATTAGAAATGAGAAGATATGCATATAGGTCGGGTGGTTATTCAATCATTGAATAGAAAAACAAACGTAATTGA
The DNA here is from genome assembly GCA_963277665.1 of Viscum album. NCBI lineage: Eukaryota > Viridiplantae > Streptophyta > Magnoliopsida > Santalales > Viscaceae > Viscum > Viscum album. The sequence goes on along the minus strand of OY728125.1, from coordinate 838,370,031 downwards.
CCGCTCATCTACCTAAATTTTCTTTTCATTTGTGAGTTGAGCTTTACAGGAAACTTCTACCTCCACATGTAATATGTGCTTTTACTGTCAAAATTATAAACCTCCTCACCTCTATGTTGGCGAGGAGGTTGATAATTTTAACAGTAAAAGCAGATATTACATGTGGAGGCAGAAGATTCCTGTCAATCCTCAACACACAAATGAAAAGAAAATTGAGGTAGATGAGCGGTCAATCACGCTTGCTAATTTTCCTAATTGTTTTTAACTATTTCCTATTTCTTTTTAATTCTTTTAAATTGTTTCCTAATTTTTTTTAATTTTTTCCTAATTATTTTTATCGTTTCTTAATTATTTTTAATTGTTTCCTAATTATTTTTAATTGTTTCCTAATTATTATAATTGTTTCCTAATTATTTTAATTGTTTCCTAATTATTATAATTGTTTCCTAATTATTATAATTGTTTCCTAATTATTATAATTGTTTCCTAATTATTATAATTGTTTCCTAATTATTAATTTTTTTTCCAATTATTATAATTGTTTCCTAATTATTATAATTGTTTCCTAATTATTATAATTGTAACCTAATTATTATAATTGTTTCCTAATTATTATAATTGTTTCCTAATTAATATAATTGTTTCCTAGTGATTATAATTGTTTCCTAATTATTATAATTGTTTCCTATTTATTATAATTATTTCTTCATTATTATAATGGTTTCATAATTATTATAATTGTTTCCTAATTATTATAATTATTTCATAATTATTATAATTGTTTCCTAATTAAACCTAATTGTTTCCTAATTAAATCTAATTGTTTCCTAATGAAATCTAATTTTTTCCTAATTATTATAATTGTTTGCTTATTATTATAATTGTTTCCTAATTAAATCTAATTATTTCCTAATTAAATCTAATTGTTTCCTAATTAAATCTAATTGTTTACTAATTAAATCTAATTCTTTCCTAATTAAATCTAATTCTTTACTAATTAAATATAATTGTTTTCTAATTATTTTAATTGTATCCTAATTATTTCTAATCAATTAAATATAATTATTTCCTAATTGTTTGATAATTATTTTAATTAAATCTAATTAAATCTAATTATTTGATAATTATATATTTATATTTAATTATTATCAAAACATCCTACGGGAGTGTCGAACCAAGAGTGCAATAAGGCCTGTTTTCGTATACCAGGTTACCCCGAGTCAAGCTCGAAACACCATGTCAGAGTTTTCACTCCTAGGTACATATGTGCCAAAGCCACCTCTACTTGTTCGTATCCAGACAAGGATTATTTGGTACAACCACATAATCTAATTATACTATATAACTACTAAACATTCTATTAAAAAAATAAAAAAAATAATTAAAAATAAAATTAACACTTAAAAATAATTTAACAATTGAAAAAATTTAAAAAATAAAACAAATATAAATACCTTCTATATATTGAAGTAATCTGCACATTTTAACTCCATCCCTCCTCTTCTCGAAAGAAAAAATTAAAACAAAAAAAAATTCAACTCAGAAATAAATGTTAGAGAGAGAGAGGAAGAGAGATCTGAATGTTATGAAAAAAATGGGTGTGGTCTATATATAGGTTAGATTATTTGGGACGGTCGTATTGAGATGGGATACCATCGAAAACAGCAGGTATTGCGATGGGATACCATCGCAAATACCTTCGCCCACATTAATTATGGGCAGCGGGTAAAAGTGTTGTTGCGACGGGCTCATCGTAAATAGCTTCCCGCCGACACACCATTAGCGACAGACGGATATCCCAATCGCAAATTCATATTTATCACTGCCAGTATTCGCGATGGGCCCTGTTGCAAATACCTTCAGCCGCATTAATTACGGGATGCAGGGAAAAGGGTTATTGCGACTGGCCCGTCTCAAATAGCTTCCCACCAACACACCATTATCGACGGGCAGATATCCCCATCGCAAATTCCTATTTATCGCCGCTGGTATTGGCGATGGGACCCGTCGCAAATAACCAACGGGGAATAATTTTGTCGCGACGGGGCAATTTACCCATCGCCAATGGTATTTACCACCGCCAGTATTAGCAACGGGACCGGTCGAAAATAACCCCCGGGGAATAATTTTGTTGTGATGGGGCTATTTACCCGTCAATAATGGTATTTACCACCGCCGGGTAGTTACGATGGGTAGAAGGAAACCGTCGCTAATATGATTTACCGTGGCCAGTATTGGAAACGGGACCCGTCGCAAATAACACCTGGTGAATAAATTGTTGCGACGAGACAATTGTCCCGTCGCAAATACTTTTTACCACCGTCGGGTACTTGCGATGGGTAGAAGAAAACCGTCGCAAATTGGCTTTCAGCATTTTGGCGCACAAACCGCACCATAGATATTACGACGGGTCCTGTGTTTCCGTCGCAAATAACTTACCACTGGTGACAGGAATATATTCTCGTCACAAATACTCTTTTCCTCAGAGTTTTTGCGATGATAATAAAGCTCGTCACAAATACCCCATCACAATAAGCTGTTTTTCCCATAGTCTAAGTTTCATTTTACCTTTAGTGATGAGGGAAAATTTATGGAGAGGTAAATATAAAAATGGGTATAGATTTTAATAAATAGTTTAAATATTTAAATTAAAGGGAAAAATTATTTGAATATTGAACATGATTATGAGGCATAAATTATTTTCTTTGAAGAGGTGATTTTGGAGGAATAAATTATTCTTCTAATACTTTGTTTCATTTATTTACTTGTGAAGCATGTTTCCTGAAAACAAAAATTAATTTGGAATCATGGATGAGCTTATTTCTTCTAAAGTACAATAAATTGTTCATGTGTGGGGGAATTTGAAAAAATTAATTCACATATATAATTTAGATTCAATTTATCGTGATTCATAAAATTTTGGTAATATTTTTATGTGATTTTTTGTTAGGTTTTCAAAAAAATGTATGTTTTTCCAAAGGGGGGTATGCTACTAAAATTTTAGTTCAAGTATCTTTACACCATAAAAAGCAATTTATATCATAAATCCATCAATAAAGAAAAATTTATAACCATTTTTCAAAATTATTTCAATCCATAAAAATCCTCAAATAAATAAATAGTTATGATGTAAGACATCAAGTTATGGCCTAAAATCATTATATATTTAAGACAAAACGAATATTTCTAAAGCCATATATCATAGAGATTTGAAAGCACATGAGGCTGGAAATCTATCATTTACATTGATAGTAAATAATTTTTGATGTTAACTTTTGAGAAGAGGTTAATTAATGTAGAATTAAAACATAAAGTATGTTTACACCATAACATGATGTAGCCTATTTGGATTTCAATGGAGGGAAATTTTTAACATGGGATTAATAATTATTTCATCATGGGGATCTAGATAGGTATATTTTAAATATTTTTTTCTTTTATTTTTTTTACTTTAATTAGCATATTTTAGATTCATTTGGATTCAAGAGTGTTTTGAGGATTAGTCCAAATTAAGATGATTTCAATCATATTGATGTTCATTTTACCTTTAGTTCTACTATTTCTATCAATAGAGTATTTTTATCAATCATATTTGCTATTAAATATTCATATTAATTATTCTATTTTGATTTGATTACTTTTATTGAATTAAACTACAATTGTATACTTTAAATACCATTTTGATACACCTCGATTCAACTACATGAATTGTTTTCATGATGAATATTTCCTTTAAAATGAGTAGTTAACCAAATTAGGGTTCGGGGTCAAGAGTAGTTATAACATGAACTTAATGAATTCTTAAATTGAAAATACGGTATTTTTTGTATAGGGATTTTAGTTGAAAATATATTACAATAATATTTCATTGAATGAGGCGAACCAATTGACTATATGGGAATGTATTGAAGCTAAGTGGAATGCACCAAAGTAGGAATAACAGTTTCATATATTTTCCACTTGTGTTGTTAATCAGAATGAATCTAGGTTATCAACAAAATATTGAAAAAATGTTGGTTTCCAATCTAAGTTGATCCAATTTTCTACAAAAAAAATAGAAATTTCTCTCCATTAAAAAACTATGTAGTCTATGAAAATAGATGTATCGTTGTTCGATTTATGCTTATCACACATGTATGATCCCAAAAATTAAGCATGAACTATTACATATATTATAAAATAAATTAATATGTTTAGTCCTTAAAAATTACCACTTGGAATATCAAAAAGAATCCAACTACCATGTTCTAATTTTCAGGTCACCGGCCTTACCTGGTCATCCCAGTGGGTTCAACCCTAAACTTCTACTATCCATTATTTCTATATATTAGTGTAAGTTATGATTAATAAATTTCTAATCTGATAAAACTCATGTGAAATCATAGGTGATCTGTGATTTCATCACATTCTATTATATATTGGTGTGTTGGATGATAGAGGAGAATCCAAATAATCATGATGAGGATTCATCCTTTGGTGTATTTGATTTCACCGATTTCAATGTGAAATGGATTTTTATGTTTTTGGATTAGAAGGAATTAATTATTGGTTTACAATAATAGAAGTTATTTAATATATATTTAACAAATGTGGAATTAGAATAATTGCAAGTGATATGTACTCTGTATGGTCTTCCTCACATTCACTAGTCTACAACCAATGTGATAATAGCCTGTAGAATAATCATTAATAAAAAACAGTAATCTCCCATAATTAGAGAAAAGAGATATGGATGGTTGACCATCATTTTTCCAAGCGATCCAAAGAGGGAACTCTACTTATTTTCTATACTATTGGATCACATACACTAAAAACCATTATGTTTGTAAGAGATGGTTCCATAGAGATCTATCACTTCTGAACTCCTAGATTTATGGGGGTCCTTATATTTGTTTTATGTATGATGATAATGGAAGAGTATTTATGGAACATTTTAGAAGTTGGATATTCATATATACAAAATAAATTAGAAAATTTGATGATAAGTGTGATAATATATAGTTAATCAATGGAAATGTATGTTGAATATTTAAAAAATTTATACATTAGTTTTTATCAATTTTTCTAGATTTTTTTAGTGTATGTTTTAAATATTACAGAATAATAGGAGATATGTTCGGAATATTTTCTGAGAAATCATGTTTAATGTATCAATATTAAAGCAGACCGATCAGTATCAAGAATATTATATGGGTTAAGGTTAATAGAATTTATATATTCATATACAATAAAAATAAGTAGTGACATTTCAATGAATAAATTGAGGACGAGGTCATATGATTTTTTACATTTATAATTAAATTGACAGATATTTTAAAAAATTGAATAATTTTCGAAGTTATTTACAATTTTTGAGTTTTTTTGTAGTGATTTTGATAAAACCAAAGAAATGACTTTATATGTTCTTTGAATTATGAATTTATATATCCTAGATGTAAAATTATTTGAATTTAGTTTCCCATAATGTATAGTGGATGAGGAATTAAAAATTTACTTAAGGAATCTTATACTTTTAATGGTTATTTAAAAAAACAACATGAAAAGTGATAATGGATTGAAAATTTCATAAGATTCATCAAAATTGTTTTACAATGGTAACTCTTGAGTAAAAACGATGATCAGTAGAAGTCCCAATGAACCTATACTATATATTGTAAGAATCATATTTATGAAAATAAGTTTCACCTAAAAATTAAATAAGTTTTTTAATAAATTCATAATTGATATTTGATTGATCATTAGAGACAATGAATAGCAAGAAATTGTCAAAGGAATGAGACTTCGAGAGTTATCAGTAAAACCATAGTAGTAACTCTCAGTAGATAAACAAAATTTTGGAAAGAGAATTTTTTTTAAGAGATGTATGATAAATTCATAAAAACAAAATATTTATATGAGAATTCATAACACTCTTTCTGAAAACATAAGAGTAATCTAGACACTAATAAGAGTCTTAAAAGAGTCTAAAAATATCAAATTAATGAATTTGAGAGTCCTATGTGTCATTCTTAAATGTAAATTAGAAATTTAGTTTTAGTTATTTAATCATACAGAACATAACTTATAGTACGACATTGAAAAATTAATGTATTTTTATAGAATGATATGTCTCATGTACTCTTATCAAATTGTTGTTGGTAGAAAATTTTGTAAAGGGAAGGGACTCAATGTGTTCTCAATGTGTAACCTAATCATTAGATGATGAAATATAAGAAATATAAGTGTCTAAAAATTATTTGAATTTGAGGAGTTAAATAAGTTATGGATAATAAATTTAGATGATACATGTACCAATTCCTATGTTTATCTCAAGTGGATTTAACTTACCAAGTGAGATTTTGATTGAAGATAGTAATTAAGAATATGATCTTAAAAAAAGTGGAATTGAAGTAAAGAAAATTAATCTATGATAAATCTAATTCAGATAAATTTATAAATAGTTTCACACTATCAAAAATACATTGATAAATTGTGAACAAAATTATATGAGAAAAAATAAATATACTAATGTAATTTTTTTAAAAACACTAAATATTAGTTTCCCATGGTTTTTATAGAATTATTTTGATAGAAAGATACCAAATCCTACTAGTTTAATTACGTATATATTTATTTATGAGGGATAACATGAGAATATATTAGAATGGTATTTTTATAATACCACTAGTGTTATGATTTTGAGGGAAAATTGATTAACATGAGAACATTAAGGAAGACCTATGTGAAGTAGTGGAAAAAATATCAGGATTTTCACTTATTTGAGATTTATTAAATTATTTTTTACATTATATATATACAAAATATATTATGTTTAACCTGAATATAAAACTCTAGAAAAATGAATTTAAGAAACCATAGAAAGAATCAATATAACTCGATACAACAGTTTTGGAGAACTACATTCACTATGTCAAAAAGATGAATAAGTAGATTAGATTAAGTAGAGAAGATCCAATGAATCAAATTAGTTTTAAGTAAAATATTGAGGAAAAATTTGATAGGTTACCTTTTCAAATAATAACTAATATTGTTCCTATTAAGGGATTAAGGAGCTATAAGGATTAATTATCATAGTTACCGCAACTATTGAGAGAATATAGTTATTAGTTTTTGTGATAGATATAGGGACATGAATATTTGTAAAAAACACATACATGAAGAGAATAATTTCATCATATGATTTTCAAATTCTTTTTTTGAGTAAGGATACCTATTAATCTTGATATATTAACATTCTTGAATATCTTGGAGATATCCTTAAATAGTTAAGGGATGTATTGAAACCCTTTGGTAAAAAGAGTAATCGATGATACATATTGGGAGATATAAACAGTTGTATAATATGGTGGAAATAGAGTCCAATATGATACGTTATATTGGTTTTAGGATGAAACCTACCCTATTATAGAAAATTTAGTGATACTAAAATTTTATTACTTGAACTAAAACTGAACAAAATAAAGCGTAGGGAATCCACAAATATCTTTCTTTTTATTTAACATTATACTCTACAAGTTTTTATGTGTGTTGGGAAAGATAAAAACAAATCCAATTATATACTAATAGATAACATGTTCCTGAATATTTATAGGGTATTTTAAAATTGGTAAAATTATTCTCATGTAATATTTATGTTAAATAATTAATCAGAAATGATTCACACTCCTATCATATGACATAATCCATTTCTAGGAACTTTATAATCCAATTTAAAAAATTTAATTTGAAAATTTTCATAGATTAAATCTAGGTTATTTTTCAAAAATCAATTCACCCTCATAAAATTTCACAAAATATTAATTTAAAACCATATGTATAATTGAATGCAAGAATAGTGACACTCTAGAAATCAATGACCGAGAGTAAATGAATAAACAACAATCTCAACAAAAAAAATATCTTATAATAATATATCATTAAAAATCATAAATGACAATCCCCCACCTATGGTGACTTTGGCATCCACAATATTGACTCTTGTGATGCTCAAGGTCAATTTATATACCAACAAAAAACTAGTTCAAAGTATATTTACCATGTCAAAAATAGTAAAAAAATAAAAAATGATCAATGAAACATTTTTTAATTATCTATAAAAGACCTTCACAAATAGTGATTAGACCAGTGTATTACAAAGCCTCATGAACACCTACTCTTATGTCATAGCATTTTGATTAATGGTAAGAGGCTAAAAAATTACGGGGAGACTATACTATCTGTATCATAATAGAAATAATAAGTTAATAATAAAACCTTTATAAAAGATTAATGTAAGTTAAATTAATTACAATGTAGAGATAACCATGAATGTTATATAAAATAAACATGATATAATAATTGATCCTATGTAAAAGGTCTATAAATGCTTCATAAGGGTCACCCATTAGATCAAACAAGTTCAAAATGAAACTATTAAAAATATAAATTGGTTGAATAAGAATAAAATAGAAGACTCTTATTGATATCATCTCCTAGAACTATCAAGATACATCATCATAATATTTTATATCACCTTTTAAATTCTGGGTGAAATACATAACATCAAAACAACAAATAGTGTGTATATTCGGGGTGTCTTCATAAATCTCAACTAGTCAAAACTAATGTTGTCTCATATATATTCACTAATATTTTTATATATAAGATCCAAAAAATCTATTCAGGAACATTCTTGTTTTTGTTTTGGTTAAAATATATTTAATTTTTTTGTGTAATGTTTACCATGTTAATGAGGAGGATTAGGGGTGTCCCTGGGGGTTCAGGATGCAAAAGGGGAGGAAAGTGGTCATACCGTGTATGTTTAATGGTTGATTGAAGGTTATTAGTTACTATTCACACCAACTATGATTTCCTGGAGGTGGGGTGAATGGTTGGTAAAACCATGAATGGGGTAGAAAGAACCATACGGGCTTTAAAATATCCACCCCACACAGTTACCACACAGTTTTTCAAATAGTGTGGGCTTACAAGGAGGTTGTGCATCATGGACCCCTCTTGGAAATATTGTGGTGCACTATTGGCTCATGGTTTTTCTATCTATATGGACAAACTGTTTCCCTCATTAAAATTTAAAATTATACCATTTTATATTTCATGACTTAAGCTCTCCAACCCCAATTTATTCCCCATTTTTTATTAATCAACCAAGGGTGACAAACCGTTCCTATTAAACATTCCACGGATTGATATCCATCATTTCTATTCTTTTTGTATCTACGTTGTTTGTGAATCAATGCTTTGGGTGAATATAACACTCCTCATTCTTTCTATTTTTATATTATGTCTTCTATAATAATTCTTCATCTTCTTCATCTGATGTTATAAAACCCTCATGATCGACTCATTTCTAGTTTTGGAATTAAATGTGGTTTTTTTTCAAATCAAAGGATAAGGTAGATCATGTAGTCATCTACATAATTTAGGTAGCTGGTCTATAAGTTATGTCACATAGTCTTTTGATTTGATTTGTGTGCATGTGGTTGTGAACTTATGTAGTTACGCTGGATACTTGATTTTCCATAGTTGAAATGATGGATTAATTGGTTGAATTATCAATATAACCCCTCATGATCCTTGTGGGATGCATTGAGGTCTTAAAGAATAGGATACTGGTCACCAATGGGGTATGGCGCTTCCTTGAAATGGAATTGAAATGGTTCTAGACAGGGACCATGATGAATATGTTGACAAGTTAGCTTGTTTTATGAAATTGAACTTAATGTAATTGTGTTTAGTTTTTGACATGGTATAGTGGGTGTTAGGTACAATGATAAATGTGTTGAAATGAATAAGTCATGAAAATATAGAATGTGTATCATAATGGTTTAAGGAACATAAATGGGACATGATTTAATGAGTTTGGAAGTATGATTTGAATCTTTGTAAATGAGTAATACAAGTGAATAGTTATTGTATTGATGGGTAAATATAAAAAGATAATTTACTTTTGGAATGGACCATGGTTTATAAGTGGTAGATGTTTTAAATGACTATTGGATTTCATATGGTATATTATTAATTTCTAAAGAAGTATATTCACATGGATTAGTTGTATATGGGGTAGGATTGAGGCTCCTCTCATATTCCAGGCTAGAATAATTCTCTAGACCATATCCCAAGATTACATGTTTTAGGGTGTCATGCTGAGGATCTATTCCCCAAAAATGAAAATTTTATGATTTCCTAAACAAAGTCTCCAAGGTATGTTTGTGAACCTAGAATTAGGTTATTGGGTAATTTTTATGTGTACTATTATGTGGTTGATTATACCTATGATTATGGGAACCTGGATCCCCTTTTTCATATTATATATGATCGATCAAGTTTGAGGTGTATTTGATGAAAATAGAAACCCAAGGAACAAATGATCGATAAGGGTATAGTGAACCAAGTTAATTAATAGAACCAACTTATCTTTTATTTATATTGTTATCCACTTTGTGTCTTCATACAATACCTATTTATACTAGGTGTTATATAGACATCATTGGTGGTGGACCACTAAGTTTTATGCACACCCTACTCGGGGCACCATTGTGTACCCAAACATGCATCATGGTTGCAGGTTTGGAAAATGTGTAATAGACTATGAAAGTTGGTTTATTTGGGTATGGTATGTGAATGAATAAGGGATACACACATAAATTCGGGACCAATTTTCGGGATTGTTTAGCTTTTCATTATATTGGTTTTTTCTTAATCTTTAAAATGAATGAAATGACATAGAATATTTACTATTTTGTAGTGGGCTTATACATTGTTTTGGGAAATGACCTTATGATGTATGTTAACTGTTTACTTGTTTCCTTTAATTCATATTTATATATTGTGACTTACTCTAATTAATATTTTATAGTCTTCCCAAGTGTCATGTTAGGCCATCACTACTAGTCAGTAGCTTTTGGCATATTGGTAGGCATGCCATAGGTCATGTGATGACCCAACTCAGCAAACCATATATGGGTGCCATCGGGTTAGGGATGCTACAATGTGATATCAAATGAGTTTCTATTTTCTTATTATATGGGAATGATAAATGGGAGACTAGGATATGTAGGGACTTTCTAATGAGTATATTCATGGGAGTATCTAACCCATGTATGGTGGTAAACCCAAGGACCCTATGTGAGATTGTTATTCTTAATGTTCATTGTTACAGTTGGATAATATTTCAGATTGGGTGATGCACTTTTTCCATTATGTGACTATTTTATGAATTTTATTCATGGATAAAATGGTATAAGGTGTACATACATGAATCATTTTACACACCTAGGGATATATGAGACTTGCATCCTGATAATCACACCTGAGAAAGACATGCGGGATGTAAGGGACAAAATGATTTTCTTTTCCCTTGATGTTTGAATGAAATGTTGTTTAACAAATATGATGCAAATGTGTAAATGAAATGAATGTGAAAGAATGACTAATGAATATACCTTTAAAAATATTCAAAAATAGTTTGAAACTATATTGTGAAAATTTGTAAAGATTTAGAGGAGTCTAAATGAGGAAGATTTATATTGTGTAGGTGAAATAGTTAAAAGAGGATGTCTACTAATGTATTGTAATTATGTAATATGGTTTACCCCATTTTGACCATAACCCATTGTAGGTATGGTTAATGGTAGTGAAAAAGAGGGGACAATATTTATTAGGATAGTGTATGTGGAATTATGTTTTGTATGGAAATTATAGACCCTTATTTTATGTAAACTATATAATATTTATGCTATTAATTTTTATTTGTTTTCTTGGTAATACAGACAGATGCCTCCAAGAAGACGTGTTTTTTGGGAAATAATAGGATATTCTTGAAATAAATCTTCAAGGAGAGGATAGTAAAATCCCATCGTATTTGGGTAAAATAGGGGTGGAAGTTATATGATAATGTCTCTTATTTTACGAAGATGATTGAATCAGACTCTAGTTGGGTGGTGCTAGATATGTTTGATCTAAATAGAGAGTTCCAGATATTGAACCCCTATGATGTTTGATAGAAAGGGTGGGCCTGAGGAAGCCTATTTTGAGATAAAGTTCATCTAGATGATTCTGAATCTCTTGGAGATTCCTCATGATAAGGGATTAAATTTAGTATCTTATATGTTGTGGAGATATAAAAATCACGAGTGGGATATCCTAGTTAATAATGAGATACAAGAAGATATGCTATGAAAATATTTCCCAAAATAGATTCGGGAACATTACTATCCTGAGACCTTAATGATGGAGTTGGTTTCAGAGTTTATAAGGATTGAATAAGGTGACTATGTTGGTGATATACTATATTATCCACTCCACTAATATTTAATACTTGTTTCAAGCAATGGAAGTGGATGTGGTATCTATGATGAAACATTTTCTGGATGGTATGAGACAAGAGATCATGTCCTAGGTAAATATATTATATTCAAAGATGATTGCTAAGGTGGTGGATAAGGCTCTAATATTCAAAGGGATCCTCAAAGAGGATTCTAGTGGGGGCATACAGTTCTAGTGGGGGGATCCATTGGTGCCATGTATGATAGTAGGATTTACCATTTTGATTGTTTTCACTGATCCACAAGTAGATAATATAGTAAGGTGAGAGGATTGATCTCTCATAGTGATGACCATGTTTTCTATTATTGGTGCGGTAGGATGGGAGACATGCATGACCAGTTCCCCCAACTACTGGTTGAGTTTTGAGCATGAAACAGGTTGGGGAATTTGTATAGGTTCATTAGGATCCCTCGCCACATGGGAAGTGATGGGGAAAGAAAGACGATGTAGAGTGAAGGAGTTGGGTTGGTTACCCCATATCAGGTTGGTGGTTTGAATTCTACAGGCCTAATCGGGATGGGTGGTATATGTGGCACTCTAGAACAAGGTAATACTTATCGAAAAGGTTGTGTATCCCGATGGACTCAAACTGGAGCTCATAGTATAGGGTCAGGTTATCTCCATGTCGTTCCGCCTACACTTGGTGGTGGTGAGGCTAGACAATTGACAATTTGAGTTACGATTCTTTTAGCTATCATGATTCTAGTGATTTTTTGATACAGGTGCCTCACATTTAGTATCTTCTTAGATTTAAAGTGGGTTTGTTCTAACGACAAATGGAAATTGACCCATTTGTGATGGGATAATTATGATGGGAGCCTTTTAAAAAAGGTCATTTGCGATGGGGTTTCATCAAAATTCCCATGTTGTAGAAAACGACGTCACAAATACATTTTTTTGTGACGGCCATCACAAATGGCTTATCTATGTTTTATAAATACCCACTTTATTGATGGTATCATTAAAAAAAATTTGCGATGGGCTGCTCACAAATAAATATTCATTACATGGTAGTTGTAAAAAATTGAAATAATTAAATAATAATAAAACAAAAAATTTATGTTAATAAAATTTAATAAAATAATAATAAAATAATCATAAAATAATAATAAAATAATAAAAATAAAAATAATAAAATAAAAATATATTATTTGGAATAAAAAAAATTAATAATATTAATAATATTAATAACTATTAAAATATGTAAAAATATATTTAAAATAATTTTTTTACAAAACAGAATATTTGCAAAAATATAAAACAATAAAATTAATATAAAATTAAATAATATAATATAATAATAAAAATAATAACATAATAATAATAAAATAAAATAATAATAATAAAATAATAATAATTAGAACCATAATATTTGCAACAATATAAAAAACTAACTGTAAAGAAAGATAAATATATGGAATAATAAAAAATAGAATAAAATTTTTTTACATTCAAATTTTTATCATAAAAAGTAATTAATTCATTAAGGGGGAGGGTCATCTGGAGGAGCTACATGACCTAGTGGAGGTAAATTAATCCTTAAACAATGATTCAGAAATCAAATGTACTCCATTGTCTTCTCATTCTTTTGTTGCAACCATCAACACATCCCTTCTTGCTATTGTTACTGATATCAAAGAATCTCTTCCTACTCCCTACGCATACTTGATATAAGTTCACCCCGAGCTTGCACCTTCTCCTAATACTATGTAAAAGATGTTGATGAAAATCTATGAGCTCATATGGAGCCTCATGATGACATCACAGTAGTACCATAATAACTCACATGCATCAATTGAAGGTCGATACCAATAACTCTGGCTTTCCCAAAGCCATACTAGGTTGCCTACATCTACGATGCCTTATCAAATCCTACTACATTGGTTTGATCCTTGGTATCACCCTCAATCCCATTTTTATTTGAGATGTCAAAAAATCATATGATTCATTCAATTTTAATTTAAAATTAAATAGTTCAAATTTTATTTGAAGTTAATTTAAAAACTAAAAAACAAATAATACTAAACACAATCTGATGGTGGAAATCATCTATAAACTCTTCTGTAATAGGATCATTGTACATCCTCCTATAAACATTAAACTCTATAATATCGAATTATTAGACATCATATATAGACATAAAATAAACAGTTTTCATTTAAAGATATATAAATTATTTTAAAAAAGGTACTTACCATATGTTCCCTATGCATTTGGAATGTAAATTTTCCATCTTGATGCGTCACATCAGGTCGCCCCTAAATATTTTGACCTAATAATGATCTCCTCTAAACCAACCACCCATATGGTGTGGATATAATTCATCCCAAACTTGAGATGAAATGTAATCAGGCCGGTGGGTGCAAAAATGCTGAGAAAACTCTGTGACTCTGGTTCACGCCCAAATTTACCCAAGAGAAGAAGGGTAGAACGGTCCTTGTAGTGTAGCTTGGGTTGTCGATTCCACAGAGACCTAAGAAGATACCTAAGATACACAACCTAAGGGATGAATTTTTGGCTATGAAGTGGCCAACTTGGATTTATTTTGGATGGGTTTTAAAGATATCTAATAGATTTAAGGGGATTCAATTTAAAAAAATGAGGTGATCCTAGGTTATCGCTCGGGGTGGATTGGACGTATTTTCTTTTTAATGATTTCAATTTCATAAATTTGAGAGGGGTTAATTTAAGGAGATAAAAAAACATCATCACTTACTGGTTTAATGCCTACACCCTATAATACTAATCACCTATACACTTGAAGGATCAAAGTTTTGAGCACTTCAAGGTAAAGGATCGTATTAGTACTTGATGTGTGTGGCCTTAAATTCAGCAAGGACGATGGAGTTTAAAAATCATCAAATAAAAATCCCAATTAAAGTAGTGATTATACATTAATTATGTGATAAATAACATCCAATCCATCCCCTTTATACTCCCTTGGATGAACCCATAAGTGGTTTATCCCTCCATTGATCTCATGGTTTCAATGGAAGCGGAAAGTAGACTCATGAAGGAGGAAATGGAGAAGTAAAGAAAAGAACAAAAATAAAATGGTCACTCCACCGTTGTGTGAATAATTTCACAAGGGTTGGTGTAAATAAATTCATACCTTGATCCAACGGTATCAAAGTGATATTAATAACAACAGATTAAGTGTAGAAGAAGAACTTTTATTAAGAAACTAAAGTGAATTGAACAACTTACATGTGAACGACAAAATTGAGGCAACAAAAATGCAGCATAACATTACAATTGAACAAAGCATCCAAGATTGTCAACTCCTTCACCACCACTGCCTCAAATAGGAATTTTGGGAGCCTTGGGTCGACCCTCAAACAGTACAAATCATATCAATTCATTTTGGTAGGCCATAGGTGGTGGAAAGCTTGTGGAATTTGAACTTTTCCACATTTGACCCGAGGTGGCACCTAGCTTTCCGTCACCGAACAGACGCGTCTGGAAGACCTTATATACGGCCGAATCAGAGTGAGCCATAAAATACTAAAATGGAGTTCCGGATGTCTTCTAACCGTCTGTAAAATTTGGGCCCATTTGGAGTTAGGAATTCCGAGATATGATAAAATTAGTAGACTGTTTTTCTGGGCCGCAGAATCTGGCCCAGAATTGTATCTCTAACTTAGGACGCTTTAATGACCACAATAGAGGCCTAATTAGCATTGTATCATGAAGAGTTATTTGTCCCTTTGAATGTCCTATAGCATCCCACAAAAGTTGGGATTCATTGGGCCGGTATGTTGGGCCCCAAAGTCTCATAAGTGGGATAGTGTCCAATCTACCTTCTCTAGAATTGCTTCCTTTCATCACAAAATATCTCCATATTATTCCATGAATTCTCTACTGATCCCTGAATGAAAAATGTTCGAATTTAAGTGTAGATAATGTTCCCAAAATATCAAATTAAAAAAAATTGATTATTACATTCCTTAGAATCAGATGACTCATTGGGCCTAAATTGTTGTATATTAGGCATGAAGTGCACAAATGATGAGAATGGATGTTCATAATGAAAATGCACTAACTCAGGAAATAAGATCAAAAATGAACATTTAAAACCATTATAATGTAATTAAAATATATGTTTTTATTGGATAATCACACCCCCCAACTTGATATTTGCTAGTCCCGAGAAAATAATTCAATGATTTTATTTGAATTACTTTCATCAAACATATTATAACAAACAGTGCTCACAATGTAAACTGCACACAAATATATTTTTATAACCTATCAAGATAATTTAAAAAAAGATGAATTTAAAAGCAGATCTCAATCCCAAGCCCATTCCTTTGATCAAATCCATCATCATACTTCATCCAACTCAATTAGGTGTAATGATGTGTTGTGTATCACAATAGATATGGGGGTTCATTTTCATTCAAGGGGGAAATCATGGAAGCACTAGGTGGAATCACATTTAATCCTAATATGAGTATTCTTCATTCTTTTTTTTGATTTTTTTTCAATATTTCCATAGTAATTGAGATTTCAGTTAATCAAATTAACCCATGTAGCAAGACTTTGCCGATGACTCCCAGACTCAAAGGCCTTAGGGCACCAAGTGAAGCCCACATACTTGGGCATCGTCTCGAGTTAACTTAATCAAAAACAAAGTCATATTACCATAAATAGAGATATATTGAAAAACTCATGGCTAGAAAACTCGGGAGTCACGATCCCCAAGTGCCGAAAGCCTTGCATTTTATCAATCAATTGCTCTACACGCAAATTTATTTATTTATTTGTTATTTTTTATTTTTTAATAATTTTTTTTAGTTTTTTTTTGAATACTCATATTATTCATAAAAATAAAACCAGCCTATGCTATTTATTATGGGACCCCAAAAATTCAAATTAGTACCCCACAGTCTAGAGGACGTGCATTGTGGCATTTTTTTATTTGGATGAAAATATAAACGATGAAATATCACATTGGACAGCCACACTTTCCAAAATCTATGCTTTTAAACTTAATCATGAATTAAATTAAGAGTCAAGGAAATAATAATTATTTGATATGTAGTTTTTATGTGAGCAAAGATGTTATTATATGAATGATAAAGGAATTTTACTTCTTTTTGTTATCATTGTTTTTTTTAAACAAACATTTTGTTTCCACACCCCCCAACATAGAATGAAACTGTCCCTAGTTTCATAAAAACAATATTTAGAATGGGGTAGAGGAATAAAATGGGTGTTCAATAAGGAAATTGAAATATGAGGATCATGGAATGAAGTCACCTGGTGGTTGAAGTTTGAAGTTCTTGCCGCTCGAATTTATTCCTTTGATATCAATGTCGCTTGCAAATTTCCCTAGTGGAAAAAGGAAAAACAAAACAAACAAAACAAACAAAAACAACAATATATATATATATAATTATATAATAAAGGATGTAAAATATAAGAATATATATAAAAATTATATAATAAGGAAGCACAAGAAGCCGTAGGTCAGTGGTAAGCGCGCGCCCCTGTCTCCCTTCGGTCCCTGGTTCGAGTCACCGCGGCTTCGCCGGTTGTGACGGGGTTTTCCCCACGGCCTATGGCGTGGACTTTTTTTTAATTATTATTTTAGTTTATCTTAACCTATAAAATAATAAAAATAAAACAAAATAAACTGATGATACATTGTCTTCTTTTTAAATTTTTGGGTAAGGTATTACTCAAGGATCACACCACGTGACACGGATGAATATGGTGCTCCCCTTTCGTACCCATCCATACTCATTATAGAAGAACAGGTCAACAGTTTTTTTTTTCAAAATATCAAAATGTCTCATTAACCCTATTTAAAATATAATGTTGATTAAAACAACGAAATTATTGGAACCATGAAAACCATGGGTTGCCTCCCATTCAGCGCTTTGTTTAATGTCGTTAGCCCGACATGGACCCTAAATCTATTAATTTGTTCCTTGTTCATAGGTTGTCTTAGTTAACTCAACCTCTATTTCCTGTTTATTGAATGATTCAATGAATGGTTTTAACCTTTTACCATTGACCTTGAAAATGTAACCACTTGTGGGATCTTGAATCTCTACTACCCCATGGGGGAATACATGATGCACTATGAAAGGTCCTCACCATCTAGACCTTAACTTTCCCGGATGTAAATGAAGTTTTGAACTATAAAAGAGCACAATTTTTCCCGGTTCAAAATGTTTGACCTTGATATTCCTAGATTGGTAGGCTTGAACTCTATCTTTATTGATCCTTGAATTTTTATAAGCCTCCATCCTTAGTTCCTCCAGTTCATTGAGATCTAATTTTCTTTTTGTTCCGGCCAATGAGAGATCATAATCCATTTTCTTAATTTCCCAAAAGGCCTTATGTTCAATCTCCACCGGAAAATGGCATGCTTTACCATAAACCAACCTATATGGGGACATTCCTAAAATGGGTTTATATGCGGTTATATAGGTCCAAAGAGCATCTAAGAGTTTTTCAGACCAATCCTTCCTAGAGGGGTTGACAGTTTTTTCAAGAATTTGCTTCATTTCACGATTGGATAACTCAGCTTGACCATTGGTCTGTGGGTGGTAAGCAGTGGACACTTTGTGAGAAATTCCATATTTTTCCACGAGTTATGATAATGGACGATTGCAAAAATGAGTTCCACAATCACTTATGATAGCCCTAAGAATTCCAAATCTAGAGAATATGTTTTCTTTTAGGAATCTAATCACAATTTGATGATCATTGGATTTTGTGGGAATGGCCTCAACCCATTTTGAGACATAATCTATAGCTAAGAGTATGTAGAGGTATCCCCGAGAGTTTGGGAAGGGACCCATGAAATCAATTCCCCAACAGTCAAAGATTTCAACCACTAAGATGGGAGTGAGTGGCATTTGATTCCTTTTTGTGATGGACGCTACTTGTTGACACCTAGGACAGCTTTGACAAAATGTGTAGGAGTCCCTTGAGAAGGTGGAAAAGAAAAGACCACATTGAAGAATCTTAGCAGATGTTTTCTTAGAGGAAAAGTGACCTCCACATGCCTCACTATGACAGAATTTATGGATGGACTCTTGTTCAGATTTTGGAACACACCTCCTAATGACTTGTTCAGGGCAGAACATATTGAGGTATGGATCATCAAACACATAGTGTCTAACATCAGAAAGGAATTTCCTTCGAGCTTGAGTCCCTAAGAATTTTGGAATGACTCTTGTCACTAAGAAAGTTTCTATGTCAGCATACCAAGGGCAGTCACTCACAGAGTATAACTGTTCATCAGGAAACGAATCAGACACAGAAAGGTGATTTGAGTTGTCTTTGAATTCCATCCTAGAGAGGTGATCAGCTACAACATTTTCAACTCCCTTTTTATCCTTGATTGTGAGGTCAAATTCTGGTAACAGAAGGACCCACATAATCAGTCTAGCCTTAGCATCTTGTTTTTAGAAGAGGTATTTTAGTGCAGAATGGTCAGTGAACACAGTGATGGGTGATCCTAAGAGGTAGGACCTAAACTTCTCTAAGGAAAACACAATAGCAAGTAACTCCTTTTAGTGGTGGTGTAGTTGATTGGGCATCATTTAAGGATTTTCTTGCATAAGCAATGACATAAGTAGTTTTATCACAACGTTGTCCTAACACAGCTCCAACAACAAAGTCACTGGCATCACAAATAAGTTCAAAAGGAAGGTTCCAATTTAGAGATTTCATAATGGGAGGAGAGGTGAGAGAGGATTTGAGGGTTGATAATGAACCCTCACAGCTTTCTATCCAAACAAATGGAGCATCCTTTACTAAGAGAGCACAAAGTGGATGGGATATTGAACTAAAGTCCTTGATGAATCTTCTATAGAAACCAGCATGTCCTAATAAAGACCTCACTTCCTTGACAGTTTTGGGTGATGGAAGGTGACGAATGATGTCAACCTTTTCTTTATCAACTTCAATCGCCATACTCGAGACTAGATGGCCTAGAACAAGTCCCTCTTTAACCATGAAATGGCATTTTTCCCAGTTTAGGACCAGATTTTTTTCTTCACATATTCACAAGACTCTCTCCACATTCTGCAGACATCCCTCAAAAGTATCCCCAAACATAGAGAAGTCATCCATGAAGACCTCAAGAAAATCCCCTACCATGTCTGAGAAGATTCCCATCATGCACCGCTGGAAGGTTCCAGGGGCATTGCATAACCCGAAGGGCATGCGTTTGAAGGAAAAGGTACCGAAAGGACATGTGAATGTAGTCTTCCCTTGATCCTCTAGGGAGACCTCAATTTGATTTTACCCTGAGTACCCATCTAAGAAACAGTAGAAGGCATGACCTGCCACTCTCTTAAGGACTTGGTCAATGAATGGTAAGGGGAAATGGTCCTTCTTGGTGAATGAGTTTAGTTTCCTATAGTCAATGCAGACCCTCCATCCACTACTCACCCTTGTTGGAAGAATCTCTCCATCCTCATTGGTTATCACTGTGATTCTAGCCTTTTTTGGAACCACTTGGATTGGGCTCACCCATTCACTCTCAGCTTTGGGATATATGATACCAGCTTTCAACAATTTCATAAGTTCTTTCCTTACTACCTCCAAGAGATTAGGATTGAGTCACCATTGAGGTTGAAGACATGGCTTTGAATCAGATTCCAGAACAATCCTATGAGTCTCGATAAGTGGACTAATCCCAGGAATATCAGACAAGGTCCAACCAATGGCTTTCTTATGTTTCCTAAGGACATCTAGAAGCATCCTATCATGATTGGCTTCAAGACAAGAAGAAATGACAATAGGATGTGTTTGATTGTCCCCTAGGAAAGAATACTTGAGTGTAGCAGGAAGTTCCTTCAATTCAAGATCAGTTTGGTTCAGAATTTCAGATGAAGATTGGGACATTGGATCAAGTTCAATTTCTTTTTATAGAGTTTCAGGTATGATTGATTCCCCACATGTAGAAGTTTCAGCTACTAGATTGGCTTGATCAGATTTAGGGAAGCAAGTTTGATTGGTCTCCATGAAATTGGTTTCAAGAAAGGTTTCACTGATTGTTGGACCTAAGAATTCATCATAAGAGCAATTTGAAAATGATTCAATCCAAGGAGATAAACTTCCTTCATATGAACAAAGGAAATCAATCTCATCTTGACTTAAACATTCATCAAATATTCCTTGATGTTCCATGGATTCATAATCAATGCTTCCTATCATGTTTACTTCATGAATGTCCTCGTCATCCCCTATTTGCGAGCTTGCATTATAGATGTTCAAGTCTAGACTCATGTTCCCAAAGGTGATGGTCATGTTCCCATTTCAGACTCGGATAACAGAGTTGATTGTTGCAAGAAAAGGACGGCCAAGGATGATTTGGGTTTGTTCTTTATTTCCTAAGTTTGGATGGTTGTCAAGGACAATGAAGTCAGCAGGGTAGATGAAGTTTTCAACCATTACCAGAACATCCTTTAAAATCCCTTTTG
Organism: Viscum album; assembly: GCA_963277665.1. Lineage (NCBI taxonomy): Eukaryota > Viridiplantae > Streptophyta > Magnoliopsida > Santalales > Viscaceae > Viscum > Viscum album. The sequence continues at coordinate 838,348,258 of OY728125.1, read as the reverse complement.
GAACCCTAATGCTACGATCATCAAGTTGAAGTGTGACAGATGTGGGTTGGAGTTCTTCGAGGCCTAACTGGCAGTACACATCATATGGGATGAGATTGACACTAGCACCTAGGTCACACAAGGATTTGACAACATTGCTTTCTCCTAGTTCAACATTGATGTAAGGGAAACCTGGGTCTTTCAACTTAGGATGAATTGTCCCTTGAATGGTGGTACTCACATTAGCATCCAAAAGGACTTGGTTTTTATGTGAAAATGTTCTTTTAAAAGTGCACAAGTCCTTAAAGTAATTTGAGTAGGCAGGTATGGTTTGGATTGCATCGAGAAGGGGTATGTTCAACTTGACTTGTGAAAATATTTCCCTCAACGTTTCACTCAGTTCAGTCTTGGTTTTCCCCCTCATGCATTGGGGAAATGGTGCAGGTTGTGGGGTTGTTTGTTGGAGAGTTGTTTCTTTCACATTGTTATCAGTTTCCTCAGTTTGATCTTGTGGTTCATTTTAATTTTCATCCAAGTTTGAATCTTCAGGTGGGTTCTGCATTAGTTTTTCAGGTCTCTCAATTGATTTCCCACTTCTTAAAACAGTCACAGCCTTTAGTTGTTCATGAGTTGTTTGAGCACAACATGACTCTCCCCTTGAAGTTGAGGATGGAACTGCCTGAGTAGGCATGGGTGCCTTTCTTGTTTTGATGGTTTGAAGTTCTTGTTTTAGGGAAGAGACTTCTGAGTTCATCCTCTCCATTTGATTGTACAATTGTTCTAGTAGGCTTTGTGGAACAGTTTGGGTTGGTTCTTGAGTTGGTTGGTTTATCCCAGTGGGATATTTTGGAGGTGGGATGGTTTGTTGAAAATGGACCGGTGGCTGTTGGTATTGGATAGGTTGGGTTTGGAACTGGTTATGGGTTTGGTAGTTCTGTTGAGGGTAAGGATTTTTCCCTTGTGGTTGGCTATGTTGTTGGTTATCCTTCCATCGGAAGCCTGGGTGGTCATTATACCATGGATTGAAGGTGTTTTGGTATTGGGGCTTTTGAAAGTTTAGGGCATTGACTTCCGCTGGGGGTCCTCCAAGAAGAACATCCTTGATGGATGGAATGGTTGGGCAGTTGTCTGTTTTATGGTCATTTTTGTCACAAATTGTGCAAACAAGGTCTACATTTTGGATTTCATGGACTTTCCTAAGCTCTATCTCTTCAACCTTCCTAGAGAGTGCTGCGAGTTTAGCCCTAAGGCATTCCTCTTCTCTAAGTGTATGAATTCCAGTGGTTCTTTGTGGCTTTCAGAATAAGGTGAAGTTCCCCAATTTTGGTTTTGTTCAGCCAGACATTCCAGATACTCGTAAGCATCATTTGGGGCCTTGTTTTTAAAAGTTCCATTACACATCATGTCAATGAATTGTTTATTACCCGGACCCAACCCTTCATAGAAAATTCTCACTTGTTCAGGTATGCAAAAACCCATGGTGTGGAACCATGTTTAGGGTGTCTTTGAACCTCTCCCATGTTTCATAAAATGACTCTCCCTATTTTACAAATAGTTTTGGATGCTCTTTTTAAGTGCAATTGTTTTGTGATGAGGGAAGTATTTTTTGTAGAATTATCTTTGCAGTTGGTCCCAAGAGTGGATTGATGCTGGTATCAAGTTGTTTAGACAATTTTTAGCTCTATCCTTTAATGAAAAAGGAAATATCCTCATCTTAGCGGATTCTAGTTGATGTGGGGGACACATGGTTTCAACAATGTCATTGAACTCTTTGACATGAAGGTATGGAATTTCTGACTCCATCCCATGAAAGGTTGGAAGGTGGTTTAGGACATGGGGTTTGAATATGTAGTTGGTTTCTCCTATGGAATTGTGTTTAATGCATGAGGGGGCATTGGTCCAAACTGGAGTGAGGTAGTTGTTCATGGTTTGATCAACTACATTCCCTAAGTTTGGATCTTCTTGGTTTTGGTTTCCCATTTGATCCCCCCCAGGGTTTACAATTTGATTTTGTGGATGACCCTCCATTGGACTTGTTTCGAGTTCTGACTTTGGGGTTTTAAGTATATTTGAATCTGATTTAAACAATCCCTTAGGTGCACTTGACTCCCCTATCCTAGGACTTTCCACCCTAACTAGTCTGTTTGAAAAATCGAGGGTGTAGGCGGACATGCACAAAAAAAAGCGAGAAAGGGACAAGATAAGAGATCTTGGGTGAGATTAGAAGAATGGAGGTGAGGAAAGAAGGTTTTTTTGGATCTAAGGTACTTACTTGGTCCCCGGAAACGGTGCCAAAATTTGGTTCACGCCCAAATTTACCCAAGAGAAGAAGGGTAGAACGGTCCTTGTAGTGTATCTTGGGTTGTCAATTCCACAGAGACCTAATAAGATACCTAAGATACACAACCTAAGGGATGGATTTTGGATATGAAGTGGACAACTTGGATTTATTTTGGATGGGTTTTAAAGATATCTAATAGATTTAAGTGGATTCAATTTAAAAGAATGAGTTGATCCTAAGTTATCGCTCGAGGTGGATTGGACATATTTTCTTTTTAATGATTTCAATTTCTTAAATTTTAGATGGGTTCATTTAAGGAAATAAAACAACATCATCACTTACTGGTTTAATTCCTACACCCTCTAATACTAATTACCAATACACTTGAAGGATCAATGTTTTGAGCACTTCAAGGTAAAGGATCGTATTAGTACTTGAAGTGTGTGGCCTTAAATTCAACAAGGACGATGGAGTTTAAAAATCATCAAATAAAAATCCCAATTAAAGAAGTGATTATACATTAATTAGGTGATAAATAACATCCAATACAGCCCCTTGCTACTCCCTTGGATCATCCCATAAGTGTTTTAGCCTTCCATTGATCACATGGTTTCAATGGAAGCGGAAAGTAGACTCATGAGGGAGGAAATGGAGAAGTAAAGAAAACAACAAAAATAAAATGATCACTCCACCGTTTTGTGAATAATTTCACAAGGGTTGGTGTGAATAAATTCACAACTTGATCCAACAGTATCAAAGTGATATTAAGAACAAAATAATAAGAGTATAAGAAGAACTTTTATTAAGAAACTAAAGTGAATTGAACAACTTACATGTGAACGACAAAATTGAGGCAACAAAAATGCAACATAACATTACAATTGAACAAAGCATCCATGATTCTCAACTCCTTCACCACCACTGCCTTAAATAGGTATTTTGGGAGCCTTGGGTCAAGCCTAAAACAGTACAAAGCATCTCAATTAATTTTGGTTGGCCATAGGTGGTGGAAAGCTTGTGGAATTTGAACTTTTCCACATTTGAGCCGAGGTGGAAGCCAGCTTTCCTTCACCGAACAGACGCGTCTGGAAGTCCTTCTAGACGGCCGAATCTGAGTGCGCCATAGAATAAGAACATGTATCTTCGGATGTCGTCTAACCTCCTGTACAATTTGGGCCCATTTGGAGTTACGGATTCCGAGATATGATAAAATTAGTGGACTGTTTTTCTGGGCTGCAGAATCTGGCCCAGAATTGTATCTCTAATTTGGACCGCTTTAATGACCACAATAGAGGCCAAATTAGCATTGTCTCATGAAGAGTTATTTGTGACTCTGAACGTATTATAGAATCCCACAAAATTTGTGATTCATTGGGCTGGTATGTTGGGCCCCACAGTCTAATCAATGGGCTAGTGTCCAATATGCCTTCTCTAGAATTGCTTCCTTTCATCACAAAATATCACCATCTTCTTCCATGAATTCTCCATTGATCCCTGAATGAAAAATGTTCACATTTAAGTGTAGATAAAGTTCCCAAAATATCAAATTAAAAAAAATTTATAATTACATTTCTTAGAATCAGATGACTCATTGGGCCTAAATTTGTGTATATTAGGCATGAAGTGCACAAATGATGAGAATGGATGTTCATAATGAAAATGCACTAACTAAGGCCCATAAGATAAAAAATGAACATTAAATACCATTAAAATGTAATTAAAATATATGTTTTTATTGTATAATCATACGCCCTCTATCTCATTGTACTATTCCTTAAATTGTGAAAAAACTGATGGCAACTCACATGCATGCAACCCTCTCATACCTCCCAGAGTGAAAAATTTATGATTTCATTGATGGGATAACATAAACCCTACAAATAATTAATAATATCAAGTTAGAAATTAAAAACAGTCAAAATTAATATTATTTATTTATTTATGTACCACCCAATAATTGAATATGTGGTGCTGAATATCATTGTGAATTTGATCCCTTGTAGCCCATGCTCCAGAAAAATGATTCCACAATATAGCATCACTATCCGACATATATATGTTAAAAGATGTTATAAAAGAGAAATAATTATCAAGAAATTAATACAAAAATAAATTAATGATAATTAATGATTATTACCCAAAATACCCAATTAAACATACAACTATATGTATGGATTGAGGCCAGGACGTGAATGTTGCTTGAGGATAGGGTCAGTAATCATTAATCTTACAAGATAACGACCCCTTTGAGTCATTGTTGAGCCACCAGTAGTCTGATGGTCTGATGATCCAACATCATGCTCATAACTAGGTATATCATCCCCCTCCAACCCATGAAACAGATATGAGTTCATATAAAACATGAAATTATTGTTATTATCAATTATTTAATGATTGTTGTTAGAATATAGTTGAAAAAAACAATAATATATTGATATATATTATATATGATTATAACCATCATTTAACTATGTCAATATTAATATCTATCCTTATATTCATATATAAAGGAATTAATATATTCATATTACTCCTCAATATCTCCAATTCCTATCGTAGTTTTAGTTTTATCATCTTTTATCATTTAATATTCATTTTTATATCAATAAAACCATTTTCAGCATCGAACCTTAACTATGGTGTATCATCATTGATATTTGTGTCTCTTAATGGAAATATTGATAATGATTAGTCTCATGAAAATTTGAATTCCTTTCACATCATATAATGCACATTCACAATGAATAAACATATTTCCCAAAGATTTAATGTTTATTATGATCAATTAATCACTTAACCCTCTTGAATTGTCACAATAATTTGAATAATAAATTTTATGTGCTTGATGTGCTAAAAAATGGTTCATTAACTGAAAGAAGTATATTATATTTAATATCAATGATTCCATGTCTTGGATGAATATTCAAGACTCTATCAATATTAAACCACTAACATATGAACATCATTATGTAATTCTATCCCAGATAACACAATCCAATTATTTCTTCCATCATGCCATAAAAGTCAAATTCAATTTTTCTAGGATGATATCCTCTCAAAAAAACACCGGTATTAATTAATTATTTATTCCCTATATGAAAGTGTGTAAAATCCATAACCATTCAAAACATGTCAATTATAATATTTAACCATTTAAAATTGTGGATTACTCAATTCAAAAAAAAATTATCAATTTTATCAACTTGTTCATATAAATGAAAATTTGAAAAATAATTATCAATATAAAAAGTAATAAGTTGATTTTATATGTTCAACCATAAATAATCTATGTTAATACATTTTAAAACCATTAGGAAAAATTATTTTTCTGACATTCATCATGAGAAGCTTCTGTAATTTTTGGATGTTTCTTATTGATATAATTATCATATAAGGTAAAAATAAAATAATATTAATTAACTATAACAAATATTATTGAATATGTGATAGGAGAACTCATAATAAAAATGGTGTCATTTCATCATAGTTGACCAGAACATATGTACAAGCTCTGTGAGGTTCATCATCTAAAATCTATCTTTCATCAACTCCTCTAAAGACATGTTCAGGCTAATTAAAAACGGATAATTGATTATTCATTTCATCTTAATCATTTACCTAATTATAGACCCTGTGGTTTTGTTTTTAGGGTTATTCAAGTTTAAAATAATGAGATTAGAAAAAATAAATTCTTCTTTTAAATAATCTTTTGTAATTGATCCTTCAATTATTTTTTATATACATTTTTTTTCAATTTCTACATGCATCTCATAAATGGGTGCATCAATATAAAATGTATCTGGACTCAAAATGTTTCATCATGTGGAAAGTGTAATATGAAATGTTCCATTTAGTCAAATAAAGTTGATGAGAATTTGTTTTAGTTTATATAAAATAAAAAATATATCTTCTTGCAGTCTACTTAGTGAATCGTAGTCTGTTGTCATTGTAAAAATGTATCAAAAAAAATTATATGTCTGTTAGCTCATCACAAATAATAGAATTTAAAAAACCTCTTAATCCAATTGGAATAAGTCTCTCCATTATAACATGATAATCATTGATTTTTAATCAAATAATGTGACCATTTCAGACACATCTGGCCATTAGGAAAATTAACCTTCTAAAAGTCTAAAATCTGTAATCCACTGAAAAATAATAATCAATTTTCATTGTAAATTGTATAAAATGATTTTGACATCATTTACATATGCGGTCTGACATTTTCAAATAGTTCATGTTTTGGTCCCTTGTAAATTTGGGAAAGATCTAATCACACCTTTTACATTATCGTTGGTCCTACCTGGTGTATCCAAAACTGTATAAATATATTATCAAAATAGTTCTTCTCAATATTCATGACATCCAACATGTGATGGATCAAAAAATAAAACCAATATTAAAGTTCTGAAAAAATGTTCTGTTTTATCAAATTTTGTTCTTTCCCAAACCCTTCAATTATATTTTGGTTTATAGTTGGTCCAAATTTTATGGGAGGCAATAAAGACACAAATGGTTTTAACTAAAAAACTGAGATCACCATTGAGGTTCATTACACCTTTTATGAAATGATATTTTTTCCTACAAAAAGGATTATCGATTGGAAGAAATATGAGATGATATTTGAAAAAAAAAGTTTTTTTCCATTGATAAGAATAAACACCATTCAATCTCTCATATAGTACGAACATTATATTAGACCATGTGTACTATAGCAAGATAACATTCCATATGCTGGGAAGCCACCAATTATCTCCATCATAGCAGTTATCAATTGGAAATTGTTTCACAACAACAATATAAGTACTAACACCATTACTCCACAATAAATTTAACTCATCAATAAATGGATTGAAATAAACATGAATACTCATCTCGAATTTCTCCAAATTAAAAAGGGAAAAAAGATTTATGGCTCTTTCATCAAAATCCAGGGAGGTAAATTATATAGAGGTATAAAGAAAAGACAACTAGAATATCGACTACTATAACAACCAAATTGAAAGAAACCATTAGTATAATAACCTAACCACACGTTTTGAGATTTTAAAAAAAATCTAGATGTACATGGTGTAAATGTATCTATGAATCACCATGAGAGGGATGATTTAAGCTTTTACTAGTTGAAATATTTGTTTTGTTCCATGAAATCAATGGAAATTTTTTGTGTGACATAAAATAACACTTTAATATTGTTGTAAGTGGGAAAAACCTCAACTATTTTATAGAAATCAATCCAGAATTTCTAGTCGAGCCCATTTCTACCTCAATTTTCCACATGTAGGAAAACTATCCAATGAACCAGTTTTACCATAATATAAGATGTAATTATTTGAACATGCATGAAACTTATGGTAGCCAAGACCCAGATTACGAACCAAACTCTTTCTCTCATAACAATTTTTTGGAAACACATTTCCATCATGTCATAGTTCTTTAACCAAAGATAATATTAGATATATATATCTATTTGATATTTCATTATCTGAATTAATAGACATAAATTTTGAGATTTCATAAAAATTTCATATCTTACAACCAAGATATAAGGATTCCTCAACATACCTCAAAAACTCATACAATTGAGATGGTTCCAACTTAAGAGTTTGTTCAATATTGTCTTCAGTTTTAATTTTATGAAAAGATGAACCTTCCACATCATTAATAACATTTTAAAACTACGATGGATCTATAACCTAATTATTAGTATCTTCTATAGATCTGTGTTCACCGTATTGATATGAAAATACATAATCTATTCGAAAACCAAACGCAATAGATGACCCCCAACATTTTCAAATGTGTCAAACATCTGCAGATAAAATTTCTTACATGGACACTTAATTGTCTCTTCTAAATGAAGTTCTGGTTTTGATGATACAAATGATAAGAACACCCTCAATATATACATGATTTAAACCAGACCTGCTTGGATTCTAGTGATGATTTATCCAAACACGATCAGCTAATAATGACTTTTATCGACTTTCTTGTTCTATATTTCACTGAAAAATATAAAATAATCATATTATGATTAATTTGATATAAGAAAAACACGATACAAAAAAAGTAAAAAATTTAGTTAATTATTCCTAATTAATACTAATTATTAGATGTTTATTCTAATTATTTCTAATTACTCTTAATTATATCTAATTATTTACAAAGTATTACTAATTATTTGAAATTATTCCATGTTATTGATAGTTATTTATAGTTATTGCTAGTTATTGATATTTATTACTAGCTATGGATAGATATTACTTGTTAGTGCATGTCATTTATAATTATTTCTAATTATTGTTAATTATTTCAAATTATTCTAATTTATTCCTTATTATTCACAATTATTACTAATTTTTATTAATTACTTCTATTTGTTCTTAATTAGTCCAAATTATTTTTAGGTATTACTTAGTATTCCTAATAACTCGAAATTATTCCAAATCATTCCTATCTATTCTTAAATATTCGTAATTATTTCTAATTATTAGTAAATATTCCTAATTATTTCTAATTATTACAAATAATTACTAAATATTTATAATTTTTTCTAACTATTGATAATTAATCCTAGTTTATTTGTAATTATTCCGAATTATTATAAATAATTAATAATTATTTTTTATTATTAATAATTATTAGTAATTATAGTAAATTATTTCTAATTAATTCTATATATATCTAATTATTTATAATTATTTATAATTAAAACTAATTATTCATTATTATTTATAATTATTCCAAATTATTTCTAATTATTCTTAATTATTCCTAATTATTCATACTTATTGCTAACTATTTCTAGTTATTGCAAATTAGCCCTAATTATTTCTAATTATTCCTAATTATTCCTAACTATTCTTAATTATTCCTTGTTATTATTAATTATTTTTAATTATTCATAATTATTCCTAATTATTAATGATAGTTCTTATTTATTCCAAATTATTGATAATTATTTCTAGTTATTGCTAATATAGCTAATTATGCATAATTATTTTTAATTATTACAAATTATTATTAATTATTATTAATTATTGGTAATTTTTTCCAATTACTTATTATTATTATTATTAATTATTCCAAATTATTCCAAATTATTTCAAATTATTTCTAATTATATCTAATTATTCTTAATCATTTCTAATTATCCAAATTTATTCCAAATTATTGAAAATTAATTCTTATTTTTTCTTAATTATTGATAATTATTCTAAATTATTGCAAATTAAAACAAATTATTGCTAATTAGTCTTAATTATTTCTAATTAGTACTAATTATTCAAATGTTTTCTTAATTATTCCAATGTATTCCTAATTAGTACAATTATTTCTAATTATTAGTAATTATTACTAATTATTGCTAATTATTTATATTTAGTTCTAATTATTGTTATTTATTTATACTTATTGCTAATTATTTCTATTTATACCGAATTATTCCGAATTATTCCAAATTATTCTTAATTATTCCTAATTGTTCCTAATTATGTGTAATTATTCCGAATTTTTGATAATTATTCCTAATTATTTCTAATTAGTCATAATTATTACTAATTAATCATTATTATTCCTATGAATTTTTAGTCATTCTTATGTATTCTTAATTATTCATAGTTATTCCTAATGTTTGCTAATTATTGCAAATTTATGCTAAATATTTCTAATTATTGCAAATTATTCCAATTTGTTTATCTAATTATTCCTAATTATTCTTAATTATTTATAATTATTAGTAATTATTATTAATTATTAATGATTATTACTAATCATAATTATTGTTAATTACGGTTAATTATTCCTAACTACTCCTAATTTTTCATATTTATTTCTAATTATTCCAAATTTTTGCGATTTTTTTCTAATCATTGCAAACTATTTCAAATTATTTCAAATTATCCTTAATTATTTCTAATTATTTTTTATTATTTTCTAATTATTACTAATTATTACTAATTATTCATAGTTATTCCAAATTACTGCTAATTATTTCTAATTATTGTAAATAATTTGTAATTATTACTAATTATTAGTAATTATTGCCAATTATTGCTAATTATTTCTATTTATTCTAAATTATTACTAATTATTCAGAATTGTTTCTTATTATTTCTATTTATTTGAAAATTATTACTAATTATTTCAAATTAATTCTATTTATTAATAACTATTTATAATTATTACAATTTATTTTTAATTATACCAAATTAGTCTAAGTATTGGTAATTATTCCCAATTGTTCATAATTATTGCAATTTATTTCTTATTATTCCAAATTATTACTATTTGTTTAGAATTACTATTAATTATACCTAATTATTAATAATTATTCCAAATTATTCCAAATTATTCGAAATTATTGCTAAGTATTTCAAATTACTTCAAATTCTTCATAATTATTCCTAATTATTCTTAATTAATATTAATTATTGATAATTATTACATAATATTTGTAAATTTTCCTAATTATTTCTAATTATTCATAATTACGAGTAATTATAGCTAATTATTTCTAATTATTGCTAATTATATCTAATTATTACTAATTAATCCAAATTAATCCTAATTAATCGTAATTATTCCTAATTATTGCTAATTTTTCTTAATTATTCCCACTATATTTAAATATTGATAATTATTGCTAATTATTTATAATTTTTACTAATTATTGATAATTATTGCTAATTATTGTGAATTATTTCTAATTATTGCAAATCAATGCTACTTATTCATAATTATATCTAATTATTTCTCATTATTTCTAATTAACTCTAATTTCTGCAAATTTTTTCTAATTTTTACAATATTTTTCTATTTTTTTGAGGTGTTTGTATTTATTACTATTTATTCGTAATTACAGCTAATTTATTGTAATTATTACGATTTTTTTGTAATTAATACAAATTTTGTGTAATTATTACTAATTTATTGTAATTTTTTTGGTTATTATAACTATTTTTGTAATTATTATTATATTATGTAATGAATAATATTTTTTCTGTAATTATTACAATTTTTTTAATTATTATGAATTTTTTTTCAATTTATTACTAATTTTTTTATTACTCTTTTTATGAAATTGTTACAAATTTTTAAAAATTATGACTAATTTTTTGTAATTATTACAAATTTTTAGTAATTATTACTTCTTTTTTGTAAGTATTACTACTTTTAAGTAATTACTACACATACTAATTATTAATAATTAACATTAATATTTTTTATTTTTTATTTCTTTGTAACAATCTATTAATAATTTAAATATTTTTTTTTCAAATTGTTGTTATTGGCACTCATTATTACTAATTTCATCTTATTATTAATAATTCCTCTAATTTTACAAATTACCATGAATTTTTGTAAATTTCCACTAATTATGATTAATTTTTATTACTAATAAGTATTAATTATTACTAATTAACACAAATTATCACTAACTATCACTAATTAACATTAATTTTTATAAATATAAAACAATTGATTACTAATAATAACTAATTATAGTTATTTAAAATAAATTATTGCGTGTTAAAACAATTAATTGTTTAAAAAAACATTAATTCAAATAATAAATTAACCGTTCTAAAGAAATAATCCAATAAACTGATTAATTTTAATTAAATTTAATTAATACTAATGAGTAAAACTTATATTAATATTATATAAAAAAACTAAAAAAATAAAATCCTTGAAATTGATTCTTTTGGCAGATGTAAAGCATGAAAGTTGATCCCTTGTAAAATTTCAAACTTTAGAAAATTTAAACAAATAAATATCATAGCAGACATGGTGAGAGATGTTTAGAAATGTTTTGAATAAAAAAATTCGTGGGGGTATACATAGGTTAGATCATTTACGACGGGAGTCCCGTCACAAAAAATAGTATTTGCGATGGGACCCATCACAAAGAGTTAGACGTTCCTTGATTGAGGCAGTAGAAAAAATTAGTATTTTCAATTTGACCCGTCACAAATATTATCTTGTTGAGACAATCTTTGCGACGGTCTGTCGCAAATATTTCACTGGTTTTTAATTGAGGTTGTGGTAAACAATAGTATTTCCGACGAGAAATGTAGTAAATACTATCTCGGCAAAAGATTATTTGTGATGGGGATCCTCCCCCATCACAAATAAAAGAAACCCGAGAAGAGTATTTGTGACTAGGGTTTGGTGTCTGTCATAAATAATCATCTTGTGCTGCTGCGTACATTACTTACTAAAGGTATTTACAATGGACTGCCCGAAATACATCTTTTTATGGAATATTTGTGATCAGATAAAATTCCTATCACAAATAGTCTTTCTTGATGGACTATTTGAGATGTTCCCTAGCCCCGTCACAATTGATCCACCACAATAAGTCATTTTTTTTGTAGTGAGCATTGGAACATAACTATGGGGTTATATCGAGCGATACACCATTATGTGTGCAAGCTAAAAATATCCAGAAATTCAGGGTCTGTGCACTTGATGTTGGTGGGTATCATTTCCTATGGGAAATGCTTATGCTCAGGATTTCAGGTTTTGATCGGATACTGAGAATATATTGGATGGTTTTGTAGGAGACCCATTTTGACTATTACCTCACTAGGGTAATCTTTACATCCCTTGAGGGTGATACTTATGTTCACCATGGAGAGTGGGAAATCTGAGTAGGACGTGTTGGGCCAAATTTTCAGCAGTTGAGGGAGATCATCGCCCGATAGGCTTGTATTGTGCTTATTGATGGTGGGTAGAGATTCTTGTATTTCCTCCTATAGTGGATCAGTTTCAGGTTGCGTTTCCAGAGGACATCATGGGGCTACCACCTGAGAGAGATGTTGAGTTTCCGATTGAGTTTCTGCATGGAGCATAAATTTTTTATATTCATCCATATAGAATGGCACCAGAAGAACTTCAGGAACATAAAATCAATTGTAGGAATTATAGAATAAAGGGTTTATTTATCTGAGTACATTTCCTTAGGGATATCCAATTTTATTTGATAAAAAGTCCGAATAGACAATAAGGTTGTGTGTCAATTTTTAGAAGCTGAATCAGATGATGGTTAACAATTGATACCCTCTGCCATGAATCAATCATTATTTTTATCATTTGAAAGGTGATTCTATATTCTCCAAAACTAACTTGATATCGGGGGATCATCAGCTGAATATGAGACCTTCAGATATACCATGGAATACTTTTAGGACCAGATATAGTTTATTTGAGTTTATAGTGATGATGTTTGGGTTAACCAATGTTCCAACTGTGTTAAGGATCTAATTAATTAAATATTTCACCCATTCATGGATTAGTTTGTAGTCGTTTTTGAGATGAAATCTTGGTGTACTCCAAGACGCATGAAGATCATGTCAAACATCTTGACATCTTCCTACGTACACTAAGAGATCATAGGATTTATGAAAATTTATCAAAGTATCATTTCTGGAATGGAAATGAATATTTATTAGGTCATATAATCTCTACTTATGGTGTGTTAGAGGACCATGAGAAAATGCAAGAAGTTGAATCTTAGGAGCATCCCAAGAATATTTTTGATATATTTGGCTTCCATGGTTTAGCAGGCTGTTATCTAAGGTTCATTAAATAATTTTCATGATTTTACGCACTACTGTTGGTCTTGATAAAAAAGGGTATCATGTTTGAATGTTATGGGGAATGTTAGGATGCTTTCCAAGTATTAATGAAGTGGTTGACAAAGACACCAATTTTGATCTTACATGAGCCACATAAAGAGTATACCTTGTTTTGTGATGTGTCTAGTGATGGTCTTAAGGAAATGTTGATGCAAGATGGATGAGTTGTGGTGTATGGTTCAGAACAATTGATTCCTAGTGAATGGAATTACACTACGGATGATCTTGAGTTGGCCAAGGTGGTTTATGATTTAATGTGTTAGTGGAACTTCTTATTTGGAGATATGTTTATTGTGTTTACCGATCATAAAACCTTTAAGTATATCCTATCCTAGTGTGATTTGAATCTTCAGCAATAATGATTTGTTGATTCTATGAAATAATTTTATTCTTATTTGGTCTACACTCCATGAAATGGAAATAGTGTTGCAGATTCTTTTAGTTGGAAAACAAAATTTTAGGTTTCTTAGGAATCCATTTCTATGTGGGGGATGAAGGATTCATTTGTTGATATAAATTTAGAGGTTCAATACAAACAAAGGAAGATTAATCCTTTATCCATGGTTGTTGAGTCTACACTTCTGAGCTGGATCTTGGAGATGTAGTATGAGGATCTGGTGTGTTCGGAATTTAGGGAAATTATTGATGGATTAGTGTCACATTTTTCCTTGTATATTGATAATGATGTGATCATTTATGTTCATGATAATTTACTCATGCCTACTAGTATGTAGGAAGAGTTGATTCAAGAGTTTCATTCCTTGATATGGGTGGTGCACCCTAGTTTGACCAAGTTGTACCATGATCATTGTAGATTGTATTTGAGTTATGGGATGAAAAATGATGTTGCATGTTTTTTGATGTAGTGCTACACTTTCCAGTTGGTGAAGGAAGAACATCAGCACCCGAGGGATTTGTTATAGTCATTTCCCATTCATAAATGAATGTAGGATAGTGTTATGATGGATTTTTGGGGTAGTTATATAGAGGGTGACTTAGAACTATGATGTGATATAGTTATTTTTTTGATCGGTTTAACTAGGTGGGTTATTTCTATTTGATTCAGGAGACAGTCACCATTGACCAGTTGGGCGAGTTTTCGGATTTGGAGATAGTATAGTTTCACAGGGTTCCACAGACTACAGTTTTAGATTGTGAGTTATATTTTACAATGTGCTTCTGGTAGGGGTTACAGAAGGCACTAGGTACCCTAGTGTGCTTTACTACATGATTTCACCCATAGACAGACATGCCATCAACATATAGTATTCATGTGCTGGAGGAAATATTAAGGGAATTTTTCTAGAATCTAGTGGGTCTTGAGAGAAACAATTGGAACGTTTTGAGTTTGATTATAAAAACAGTTTCCATGTGACTTTTCAAATGGAACTATATGAGACACTCTACTGAAGGCCATGTCGAACTCCATTATGTTGGATGGAGGCTGGGGAATCAGAGTTGGGGGACCGAGTCTCGTGCAGGAGACATCAGAGTATGATCAGTTGATCTAGAAATGTTTGTCTATAGCTCGGAGTAGTTAGAAGTCATATATATATTGAAATAATCAACCTTTGGATTTTATGGTGGTAGATAACTTTTCATTCAGGTGTCACCATGGTGGGGTCACCACCAGATTCAAATGTTGGGAAAGATTTCACCCTAGTATATAGTTGTCTGAGTTTTTTTTGTGGATTGGACTAGTGGCATACCTATTGGTGCTAACATGGTGGTTTAGTGGCATGAAGTATGTCTTTCATGTGTCATGACTTTTTTAGTATCACCCTGACTCATCTAATGTTATAGATGTTGTTGATGTTGAGCTTGAGGTTGATGCATCATTTTAGGAGCATCTGGTTCTTATTTTGTATCATAGTGAGAATATATTCTCAGGAAAGACTATGTCATTGGTTTGAGTGTTTTAGAATCATGGTAAAATTAAGGAAAATACTGGGACGATGGACATGTACAAGAGGGCACAATGCCCAAATCACTTTACTTTAAGAATATCTTGATTCTTGGGAGTAAGAATTGAGGATGATCCATTATAAGTCGGGGAGGTTGTAAGATCCCATACTTCTATTGAGGTATGTTATTATTTATGGTTTGATTTAATTCATTTTAAATTGGTTAATGGAATTTTTCTAGAGATAATGAGGGGGCTCGAGGGTGTACCATGGGTTTGGGATGTGAAATAGGAGGAAAGTGTTCATCTAGGGCATGTCACATAGTTAGTGCATGGTTGGTAGTAACTGTGATCCCCAAATGTGATTTCCTAGGTAGGTGTGAATAACATTTAATTTTGTGCAAGGAGAGGAAGAACTATGGTGGATTAGGCACAACCATCCCACATGGTCATCACATAGTTTTTCAAACCGTGTTGGCTTCCCATGATGTCGTGTGACTTGGCACCCTCTTAGATTGTGGGTGGTGTGTGGTTGGAACATGGTTGGGAAACCATGCGGCCAAAAAAATGTGCCTAATCAATAGTTGTAATTTGAACATTTTACCCCCTCAATATTTAATATCTCTTACCCTAATTTCTTCTTAATCTCTCTTACAACATCTAAGGGTGACAAACCCTTCTTATCCAAAATTGAAGGGATTAGCCACCCTTGTTTCTAAGATGTTTGGAGCACCGTTGGGTGTGTATTAAAGCTCCAAATATGCCTAACACTCCATATTTGTTACTTTTATGGATTACGGATTTTGGAATCATTATTTTTCTTTTGAATCTATAAATCCTATTTTTCTAGCAGTTTATAATTTGGGGTTTTAAAGGGGATTTGTTTCCATATCATATTCTAATATTGATCATAAAGTGTTCTACATAATCAAGGTAGGTGGTATATAAGTTATATACCATAGACTATTAGTTTGATTTTTTTGTATGTGGTTGGTCAATTTTTATGTTGTGATAACCATCTGATTTTCCATTGTGTAAATGATGAATTATTTGGTTAACTGATGAATGGAACCTCTCAAGATCCCCATGGGATGAATTGATGTTGGATAGACTTGGTTAAGGAACTAATAGGGTGTGTGGGACTTTCATGAACATGTAATTTATGTTTTATAAGATAGTGACCTTGAAAAATATGTCGACATGTTATCTTGAGTTTTGAAAAGTCCCAAAAGGAAACAGTGTTTAGTTTTATTTAGGGTATAAGGATGTTTTTGGTATAATCAAAAAAAATTAAATGGAATAGGGCATGTAAATGGGGAATCTGTGTGAGAATGGGTTAGAAAACATAAAAGGGATAAGAGTTAATGAGTTATGAATTATGTATGGAATATGAGTTAATGGGAATGGTAAGTGAATAGTAATTGTATTTATGGACTAATACATGAACATAATGTGTGTGTTGAATGAACCATGATTTATAAGTGGTAAATGTGTTCAATGAGTAATGTTTTTCATATTGTGTGTTTGTTGAATTTTCAAAGAAGAATGTTCACATGGATTAGTGGTTTGTTGGGTTGGATTGATGCTCCTCCCATGGGTTGGGCTGGACTGATGCTTTAGGACCCACCACATGATTTCATGGGTTACAGTGTCAGACTGAGACTCTATTCTATTAAGGAATGAAAGTGGTATGATTATCGATACTGAGGCTCCACGTTATGTCAATGAACATGGACTAATACTCCATAGTAATTTTGGTGTGTATTATTATGTGTTATGATTTTCCATATGATGTAGTTTATATGGATCCCTTTATCCATATTTTATATGATTAGCATAGGCTGAGATGTATTTGATGAAAAAGGAAACCCATATAACAAATTATGAATGATGATAAATTGAAACTCGTTAATTAATGGAACCATATTATCTTCTATTTATCATGTTATTCATTTTTTATATACATACACTATCTAGTTATACTTTTTGTTTTGCAGACACCATTCGTGGTGGCCTGGTATGTTTTTCTCACACACTGATTAGGTCGACATTAAATACTAAAGCAATGTTCATGTTTTTTTATTAGGACAATAGAAAATGATTTATTCCATATTAGTTATTTGGGAATGGTATGTACATGGATGATAGATCCATACATTGGGTGGGGACCCATTTTGGGGATTGTTTAGGTTGTCTTTATTTTTGATTTTCCATACACTTGGAACTATATGACATGACATAGTATATTTACTTTATGATTTTGGGATTGTACCCAATTTTGGGAAATTAATTTATAATGGATGTTATTTTTTTACTTATTTACTTTAGTATATATTTATCAAATATAGATTACTTTGGTAAAGAGGGTATATTCTTCCAACATGTTTTATTAAACCCTCTCTACTAATCGTTAGCCTCTGGGGTACATGGAGGTGCACCTGAGGTCATTGGGAGACTTGAATTAGGGAACTGAATATAGTGGACATTAGGACATAAATGTTACAGTATATTTATATATATAACATGAAATCAATTTTTCATGGTCATTATATGGAAACTGAATAATCAAGATACTTGGCAGTACCTTCTATGATCTATATAAATAATGAATTTGTAATTACATACAGATTTCTCGATGAAATTAAATTAGTTTATGAAATAACATATTTTTACAAGACACATCATATAATAGGTTAATTTTAGAAATTAATAAAACCTATCAAGTCTTTTAAAAATTAGAAAATTTAGAGGCTCTCAATTATTTAGGACTCCATAAAACATGGGATGAAAATTCACCAAGGTGATGTTACTCCACAACTCAATTCACAAGGTCTTATGAAACTCCTACTCTATACATTAACAAATTAATCATGGTGAAATATATGAGACTTATATGATTAAGACACAACATGTAGGTAGGCTTTTTCATAGAAAACATATTAGTGAAAATGTTTATATAACCAAACCCATGTAGTTAAGAAACTAATGGTCATCTAACTCATTTGTGATATTCCAAGAATACTATAAAAATAATCACATGGGAATTTAAATATGATATCATGACTTCAATGGATCCATACCTCAACTTTATTTTCTAAATAGTCTATAGACACACCGTATCAATAAAATCAAGATGAAATAAATCCAATGTATAGAAAATATATTCTCAAATCCTAAATCACAACTAGAAACCCATCTCTACCTTGAAGAAGGATAGAAAGTAATACCAAGTACAAAGACTATTAATCATATCACTTAATGGAACCCATTATACATTTCACATGGTTATAAAGAATACCCTCAACAATCCCAGAACCCATAGAACATAAAAATTATACCAACTATGATTTTCCAACATGATTTGACGAATCCATTTTAAATGTGGTCTCATGAAAGAAACAAATTACAGAAAAGTAATCTAGATACAATTTATTTATATTTTTAATCATGAAACAAAATTTCAGCATTTAATCAATCTGTTGATCATTTCTTTTTACTCAACCATGCTCCAGGATTTTTGGAAAAAACCATCTATATTTGACCATCCCTATTACTCTGAGGTATCACATCCATGGTTACTGGAAACGTAATATGATACTTCTAGTTAGTTTCTAATGTCTATCATATCCTAATTCCCCACTGTAAGTGAGTATAATACCCAAGGTATACCAAATTAAAACGTTTTCCTCCTGATATTACATAACACTCCAATAAAGACAAATTAAATTCTTAAGCCACTTGGAGTATACCGATATACAAGAATTTTTTATTCTAAAGGTGTATTCATGATATAACTCATTTAGTACCTATATAATATCTTACACTAAAATATTCATTTAATTAATTTAATTTTTTATCAATTAACATTCCTTATCTATAAAAATTGGTATAAATCATGATAAAATTTTATGGTATTTCCATGGATAAAATTTAATGTGACATGCAGTGGATAACTCATAGACGATCATCATCCATACCATGAGAAAATAACAAATTTGATATTTAATGTCACCAGTTAATTTCACCATATTTTCTCAAAATAAATTTATAATATCTCTAATCCCCTTACCATAAGAAAAAAAAAGTTTCATGTTCCATTCATCTCCACTGGATTTCCCCTAACTATATTTCTAAAAATTCTAATTTTTTAGGATTGATTTCACAACACTGTAGTGAAATATATCATGATCCCTAAACACAAACCCTTAAAATCAAGAAGGGGTAGGGGATGTAGAATTGGAGGAATAAAATAAGGTAATAACCTTATCATATGTAAATAAATAGATCTAGTGGAGAATCCACACAAATGAGAAACAAAAGACATAAAATGAAGAGAAATAAGGGAGATAGGGATGAATAAATAAAATTTATATATTGAAACTATGGAAGAAATGAAATGGGAAAACTTAAAATGATGATTCAACACCATATAAACGCCGTAGAAAAAAATGGTTAAAACTTTATTCTATATTAGTTACCCAATTTCTTATTTACCACCATGTATAGGTCTACTTAGAAATGGTAATCCATGTGTTACTATTTCCCATGAATTTTCACAGGGTAGCCATTTCCTTCCAACTACTATTTTTTTTCAAAAACCCTATAAACCTTGATAAGATCTTCCACTAACACCAAAATATAATGTGATCACTTAAAACCATCCTTCCTTTATTTCCTAATTCTTAAAAAATCAAATAAATCCCTAATTAAAACCCTATGATGACAATCAATGAAAATTCAAATTTCCTTTAAATTCACTGATCCATAATAACACTAGTTTATATATAAAAGAAGTTATGAAATATAAATAAAATAAAATATATAAATATGTGTTTTTGGTAATGGATGAATTATCATCTTTAATTTTCTATTTATTACCCACTTTCCTTGGAATATTATATCCATGACACATCATGGAAGGAGTATTCAAAAATATACCTATAAATCAAATATATAAAAGTTCAACCTATCCACTTATTCCATACCACACCTATCATTTTGTTTCATATTAAATATTATACTCAATTACCACCTTTATATTCCTCTGGTATGTTGATAGGATTCAGGTTATAATAAAATGCTCCAAATCATTTATTTTAATAAGGGTCATTATGGGAAGATTAAACACTTTAATGTAATTATAATCTTCTCCTTAACTATTTCGTTTTTCTTATTTCTATTCTTCTTCAAGAATACTATTTAACAATAGAATAAAACATAATTTATGAAATTACTCTATAGTAAAGGTGATATTTTAGTACGATAACAAAGTAATATTACAATTTTTATAGTATGGTCTTATTTGGTTTAGTTTAACCGTTTACATGACTGATGTTAAAATTTTTACATAATTGATGATTATAAAATCCTAAATACTGGTAATATATGGTATTAATTAGAAATATACATGGAATAGTGGTCCCACTAGACCAAATAATACTCACCTGACAAAAGAGACTTATTTAGACAACGTTTTGCCTCCTATATTAAAAGTGTTTTTTTAAAGATTGGTTAATGGTAGAGCCATGCATAAAATTTATTTCTTGACCTGATATATCTCTTTATTATTCCTATTATTATATATTATAATATTTTTTTAAAATGATATATTTTCCATTTTTTAAACTGCTCATATATATATATATTATTTAATATAATAATATTTTATGGATTGGATAAAAGTGAAATTTAAAATTTTAAAAATAAATATAATAATATTTTTTCTAATGATATATTAATAACTTATTCAAGAGGAGGTCAGTCTAGGAAAACCTAATTAATACATGGGATAGTTTTTTTGGCCTGAACCCTATTATAATGACACATGTATCGGTCTATTATAAATGATGAATTTATGTTCAATTTGTATATACTGAATAGTAATATATAAAAATTTATTCCTTTTTAAAATAACATTGATTTATAGATCAAATAATAAAAATTATTAAGTCATAGAGGTTTTTATATAAAATATAACCATAACATTCATCAAATAATCATTAAAAACCATAACTACATAAAACATATATATACCATTTCTTATGAATTTTATTTTTAATGAAAACATAGTCTAGGTTCATGTATTGAAACATCCACATCTAAATAACTTTGGAAATATGGAATAAATAATAATATTATAATAATATTGACTGTTATTTATTAATAAATGTGTAATAAAAGATAAATAAAAATTAAAATATATAAAAAATACATATTAGGATTTGGGTATTTTGTATTTTCAGACCATAACATTTTTTCCATAAATCTATATTTTTTATTTTAAATGTTAATGATATATATTTTTTACAAAAATATAAAATATATTTTCTAAATTATTTATAATAAAACTTTATATCTATTTCATAGATATGGGTTATTTAATAAATTTTTAAAATT
Source organism: Viscum album (assembly GCA_963277665.1). NCBI lineage: Eukaryota > Viridiplantae > Streptophyta > Magnoliopsida > Santalales > Viscaceae > Viscum > Viscum album. The sequence continues at coordinate 838,326,057 of OY728125.1, read as the reverse complement.
CTAAAATAATCTCTTTGATTTCTTTATCATTTACAACTTTTACCTATATGTATCTTTTAAATTATATTTATTTCTGATCAATTTTAGTTTATTGGGATTCATATTATTAATTTAAAATTTAAAATCCTTTTTTTTCACCATTTATAATTGATTTTGAAAGAGAAATGTAAATTTATTTTAATGAAATTTTTGATACAATATTAAGAAAACACTTTTTAGGAAATTTCTTATATTTTCATTTATTACATTAGAAAATCAATAATTTATAATTAATTTATGCTATTCCTGTAACACCCTAAATAATAAATTAAGATATAATTATTTTGGTGATTATATTTTTTACCAATTATTATAATATCTGTTATATTCTAGGTGAAATCAAATTAAAAAAATTAGTATCCCATATTTATTTTCATAGGTTAACCAATAAATGATATTAAAGGATGTAATATTTTTTGGGTGGTACACATTACCTGAGAGTTATCATTATGTGATTAGTGAGAACATAATTATATATCCACCTAATGAATCTATTATTGTTTATATGTCCTGGGAAAATATATATGTCATATGAAAGGTTATCCTATCCAACTATGTTGTGGTACATGCTTATCCAATATGATATGATGTCATTGGTAGATATCAACATCATATTGTACGATTTTTTATATTTACGCGTGTCAGATGTTCTTTTTTTTTTGGTAATGGGGTTCATGACTATTGACTCAAAATTTTCTCCAATGTTATAAGATTTAATTTCAATATCATTTTTATGGATTATAGGACAAAAATTATAATCCTAATCTCATACATCATGATCACGTCTTATGATTTTATTATCTAATTCATTTAATCTAGTCATTTTTATTATGTTTACTACCCTTACATGTTTATGATATATTGGTAAATTCATTATATAATATTGATATATTTGATTCTATTATTGATCATATATTACCATATTTTTCTTATCTTTCCCATTTCCTCAAGTAACTAAGAATAATGTTATGTCTGATATTTGTAGATGGTAACTATGTGTAAGAAATATTTTTATAGAAATGATGTTGTATTGTAAAATATTATTTTTATATATCAAATATCTAATGACAAAAAATTTCTATTTTAGAGGATTGTAATTTATTTGTGAGTTTAAATGATTAATCACTTAAAATGATATAAAATATTAGAATGTTATATTCGGGTTATCTTGTTGAAGGCTGATTAAATAATATTATATTTTAAAACAGGTTAAGTGAGTATGGTATTCCATATTTTATAAATATTGAAAAATTATAGAATTCAGAAAAGGGAGTGTTGGGATATCACCCCCTCTCTCATTTCTTTATTGTATAATTTTTTATAATGTGGGAGAAAGGTAAAAAAATAAATCTAAAGGTATAAATTTTCTCAATTTGGGTGTTTATATCTTGTTGGATTTTTTATAAGGGTAAAGATAATAGTACAATGTATATATATGAAATTTTTGTTTGTAATGTTTTTCTTTTATTACTTGTTTATAGTTTGCTTTATAAACTATTCTAACATGATTGTTGAAATTGTGTGTAAGAATATGATTCTATCATTATGATGAGTCATTGCTTTGATAAAATATATTTGATAGTTTTTTTTTAAGCGAATATAAGTTTATCATATATTATATTTTGATGTTATTATTAAAGACTTGAATTTTTTTATTAATCGGTGTTTTTTAAATATTATTGTTAAAGGATATATGATCCTAGTTCATTTTTTATTTACTATATATTTTTTAAAATATATATGTGATATATGGTTTATAATTTTAATATAAAATAATGATAATAATTAATAAATCATAAAAGGATTTTTTATAAAATTATCGACACCGCCATTTTGCTGGTAATATGGGAATATTCCCAGAAGTGTAATATTCATGATTGGGCTTTAGGATTTGGACTACAAAATCTAAATAATCTAACTAGGTTTTTATTTCATTACATCCTTAAGATACTTTTCTCTATAAATATTTTGGAATAATATTTATCATGGGATTGGATTCCAATGACTTGGATAAACCTTATAGGTAATCCAATATTTCTTGAATAGTTTTGTAGGTTGAATGACTATCATTAGTTGAGTGTGGTTCTATGATCATGGTCTAAGTGATTACTATTCATTGTCTATTCCATATATTCAGTTAATTGAATCGACCACATTCTTGAGAGGTTTAACTTCTTTAATCTAGGAAAAATATAAAACATTTTTGGGACTTGTTAAATTTTATAGAGAATCTTAATAATAAAATATTGTCGAAAAATATGATTAATATTGTTTTTATTACATGATGTTCTAAAAATTTAATTATTTTCAATTATGGATTTTAATTTCATTATGATGAATTAGTATTACTTATTTATAACTGATAATTCTAAATTATTATGTCATATACATTTGATAATACCCCCTATAGTTATTTATATTATTTTATAAAATATTTTATATCATTTTATTTTTGATTATTCTATCATTTTATTAGTTAATATTTGATCATGAGTTTTTTTTTCACTTTTGGTTTTGATTTCTCATAACCTTCATTGATGTACAATATTCACAAATGAAAATTGTGTTGGAAAAAATGATTTAGAGAAACTAGAACATTTACCTTTATCCTTTCATTCTTCTAACTCATGAAGATTGTATTCTATCATACTTTGGAACAAAATATAGTTTGATCAAACATGAAATGGGTAACTATGAATTATAAGTGACTAAGAATGATGAATGGATGTTAATTCAAATTTCACAAGAGAGATTTTGGGGGAATGTATCATGTCTAATAATTTAATGTACATAACCTAAATTAAGGGAAATAATGTTGAATTTTTGAGATATGATATAAAATTAATGAAAATATGTTGAGGTGCTTTAGATGATCCTTGTGAATTGGGATTCAGTAGAATTAGAGGGTTGATTAGAGATAAAAGATCTAGTGATGAATGTTTCCTGAATATTAGATAAACCAAGTCACTAGATAATGAAACATTTTATACATAGTCTATGGTTATCTATGTCACAAGTCATTTCATTTTATATTTGTAGTTATATAGTTTATTATTTAATTTTTTTTACATGTGGTGTAACATTAGGACATGTAAATATGTATGACTCTACAAGAATCAACTTATACCTGAGTATATTCCAAGATAACGTTTGGCCCTACTCCTTATATGGTCTGACCAAATTGTCATGTGTCTCTATAACAAGATTTGGGATCCTCTACCGGTACACAACTTAGTCATTCAAAGACTCCACAAACCATGCAATTAGTGAAAAATATTTGTACATTGAATACTTCAAATGTATTCCCAAGGTAGAATTTTCCAAAATTTTCCACATGTATCAGAAAGAAAAGAATTTATTGGAATCACCATGTTAGTTTACCTCACATAAACAAGATTGTGAAAATATGTTCCTAAATACAATTAAGTCCTACATGCCATGTATTCCAGAGTATATTATTTACTCTAATAATTTTACAATAGTTTTAATAACATCTCATCAGAGTATCTGAACCATAAATATAAATATTTCATTCAATGATTTTTTAAATATAGTGTGTGATTATTCACAATACTTCGTCATTTTAAAAGTCTTTAATATGTATTTATAATAGTCATAGAGTTTATGTATTGTCCCATGTGTTCGGGAAAATCAATTATGTATGAGGTTTAATTACTCCCACATAGATATTCCCATGACTGGACATAGTCCCCTAATAAATAGATATTTTCAGTACTCCTTATTGTGTTGGGGTAATGTTTAATACAAGGGTCAAGTAATTCCTCAATACTTGTTCACACACGTCAATGATGCGTGTTCCCCTTTAAATTATGCATAATTCCATTATAATGTTTTCCTGTAATTGGTGTACTTATGTTTTCATAGAATTTAGGATATTACTACTTCTATATACTGTATAAATTTAATGGATATAACCTACTGAAAATTAAGATCCCTTTTAATATTGGATTCCTTGTTCACTTATATCACATTTGGGATCATCCTTACTAAGCTGAAATATTATCCAATCACTCTATAGTTTTTTTAATCAATCCTAGTAGATATTTATATACCACCAATTCATAGTCCTTATACCCATAAGTATTGTGTTTGTGAAAATGATGCACAGTTTGATGGTGAATTTTATTTATGTTTGGATAGGAAAAATCTAAGATTGAAGGTGTCTAATTCATTTTCTACTAAACATAAAGTTTTCATGATATATATATATTATATATATCCTAATTATTTGTGGTTTTTTAACCCATTTTTATTATATGATGATATTATATCTTTTATATAAATATTAATTATATTTAAAAAACACATGTTTGATGACCATAATAGTTTAGTTCCACTAGATAAAAGGTACAAAATCTTCTAATTTGGGGAATGATATTCAATATCTCTAACAAATATCTTCTCATTTAGTAATTTTCATAGAAATAGACTACTTATAACCTTTCTTGACAACCAAGGTAGAGGAAACATAAAAACATGTGAACATAGATTCTTAGTAAGGGTAATCAAGGAATACACATAATCATAACATTTTAAAATCATACCACACAAATAATAGATTACAATAATGAGTTATGGAATTAATCTTGGAATTACATAAGACAATAATCATATTTAATAACAAAACATGATACTTGAGAACATTACATTGGAGTTAGACATATATTTTTGGAATACAATCAATTTTATAACCTTTTGAACATTTATAAACAGAGTCATATTCACTCATTAAGTTATGGAAATGAAATTAGGACCTCACATAAACATATGGACATGTAACCAGGTCCTCACATAATTATATGGACATGAAATATAGGTCCATTCATAACACTATAAACATGAAATCTGGTCCATTCAAACATTGTGAACATGTAATTAGTTCCATGCACAACATTTTAAACATTTAAATAGGCTCATGGATAACATTGTGAAAATGTAATTAGTTTCATGTGTATCATTGTTAATATAGAATCACATTCATGAATATTATATTTAGACATGATTTATCAATATTTATCCAATGTATTAGAGGGTTAAATAGGCCCCATCCATCACATAATCAAAATCATATATATATGTGCCACAAGATCATAAAACATAAATCATTTCATAACCAAATGTAAGTAATGTGTTTAATAAAACATTTCACCATAAAATGACACATAAAAGGTGATGAGCTTCATAATAAATTTATAATAGTATAACTTGTAGATGGGAAATGGGTTTTATAAACATCCTTTCATCATAAAATAGTCATATTATTAATAATAATGTTATCCTAGGAGAATATAACAAGAAAAGAATTTGTAATATCAGAGGAGGACATATTAGATGGAAAATGATTTTGATCGTTCATTTAATACATCTATTGGGGAAAAAACCTTTCTAATTTGATTTTTTAAACCATGAAATATTTAAAAAATAATTTCAATTAAAATTAACTTGAAAACATATAAAGGAATATTTAAAAATGATATAAATCATTTTTGAGGAAAATGACCTTCCTAGGTTGAATAAAATTTAAAAACCTAAAATATTTTGAAAATAATTTCATTGAAATTAACATTTGAAACATATAAATAATTATTTTAAAATAATTTACAACATTTCTTAAGTAAAATATCCATACCACATTGAAAGAACTATTTAAAACATAAAATATTTAGAAAATATTTTATTTGAAAATAAAAATGAAAAAATAGATTGGAATTTTTAAAAATAATTTAAAATTTGTTAAGAAATATAATATTCTCACATTGAAAATAGTTTAATAATTAGACAGCATTTTAAATTTTTTTATATATATTTGGTTTTGAATGAAAAATGGTTTTTGGGAGAATGAATGATTTTTCATAAAAACCATATTATTTTACACTTATGTACATAAATAGGATAAAGATGGATAAAAATATATTCTCATGAAATAACCAGAGGAGAATAAAATTCATTTGTTTTTGGAGATTTAGATTATAATATTCAATCATTGGAGTCATAATCATAAACCATCTCAGTAATCTATGAGATTGTAAAATAAAAACCTTACCACTTTTGTAACTTTGAATCGTAATTCCCAAGATAGGATGACACTAAATGAAACTCAAAATATCATGGGGATAAATTAAATATTGATATTAAATTTCAAAATGGCTATAAATATACATTATAAATAATGATAGTTTCATAACATGAATAAGTCTCAAATAATTATAATTGAGGTAAAATTTCATTACAAATTTTATAATACTTTGAATAATTATCCCAATTAAATAATTAAATCAAATGAAACATTAAATATCATTAAATGAATGGGATTTATGATATAAAAATTTAATGGGGAATTATATAATGAAAAAAATGAGTTTTTAATATTAATATGTATCTTAGAAAGAAAAGAGATACTAGAAATCCACTTACCTTCTTTCTTGACTTCTTTCACACACGTTCAAACCTCCAATTATTTGGGTATCCTCATTTTAATTGATCTAACAAATTCCTATGATAGATTTAAATCCAAAATAAGTCTTCTAGGATATGATTACTGAAGTTAGGATGCATTTTTTCGAAGGGGTTCGTCAATAAAAGGGTCTTTAGATGTGTGAGTAAGTGACGGTAGTGAGTTACCTTTTATAATTGTGGATAAGTTTCAATCTTGTAAATACCAAAAAGTATTCACTAATGGGATGTCTATGTTATCTCATATTCCTAAACAAAAGATCAATAATATAGTGTATGGATTATTTGGTCGAGAAATACCTTTAGCACATAAAATAAACACATTTTTTGATGGTATTCCTTATTATTTATGTTTACTCAAGTTTCCCATTTTAGTTGTCTACCATGGTAACTCATATCATTTTATTTAACTTCATAATTTATTCTCTATGACTAAAAATTTGAGATTTATTAGATATTTTATTTCAAATTATTCTATATATGTAATAATTTTTTTTAAATAAATACACTATGTGCGTGAACAATTAATTTTAATACTAACACATTTAATGTGAAAACCCATATTTAACATTAATCACGACAATTGATTATTACTATTGTACATAATAATTATAATAAAAGATTAAGTATACCATATTAGATAATTTTCATGACCCCATCCCACCAAATATGCCCCTCCGGAGATGGTAATTGTGAAAGGGAGATAATGACCCCCGAGTCCCGCCCCTAGTAGGAATCGGAGTGGAGACTAGAACCAAGGGTATGAGTTTTCACAAATATGGGAGGAATTACCCTTTTTATTATTTAAGATCAGGAAATAGGATGAGCCAAACACCAAAAGAAAAGGAACAAGTGAATAAAAATAAACCCAAACCTATCCCACAAGCATGTTTAAACAATTCGGAAACAATGCACAATTATAAGAAAACTCAAAATTACAATACCAAAAAAACAAGAGTACAAAAAACTGCAACAAATCCAACTGTACCTACTAGTAGGGTCCCGCGCGGCCCTGGTAGTCCTCCTATAAACATGAATGTAAATGTAGGGTGAGCATACAAGCACACTCAGTAGGGAAACCTAAATCTCTTCTACATAGGTGGGGAGACATCGTAATGCCCCGTGAGAAAACAGAAGGAACCAAAACCTAGCAAGGAATTCTATCCACCCAACCTCACCAGACACGCTCACCAAAAACACAAAACAACAGTTAGTAATAGTAGTATATAAGAAAAAGAGTATTGGTACCACGCACCATTCCCCCCCACTAGCTAGCTTCTCTTCCTAACGACAAATGTCCTGACGCTACCACACTCTTCCTTCCTACACACACCTGGGCCTCACAAACCACATATCCCACCCACACACACATAGGCCTCACAAAACACAATCACATCCCCGCCCGAACGCACCTGGGCCTCATCCTGAAGATTCATGGGAACAATAAACCTTCCCGAAGAGTCTTGGGCTAAGAATCACACCAATCGAAACCTACCCGAAGAGTCTTGGGTGTAAGGTCACCTCAAGCCATCACAGCCTATGGAATAAAGAGTAGGATGGAGCTAGTAACTAAGGGGAAAACACCCACTCTCATGAAATGGGAGTGTTCGACACTAAGTGTTCAACATGGGTGGGGTGCGACAAAACACAAAGATACAGATATATATATATGTATACCAAATACACAGCCCAACCAATGGCCTCTAAATAGAGAACTGAGCATGTTCCTTGGCACTGCTACTACAAAGCATGCATACAACAAAAAATCGCAACCCCATTCAGGTTTTCATGTTTCAACAGTATTAGTATATTAGTTCCTTTACTACTGGGAAATTATCAAACCAGATCAAGCGTTTCGTATAATAAAACCCTGTTAACCACAAATCGAGTTAAATAGAACACAATCAACACAAAACCATCCTTTTTATCATCAATAAATCCCCATTGATTGTTCCCATGTTTAATTCATTATCATTCCCCATAGTTCACTTATCAAATTTCCACATTCTTTTAACATCACAACCCATTACTGCAGCCCTGCTTCCACTATAACCACATATCCACAACCGTATCAAAAAACAAGGCTCGTGCCACATCATTTCCCCCTTAATATCATTTACTATAGCCCCACTTCCATTCCTATTCTTAAAAACACAGGATTCACCCCCCTTTTTTTCACACACCACGTAACCAAACCAACACCCACATGTTCATTATTCCATTTTGTTCAACCGGGGTGATCACACAAGGGTTCCGAATATTAATTTAATCATACAACTTTACATGATTAATCAATTCCATATTCCATAAAGTTTCCATCCACAAAAACGGTCTAGAAAGATTGGGTGACATTTAATTGCGCAAGCAAAGGCCCCCAACGAACGTGATTTTCAGTAGTCATAATCCTATTCAATTCAGAACATAAAAATAAGATAAACAACGATAATCATAACAACTTCCCCATCCCCGTTCATTAAGATAGTTATTATCTTCATTAAACTAGTTCAACTATGTTGCGTGAATGGAAGATGACACCCATCCCGCATGATGCACAAATTAGAGAGACTAAGGTAAGATACCTACCTCAATAGGTTCTGATCACAACGCTCTCCCATACCAACTTTAGAAGACGTCAGTCGGCATCCGTCCCTTTTGTCAAAACCCCAAAAAAATCTCGTCGAGTGGCATATGGGAAGGAAAGGCCGAAGGGAAAAAAACAGATCCAAGCTCAGAAGTTCTGACTCGTCGTTATGATCTCGTGACCACTGACGGATCGTAAATCGGAGCTCGAACGAAGAAGTTATGGAAGAAAAGAGCTTTGGAGTCTCTAGGGAGGGCTCCGCTCGATGGAATGGGGAGGATGGGGATGATTTGAGAAGGAGGAGAGCCCCCTCCTTTTATAGGCGGGAAAAACTAATGTACACGGCGTGTACTTCCTAGTACATGACGTGTACTAGGCCATTTCACAAGGTCGCCACACGGCTTCCAAAACGGCATTCAACATGGCACACGGTCGTTGACTGGTCAACACACAGTTTGAGGGTAACATGTACGCAGGGAGAAACTACATGGCATGTAGGATGGGATACATGGCGTGTACTTATTTATTTCACGTGGCAAGGACATAGCTTCAACATGGGGTATACCCGACAAGGTGGTACATGGCGTGTACTCACACTACACGACATGTAGTTACAAGAATTCTGAAAAGTGTGGGAAAAGTCCATTCTACCCTCCAGATCACTTCATGACCTTCTTTTCTACAAAGGAATGGGACGGAGAGGTCTGGGTCATTACATCAGATACCTCTTAAAACATTATCATCCCTGAGAATTCAAAAACCAACCCATAGGACCCAACAAGATACCTCTTAGTGATCTTGTTATAATACGAACCCAACCAACAACCCAAATCATATGTGTTAGGAATTCCATCTCCTATGTCGAGATATTATCCACTTTAGGCGGCACTGACTCACCTGCACGAGTTTAATCGCATCTACATAAATGCGTCTCGATTAAGAATTGGTTCTTCCCACTTCCATAAATTATGATTTTTCAACTTACACAGCCCCCAACACCGTATAACCAACACACTACCTGAACACGTGGCAGGGGGAACTTCCTTCTCCCATGTTGAGATATTATTTTCTTTAGGCGGCACTGGCTCGCCTTCATGGGTTCAATCACATCCTCATTAACACGTCTATATTAAGGATCAAGTTTTTCCCTTTCCCCGCACATCCGAACATGTTACACACTTCCAGAGAACAAGGAAACAAAATGTATCACAACCGACAAGCCAATAATTCAATATATCAATGGTATAGAGTATAAAATCAAAACAAAGCTTAGAATAAAAAAGAAAAACACTAGTCAAAACATCTCCAGGTACTGAGCATGCATCTATGACTCCTGCTCCCATGTGCTCTCTTAGAGGCCGCCATGCCTCCATAACACACGAACCATGGCGATGGTTCGTCCACAAAGCACCTTCTCTTTATGATTCTTGATTCTAACTGGTCATTACTCAAAGGTCGTGTCGTCTCCCATATCTAACACTCCCCAGTCGATAACGTGAGAGTCATCGTGTACGTACCGATGAAGTTGGGAGATGTGGAAGACGTCCTGAAACTTCTCCAACTGAGGTGGCAGGGCCAGCTGATACGCCACCTCTCCGACTCGCCTCAACACCTCGAAAGGTCCAATGAACCTAGGGGAGAGCTTACACCCCTTCCCAAACCTCTTCTGACCCCATCAAGGGGAAACCTTCAAGAACACATGATCTCCCACCTCGAACTCGAAGGGCCTCCTCCGACGATCAGCATAAGACTTCTTTCGGTCCGGAGACGCTTTCATCCTCTCACGCACAAGCTGAACTTTCTCTATGGTGATATGTATTATCTCTGGTCCAAGAGCACCTGTCTCACCAACCTCTGCCTAGTAAATGGGTGAACAACATGGTCTTCCATGAAAATACTCAAACGGTCCCATGCAAATAGTAGAGTGGAAGCTGTTGTTGTAGGAAAAATCTACTAAAGTCAAGGGTCGCACCCATGATCCTCTAAAATACAGAATGCATGCTCATAGCATGTCCTCCAACATCTGGATAGTCTGATCTGTATGCCCATCGGTCTGAGGGTGGAAAGTAGTGCTAAGGCATAGCTGGGTGCCAAAAGCTTGTTGTAACCCCCTCCAGACTCATGAGGTAAACTGAGTATCCCGATCTGAGATGATAGTCTTCCATCAAAATGCACCACCTCATCTATGTACCTCTGTTATAAGTACTCACCAGGCCCGACTCTTTAATTGCTAAGAAGTGAGCTGATTTGGTCAGTCGATCCACCACTACTAAGATAGCATCATAACCACCCTGAGCTCTGGGTAGTCCTGTGACGAAGTCCATTGAGATGTCATCCCACTTCCATTCGGGGACATCTAAAGGTTGCAACAAACCACTGGGAACACGGTGTTCAACCTTTACTTGCTGACACACTAGGCACTTTGGCACACACTCCGCCACTACCCGCTTCACCCCGGGCCACCAAAACAGTTCCCTCAGGCCTCGGTACATTTTTTAAACTCACGGATGTACCGTCAAGGCTGAGCTATGGAACTCACGGAAAAATCCATCACATATCGCCTCCGGAACAAATAACATTCCATGAAAAAGCATCCGATGTCAGCTGTCCTCTAACCATCCTTCTAGAGCATTTCCCTGATCGATATGATCCTGCATTACTTCCGCCTTGGAGTTTACCCACTGAGACTCTTCCACCTGCTGAAACAAGTAATACTACACCATCATCTAAAACAAACAACCTCTAACACCCTCTACCCTTGCATCCAATGAAAGGAAGCCGACTCTCCCAATGATTTCCAAGCATCAGCAGATTCCCAAACCAATTCCTTATGCGACTTCCTCCTCATGGCATCAGCCACAACGTTTCCCTTACCTTCAGTGTAAGTGATCTTTAAGTCATAGTCTTGGAGAAACTCGACCCATCTCCACTGCCGTAAGTTCAGGTCACGCTGGGAGAAGATATAACGTAAGCTCTTGTGATCTGAGAAGACCACAAAGAACTCCTCAAAGAGGTAATGTTGCCAAAACATTAATTCAAAAACTACTTCTACAAGCTCTAGGTCATGGGTGGCATAGTTACACTCGTGAGGGCGCAACTACCTAGACCCATAACAGATCTCACCCTTCTTTTTCATTAGTACGAACCCCAAACCAAGACCAGAAGCATCTTAAAACACCTCATAAAAGAACCCTTCCTCTGGAAACCTGTGTACTAGAGCACTGACCAACTTCTCTTTCAGGTACACTACTGGAAAAACAGGTATTTGCGACGGGCTATTTGCGACGGGATCCCGTCGCAAATAGCCCGTTGCGGAAAACGCCGTCGCAACTAAACTTATTTGCGACGGGACCGTCGCTAAAGCCCTTTTTTGCGACGGGCATTCTCCCCGTCGCAAATAGTATTCCGTATTTTTGTAAAAAACTTTTTAAACAGTTATTGCGACGGGCCCATCGCAAAAACTATTTGCGACGGGTCCCGGCGCAAAAGGTATTTGCGACGGGCCCGTCGCAATAACGTTTTTTTTAAAAAATAAAAAAATTAATAATACTAGTATTTGCGACGGGAACCGGGACCCGTCGCAAATACTATTCATAGTAATTGCGACGGGTCCCGTCGCAATTACTCTTTTTAAAAAAAATAAAAAAATATTAATAATACTAGTATTTGCGACGGGCATAGTATCCCGTCGCAAATACTATAAAAAAAATAAAAAAAATAAATTATTAATAAATTATTTTAATTAATATAATAATAGAATTATAATTTACAAATGAAAATAATAAATTATTTTAATTACTATAATAATAGTAGAATTATAATTCAAAAATAAAAATAATAGAATACTAATAAATAATTTAATTAATATAATAATATTATAATTATAATTCATAAATAAAAAAAATATTAATAAGTTATTTTAATTAATATAAAAATAATAGAATTATTTTACATTCAAATATTAAAATAATTCAAGTATTACAAAAAAATAATTAAATTATAATATTATAAAATTTTAATATATATATAAAATTTTAATATATATATAAAATTTAATATTATAAAATATAAATATTATTATTATTCATATTAATATTGTTATTTAAAAATATAATATTATTAATATTTTATAATGAGACAGAAACTACGAATAGAAAAAAAAATATTTTGATTTCACAAATTTTATAACAGAAATACAAACTCTAATCTGTAGGAGGGGGGGGGGGGGGAGGTGGGGGATCTGCAGATGGTGGTGGAGGAAACTCCATCCCTAAAGCATGAGTGAGTCGGCGCATGTACTCCATCTGCTCCTGATGCTGCTGCTGCCACCGACTCGTCTGCTCCTCGTACAGCTGCTGCTGGCGTCGACGCTCCTCCTCATGCTGCTGACGTATCTGCTCCTGCTCCTGTCGGAGACTCTCTATCTGTGCAGTCTGAGATCGCAACTGCTCCTCATACTGTGTAGAAGAAGATGCACGAGCTCCCCTCGAGCTGGACGCCGACATCGCAGCACTGCCATAATAATCTCCGGGAGTCAGTCGAGAGCCGATACCAACTACCCGGCCCTTCTCGAAGGCATACTGGGTGGCCTGCATCCATGCCGCCTCATCAAACTGACGGGCAGTGGTCTGATCTGATGACTCGGCCTGACTCTCAGGCCGGGCCTGTGCCGCTGCGGCCTCATATGACTCCTATAGTTGCAATTTAAAATTAAAATTGTGAATATATTATATGCAGTTAATTTTTAAACTTGAAAACAAATAATACTGACCACGATGTGATGCTGAAGATCACCTCTGAGCTCCCCAGTAGCAGGATCACTATACATCCTCCGATATACGTCGTACTCTGTAATATCGGGGTGCTCGACAGCCTATAAGAATAAAAAATAAACTGTTAATATTTATAGTTATATAAAATATTTATAAATAATGTACGTACCAGATGCTGTCTATGAGTACTGAAAGAACGACTCCCAGCTCGATGAGTCACCTCCTGCCTCCCCCGATTCTGCCTCCCCACCGATGATCTCCTCTGAAAGGCACCACTCAACCAGTGCGCACATAATCCATCCCATACATGGGATGAAATGTACTCTGGTCGGTGTGCTCTACATGACTCCTCAAAATCTGACACTCCTGCTTTCTTCATCGCAGCTTTTCTTAAATTGTGCAAAAACTGACGAAGGCGATCACGCATGGCCACCTCCCATGCCTCGTGGATGGCGTCACGCATGGTATCCTCGATCGGATACCATAAACCCTACAAATAAATCAAAATATCAAGTTAGAAATGAAATAATTTTCAAAATAAAAATTATTTATTTACGTACGTACCAACCAATGGCCGAACATGGCCTGCTGCACATCAATGGGAATCTGCTCCCATGTGGTCCACGGCTGAGAGAAATAGTTGCGCAAAATAGCGCTGCCCTGTCCGACTGCTATATGCGAAAAACTGAAAAAATAATAAACATTTATTATGTGAATAGATTAATGAAATCTTAGTCAAATTCACAGGTTATTACACAGGTTATCACACCTCCGGGTGCGCGGATCAAACCCAAGACGTGGACGTCGCTCGGGGACGGGGTCAGGAATCATCAATCGTGCAAGACCGCGCCCCCTCCGCGTACTCCCTGGAGCGGCTGCAGGCTGAGGGTCATCTGCCAGCAACTCATCCGCATCGAAAGGCAGGTCAGCCTCCGCCAACTCACGAAATGTGGCCTCGTCCATCTGAAACAGAAAATGTTAATATTAGCAAATAATTGATAATTACTATTATATATACATATATATACATATTATGATTGTATATAAATACCATGGAATTCTATAAGTGTTCATCTTCATCATCATCTTCATATATGTCAATGTCATCTTCATATTCCTCCTCAACATCATCGATATCCATTCGAGTTGCAGTTGCTTCATCTCTTACCATTTCAAATTCATGTGTGACATCATTAACATCATCGTCATCACCGACTCTTAAATGTGGGGTGTCGTCATCGATACTCATATCTCTTTGTAAAAAAGATTGATTTTGAGTACTCTCTTGAAAAACTTCAATTCTTTGCACATCAGTGAAAGCACATTCACTTTGACTAAACTGATTGTCTCGAATTTTGATTTTTATTACACTCCACCAATCAGTCAAGTCTCTTGATGTTGCACAGTACTTTGCATAATAAACTTGATATGCCTGTTGAGCCAATAAGAATGGTTCATTTACTGCGAGAACACTTTTACATTTAATATCGATGATTCCATGAGTCGGATGAACACACACGCCTCTCTCTGTATCCAACCACCGACATTTGAACATGGTTATGTAATGTTGTCCAAGATAACAGAGTTCAATGATTTCATCAAGCATGCCATAAAAGTCAACTTCATTTTCTCGATGATGAGATCCTCTCAAGCTAACTCCACTGTTCATTGTTTTTTTCGATTCCCCATATGCATGCGTGTGGAATCGAAATCCATTCACCACATATGCATTATAAGTTTTAACAAGTTTGGAAGGTGGGTTACTCAATACACAGAGCCGTTTGTCAATTTTATCAGCATGTCGAGACACCTGAAGATTTGTGAAATAATTATCAATATAGTAAACTATACATTGAATGAGTTGCTAAATGATAAAGAATTTATGTTACCAGTTTTTGAAACCACTGAGAGAAATTTTTCAGTCGCCTTTCTTCGAGAGCAGCTGCTGTAATTTGTGGAATTTGTTTCTTGATATGATTATCATACAACCTATAAAAACCAAAGTTACTTACTGTAACATAAATGATAGAATAAGTGATATAAACACTTACAGTACAACTGATGTCATCTCTTCACAGTTGAGCAGAACATACGTATGAGCTCTATGATGTTCATCATCTGAAAGCCAGCGTTCAGAAACTCCACCAAAACCAAGCTCTGACTGGTTGAAAACAGATAATTGATTGTCGATTTCATCAATATTCCTCTCATTCCGTCCCATTCGGTTGTGTTTTGAAGGATACTCAGATTCAAAATAATGGGAGCAGAAAAAAGATATTTCCTCTTGCAAATAAGCTTCTGCAATAGATCCTTCAACAGATGCTTTGTTGCGTACTTTTCTTTTCAATTTTTGCATGCATCTTTCAAATGGGTACATCCATCGAAACTGTACCGGACCTCCACATTTGGCTTCATATGGAAAATGTAACATCAAATGTTCCATTGAGTCGAAGAAAGACGGCGGGAATATTTTTTCCAGTTTACATATAATTACAACAACATCTTTTTCAAGTTTGCCTAGAGCATCATAATCTGCCGTAGCCGCACAAATTTCCCGAAAAAAATGAGACATGTCTGTTATGGAATCCCAAATCACAGAATTCAACAGACCTCTTAATCCAATTGGTAGAAGTCTCTCCATTATAACATGACAATCATGACTTTTCAATCCAGTAATATGACCATTCTTTACACATCTACCCAAATTGGAAGCACAGCCATCTGGAAGTCTCAAATCTGCAATCCACTGACAAAATAATAAACGGTTTTCTTTAGACAGTGTATAAGCTGCTTTTGGTTTCAGTAACCTTTCTGTTCTGACATTCTCAAATAGTTCCAATTCTGGACGTCTGCAAATTTGGGCAAGATCTAAACGTGCATTTACATTGTCTTTGCTCTTTCCTGGCGTATCCAAAACTGTATGAAACAAATTATCAAAACAGTTCTTCTCAATATGCATGACATCTAACATGTGTCGGACCAACAAATCAGACCAACATGAATATTGACTACCATAAGATCCAAACGGACAGAAACCATCAGTGGAAAGGCCCAGTCGAACATTTCTAGCTTCTAAAGCAAATGATGGATGCACTCTATCAAAATGTTTCCATGAATCACCATCGGCTGGATGATTCAAGCTTTTATCGGTTGAAATATTCTCTTTATGCCATGACATCATTGTCGCTGTATTCTTAGACATGAATAAACGCTGAAGTCTGGATGTAAGCGGAAAATATCTCAACTGTTTTACAGGAATCAAACCAGACTTCCCGTGTTGTCCTTCTTTATATCTCTGTTGCCCACATGTGGGACAACTATCCAACGACTCATTTTCCCCTGAATATAAAATGCAGTCATTTGAACATGCATGAATCTTCTGACAAGTAAGTCCCAAATTTCGAACCAACCTCTTACTTTCATAGTAATTTGCAGGTAAAACATTTCCTTCGGGTAACAGTGTTTTCAGCAAAGAAAATATCTGGTCAAAACATGTGTTTGACATTCCGTTATCTGATTTGATAGCCATAAATTTTGCAACTGCTTCTAATTTGCTCATCTTGCAGCCAGGATATAATGCATCCTCAGCAGACTTCAACAACTCATAAAATTCAGACGGTCCCAACTCAGGATTTGAAGCTATATCAGCCGGAGTTTCTGTATGTTGAACAGATGAACCTGCAACATCATGTACTAAATCTTGAAACTGGGATGGATCCGGAATCAAGTTGGTATCATCTGCTCTGGAACTGCGTTCACCGTGTTGATACCAAAAAACATAATCTGCTTGAAAACCAAAACGCAAGAGATGTTCCCCCACTTTGTCAAACGTGTCAAACGTTCTCAATGCACATTTTCTGCAAGGGCATTTTATCTTTCCTTCTGAAACAAATTCTGAATTTGATGCCGCAAATGATAAAAAAATCTCCACACCCTCTATATATACTGGATTTAAACCAGAACCATTTGGATTTCTACGTTGATTTATCCATATGCGGTCATCTAATAATGACTGTTGATGACCTCGTTGTTCCATATTTTTCTATAAAATATAAAAGCATTACTGGTTTTGAATAATTTTTTAGAAAAAACACTCAAGCAAGGATTACTAATTATTACAATTTATTACTAATTATTACAATTTATTGCAAATTATTACTATTTATTACTAATTTAGCAATACTTAGCAAAAGGAAAACTGCTTGAATAATGAAAGGAAATTTGATAATCATCGTTGTGGAGATGGTTATAAATTTTCCCTTCATTATCCAAGCAGATTTCGTTTACTAATTATTAGTAATAAAAAAAATATTATCAATATTTACGAAAAAACAATATTAATATTATTAAAATAATAAAAAAAATTAAAAAATATTAAAATTATCAATATTCAGAACAAACTTTGTTCTTTTATTAACATGTTCAAATCTTAAAGGGTCGTCAATATACTTTTTTTTTGCTAAGTGTTCTTGAGTATTCCTGAGTATTCCTGAGTATTCCTGATTATTTGTGAGTATTCGTGAGTATTCGTGATTATTCGTGAGTATTCGTGATTATTCGTGAGTATTCGTGAGTATTCGTGAGTATTCGTGAGTATTCCTGAGTATTCCTGATTATTCCTAATTATTCCTGATTATTTGCAATTATTCCTAATTATTTGCAATTATTGGTAATTATTGGCAATTATTGGTCATTATTGGCAATTATTACTAATTATTCCTAATTAATCCTAATTATTCCTAATTAATCCTAATTAATCCTAATTAATCCTACTTATTCCTAATTATTCCTAATTATTACTAATTATTCCTAATTATTGCTAATTATTACTAATTATTGCTAATTATTTCTAATTATTGCTAATTATTTCTAATTATTTCTAATTATTTCTAATTATTGCTAATTATTTCTAATTATTGCTAATTATTGCTAATTATTGGTAATTATTTCTAATTATTTCTAATTATTCGTAATTATTACTAATTATTGGTAATTAATACTAATTATTGGTAATTATTGCTAATTATTGGTAATTATTGCTAATTATTGGTAATTATTGCTAATTATTGGTAATTATTGCTAATTATTGGTAATTAATACTAATTATTGGTAATTAATACTAATTATTGGTAATTATTACTAATTATTGGTAATTAATACTAATTATTCGTAATTAATACTAATTATTCCTAATTAATACTAATTATTCCTAATTAATACTAATTATTCCTAATTATTGTTAATTATTCCTAATTATTACTAATTATTGTTAATTATTCCTAATTATTCCTAATTATTGTTAATTATTCCTAATTATTCCTAATTATTGTTAATTATTCCTAATTAATACTAATTATTGGTAATTAATACTAATTATTGGTAATTATTTCTAATTATTGGTAATTAATACTAATTATTGGTAATTAATACTAATTATTCCTAATTAATACTAATTATTGGTAATTATTACTAATTATTCCTAATTAATACTAATTATTACTAATTATTGTTAATTATTCCTAATTATTACTAATTATTGTTAATTATTCCTAATTATTCCTAATTATTGTTAATTATTGGTAATTAATACTAATTATTGGTAATTAATACTAATTATTCCTAATTAATACTAATTATTCCTAATTAATACTAATTATTCCTAATTAATACTAATTATTCCTAATTAATACTAATTATTCCTAATTACTACTAATTATTCCTAATTATTACTAATTATTCCTAATTATTACTAATTATTGTTAATTATTCCTAATTATTACTAATTATCGTTAATTATTCCTAATTAATACTAATTATTGGTAATTAATACTAATTATTGGTAATTAATACTAATTATTGTTAATTAATACTAATTATTGGTAATTAATACTAATTATTGGTAATTAATACTAATTATTCCTAATTAATACTAATTATTGGTAATTATTACTAATTATTCCTAATTAATACTAATTATTCGTAATTATTCCTACTTATTGTTAATTATTCCTAATTATTACTAATTATTGTTAATTATTCCTAATTATTACTAATTATTGTTAATTATTCCTAATTATTACTAATTATTGGTAATTAATACTAATTATTGGTAATTAATACTAATTATTGGTAATTAATACTAATTATTCCTAATTAATACTAATTATTCCTAATTAATACTAATTATTGGTAATTATTACTAATTATTCCTAATTAATACTAATTATTCCTAATTATTACTAATTATTGTTAATTATTCCTAATTATTACTAATTATTGTTAATTATTCCTAATTAATACTAATTATTGGTAATTAATACTAATTATTGGTAATTAATACTAATTATTGGTAATTAATACTAATTATTGGTAATTAAGACTAATTATTGGTAATTAATACTAATTATTTGTAATTAATACTAATTATTTGTAATTAATACTAATTATTCCTAATTAATACTAATTATTGGTAATTAATACTAATTATTCCTAATTAATACTAATTATTCCTAATTATTCCTAATTATTACTAATTAATCCTAATTATTACTAATTATTCCTAATTATTACTAATTATTCCTAATTATTGTTAATTATTCCTAATTATTACTAATTAATGTTAATTATTCCTAATTATTACGAATTATTGGTAATTAATACTAATTATTACGAATTATTTGTAATTAATACTAATTATTCCTAATTATTACTAATTATTGGTAATTAATACTAATTATTGGTAATTAATACTAATTATTGGTAATTAATACTAATTATTCCTAATTAATACTAATTATTCCTAATTAATACTAATTATTGGTAATTATTACTAATTATTCCTAATTAATACTAATTATTCCTAATTATTACTAAATATTGTTAATTATTCCTAATTATTACTAATTATTGTTAATTATTCCTAATTAATACTAATTATTGGTAATTAATACTAATTATTGGTAATTAATACTAATTATTGGTAATTAAGACTAATTATTGGTAATTAAGACTAATTATTGGTAATTAATACTAATTATTTGTAATTAATACTAATTATTTGTAATTAATACTAATTATTCCTAATTAATACTAATTATTGGTAATTAATACTAATTATTCCTAATTAATACTAATTATTCCTAATTATTCCTAATTATTACTAATTATTCCTAATTATTACTAATTATTCCTAATTATTACTAATTATTCCTAATTATTGTTAATTATTCCTAATTATTACTAATTAATGTTAATTATTCCTAATTATTACGAATTATTGGTAATTAATACTAATTATTACGAATTATTTGTAATTAATACTAATTATTGGTAATTAATACTAATTATTGGTAATTAAGACTAATTATTGGTAATTAATACTAATTATTTGTAATTAATACTAATTATTTGTAATTAATACTAATTATTCCTAATTAATACTAATTATTTGTAATTAATACTAATTATTCCTAATTATTCCTAATTATTGGTAATTATTACTAATTATTCCTAATTAATACTAATTATTCCTAATTATTCCTAATTATTACTAATTATTCCTAATTATTCCTAATTATTACTAATTATTGTTAATTATTCGTAATTATTGTTAATTATTCCTAATTATTACTAATTATTGTTAATTATTCCTAATTATTACGAATTATTGGTAATTAATACTAATTATTGGTAATTAATACTAATTATTGGTAATTAATACTAATTATAGGTAATTAATACTAATTATTGTTAATTATTGGTAATTATTACTAATTATTCTTAATTATTGATAATTATTAGTAATTAAATGAATAATTATCAATAATTAGAAATAATTACCAATAATTACAAATAATAACATTATTAATATATTTTATTATTAATATTAAAATAATATAATTTTCTAATTTATATACAGTTCTTTTTTCATCTGTGCGTTTTCTATCTCCACATACAAATAATACATGTGAAGACAGCAAACACACAGAAAAAAGAACTGTATATATATAAAAAATTATATTATTTTAATATTAATAATAAAATAAACTAATAATGTAATAATGTTCTTATTCTTAATTATTGGTATTTATTACTAGTTATTAATATTTATTCTTAATTACTAAAAATTATTACTAATTATTCCTAATTACCATATAAACAATACTTATAATTTAAATTTATTAAATAATAAAACAATGTGAACATAATTAAATTACAACTAATTAATAATAATAGAAACTAATAAGAAATTAAAAATAAATACAAAATTAAAATGAAGATAAATACCTTGAAAATTGATCTGTTCTGATCGTTCTTCAAAACTTTAATATCAGCTCCGGAGAAAAACTCAACTCTAGAAATATAATTCTGAGAGAGAGAGAAGATAAGGAATGAGAATGAAATGAAAAAACGGATGGGGGTATTTATAGGTTAGATTATTTGCGACGGGCCCATTTGCGACGGGATTCCCGTCGCAAATAGTATTATTTGCGACGGTACCCGTCGCAAATACCTTAGCCAACATTTATTACGGTCAACCGGTAAATAGTTATTTGCGACGGGTCCCGTCGCAAATAACCACCTGCCGACATACTATTTGCGACGAGGGAATATTCCCGTCGCAAATACCTTTTACCGCCGCCGGTTATTTGCGACGGGAATATTTCCCCGTCGCAAATAAGTTTCCCGCGATTTGGCGCGCATCGCGGGAAAACTATTTGCGACGGGGAAAGCAATCCCGTCGCAAAAGCCTCCTTATTTGCGACGGGGAAATACCCCCGTCGCAAATAAGTTTTTAACATGACTATTTGCGACGGGATTTATTCCCGTCGCAAATAACCCGTCGCAATTGCTCATTTTTCCCGTAGTGGTAGTCAAAAGCTTTCTAGCACATCTCGCTCCACTGGAAGAATTGGTTCTTCATAGTCAAAGCTGTCAATGGAGCAGAAACTCAAGAGAAGTATGAAACAAACATCCAATAATATCCTGCCAACCCCAGGAAACTATGAACTTCTTCCACACTTTTGGGTGCTGCCCAAGAAACAACTGCCTCCACCATCGACGGGTCCACTGACAATCCAGCTGAGACACCATGTGCCCAAGGATGTGTACTTCTTGCATCAAGAACCTACACTTCGACAATTTCCCATAAAGTTGTTGGTGTTTAAGGTCTACCAAGACTGCCCCATGATGCTCAATGTGATCCTCCTATGATCTTGAGTAGATCAGGATGTCATCGACAAACACAACGATGAGCCGGTCCAGAAACTCTCGGAAGACAAAGTTCATAAGTCCCATGAACATAGCTGGTGCATTCGTAACTCCAAACGGCATCACTACAAACTCGAAGTACCCATACCTACACCTGAAAGCTGTCTTCGAGATGTCACTGTCTTTTACCATCAGCTGATGATATCCAGATCATAGATCAATCTTATAAAACCAACCTGCTCCCCTAAGCTGGTCGAAGAGATCATCTATCCTTGGAAGGGGGTAACGTTTCTTGACTGTTACCTGATTAAACCTTCGGTAATCTATCCATAGCCGGAAACCACAATCTGCCTTCTTTTCGAACAAAATTGGAGCACCCCATGGTGACATGCTGGGTCGAACAAAACCCTTCTCTATTAGATCGTCAATCTGAATCTGCAACTCCCGAAACTTCGAAGGTGCTGTCTAATAAGGGGCCATAGAAATCGGACGACCACCAGGATGTAAGTCTATCCCGAACTCAATGTCACATCGGGGGGTAGAGTCACAACCTCATTAGGAAAAACATCGAGGAACTCCCCAACAACCTCTGGAACATCCATCATCTCTGTATCATCTAAAACCACTGATAACCCGCCAAACAAGGAAAGGAGATGCTTCACATGCCAGCTTCCCACCTAATAGCTCCTATCACCAAAAAAAGCTACACGTTGCCCATCCACGTAGGAGAACACGACTCTTCTTCAGAAGCGGCCGATAACGGGACTAATAGAAAACAACTAGTCAATGCCTAGGATGACATCGTATGGCTGCATCTGTAGAAAAATAAGATCCCCACTAGATCGATGCGGTCCCAACGTCAGCCCACATCCTCAGAAAACACAAGATACGCTGGACTGACCTCCAACTTGTGTACTTAGCACAAGGGGTATGAAAATTCTCTCTACGTCTAGACCCAAGGCATTGGATAGACCGGGTGAAATAAGGGAGTGCAAAGCTCCCAAATCGAACTAAGTAGAAATGAGAGTGCTGAAAAAACAAATCATACCACGCACCACCTCTGGTCCTACTGGAGCTACCAACTCTGTTGCGTGCAACTGTCCACACCCAGCTCCTCTACCTCTTTGATGATGTCCAGGTGCCATAGTTGTACAGTAAACAAAGATCTCCTAAGCCCAAGTAGCAAGGAAATTTCTCAAGGTTTCATTTTATCACTTTATTTCAATTTCTTTCCCAGAACACCCAAATAAAGTAAAACACAAACATGATGATGCAATTACCTTCCCTAGGGTCTCTACCCTACAATCAATGTAGTCTCACTTGGTCGTTTGGTAGGCTCAGAGTCTTTGCATCGGATCATGGTGGGACCTAAAATCCCATGTCTATGCTAGTCTTCCCTGGCCTATGTCATGCACCAAGATCACTTAACACTATTTCCCTACCATCCCATGAAATCCTTACTGTGTCTAACTCCAGACTCCATCCTATCTCTCAACCATCACCTCTGATACCATTCTGTCACGACCCCCTCCCACCAAAGATGCCCTTCCTGAGGTGGCAATGGTGAAAGGGAGATAACAACCCCCGAGTCCCACCCCCAGTAGGACCCGGAGTGGCGACTAACACCAAGGGTATGAGTTTTCACAAATATGGGAGGCATTACACTTTTTATTATTTACGACCGGGAAATAGGATGAGTCAAACAACAAAGGAAAAGGAACAAGTAAATGAAAATAAATTCAAACCAATCCCACATGCATGTTTAAACAATTCTGAAACAAATTACAAGTACAAGAAAACTCAAAAGTACAATTCCAAAATAAACAAGAGTAAAATAAACTGCAACAACTCCAACTGTCTCGACTAGTAGGGTCCCGCACGGCCCTGGTAGTCCTCTTGGAAACCTGAAAGTAAATGTAGGGTGAGCATACAAGTATACTAAGTAGGGAATCCTAAAGCTCTCATGCACAGGTGGTGAGACATCCAAATGCCCCGTGGGAAAACCGAAGGAACCAAAACCTAGCAAGGAATTCTATCCACCCATCCTCACCAGCCACGCTCACCAAAAACCCAAAACAACAGGTAGTAGTATTAGTATATAAGAACAAGAGTATTGGGTACCCTGCACCATTTCCCCCCACTAGCTAGCTTCTCTTCCTAACGGTGAACATCCTGACGCTACCACACTCTTCCTGCCCGCACACACCTGGGACTCACAAACCACAATCACATCCCCTCCCGAACACACCTGGGCCTCATCCGGAAGATTATTGGGAATAGTAAACCTACCCGAAGTGTCTTGGGCTAATAATCACACCAATTGAAACATACCCGAAGAGTCTTGGGTGTAAGGTCGCCTCAAGACATCACAATCTATAGAAGAAGAAGCAGGAAGGAGCTAGTAACTAAGGGGAAAACACCCTCTCCCATAAAATGGGAGTGTTCGACACTAAGTTATCAACATGGATGGGGTGTGAGAAAATAGAAAGATACACATATATATATGTATACCAAACACACATCCCAACCTATGGCTTCTAAACAGATATCTGAGCACGTACCTCAGCACTACTACAAAAAAGCATGCATACAACAAACAATCCCAACCCCATTTAGGTTTTCGTGTTTCAATAGTATTAGTTTATTAGTTACATTACTACTGGGAAATTATCAAACCAGATCAAACGTTTCATATAACAAAACCCTGCCAACCACAAATCAAATTATATAGAAGACAAGCAACACAAAACCAACCATTTTATCATCAATCAATCCCCATTGATTTTCCCACATTTAATTCATTATCGTTCCCTAGAGTTCATTTATCAACTTTCCACTTTCTTTTAACATCCAACCCATTATTGTAGCCCTATTGCCACTATAACCACATCTCTGCAACCGTATCACAAAACAAGGCTCATGCCACATCATTTCCCCCATAATATCATTTACTACATCCTCACTTCCATTCCTATTCGTAATAACCCTTGATTCACCCCTCCTTTTTTTCACACACCACGTAACCAAACCAACACCCACATGTTCATTATTCCATTTTGTTCAACCGGGGTGATCACACAAGGGTTCTAGATAATCATTTAATCATCCAACTTTATCTGATTAATCAATTCCATATTCTATAAAGTTTACATCCACAAAAACAATCTAGAAATATAGGAATACATTTCATTGTGAAAGAAAAGGTCCCCAACGACCTTGATTTTCAGTAAGCATAAGCCTATTCAATTCACAACATAACAATAGGATAAACAAAGATAAACATAAAAACTTCTCCATCCCCGTTCTTTAAGCCAGTTATTCTATTCATTAAACTGGTTCAACTATGTCTCGTGAAAGTAAGGGAACACCCATCCCGCATGATGCAAAAATTAGAGAGACGAAGTTAAGATCCCTACCTCAACATGTTCTGATCACAAATCTCCCCCATATCAACTTTAGAAGATGTCAGTCAGCGTCCGTAGCTTCTGTCAAAACCTGGAAAAAACCTCATCGCGTGGAATATGGGATGGAAAGGCTGAAGGGAAAACAACAGATACAAGCTCATAAGTTCTTCCTCGTTGTTATGATCTTGTGTCCACTGACGGATCATAAATCGGAGCTCGGATGAAGAAGTTATGGATGAAAAGTGATTTGGAGTCTCTAGGGAGGGCTCTGCTCGAAGAATGGAGAGGAGAGGGATGATTTGAAAAGGAAAAGAGGCCCCCTACTTTTATAGGTGAGAAAAACTAAAGTACATGGCAAGTAGTAGTCCATTTCGCATGGTCTCCATGTGGCTTCGAACACAGAATTCATCGCGGCACACAGTCGTTGACTGGTCAACACATGGTTTGAGGGTAACGTGTACGCGGGGAGAAACTACACAGCATGTAGGATGGGATACACGGCGTGTACTTATTTATGTCACACGGAAAGGACATGGCTTCAACACGAGGTTTGCCCGGCAAGGTGGTACATGGTATGTACTCACACTACACGGCGTGTAGTTACAAAAATTCTGAACAGTGTGGGAAAAGTCCATTCTACCCTCCAGAACACTTCATGACCTTCTTTTCGACAAAGGAATGAGCCAAAGAGGTCCGGGCCATTACAATAATATAAATTATCACGATTAAAAATATGGAATCCATTTTTCAAATTCAAATCATAAACTTAGCATAATTTAATTTAAAAATAATCATGCATACACGACGAGGAAGTGGGTTTTTAAAGTGAAAATGTTCAGAAGTTTATAATGTGTTTATATAAACACTTAATATGGAATTTATTATAATGAGCTGAATTATATTAATGGATATAAGATTCCATAAATTTTACTTTAAAACATATTTTAACTTTATAAATAAAATAAATTAAATGAAAATTTTCAATTAAAATTTATTATTTTCACTATTAAACAGTAAATAAACAATTTCAGAAAAATACCCAAAAAATATACCACAATAAAATTTGGATATTCATCTTTAAAATATTATGTTATTTTTCAAATAAATATTATAAAATAGATAAAAATTAATTTTAATATATATGATCCAAATCAACATAACGTTTTTATAGAAAATATAGATTAAAGCCTAAAAATCAATTTATTATTACATCTTATCTAAAAAAACATATTACATGAATATTAAAATTTTTATTGAATATTTAATATCTAGTTACATTAATTCACTCACCAAAATAGATTATACTTATTTATTTACGTAAAAAACCATTAGTTCATATATAATTTTTTTTTTGAAAATATTTTTCTTAAATTCAAAAGGATTTTATTTTCATTTGTAATTAACTATCCTACAAAAAAATTTATTATATATACATGCATAAACCATATTTAAATAATTTAGTTAATTTTATTCATATATACTAATCCTATAACTATACGATAACTATTATATTAAATTATAATACTTTAATAGAATGTCAGGTTTCATTTAAACACAATGTTGCGTGTAATGCAGTGAAAACTGGATATTGTCTCTAACAAATTACAAACATAGTGTTTCATATAATGAAATATAAACATAGTTTTACAGGTAATACAAGACAAACCTAGGGCTCTGTGTGATTAAAATGATAAGAAATATTATTTTCATCTGTTAAACAATCCACAAAATCTAGGGGTGTTACATTCAACCCCCATTAAAATGAATTCCACTCTAAAAATTCATCTATGTCATTGAAGGATATAATCCCACATCATACAAAAGAAAAATAAAACTCCCCTTAAAAAAGGAATGATGGAAATATAATGGTTACCAAAAATAATTTGTAATAAGGTTTCTATATTATAGTTCATTGATGGGAAGTGAATATTTTGAAATGGAAGAAAAGCATAAATTATTATAATGAGTTATAGTGATCCACAATCACTTGATTTTTTTTTGATTTAAAGAAGTTTAAAGATGAAAAAACTATAAAAATGTGATAAATTATGGGTCTATTTTGTTAATTATAACTTAATGAACATAGATAACATTTTTGTTTCAATACCCTCTTCCTAATGATGATGAAATCTTTACCATCTAGATTGAGAACATATGAAAATTTTATGAATTGATATATTTCTATTTTATAGACAAAATTTCATCCTTTTTTATTCCATTAATAATTTCCACTTGATCTATTATTCAAAGAGATTCATTTTTTCAGTTGGAAGATATAAATAATATACATAATATAATGATAAGTCGTTCCTCTTATATCAGGTAAAAAATTATTAGTATTGGTTATCCAATATGGATAAATATTCAGATGGTGAAGTGATACATTAATCTTTAAAACATCATACAATGTTCAACTTAAAATATTCTATAAATAGTTAACCTATAAACCATCAAAAATTTAAAATTTATAAATAAGGCCACTAAATTTCTAAAAATCAGCATAGTATTAATCATTAAAATATCATAAAATAGCTTTTTATAGCCACACACCTAATATGTGCATATAATGGCCATATATTCTCTTAAGTACTATTAATAAATGAAATTACCATAAAATCACAGTGAAAAATAGCATTCATCATCATTTTGAATTAATCCATATATAATTAATCCCATGACATATATCCAATAATGTTGTAAACTCCATCAATGACCAATTTATCAATAAATCCTCTATTTTTTCTGAGGTCATTAATACTATCCAATTTACTATATACCTGAAAATCATATATTTATCCAATTTAAACACCATTTTCTCATCATTAGGAACATTTTAAGGGTTACCGTTACCTATTCATAAAATATAAAATTTTCATTAAATCAATTTTGTAGGTCTTCAACACCGTTCAACATATTCTTTCCAATTTTTAATGGAATTTTTGTGCAAAACCATTATATTTTTTTTATAATTGTTGATTTCCAATAAAAAATAACTTAGTTATTCCACCTCATCCATAAGTCATTAACTAGGTATCATTATCTTATTCATTAATACATCTTTCTTACAATATGAAACATGAATAATGTCTTATCATTAATATATTGCAATTTAAACATGATCATCATGTTTAACATAAAATATACTATTATAATATTCCATAACATTCATATGTCATTTGTAGTCTCCTCATCGTCAATATAATATCCATTATTCATACAACCTTGCTGATTCTCAACACCAGATCCCCCATTTGGAAATTGACTTTCCAAATTCACATTCATTCATCATATAGACCATTCATTAATTAATAAAACCTTAGAGAGATCAATATTACCATCCATTTCATTAATAGACCCTTATTTGTTTCCTTTGAAATCTCTTACTTTTCATCCTTATTATCCTTACATAAAACATTTTTTCATTCTCTTGAGGCATTGCCTGGTCTGATTCTTTCCACATTCTTGTCGTATAAGAAACTAAATCTTCTTTCCTCTATGGTATCCATTACCCAAACTCTCGACAAACAATATCCTTCTCTTCTTTTGAGAGTCGAAGAGTTAGTCGATTTTTTATACTGTTACTCATATATCATGATAAATTATTAGGAAAAATCATAATATCTTTAACTCTAGTCATTATAACATTGTGCATCTCATTAAAAAATTTCTATCACAATCAAAATTAACCCATTGCTTTCTCATTCAAACCATTGAAATAAAACCAAAAGAAATAGTATTAGAAAAACCAATCACAGTAATAAACTGCATAATCAAGAAAAATTACATATATGATTTCTAAATATTAAAACCTTATTTTAAATATATGAAACCTTCTACTTAACAAAATCCATCCATGATGATAATCTAATTAAATCCATCATGATGGTCCATAAAAACATTTTTAGATTTTCAAATAATAAACAACAGGATTGTCAAACCAAGTGTGCATCAAGGAATGTTTTCATGTGTAGGGTGATGATCGAGTCCAAATCAATGGGCCATTTTCAAATTTATTTCCCTTAGGTACCTTAGTTCCAAATCCATATCCACTTGTAATATCCTGATAAATAATTATTTTCTTGAAAACCACTTGATTTATCATTTACAAAAATAAAAGGAAAATTTCCTATAATATGACTTGTAAATATATTTTTCTTTAGAGACATCCCTAGATATAACCTTAGAAATATCCCTTGGTATATCACTACTATGTTCTCATCCTTGTTACAAAAAATTAACTAATAATTTCAATTAATAACAACTATACCACACCATTTATGATATATAGAGATATTAAATGTTTTTATTTTAATATTCATCACATTACTAAAACTTATTTATGAGGGCTATAATAGTTAAGAGCATTTATGAAATATGTACAGAATCTTCTAATTTTTTTAATGATATTAAATGTATCTAATAAAAATCTTCTCATTTAGTATTATTCATACACATACCATACCTAAAACCATTCATCATAACCTGAGGAGAGGAAACCAAAGGAAGGTTGAGCTGAAATGCTCAATAAAGGTAAATAAGGGACATATATATGTATAAAATGATCATAAGGGTATGAAAACAAGAAAACTAGTTTTGAAAATTATATCCCAAATTCCATAATTCATAAACATTAGTCATAAAATATATCACGGAATTTTATAATGTATAAATAGTAAATAAATCAATGAATGTGATCCATGAGAAAATAACATTTCTATAAGACATAGAATTGTTTCATACACATTAGATTCTTAAAATGAGAACATGTATAAATAGATATAGGTTCACCCATAATTTATGGAAATGAAATCAATCAATAATATAAAGTTATGGATATGCAACAAAGTCCAAAAATAATATTATTGGAATGAAAGAAACTTCCACACATAACACTGTAAACATGTATATGATGTCATAATTAGGTTCATGTATACCATTGCAAAAATGTATTAGGGTTCACACATGACATTGTGAACACGTAATATAGTTCATGAATTTTGTTTTATTTTTTTTGGATTATCTCTATTTTAATGGTTGAACGGGAAGCCTTACATGACCCATAGTCCCAAGGAACAAGGATTATAAATGTCCCAATACACGACCTTAAAGTCCCAATTCATGAATAACATATTTAATCATGAGTCATCCATATTTACCTAATGCATCATAGGGAGATATAGGTCACACCAATCGCATAATCAAAATTATAAATATGTGTGTTACAAGATCATAAAACATCCATCATATCATAACCACAGAAATGAAATCGGTTTCAAAAATCATTTATTCACAATATTAATCATGTAAAAGAGATGGATTTCATAATCATTTCCTCATGGTATAAACCATGGAAGATAAATGGGTTTCATATTCATCTTTCCATCATACACTATTTAACAAATGTATAATAATGGTATCCTTAGATTATATCCCCATTATGGAATATGTATAATCAATAGTTGTCATCATATATTGAAAATGAACTTGATAGGTCATTTAAAACATATTTGGGGAAAATATACATTTTATGTAACACCCAAATAATTTATTGTATGTGTATTTTTAATTTAACATCTTTGATAGCTTTCATTTCATACAACACTGAGCTTAATGGAACCACAATAAACAATTAAATATTAAGATATTAGTTGGAATAGTGATTCAACCATTGGAAATAGTAATATAGACATTAAAATAATAACCTCACCTATGAAAGTATAATCAATCATTAAGAATATCATAATGGAAAACATGATATATTATTATCATAGAATTAATAAATAAATGTTTTAAAATTGATAAATTATGTGTTGGTATTTTTTTGAAACCTAACTATTTTTAAATACTTTTATAATAAATATAATGATTTTAAAAAAATTAATTTCATAAAATATATCTGTAAATTAATATTTTTTTCATTATAATTTTAAGATAATTTAGAGAGACCATAATTATTTTTTCAATGTGTGGTAAAATCAGTTATAATATCAAAATATTTTTTTTTAATAAATGATGATTTAATTTAAAAAGAAAAATTAACATATTTAAAGTATTAATTTTATTAAATGGATTTATTTTTTAAATTTATATTATAAAAAAGTGATGGGTTTAGTTTTATTTTTTAAAAAATAGTTTAATTTTTGGTGAATAGTGGTAATTCACAGAATTTAAAATTATATGCTAAATACATGAATATTTTAGTAATGGCCAGTGTATAAAATATATAAGAACCATTTTTCCAAAGTCACATATAATAATTACTATAAATGGTAACAATAATCTATATTATTGATAGTCTTGAGCCTTAATAATAAACTAATGAAAAAAATAGTAAAATCCAATCTCATATCCCTTCAAATACAAACATCACCACCGCTTCTCCTCAAACCTTCAAAGCCTTGTAGATTATCTAAATTATTCCAAATTACCTTCCCATGCTCCTTCCAAACGTCCAAGACTTACTGGTCTTACCAAAATACCAAATACAATCATCGTAAGGAGGTTCATAAGGAGACGATATCCAAGAGGGTAAATCCACATTCTTTATCTTTGAATTATTTTATTTCCATATATTCTCGTCACATAACCTATAAAAAAGTGTATTGATAAATGTAGTATCATATATGTACTAAACTTTTACTATTTTAAAGTAATATCCATCATCATATATATTCTATTCTATTTTTGTTTTAAAAATGAAAACATCATCCATGATGTGTCAATTCACAACCTTCATAGATGATGAGTATTCATTTTCCATTAATGCCTTCATGGTTGGTAATAAATCAATTATTATTGTTAAATAATATTTTAATTTAAATATTACATGTTATCTGAGTTCTATAACCAATATATAAACATTTTATAAAATATAATGGCATAAGTCCTTGACGGTCCTAAAAACCACCAAAATAAATGAAGACCTTTTCATCAACACGTTTTCTAATGAATCATACTCACTATATATAAAAAACAGTATATTATACCATTTAATAATATTTATGTTTGTTAATACTCTATAATTTCAATTTTGGATAAGTTATTCACATTTTAAATGATCTCCCATATCTATACTGTAGGGGACACACCATAAGAGCATGAAACAAATGCTCCGGGAACAACAACATTACACATTATTACTCATAAAATTGACCATAAATGAACATATTAAAATAATGAAGAATAAAATATATGTTTAATATGTTCTTAATTAATTAATCTAATTGGATTATCAAGGATATTTATTACAATTACTAAATTATTTTGGAAATGTGGTAATGTTTTACTCGTCTAACTTCTATTTTTGTGAGATATACCTTATTCAAAAATTATTTAGTGTGTGTGTTGAATATATAATTCCATTTGATATATAATTTCAGGAATCAATTTTTTTACATGATATTTAATTTTTTAATTTGTTAATTATTACTTTTATGGGGTATATGATCTGACTCATTATAATGTGGTAATAAAATTATTAACCTAATTTATATGATTTGGGTTGAACATAAAATATAATGATTATTTAATGCTATTATGATTTTTCAAATGAATATTTATTACCTTAATTTTTATTTTCCCTACGTTTTTTAAAATTTATAGTTGTTCAGTTCATTTTATTATCATTCACATGAATGATATGATTTTTTTAACAGATGTTCATTAAAAAAATACTCTTTTAAATGATTATTTTTTAAAATGTAAAAGGAATGTTTTTTAACTTATAAAAAAATGATAATATTTTCCACATTCATTTTTTCTTTATTTTAGAAGCTTCTTTACAATAATAAAACATTAATCTCAAAGAAAATGATTTATTTTATGATTTCACCTCGTATTAAGAATAAGTTATTTCAATTTTTAAAAGGGTATTTTCCTCAAGAATTTATCCAAGTTCTTATCAAAGAATATATGTCAATTTATTCATTTAATTTGATGACTTTTTGAAGTTCATATCTAATGATACCATCTACCATATTTGGTTGAATTTTTATGGAATGTTTAACTATGTATGTGCTATTTTTATACCATTAATCATATTATAATATATGGTTTATGAATATTGTTTGGGGAATGTTATTTCATATGATATTTTGAATATTAATCTATATGTCGATTATTTTTCACCTCTTTTATAATAGGAATTCATTTTACTTGGTATGTTTCAGAAGGGTACAAATAAAACCCCTCACTACATTGGTAGGTCTCATTATTCAATCAAGAAAATGTATTGGTCGAGGCCTTACCCGTTAATATAGACTTCATGG
Organism: Viscum album; assembly: GCA_963277665.1. Classification (NCBI taxonomy): domain Eukaryota; kingdom Viridiplantae; phylum Streptophyta; class Magnoliopsida; order Santalales; family Viscaceae; genus Viscum; species Viscum album. Next base: position 838,291,310 of record OY728125.1, on the reverse strand, counting down.
CTATGGCCTTGAGGGTATGTTTTAGATATCCTGAATTATAAAGTCCCTCATTATGATATTAGTTACTGATAATTCATTTGGTTATTCAACTAGTATAATATCCCAAGTCAAGTTCTTGTCTAATGTTATTATTTATATGGAATAATTTGATCATCCTTTTTCTCATTCCATATTATGATGAATATTATATTTTAATACAATGTGTTTTAGATATTCAAAATTAATTATTGTTTATATTTATTTATAACAGATTTCTCTATATGTTTACCCTTACTGAGCATTTGAGCTCACCCCATTATTATGTTTTGTTTCCCCCCAAGATTCTAAGATGTATACTATGATCGACATATACATATAATATATAAGATGATATGGATGTTTCCAAATGAAGTTACTATGTTGTATTTCCTTAAAAATATTAATGTAATACTTATATTTTATCCAGTTTTCCAAATATACTAAACTGTTCATTCCATTAGAACATTATCACTTATAATCAATACCAATGTAATAATTTATGTTACCAGTATGATTGGGGTCTTTATATTATAATTTTAAAAAATATTTTAAAAGAAATAAAATATAAAAAAACATCATTGAAAAACACCATGAAAACTTATAGAGGATGATTTAAAAATCGTTTAAAACATTTCATGAAGGAAATTTCCTTCCCAATTTTGAAACACTTTTTAAAGGATAAAACATTTCGTAAATAATTTTTTCTAAAATAAAATTGAAAATGTATAAATTAAGCACTGAAAATTATTAAAAACACTTAATGATGAAAATATTCTTCCCACATTGAAAACAGTTTTTAAGACATAAAATATTTTGAAATATATATCTTATAAATAACATTAAAAACATATAAAGGAATATTTAAGAATTATTTAAAATATTTATTGAATAATATATCCTCCTCACTTTGAAAAAAATAAAACATATAAAATTGTGAACACATTTTCATAAAAATTGTTCTCGATGGAAAATAGTTTTTGACAAAAATGATCATTTGGTTTAACAACATTATTCTTCAAATATTAAGTAAGTGAAGTGGAAAATTAGTGGAATACATGTGTTATCATGAAATATGTATAATAGAATAAAATTAATGATTTTATTTACATATATATTATAATATTTTATCATTAGAATAATGATCATAATCAATCATGATAAATGATGAGATTTTAGCATAAAACCATTACCTATTTGGTAACATTTAATTAAAATCCACATGAAAGGATAAAATTAAATTAATCATAAAATATCATGAGAATTAATAAATTAATAAAATTATATATCTAATGGGATATATATGAACCTCATAAAATAATATTGGTGCATAACATGGCATAAATCTCTATGAAAAAAATTGAATAAAAAACCAATAACCTCTTTAGAAAACTTTTGATTCATAATCCCCAAAAAAGCGTAACATAAAATAAAACATTAAATATCATCAAAATAATGAGATTAACGATATACCATGTCAAAGAGGAATTATATGAACCATAAAAAGGAAACAGATAGTGAACTTTGAAATGTCTCCTAGAAATAAAAGAGAGACTAGAAATCCTATTACCATATGTCTTGACTTTTTTCACAAACATTCAAACCTTCTTTTCATTGGGTATCCTCCTTATGTTGGCACAAAAATACTTCATAAGATGGATTAAAATATGAAATAAGGCTATTATTTTCATATTAGTAATGTTCTGAAGTGATTTGGTTAGGGTTTGGTGGATCCAATGTGATTGAGCTGTGTGATTAAGTTAGGTGAGTGAGTGGAATTTTTTAATTGAGGAGGAGTAAAATTATTTTAAATACAAAAAATTATTCATGAATACTAGGTCACTAATACCTAATGTTTTAAATAATAGTAAAATATGGAGAATAGGTATTATTTGGTAGATTCACACCTCCACCACACAAAAGAAACAAATTTTTATGTTATTCCTTAGTCTCTATATTTACTCAATTTTGCCTTTTTAAGTTTTTTACTTGACAAAATTGTATCTTTTTGTTAACTAAGGTAATTTATCCTTTAATAATAATTCTAAAATTTACTATATTATATAATTTATACCTAATGATTTTAAATATAAATTAAATTTTTATAAGTAAAAAATATATGTTTTTGTAAAAATAATTTTAATACAAAGTCATATAATTTTTGAAGACTTGTTTTAACCTTAATTGTGGTAAATAATTTTAACTATTTTTACTAATCATTAATTTAATAATTGATTTTACCATATTATAAAATAAAAATTTTTCTAATTCAAAATATTCAATATGTTTTTCCTGATTATGTTGATAAAAGTAGAAGAATTTAGAATAAAATTAATCTGTTAGACATGACATGAATACCGGTTTTAAAGAGAAAATGTTCAAAATTTTATAAGAATTTTATTTAAAATGTTTACATAAATTTATTTGGATGTCCTTAATTGGATAACTATATCTAAAATTTAACTAATTATAGTTTAAATCATATTAAAAATGAAATATTACATTATAAATTAATTAAATGAAGAAATAGTTTCAAATTGAATTCATTATTTTTTATTTTTCATCAAACAATAAAACTTTTCAAAAAAATTAAAAAATTACCCTAATATAATTTTGATATTAAATATTCAGAAATTATGTTCATTTTTAAAAATATTTTATATAAATGTTTTAGAAATTAATTTTTATTTAAGTATTCTAAATGCAACAAAACGTTTTTAAAAAATGAAATTATTAAGCATGAAATTAAATTTATTATTATCTATAGTCTAGAACACCTGGAATATGAATATAAAATAATTTATTTAACATATATTGTATAAATATTATTATAATAATTCACCAAAATTTATTCAACAAATTTATTTATTTAAAGAACATTTATGCATATAAAAAATAGTTTTAATGAAAAATATTTCCCTTATATTCAAAAATATTTTGTTTACATTTATAATTAATTGGTTACCACATTATTCATTATATATAACTTTTTAAACCATATTTTCATAACATAGTAAATATTATTCATATCAACCATTCCAATGGATATGTGATAACTATTATATTAAATAATAATATTTAAACAGTATGCCACATTTCATTTAAACTTGGTGCTTCATGTAACGCAAGTAAAACTCATAATTCTATATAATAGAAGAAAAAATAGTGTCTCATGTAATGTAATATAAACTAAGTGTTACATGTAATATAATTAAACACATTCTTTAGACTGATATAAAATATTGAAATGATTAAATTTAATTGAGAAAAAATTCCCAAAATCTCAAGGTGTTATAAGGGTGGACTTTATGATGGGATGTTTTAGATTATTATTTTCCCCTTATTTAATAGAATTATATTTTACTAATTATTTGAAAATTTTCATAAATTTCAGGATTTTTATACAATATTTGGTTATATATGTGGTTTATCTAGTTATATATATTATTTTAGATAAATTTAGTCATATGTAGGATTATTAGACAAGGTATACCATATGTGTTATGTAAATTCAATGTTCCAATCACTTCACCTAATACTATAAAATGTGGGAATAGTATGGAGAAATTTGATAAATCATAACCAAGGTGGGGATTCATTTGTTCAATTCATGTTATAGTGGTATAAAGTTAGTTTAAATATCAAGGATGGGGTTGAGAGTTTGTAGTGTTATGATGAATTTTTTGGGATACATATGTAAATGATGTCTTGTGGGTGTTAATTTTTATTAAACAAATGAGGGTATCTATGGATTGGAGTGGGTGATTGAATTATCCTTCAATAAAATAACTAATTTTCTTTTTCCAGACTTTGAACTCTTAGATAATGACTTCATATTTTAATGATATGATACATGCACTATGTAGGGTGTCCTTTGTTTTGTCATTCATGATTTAATTGATTCATATATTCAATATAAAATTTAATGAAAATACGCTCATAATTAAGTCTATTATTGTACACCTCATATATATCCAACATTACTTTATCTATATGATCGTGAAGAGAATATTCTTGATAGTCGTCCTCCAATCACAAAACGGTTCAGTGAAATAGATTTAGTATAAGGGCCAGATAGGGTGAGGTATCCAATGCAAAAAGAGAAATGAATTTACCCATACCAAATGAGTATAGTTTATACCTATCCATTATATTAATATCATTAGCTATAAAAAACTATGAGACAACTCATCAGCTACATGGACTCTTTGAGTTTTAGAGATCGAGAGGTGATTAAGATCATTAGGTAATATGGGATTGCATGGAATTAGATTATCATGTTTTTGATTACTTCATTTACTAATAGAGTAGATTTTAATTATTTATATTATTCTATTGAATATACTATATGGATATTTGTTGATGTTTATTACCCAAACTCATGAAGAGAACTCTTTTCCATGGATGGAGTTTGAGTGCATGATCATAGTAGAGCACAATCAAGAAGCATTATAGATGGTACATGTTCATGTGATGTAAGATCGAAAATAGGGCCTCATGTATTTATATTAATTTTTTTACAGGTTAACAGACCTCAAAGGGAAATAATTGGATATTATTTATCATATATATCTTTTTAATTATAAATTCAAAAATGAAATTTAATGAGAGACTCAATCTGGGATTGTATCCATATGCATTTCAAGTTATGATAGTGATTTGGTTAATTACATGTGACTATGGATTTTTTTAGGGAGACAAAACTGTGTAGTGTGAAAGGTTATTCTCTTCTTGATGAAGATCCACCAGTGTCACCTATTTGACAACATGTATCATAATCACTTTGAAAAAGGAATTTAAATTTTTCATTCTGATAGAGGTGATCTGGAATATAGGGATCATTTAAAGGGTCCATATAGTATAGATATATTGATTTCCTTAACTAAAGAGTATTAGGTAACATATTATTGATTTATTAACAAGTAAAGTAGAATATGGTAGCCATGGAATCTGAGTGGATGGACCTTGTAACATCCCAGAGAATTATAGATGAAGACATTTTAATATATATTAATTTTTAGGAATTAGATATTAATTTTACATAAAAGGTATGCTTTTTCTAATAGTTTACCTGACACCAAAAATTGGTTTCTCTAAAATCTAATGTTATAGACATGATTGAGATATAATGAAAAATAAAATAAAATAATAATATGATTTTAAATGGTATTTATCGCATAGTCATTATATTGGTAGGAATAAACATAACAAACAATGTTATGTTTACAAATTTTTTATTAAATGTTTTTACTTTCATCTAATAAATATTAGAGTCTTATAACAAGAATAAATTCAATTTTGAGAAGAAAATACAGTAATATTTTTAAAATTTAGTATTAAGAAATTTTGATGGAGAATCCTTTTTAAATCTATTTTTTTCACTTTTATATTTTCCATTTGATAAAATAAAATAATTCCTCATATTCGTGAACTCAAAATTCACATCAGTTGAATTTATGGCATTTTTCTGATAAAATTCATTTTTAATGAATAGTGTAATTAGTGCATTTTAATTCAAAACTTCTATTTGATTTAATTTATTTATATTGTTAGATTATCATTTTATATGGTTTCAAGGAATATGATGATGGGGTTTTAATAATTTAATCCAATGTTTTCCATTGGATGTAATTTTCAATTGAAATTAGATATACATTCATGTCAATATTTTGATGGTTTTTATTTTAAAATACTTGTTTTCTCATATTGACTAAGGGGTTGAATTTTAAATTAATTACCAAAACATTAGTGTTTTAAATTTTTAAAAATCTATTCAATATTTGGAATTAGAGGGTCCAAATTATGTAAATAGGTTCCTTTGTTTTGGATTTTTTGAATAGTATTTTTGAAAATTTTTATTTACCACTGTTAAAGGTAAATCAGATAAATTAGTATAATAAATAATATTATAAGGACAATAAAATTACCACACAACATTCAAAAATCAAACTGGATGAATAAAATTATACAATTAATACCCAAGGATCATAATTACCTCATTTAATGAACTTGTGTCCCTGAATGTGATATAAATATTATTAAAAAAAGAAAGTGACAACATGTCACCCTCTTCATTATTTTATGTATAATAATTTTAATATAGGGATTAACGAGAAATAAATTTTATCATAAATATTTTCGAGAAATATAATGAAATTATATACATCATGTCAATTTTTGTTAAAATTTTTAGAGATTAAATAATTACCATAAATACTAACACAATAGTGATACATTAATTATTTTATTAATATAAATATTAAATAACTGGTAAGTAAATTATGAATATATAATGAATTAAAATTAATTAGGGGACTCCATGAATTTTTCATATGTGTATTTTATATTATAAATCAACTAAATGAATTTTTTATAATTTTTTTTTGATTTTGTTAAATTCCATGAAATGAATAGTGTCAAAATTAAAACAATTGATATTTTATAAAAAAATATTTTATTAAATTATTTAGAAATAAAATAAAACATTAACAATTAAAAAGAGACCATGATAAGGTCTAGAAGCTAATAAAGTGGATATTTATGGGAAATTGACCCAATATATGTAAAATTCATAGGCAATTAATATTTAAAATGTTTTTACCACAATTAAAATTAAAAGTGAATAATTAAGGGTAAAACAAAATGATAATGGTTAAAATGAATTAAAAATAGGTCTAAAAATTAATGGATGAGAGGATTTAGAACCATCATCATATTATCATCTATAGTACTCATGTTGGGGTCATTTTGTTTTAAAAATTACTTTATATTAATTTAATATTTAAAGAGTTTCCAAGGGTGACCCTCCCATATCCTATAAAAGGATACTCACTCTTATCTGTTACTCACACTTTTAAAACCATTGTTTTCCGCAAAAATCATTGCAAATATCCTCCTAAAATCCATCTCCAAACTCTTGAGGCTATATTTTAGTCAGAACACCCTCATCTTAGGTGTTATGTTATTCTTCAATAGTTATCAATCGAAGAAGTGGTACCCTTTTCTTTAAGTATTTTTATTTTTTTAATCTTACAATTCATTCAAATCTCCTACAACTATGATGAGATAATAAATATCATATACAAAACATAATTATATTTTATTATTTTAATATCATCACCTAAATCCATAACCACTTTGATCAAATTGGAATGCAATTAATCATTCGTACGTACCTATGAACTATCACCTCCACAAACTGAACTAATTAATTTTACATAACCGTCTCCCATGACTTGATAGAATAATGGTATTAATGTTAAAATTTTATATTCATGATATATTAATCATTATATGATAATAAAATATCAATTAGATTCTTACTTTGTAATCCCATAAAAATGATATGTCGTTTGTTCATACTTGTGAAAAATCACCTTCATGAAGCGATGTGACTAATTTTTATTCATTATATCACTCGTAATATATATATAAGTATATGTAATTATTAATATTATATTAATGATTTTATACTCATTATGTAAAAATAAAATAGTTTTTAAATTCTTTCCATAAAGATCAATGAAAAATGAAGACGTTACTCATGTATATGTACAACCTACCACTCTATGATTACAATGTTATTCATTTTTAATTACAATAATTAATGGTTTTATTTTAAAAGTATTATTACTATATAAATTTTTTGATTATGTCCTGAATATTATTCTATATATAAAGTAATTTTAGCTATATTGACTGTTGATATCATGCCAAGTTCATTTTCGACTCGAGTAATGAATATCGACAAAGCATTTAAAATGAACAAAAATAATTATGTAATTATTATAACATGCTAATAAGTGATATAAATTTAATTATAAACTTGAAAAAAAATTTAATAAATTATAACTTAACATAAGTTTATTATTCAGAATGATAGAGAACAAACGAGACAAGTTAGACTCAAGGTAAGAGACTTCATCTCAATCTCCTTATATTGATGACTATTTTGATGTTACATACCAAATTTATTTATATATTATAAAATCATCCCCTTTTAAATTTAATTTCATTCAATGGTTTTAAAAAACAATATTTTTCTATGAAGTGTTTTACTAAATGATAAAAGAATATTTTTTTAACGTACATGGAGACAACGAATTTTCCACCGACATGACCATTATTTGATATTATTCTTCCTCTATAAGCCATAATGTTTTTATAAGGAAAATAAATACCATATTTCATTTTCAGTTTTTTATAGGGAAAGTGGCTTAAATAATGGATTGATTATGTATATATCATGAAATTATATCTTCTGATTGGAATGTGGAAATGTTATTTTTTATGCTTGTTAATGTGTTATGATAATTTTATGGTTTATGGGAATTTTTTATGTATACAGGTGGTCCTTTGATAAATCAAGTGAATGTGTGTCGTTGATAGCTCTCCAATAAATTGGGTAATGGGAATATGTTAAACAGTTGGGTGTCTATTAAGATAATTATTTAATATACTATGATTGCTATTCCAAATGTAACTATGAAGGTCACTACCTATGTTGCTGTGAAAGCTACAATGTATGTATGATATGCATAACACAAATTAACATTATGATATAAGATTTCTAAGATATTTTTCAATAATCTTATGATTTCATGAGTAATGTTAAGAAGTTTATTTTCTTTGGTGAAAACTATGATTTTGTGAAAATGTTTTTAGGAATTTAGTATATTCATGTATTAATGGTTTAATTCCTTATTTTATATCCCTTACTACGTTTTTAGGACCATCCCTAATTTATGAAATGTTTTCCATAGGGGATAAGGATGTGAATGATATATGAAGAATTTATATTGAATTTTAATAATATTTTTATGAATAAATGAAATCATGATTTATTTTAAATAGTTTCATTTTTTGAAAAAATAGAAAGTGAGTAGAAGTGTCTACATTGTAATAATTGAGTTTTTATGTAATATTTATAACCTAATTCTATAAAACTCTAAACCAAAAAAGATCCAAAATATGTATTATTTACTTAACTCAAGATTTTTTATTCTTTAAGGCTGGTCCTTATAGTTTTTATCATAGGTTGGTTTAGATAACTATAGGGTTTAGGATATTGTCAATAGAATAACAATAAATTATTTTTAATTTATGGTAAAATATAATTCTTAAATGATAAATCTATTTAGAATGGTTTTCCAAATAAAAAACATGACAACTGTGATGGGATTTCATCCAGAAGAAAAACATCAAATTCAGCAACCTGAAATGGTTGGAATTGGAATTGAATATTTTTTTATAAGGATAGTGTGGTTAAATAATTATATAAATGGTGTTGTTATCCATGTGCACGATTAGCCACATCAACCACAGAGGGACATGATGGTAGTAGAGAATTTCCTGAGGAAACATCCCCCATCATTCATATGATCATCTGATCATGTGCTATCTGAAGAGTCAATTAGAGACCTGGAAAATATTTTCAATGTTATTGGGTCCTTAGAAAATAAAAACGTTAGTCTTTATATTTACCATATTTAAGTTGAATCCAATCAGTGGTAGTCTATAGTTTTTACTATTAGGAATAGTGGGAATGTTAATGATCTTGCGTGGGATGAATTCAAAAATATGTTTCCTCGGAAATATTTTCATTAGGTAGTTACAATTATTATAGAAAAAAAATTCTTGGAATTGAGTCACGATGAATATTCAATGGCTCTATATGAAGTAAAATTCATTCAACTGGTATGGTATTCCATTAATTTCATATGATATCTTGATAGTAAAATCAATCATCTTTATATAGCATTAAATAAAAAGTATCAAAGAGCATTGGCTTCTCATGAGTTCAAAAGATAAAAGAAGTTGTTCGATATAAAAAGAAGGTGGAAATTGAGTTTTCTAATGATCGTGTGTTCTTTGAGAAACATCATAATAAAAGGTTGAGGTGGAATGAAAAATGGAATAATTCCTTCAAAAAGTATGATGGTAATAAAATTACGTTTACTTTTTCTAATAATTTTTTCAAAAACACACTAGAGAATGCCTTTTGAATTTTTATAAGTGATTGTGATGTGGTAAAATGGGACATAAGTCTAATAATTGCACTAAAAATGATCAAGGTAGTGGAATGATAGAATATGACTTTCATTCAATAATTTTTTTTAAGTGGAATGATATTTTTCATTATGAAATCAAGTGTCTGATAAATAACCAGAATGATAGGAAGCAACCAAACTTTAAGAAAAAAAGTTGTGATGGAATCCTTTATAACTACTTCAGTAGATTTTGGGCCATAAAATGATGTGGCATCAGGAATGTTTTTTTTATTCAAATTATGTCAATGTGTTTTTTGATTCCAGGTTTACAAATTCTTTTATTTCTGATAAATTTTCTAATAAATTTAAATTTTCACCTCAATAAATAAATCCAAAACATATGCTAAAAACACATGGGGAAAATTTTTAGGCCAAATTTAATTATAATAATCTAAATTTCCTTGAATGAGGAAATAATTTACTAGTAAAACATTTTGTTTTCCACTATAAGTGTTTTATATCATTATGGGTTTAGATTGGATTTCTGTTTAACATTCTAAGATTATCTATAGAGATAACGAAGTTTCCTCACAAAGAGTTTTTCGGTTTGTATATCAGAATTAACCCTAACCATTGATAACATATGAACAAGCTGAGAAACTATTAAAATTTTAAAATGAATGATACCTTACTGATATTGTTGAAAATAAAGAAACTATTCAGATTAATGATGTGTTAGTGGTAAATGATTATCTTGATGTTTTATTATTATGAATTTCCTGGTATTATACCTAATATAAGTGTTGGATTTACTATTAACACCATTCCTAAAGCTAATTAAATTTAAAAACCTACTTATCAAATTGATAAAATTGAACTTTTAGAGTTAATGAAGTAATTGTCGGAGTTATTAGAAAAATGTTTCATTTAACCTTGTATATCACCTTGGTGAAATCATATCTTGTTTGTTAAAAAGAATGGTGGTTAAATGAGACTTTTCATTGACTCTGAGCCTCAAATAACATCACCTTTAAGAAAAAGCATCTTTTTCCTAATATTAATGGTCTATTTGATCAGTTCCAAGGTGCATAATTTTTTTCAAATATTGACATGAGGTTGGGGTACCATCAATTGAAAGTAAAGGAATAAGAAATTAAAAATACAGAATTTCATACTAGATATGGTGAATATGAATTTGTAGTCGTGCCTTTAAGTTTAAATATTACACCTTCTATATTCATTTATATTGTGAATAAAATATTTGGTGATTTCTTGGATATGTTTGTGGTTGTGTTTATTGATGACATTTTGGTATATTCTAAAAGTAAAGAGGAAAATAAATGTCATATAAGGGTTATTTTTAAAAACATAAAAGAAGTGAAATTGTATCGAAAATTAAACAAGAGTGATTTCTGGTTTAATTAAATTTCTTTCCTTGGTAACATGTTTTACAAAGATGGAATAACTATTAATCCTACTAAAATTAAAGTTGTTGATCAATGTCCAAGACCCAAAAATATAACAAAGATTTGTAGTTTTCTAGGTTTAGTGTTTTATAACCAACGATATATTGAAAATGTTTCATGGTTATATAGACCACGAACTATGTTAACTCTAAAATGTGTTATGTTTATTTGGACAAAAGAATGTGATGGCTGTTTTTAGGAATTGAAAAGATGATTGGTGAATTCTCTGGTTTTGGCCCAACCTTCCAGTAATGGTGAATTATTTATCTAAAGTGATTCATAATTAAAAGGAATTGGTTTCATCATAATGTTTAATGATAAGGTAATTTCTTATACTTTACATCCATTGAAAAGTCATGAGTTTAATTTCCATACACATGATTTGGAATTATCTACTATTGTTTTTTTTCTTTACAAATTTGAAGGCATCATCTAGATGGAGAAAAATCTGAAATATATAGTGACAGAAATTTTTGATGTATATATTAAATTAGAAATAATTAATCATGAGACAAAGAATATGATTGGTACTACTCAAGGATTTTGAGTGAATGATTCATTACCAGCCTAGAAAATAAAATAAAGTGTTTAATGAATTGATACATAAAGTTAATGCTACATTAAACAAGATACATTTGAAACATGATCCTTTGCTTAATGATTTTATGAAATTAGTATTGGAAGTTAATGGTGTAGAAATTTACTCTATTTTATTTTAGGTTTCAATGAAATATTCTCTGTTAGAGAGAATTAAGAAACCACAGAAGGAAGAGAGTAATTTTAAGAAAAAGGTTTAAATGGTTAAGATGGGTAAGTTACCTAAATTTACCATTGATAAATATTGTGTTTTGAGATTTGGGGAGAGATTATGTGTTCCTTTTGATCCACAGTTGAAGAAAGAGTTGTCGTGTGAATGTCATAGATCTGTTTTCATTTCATCCTAGAAGTAATAATATGTACATAGAATTTTGATATTATTACTAGTGGGATGGAATGAAAAGAGATATTGTTATCTTTTCAATGAAGTGTTTGACTAATCTGCAGGTTAATGTAGAATTATAATTTCCCAAGGGGATACATCAGACTATATCAGTACTAGTGTGGTAATAGGAAAATATGTCCATGGATTTTTTAGTTGGATTACCAAAGAATTATCAAGGTAACAATGAAATTTGGGTAATTGTCGAGAGATTGACTAAATATACTAGTGCTATTCTTATTCGAGATACATTGTATCTAAATCAACATTCTCAGTTGTATCATAAAGATAATATCAGGTTACATGAGATTCCTCTCTCCATTATATAAGATCATGATCTTATGTTCACTTTTAACTTTTGGAAAGTCCTTTAGAAGTTGTTGGGTAATGATATAAATTTTAGTATAGATTTTCATCAATATTCAGAAGAGAAGACAAAACTAATAATTCAAACCTTGGAGGATATGTTACATTCTTTTTCAATGGATTACTAGGGATGTTGGGATCCCCATCATTATTTGGCTGATTTTTCTTATAATAAGAGTTTTCATTCCAGTATACAAATGGAACCAATTTAGGCATTATATGAAAATTAGTGTTGAACTCTATATTTTTGGGATGAAGTAGGGGAATGGATGTTAATGGGACCATAATTGGTAGAAGATATCGTAGAAAAAGTTATGTTGGTTTTGAAACACATGATGACAACTTAGAAATGGCATAAAAGTTATGAAGATAACTGGAGGAAGGATATTTTTTTAAGGTAGGTGATGAAGCCTTTCTTAAATTTTCTCTTTGGAAAAGTGTGATATATTTTTATAATAAAGGGAAGCTGAGTCCATGGTTCATTAGACCCTATGAAATCTAAAATAATGTTGGATCATTCATCTATCAGGTGGCTTTAACATCACGTTTATCATAGGTACACAATATTTTTCATGTTTCATTGTTGATAAAGTATTTTTTGGATCCATCTCATGTTCTAATCCCCGAAGTAGTTCAGTTGGAAGAGAGTATTTCTTATGAGGAATAACAAGTCCAAATTCATGACTATAAAGAGTATGTTTTGTGGTGTGTGGTGATTCATTAGGTTATGGTTTTATGGAAAAACCATATCGTTATAGAGGAAAATTGGAATCTGAAAATTCTATGAGTGATAAATACCCTCACTTATTTGATAATTAAATAAAATTGTGAGGATGAAATTTACAAAAGGGGGGAAGGATGCAACATCCTGGGTAATTATAGAAAAAATTATCTTCATATCAATTAATATTTATAAATTAGATAATAATTCTACACCAAAAAGGAACTCTATGCCCGATAATGTACCCAACATGAAATAAGGGGATTCTCGAAAATTTTATGTTGCACAGAAGAATGAGATATACCGACAAATAATATATTATTAATTTTATTATTTTAAATGGTAGTTATCACCTAGACATTGTATTGGAAGGAATGAACAGATGTAAAACTATTTTGTTTAAACCTGTTTAATAAATGTTTTTTCTTTATTATAATAAACTTTAGAGGCATTATATGATAATAAATCCAATATTATGAATAAAATACTCTAATATTTTTAAAATGTAACTTTACAACCTTTTAGTGGAGAACCATTTTTTAATTTTTTTCCAAATTTATATGTTTTGTTTTAAATAATATCTTATTCTTTGGAAGAGGGATATCAAAATCCAATTTGGATGATTTTTTGTTATTTTTCTGATAAAATTCATATTTTAATGAATGGTAAAAATTACATCATTTTAATTCAAAACCACCTTTTCTTATAATTTATTTATATTGTTAGATGATATTTTTATATGGTTTTAATTTATAACTAGATAAATGTTTTATCATATAATTCTATATTGGTATTTTAAGGTAATTTCTGATTGACAATAGATATTAACACATGTCAATATTTTGATGTTTTTTACTTTTAAAAAACACGCATTTTTATTTTGGTAACAATGATTAGTTTTTTATTAATTACTGAAAATTATGTGTTTTAAAATTTTGAAAAATTGAATCCATATTTGGAATAAGTGGGTCCAAATTATGTAAATAGGTTCCTTTTTTGGATTTTATGAATAGTTACATTGGTAATTTTTACTTAACACGGTTATAGGTAAATCTAGGAAATTAGTGTAATAAATTATATTATAAGGATACTAAAATTACTATAACAAATTCAAAACTCTAATTGGATGAATAAAAGTCATCCTTAAACACATAAGGATAGTTATTGAAAAATTTAATGGACATTCTTTCCCGTAATATGATATAAATATTAATAAAACAAAAGAAAGAGACAAACATGTCACCCTCTTATTTCTTATAAGTATAATAATTTTAATATAGGGTTGAACATGATAAAACGTAGATTATAAATATTCTATAGACAAATAATAGAATTATATAGATCATGGGAATTTATTTATAATTTTTAAGGATTACATAATTACAATAATTACTAACATAACATGGATATGATAATTATTTTATTAATAGAAATATAAAATAAATGATTTGAAAATTATTAAAATAAATGTAATCAGAATTAATTAGGGTACTAAATGATTTTTATGGAATACTATTACATATTATAATTCTATTAAATGGATTTTTTAAGGTTATATATATGTTTTGATTTTATTTAAGTTAAATGAAATGAATATTGTCAAAATTGATGCTATTGATATGTTATGAAAATAATATTTTATTAAATTATTTAAAAATAATAAATTTTTTTTAAAATTAAAAAGTGACCTCTATAAGGTCTAAATTTTAATAAAGTATCCCTTTATGTTAAATTTACCCAATATACGTAAAATTTATAGGCTTTTAATATTTAAAATATTATTACCACAATTAAAATTAAAAAATAATAATAAAGGGTAAACAAAATGATAATGTTTAAAATGAAATAAAAACATGACTAAAAATTATTTATTGAAATAATTTAGAACCATACTAATATTATATTCTATGAAACACATTTTGGAGTCATTTGGATTTAAAAATTAATTTTTATTAATTTTATATTATAAGATTTTCCAAGGGTGCCCCTCCCCTCTACTATAAAAAGGCAAACACTCTTATCAATTAATCATACCTATAAAAACATTCGGATCAGCCTTGATCTACCAAAAACACTCTTTATAATACCTCCCCTCATACTTAAGGTATTATTTTAGGAAGAAAACCCTTCTTATAGGTGATTAGGTGTATTTCAATGATGATCAACTGAAGTAGTGGTTTTGTTTTCTATATGTGTTCATATTTTATTTCTTCTTACAATTAATTCAAGTTTCATAGAACCATAATGAGATAATAGATATTATATCCTCAAAATAGTGTTATTTTATCATGTTAATATCATAAGCTAAATTTTTATCCACTTACATCAAATGGGAAACTAATTAATCATTAATGTTTACATGTGAATTATCACCTCCACGAACAGATCAATTTCATTTTTCATTACTATCTCTTATGATTGGTTATAATAATGGAATTCATGTTAATATGTGATATTAATTAAATATTAAACATTATATTATAATAATATATCAATTATGTTCCTACTTTCTAGGTGCATAAAAATGATAACGTCGTTCATGCGTACTGGTGAACTATCACCTACACGAAGTGATGCGACTCGTTTTTTTCATAATATCACTTGTATGATATATGTAATTAAATTTAATTATTAATATTATTTTAGTGATTTAATTATCAATATATAAATAAAAAATTACTTAAATTCTTTCTATAATGTCCAATGAAAAATGAAGACGTTTCTCATGCGTACGTACGACCTACGGTCTTTAGGATAATAATGATATTAATTTTTTAGGAACATAATTAATGGGATGATTTAAAAACATTGATTAATGTATTAATTTTATTATTCATTGATGAATATTATTCTTTATATGAAGTACTTGTGACCACATGGACTATTAACATCATATCAAGTTCATTTTTGACTCGAGTATCAAATATTTAAAAAGCATTCGACATGAGCTTAAATAATTATGTAATTGTTATAACATGTTAATAGTGATATAAAATGAATAATAATCCTAAAAAATTTCTGAATAAAGTATAAAGTAACGTATGTTTATTATTTAGGAAGATACAAAACGAACGTGACAAGTCAGACTCAAGGTAAGGGACTTCGTCTCAATATCCTTTCATTGAGGCATATTTTAATGTTATAAACCCTCTTCTTTTATAAGGTGTATAATCAAACCATTTTAATTTTAATTTCATTCAATATTTTTTAAATTTAATATTTTTATATGAATCATTATACTAAATGTCAAAAGGATTTTTTAACATACGTTGTGACAATGTATTTTCTGCCACCATGACCATTATTTGATATGTGGATTCTTCAATAAGAACAGATGTTTTTAAATGGAAATATATAAAATATTTACTTTTCTTGATTTTTTTATTTAATTTTGTTTTGATAATGGATTGGTTATATTAATTTCTTGAAAATATATATTGTGATTACAATGTGGAAATGTTATTTTTCATTTTTTTCTAATTAATGTGTTATGATTATGTTTTGGTTCTGGTCCATTGATTATGTACAGGGGAGGTTTTGTGATAAAATGAAGGAGGGTTAACCCTTTGTTGATAATTAAGGAATTGGGTAATGAGATTGAGTTAAACAGTTGGGTTTCTACAAAGATATTTAGGGAATATACTATGATGGGTTTTCTAAATGTAACCACGATGTTTACGCCCTAGGTCACTATAAAGGCTACAATATAAGTATGATATGGAAGGAACAAGTAACCATTATGATCTATGTTTCCTAAGAAGTTTTTCATAAATGTTATGATTTCATGAGGCATGTTAAAGGGATTATGTTTTATGGGTGAAAAGTATGATTTTGTAAAAATGCTTTCATGAGTTTCAAATATTCATGGATTATATGTTTTATTCCTTGTTTTATATCCTTACTGATCATTTTATGATCATCCCATGTTTTTTGAAAGATTTTACATGGGTAAGGGTAAGATAAAATAAAAATTCAATATGAATGTTATGAAGATTTGTTTCATGAAAATAAATCAGGTTGTATTTTAAATAGTTTCATTGTGTGAAAAAATAGATAATGAGTAGATGTGTCTAATTTGTAATATTTGAGTTGATATGTAATAGTTATGACCTAATTATCTAAAACACTAAACCTGAAAATACCTTTAGTGTGAATTCTTGACTTAACTAAATATTATGTATTGTTTATGTCTGGGGCTTTATAGATGACCCCAAAAATGGTAGAATAGAGATAAGTGAACTCCCCAAGGGGATAGGGTGGTCCAACCATAGGAGACTATGAAAAAGGATAGGGTGGTCCAACCATAGGAGACTATGAAAAAGGATAGGGTGGTATAGGAGTAGATATGGGATGATGGTATGTGGATATTATTTAACCTCTACCACCTATAGGTTGTTCATAGAAGGAAAAAGTTTTTGGGGTTAGAGAATATGTCAAATTCAGGGGCTAAAAGGGCTCAAGTAATAGGTGTCTGTTATAATTCATGTTACGATCTATGTTTTGTCTACATCAGCATTCGTACATATCAACAATGGGGTGGGTAATTATTTTCATTCCATAGATTTGGTTTGATAGATATATATAATATAAGATCCCCAAGACAAAAAAAATTCAATATATTTCTACATGGGAACTCATCCCCTCCTATTTATTTACCATTAATGTATTCTTACTCTCAATAAAGAGAAGTTATACAGGGATTAAATTTTATTAGAGATGGAGCTTATGACATCTTCCTAATTATGGAATAGTTATTCATAGTATATGAACGATCACGTTTATATTTTTTAGTGTGATATTTCATTAATAATATGGCTTGAGTATCACTGTTATAAGTGAGTGGGATCATTGGATATAGAGAGCATTTCGAACCCATAATAGAGTTGAAAAAATTTCACATCAGTTTTTATGAATGTCCTTATGTTATAATAATACAATTGAGGATTAGTTTATTGCATTACTAGAAGTTCATATATATGTTTCTGAATTTGAATTCCTTGGGTTTACACCTTAACGAGAGGTCAAATTTGGTATCAATTTTCACTCTAATATTGAATTTATATCAATAATAGATTATCAGATAGCCCAAATGAAGCTCAAATTGATTGAGGTGTATTTAAATAATATTTTGGAGAATTGAATTATTGAACCCAATGTGTTTGAACCTTTATATCATGGGTGTGAAAAAATATAATTTAAACCCTATGATTATAAAAATATAGTATAGTCGAAAATATCAATTGTCTCTAGAGAGGGGTGGAACAAAATCATTTTCATAATTAATTCATATGTAGATTAAATTTGAATGAATTCAATTTTTAGTTAAATATAAATCAATTTAAAAATTAATATTTTAATAAAAAATATGGCAGTTGATGGTTTATAGGTTTTATTTACACATTCCATAGTTTCACAGTCTTGAAAATTGTTCACTCGTATTATTATTAATTTATAACTGAAATAACATGAAATTGTTAATCAATAAATCTAGGTTGAATAAAATGAGGAATTATTATCTATCAGAAATCTAAACATAATAAATCATAGTTCATATGTATATTAAAAGGTATCATTAAAACCAAAATACTAAACCACACCCAAATCACATTGGAAAATAATAATTGGGTTTTGTGGTACAATGGCGTTCAATATGAGCAGAATATCATCTACACACATTACATTAATTTCATGAAATTCACAACTCACTCCAGCCTATCTAATCATATTTAAACAAAACCAAGATAATGGATTTATACTGTTTTTTATCCAAGGAATAAAATAATTAATATGATTAAAAATTCAAATATAATGGAATTTAATATAATAATTTATCACTATATACAAAATCATTCAATCGAGAGAATTTTCCATTCAATGATTTATAAACTCATGAATTTCAATCAGATCTCCTACTTTTACCTAATCAATATTGGTTTTACCTCTCCATTCAAGGTGTAAATAAATATTGTAATATAAAATGATATAATTCCAATAATTGTAGAAAATAGTTAGTGATTCTTAAAAAAACTCCAACATCATAAAAATGAGAAAAATTCCCCTTCTTTTCATCCTTCACACAACTTTTGTATTCTCTTCCTTGCATTCCATCTCCTTAGTCAACCTTGTGAGATCCTTCCCCATGTAATTTAGATAATATGCGCATTTTACATGGTTTATTTCCAAAAAACATGTATTTTTAAATTCTTTATTCCATTACTCAGTCTATAGTGGGAAATTGTGAGGTTTATTTGATCCATATTCAGTGGATCGTTAAATATTTATCACATTTTACATAAAATAAAAAATCCAGACAAATATTTATAAATTATTTTTAATTTAAAAAAGTATCTATATGAATTTTATGACATAATAGAAATGCATGATGTAATGACCACTCTCAAATTATATAATAATTGAGAATAGCCAAAGACAATACATGGTAAAATAAATCCTCCACTGTTCTCACACTATTTTTTCATCCCTTTTGAAATGATTGAAATGAAAATAAATCAGCCACCTCTATAATATTAGTCTTAATGATTATTGGTGAAATTATTTTCATCACAACTAACATATTCCCATTTTGTAATTTCATAGGTATTCTCCCTTAGTGTTTGCATTAAGGGTCATCCTGACCTGACCATTCATCTATTGGTTCCAGAATATGATTCATCAATATTTGTAAAAGTAAAAAATAATAATCACCCAAAAATGCTTAATTTAGAATGTTATATTTCATTAAATTCAAAGGATACTCAACATCTACATAATAGATTCTCGAATGCTGTAATTTTCTTAATGTCCAAACATTAATAATCAGGCTAAAAAATATTCAGATGTATTCCTTATTGAAAGATATAATATATATTATTAAAGAAAAATATTATTATATATTATCAACTTATAAAGTATATTACATTTTATATCTCCAAAATTATGTGACACATGCTTTAGAGATAACATAAATTTACATACAGTTCTTTAAAAATTATTTTTCACAAGGATTCCCTTTTCAATTTTGTAAAGTAAATGTTATTACACATCATAGAGGGAGATACAATATTGTTCTTATGTAAGTTCGAGTGTTGTCACATATTACTCATGTAATTAATATATTTTCACATTCTCACTACTTATCTCAATATATTGTGTATAAAGAGACATTTAAAAAATCAACATTAACTACTTCTATCAAGTTTTTCTCCTTAAATACACAACATAAAGATAGTAAATATCTATCTATTCACTTTATTGTTGAATTTAAATAAATATTTTAAATCCATAATCTTTCCCATTCTATATAATATTCCAAAAAATTCAATGACATGGTAATTAACTCCAAAAAATCCTTAAACTGAATTAGATAGTAAATTAAAGATATTAATATTAGGTGAACATTACTAAAATATAATGAATTTATTTCTTATATAAATTCATCAACATTTAGACATTAAACACATAGAGAACTGAATCATGAAAAATATATCCATGTAAAAGGTAAATTAATATCCAATATGAGTTCTATTTTTAAACATCATATGTGTAAATAATATCATACCACTAAAATGTATTTTGTTATATTTTATTCTTGAATAAACATTAATTTATTTTTACATTATAAATTATCCCATAGTCACCTATTCATAAATTTTATTAATTATTTCATTCATTATAAAAGTATGAATTTCATCACTATTTTTCTTATTCCAAGCTCCAATAGGAGTCACTATAATCATTCTAAATATTTTAATTTCTACCCAATGATTCATGTACCTATAATAATAATGAATAACAATAATGGAAATTTTGTGGATAAGGATTGGAAGGGTCTCATGTGAGATGATATTGGGTAAGAGTATGAGGTTTTTAATTATTTGAATAAGAATTCATGATAGGTATTCTTCACCCAGAAATGGAATCCAAATCACTTTCCCTTTTGATGATATTGATAAAAACCCTTGAATTTTCAGGATAGATAAAACCATTTCAATTTTACCCATAGTAATTATTTATTCACGTTGTATCCATTGGTATCTTTTATTCATTTTCTAATACTAATCATTATATATTGTGGAATGCATATATGAATATTTGATTAAAGAAACTATGTGGACTTACATTCAATATCATAAAAGATATTTCCATTTTTTCACCTTAAATTTTATTATTTAAAAGATTATTTTTAAATTATAATTCATATCTCTCCTTGGAAAATAATCCTTATCAACACATAAATAAATTATTTTGTGATTTTATAGATTAAATTTTGATTATCCAGATCCCTCTGTACACATTAGTTCATTTGTGATCATGTACTAATTTCTAAAGTTATGATGTTTGGATTTTTGGATTGTAATGTGGTTTATTAACAACAAAGATCATATATACCCAGGGATGAAATATTTAAATTATTATCACTTAAAAAATAGTTTATTATTTTAAAAATGGGATTTTATAAAAAAATTAATTCCTTAATAAGTAATAACACATTGTTCTTCATCATCTATTTTTTCATTCCATAACTTAAAAAATTATGGTTATTAAAGAATGTATTATTTATATTAATAAATAAGGTTATTGTAAGACGATATCATAGTATTTTAGAATCCTATTAGATATGTTTTTTTAATATAGGGATGTATTTAATCTCATGGGCATCAAAAGTCATGGTATTTTTTATAGGATTCATACACATTGAATTTGAAAACGTATCCATGAAAACCTCTATACAAGTTGTGACTATGGGCCAAATTAATTTCTAATAATTAGAATATATTCCAAATTTATTCATATTTATCTTATTAGGTTTCAAGAAAAACACCCAAAAAACATATATGGAAAAATAATGATAAAAAAATTAAAAATTATAAAACTATAAAACTATTAAGATATCCCTCCCCACACATGAATAATATATTATATTCATTTAATTTAATAGATGAATATTTTTTTAGAATATTCAATATAATAGGAATAATAATATAGGTTTTAAAGATAGTTTCAATATTTTGGGACTATTGGTATAATATTTTGAGATTTCAATCTCTTATATTTGTGATTCTGGTAGTTTCACATAATATATCTATATACCATGCCCATTATGAGTGATTGGTTTATTTTATCCTTAATTAAGGATCATCGTAGAAAAAAATGTGTATAAATTATTATTCATAAAAGAACATTTATATCTATAATAAATTTTAATATGATTTTTCTCCATGAGTTGTAAAGAGGAAAATTATATATTTATTGAAATACCTTAAACTAAACTAGTTTATAATGTGGAAATCTTTCCCAACATTTCTAAACACTATTTTTTTTCAAAAATATTCTCTTATAATTTTAATTATATCAAAAATATAATGTATTCATTACTTCCTAGATTACTATATATTTTGATTCATTTTATTGACTACGTTATAGGATTTATTCTCTAGATTCGAAGGCAAATGACAGATCTTTCAACATAGAAGTAAATATGAACTAATTCCAATAGTTATTCTCTAGGTTATCATATATGACATAATGGTTTCCTTAATGCATTGAATCTAATATTTTATATTTAACATGATATAATTATCTATGATTCCCCCAATCTCTCAATTTATAATTTCATGTAATCCATTATTTAGATATGATTTATTTTTGATGTATTGTGTGGAAATCTCTAAAATAAAATCAGTGATTACAAGATCCTATTAAAGAAGTCAGTTCTTTGAAAAATGTTTATTTCTCTATGGAATCAAAATATATAAAAATATTTAACACTAAATGAAGAAAAAACCACTTTTGAATAATTATATTTATTGGCTTTAAAATTCAAAGATTTTGGAACACAGTTCACAGAAACTAGATGAATCAGTTTCGAATGGACATGAGAAAGGGTCATTGGAAATATATTATCTAGAAAAAAATAAATTAAAAAAAATCTTAATATTTTTTTGGAATTTATTTTCCCCTAGATATATTATCAAAAAACATACATTCTTTACATATTTTAGATAATTTATTTGGAATGTAAAACATTGTAGGATAGGATACTCTTAATTTTATAAATTTCATAGAAGTTATATTATGTCATGAATTTCATATATAAGATAAAGTATGAAAGCCTGATAGTATAGAATATATATATTTATTTGTAAAATATTACCTTATCAGTTAATCCTTTC
Source organism: Viscum album (assembly GCA_963277665.1). NCBI lineage: Eukaryota > Viridiplantae > Streptophyta > Magnoliopsida > Santalales > Viscaceae > Viscum > Viscum album. The sequence continues at coordinate 838,267,602 of OY728125.1, read as the reverse complement.
ATATTTTATAAAGATATGGAACATCTATGATATAAAATCATAATTCAAATATGAGTTTTATAAATTTTTATGGTTAAGGTGATATGGAAATTGATAAGATAATAAAATGATTAATGCATCTGCATACTAGGATAACATTCAATTATTAAATTATCATTATTCTATTGTAATTGAATCATCTAATGTGTTTCTCTATGAAATATTCACTTTACCTGTGTGGGTAACACTATATGAATGATAGGATATGTGATTCTTAGCATTAACTATCTCATTTTTCTCCATAAAAATATATTATAAAAGTTGTGTAACTAACATTTTCTCAAATTATTTTTTGATCATGAGGTATTAATAGGCTTAATTATAGAAACATTAAGAAAATGGTTCTAAATAATAATAATAAAAAATTATCCCATGAAAGAACATTATAAATTATTTTTATATAATGCTATAGTTATTTTTGGGTGAAATCCATTTTTTATGAATAATATCCAATGAATTGAGGGACATTTTCAATTATTTGAGATAACACTACTCTAATAGATGCATCATAATGTATCAAAATAGCTTGATCCTAGTTTAGTGGAAACATAGTTGGTAGTTCTTCCTACATACTCTACAATTAATTAATCGATTCCCTAAAATAATAATCACAAATAAAATCAATACCATTTAAAATTAATCTGATTAAAATTAATGAAATCATACTAAAAATTGTCATTATCCTTCTCTAAAACATTTCATATCCTATAAAATATCTAACATGATTCACATAGGTTAGATATGATAATTCATTTTCCACTTCAATTTGAGACTCATCCACATCCACCCCCTTATGAAATAAAATGCCTCATACCTATTAATATTTCAAGAATTAAATGAAAATTTTCAATATTAAAAATATGGTTATTCTCAACAAATATTTCCCAAAAATTTCACATATTGTAATAATTTTCAAAAAGGAGTTTCCAAAAATAGTAAACTCAACTAGAAAAAAACTACATAGTTTCTAATATGATTATATAAAATTCATACCATGCATTTATATAATGTGACTAATGCATTACATAGTCCAAATGAAATCCCTATTTAATCTAATGTACTACAGGGACATATAAATGTCATATCTTTTTTGATCCTTTAGTAATATAGGCACTTGAAAGGAAACTAAAAATCTATCTGAAAAATATTAAGGATTATTTATTAATAATCTTAAAAATATTTGGTTAAAAAATAGAATGGGAAATTATTTTTTATAGTATATTTTTTCAATTTCATGAAATCAATACACATTGTCCAAATACTATTGTTTCCAAACTATTTTAATTTATTATACTTGTTTTTCATTATGGGTTTTCTAGTTTTCTTGGGAACACTATATACTCGACTCACCCATTGTGAGTGAAATATGTGGAATAAAATACATGCGTTTTTAAAATATATATATATATTAATTTAATACATCCATAATGGTTAGATTTACTCTTTTCTAGGGCTTCCTAACTTGTTTTTTAAAATTTTCATGTAAAATTCTATGTATTAATTTTTTAGTTCTTATGCATATATATATATATATATATCCTAAAATCTATATTTTATCATACAGATTCTAAATTATGATATTTATAAATATTTATTATCCATCTATAGACACATTATAATAAATAATTACTATATATTTTCCCTTTCAATTAGGAATGTATATATATTTTAGGTTAGTGGGTAGTGGTTTTAAATATTGGGACGATATCTAATATAAGGAGATAATGCAAATTTATTTTGTCACCTCTATAGATTATAAATCATTAAACAATAGTAAATATCATCTCCCTAATCACTAGAAAAATAAAAAAATCATAGAGTGAAATTATTACCACTCCTCTTTTTGTTTCATTGATTTTTCATGTATTACCAGTTTTCCTAAAGATATTTTTTCAAAAATAATATATTATTAATAGTGACCATATTTCTCACTCTATTATAGTTAGAAAATTAAATAATTATTTGGTGGTTACATCAGGTAATTAATTATATTTATTTAGAAAGCGTTCTCAAAATATTCTTTATTTAGAGTACCCTTATATTCATTTATAATTTTTTTATAGTTTTCAAGAAGGTTTGAACAAAAAATTGATGAATATGATGTGGTATTATCATACTATATGTTTAACAAATAGAAATAAGTTGGAATGACTGATGTTTATACTCTAACTTGAACATCTTCATGGAATCCTACTTGGAATATAGTGAATCTTTTTGATGTGGTTCAACTAATCTTGTCATCTTGATTTCATTAATTTATAAAGAATTAAACTCTAAATAATTCATTATATTAATATGGTCTCCAAGATCAAATAAATAATAAATTATATTAATGGAACCAATTATTAATGCTTCATAAAATTTTAATATGTCTTGATATTTAGTAGAAAACTATAATGTGATCATGTGTGAAACACTTCTTATAAATTTTCCCTCTCATTCCCTTATAGTATCCACTTTTTGGTAAATAGTTCCCTAAAGATCATGAATCATTTTTTATCTTTTTAATATATTTATATTGGGGAATACTAATTTCAACAGTTAATAAGGTTTCAATAATTTCATTTTTAATTTAATCCTCTGGTATATTCCATTATTGGATCATTTTTAGGGGATGATAGTATAAGATCTGTCATTTTCATAAGCTATTTGGTAAGGGTGATTTGTTTATATTTTTTATTTATTCATTCTTTTTATTTATACTCAATTTCTACTTTAAGTAGAAACTTTTTCTTGGGTAAAATTATATAATTACGTATGTAAATGGGGTGAATTTATTTTCCTATTCTATTTATCTTAAGGATCTCATTACCAATAGGTTTTGGAACCGGTTGATCTTGTCATTTCAATGGAATTTTAACTAATATCTTGATAATAGTTCTATAATTTTTTTGAATTCTATTTGATAATTACATAACTCCTCATCATATAATAATCATTGGTGCTTCATAATTTCTTTTGAATATGTTTATGGTTTCTCATATCATTTTGGTTTTTTGAAATTAGGGTTTTAGAAATTTCATTGGTTGATGGTGTATTTTTATGTTAATTATAGTGGAGGAGCTTATTCATACTGGCCTTGATATGATGTAATTACCTGGTTATATCATATCAAAAAATAAAAATTAATTTGAGAATAATATCACCTTTATTTTGTAGGAATCTAAAATTTGATTTAGTGACATGCTAATGAAGAACTCCAAGTTCCCTACACCTCAACACATCGATCAATATAATTATTACAAGAAGAAAAAAACAATATACCCTTTAAATTTCATTCTATAAACTATTTTTTAAGACCCATTTTCCTATTATATAGGGTTTTCTCCCTATGAAAATAATCTAAAAGGGATTATTCAGAAGACATTAGCTCAGGTTTTCCTTTAGAACTAGTTTTTATTGTACAAAATTTCATGGAATTCTTTACAATATACACTATCATTCATATTAACTCTATTATAAATTTTCTGATGAGATATATTTGTGATGAATCATCTAGTAAGTTACAATCATTATCATATAGGACTTGATATAAATACAATAAAAATTGGGTTTCACAATTGTTTGACGAGGGAAACATTCATAAATAGTTTTTACCCTATCCCAGTTCTTATATAACTTCTCCTCTAATGATAATATAATAAGATTAATTTATTTTATGATGGATATGAATCTATTAATGTTGGTTAATATTTAAATAATACTCTTCTAAATACAACAATAGTCTTTCACCTCTCCTAGCTATAAAATTTTAAACCACTCCTTTACAGCACCCTCTAATGTTAATCGAAATTCCCTTTACATAATTTAATCCTTTGTAACTCCTATGATATTCATTTATGATTATAAAATAATGAACTCCCAGATATGTTTTTTGGTTCTTCACCTTTAATATCATGTATTTTATGTAATATTTGTATTATAATAACATTTAAATTTAATCAATTTGGAAAAGAATTTATTGAAATTTTATAGTAATGATTTACAATGTGGGTTTCATAATTAAATCTTATGTATTGGTTAGTATTTCATTCCATTGTGGTATGATAATAGTTAAAAAATATAATTTAACTATATTATATCAATTTAATATACTCAAAATTAGTTTTTAAATTCATGTTTGATAGTTTTAGTAACATAGTTCAATCAAGATCAATGTCAAGACATAAATTATTTTTCAACATTAAAAATGTTCATAAAATTTAAATGTTATTGTTTTGTTGAAATATCCAAAAAAAATTTTCCATGTTTTCAACAAACATTTTGTGTGTGTGAAGAAAGACAATTAATTTTTTTTGGTTATTTTAAATATTTTATAAGGAAAAAAATGGATATTGTCAAATCTGGGGTTCAAAAATTAGGTTTTCAAAACCAGTTTAAAGGGTTTTAATTTCAAATGAATTCAATTTTTAAATAAATTTAATTTAATTAAAAAAATATATTATCATCCAAATGTTTGAATATGTTTAGTAAAAGGTCATATATCCAATAATAAATCTATGAAAATATTTAATACATTTTATTTCAATTCTGATCAACTAATAAATTAATGAAATCATATTCGTTTCATCAATCACTATAGTTTGAAAAAACTGAAATATAATAATCTAGTAGTAATAAATAATTGATCAATTTACCATTATATATTATTGAAATATAATCAATGAAAAAAATATTAAACTACTCCCAAATTACTGAGGAAACTCACAATTTCAAATTGATGGTCCTAAGAAGTTCAATGTTAACTCATTATCTTCCAAAATCGTGGTAAAAATAACTGGACACTCACAAGTCATCCATTCATATTCTATAATATCTATAATAATATATATGGAGAGAGAAATTATGTTCACCAAATAATGTATAAAATAATGGACATGTTTAATAATTCATGTAAAATGAAATTTAATGTAATAATTTCCCACTTATTATAGAAATCAATCATCATAGAAGGGTTTTTGTTCCTTAAATTCGAAACCAAAATGTTCCTATAAGATCTTCATCACTTACCAAATCAAGATTGGGGTTCACCCCTCTATTCATGGGATAATAGTAATTTGGAGATTAAATATATAATTCCTATGATAATAGAAACATATATATAAAAATGAAATTATCTATTAGTAGAAATAATTTCTGAACTTCCCTTTTATTCGGCCTTCTCCCTCCTTTCATAAGTTTATCCTCTCTTCCTCACTCCTATTTTAAACTCAAACTATTCATAAACATTGAATTTTGATGACTTCACTGAGTTATCTGGTTGAATTTCATCAAATGTATAACGTTTTATTTTTTTCTTACTTTATTAAGTATATAGTGGAACCATGAATTATTATATCATTCTTAATTTAGTTGAACATTCTTAGGTCATCTTATTATTCTTATAATCATTTTGGTCGATAAAATATTTTGAATTTTTTTGAATTTATGAATGTATTGACATTTATTCTTTAAAATAATAGAATTCCAAGTGGTATGTGTCAATATCAAGTGGATATATCATTGAAATTGTCCAATTTATATTCATTACCTAACACATTAATTTTTTTGCAATATTTTCTTTTTATTCCATTGAAGTTTGAATAAACCAACAAAGAACGAGAAAAATTACTTTTTTAGTGGAACTAACAATTGATGAAAGTCTCCAGGGCTAAAAATACCTCTTTATATACGACCTTTCAATAGGTAGATTCCCATTGTTGTTGGCCTAAAAATAATCATAATGTGGCATTTTTTCATATAGTTCATGACCATGATTCATAAAATTTTGTAAAATTCTAGATTCATAAGCATTTTGAATAATGAGAATGGTTATCTTACATATGCTTTGATACCCAGTGTACTATTCTTTACCTCAATAGATTCTTCAATTTTCATAGTTTAATGTTCTTATATAAATATTATACAAGAAAAATCATCTTATATATTCTATAGATCCAAAGAAATAATTTAAATCTTATGAAAAATATTGTTTTGTATGGTAATAATAAAAAGTAACTTCTCTATTGTTTCTTTAAAATTATGTTTAAAATTATTTAGCGAAAGAGGGAATGTCCATACACATATTTAAAAAATATAAAATTTATAGATTTCGTATTCGTAATGAGGAGAGGAAATATTTATATTCATCGAAAAGTGTGCCATAAATTATTTTTTACGACTTGTCTAGTATATTCATGTATTAATTTTATAGATAATAATTATTCTAAATTATTAGGGATTATATGAATATATTACATATTAATACTCTTTCCCAAAATCTATTTTATCTCATTTAGCTAGATATTAATGTTAAATATAAAATTTTAAGGAAAATCAATATCTATCCTTCAATTTTATTCAAAAAATTAAATAAATCTATTAAATAAACAATTTTTTCCAATTTAATAAATATTCATAAAAAATATTTAATTAAAAAATTAACTGATAAAAATTATTAATCAAAATATAATTGTAAATGTAAGATAATAAAAGAAATTAAACATAAAAAATTATATAATATATTTATTATCAATGTCATTTCCCCCCAAAACATCTCGTGTTCAATTCACTAAGAAGTTGAATGGGAGTTTGAGACATTTTTTTGAACACTACTTCATAAATCAGGTGACAACCATGATCAAATACCCTATAAGGATGAATAATTATATCATCAAACTTTTGAAATGATTGAAATGGTTCCTAGAGTTTGATATTGGGTTGATTTATCAAAATATTTTGGTTATTAAGAATCATAGGATAAATATGATTTTTCTATGGAATTACAGTCACTATTAGTTCTTACTAATGTTATTTGTCATAACAAAGACCCCTATAGTATTCATTAGACTCTGGAAAATGATCTTCTAGACATACATGAATCAAGGATTCATGGTATTCACTGATAACATCCCCATCTATTCTCAATTATTATTAGATAGTGATGAAATGTTTTATATTTTCTTAGACATACATTGTGAGAATAATCCTTATGGAAACAAGTGGTGTATAATTTTTGGTTTTTAGAAGGTAATTATATGTGGTGTGTTATTTTTTATGGAAAATTTATAAATGATATCATGATAGTTTAAGGGGTTATTGGGGGAGGTCCACATAATATAGTTTTTTTGTTTTCTAGTTTATTTAAGTTGGAAGGTTATTTCAAGAGATGTGTGATGTCGTTATATTTGATTATATTCCCTTTATGTACCTTACTTTAAAAGTAGGACCATTAATTTAAATTTATTTCTTCAAAAAATCTTATTAGGAGATGAAAATGTGGCTAAAGATCACCATATATCCATGATAAATGCGAGGAATGAGTTACACATGCCGTCTAATATGATTCCATTTTGTGAAATATATGTTGTGAGAAGATATTGAGAAAACACATGATAACATAATGTTTAATCTAGATAAGAACACATGATTAGAATTATAATACCCACGAATTTTTACATGAAGTGATGGTGTATTCTTTGATGATGTGGATATGCTATCTTTTCAGATAGTGGTTTATCGTCTCCATATATCATAAGAGTCTTAGGTAAATATTGTACAATAAAAATATCAATATTATACAAATATTTTTGTTATATTTATTTTAGCATTATAACTATGGGATAAATTATACTCTTAGAATGGGAAATATACTATTTGGTTCCCTTTTATGGAATCTCCATTCCTATGTTATATTAAAATAGTTGTGAAATACAAGAGAGCGGTGAATTGAGTCCTTTAAAAAACATCAATATGTTTATAGAAGAAAAACCTTTGCAACTTGGAATGTAATGTTAATTCCTTTTCATAAATAGTGTAATTGGTTGAAATACTAAAATGGACATTAGAAAGTTTATACTCTTTTGGGAACCAAATATCACCTCATCTACTATACTAAAACTGTCAGCATGTTTATGGATATGTTCACCAACATATTATTCTCTATGTGATGTCGACAGTTGAGTAAAATAAAATTAAACATGATAGAAAAGTTTTAAGATGTCGTGAAAATTGGGAAATTAAAATCCCTCAAGTAACTAAACCACCCAATTCATAGCCAAATTTTATTTTATTTATTTCTATTAATTATCATTAAAATAATTTATATTGAAATGAATCATTTAAAAATTTAATATATATTTATAGGAATATATGAAAAAAATCAAATAATTATCCTCATAAGAATATATGACTATTTATGGAGATTGTATAGATTATACATCCGCAATAAAAAAATTCATAGAAGTTGAATTAACACATGATAAAATCTTTTAGAATTATATCTCCAAAGTGTATTTCTGAAATACAACAACGAAGTAAAATATATATGTCACTAATAATAATATTGGTTATTGTACTATAAAAAATTACTTCCTCTTAAAAAATTTTATTTTTTAATATCAAAGAAATTGATATTACATTCATAGAGTTTTAATAAGATATAATAATTTACTACCATATAATCAATGTCCCTCTCTTCTAAAATATATTCCATTGAGAATAAATTAAAAACATAATTCAATCCCAGTAAAATAGATCAAGAAATCTGCAATAAAAATCATGAAATTTAAAATGATTAACTTGTTTTAATTTGAATTTAATTATCCATTTAAAATATTAAATTAATTTTAAAATATGAAAAAATTAATCTACATATTATGATATAATAAAATAGATTTTGAATAACATTATCATGATATTTACTCTACCAAAATAATAGTAGAAATCATTGACAAAATTCAACATTCATACCTAATGATGACTAGTTGAATAAGGGGTTTCATTGCATGAGGATAACATTAAATGTATAATGTCCAAAAAAAACTTGATACCAAATAAATTATTCTATAACATAGAGTATGATACAAGTACAAGGATATATATGAAAGGTACATACTAAAAGTTACTTACTATAACATAGGATTCCTTAAAAAAAGTTAGGTCCCTAATCATAATTTTTAGCGCAAATGTGAGGATCCAAAAATGATGTTAATTACTCAAACATGATATTACTTCTCAATATAATGTTTCCCAAACATAATTTTCTTTCTAAATTTAGTTTTCCAAACCTAGGGTCTAATACCATTGTTAGGATTCAATATCATTTTTTGAACATTTATTTCATAATTATGAAAAATATTTTGAATAAATTGCAAAACAATATTTCAAAAAGAAATATTGTTATAGAAATCAATATTATAGAATAATAGAAAACATAAGATACCAATTTCAAATAAATAAATTCATGAATTTCAGTTAAAGTGGCTTCATTATCAAAATTTATAATTGTATTTGTGAGGATAAAATCATTGAGACCTTAATGAGAAATTGTTAGATCAACATACACATACCAAATAAATTCCCCTATTGATGATAAAAATACCATATAAATAAATATTGGAGAATTATTTTAGGATTTATTAGTTCAAAAAATATGTAAATAATTATTAAGTATGGAGAAAATCATATAATATTTATAATTGTTTTTATCCCGATTTCTACACCATTTTGGAAATAAAAATTAAATTGAAAAAAAATTAAACACATTTAATTTAGAATAGAACATTAATTTAATGTTATATAATAGATAGATAAAGTAATAGGTAAAATATATTTTCTTAGAATCATAAATAAAAAATACACAAAAGAGAAAGGAAACTGAAAATAAGAAATGAAATTATATTTATAAATCATCCTAGATTATATTAAACATTATCCTGAGGATAAACAGATTAATGTGTAGTGTGAGAAGAAAAACTTAATATAGGTTATTTATGGGATGTGGATTCTTATTTTAATGAATATCTAAGTGGTTTTTTTCAAAGACATTAGATCCACTATAAAATCCCTAAAATTATAATTCATCATGGATTCCCACTTTTTCATTATACACTGTGATTATTAACACTTCATCAATACTTATATCATATTTAACTTTTAAAAATTATAAACAGTCTCAGAATACTAAGAATATATTTCCAAAATTTCTCATAATTGTGAGAAAAAAAATCTATCTCCTTTTTCATAAAAATATATAAATTAAAAAAATCTATTTTATTTTCTAATATAGTGTTATAGAGTATATTATAAAATTACATTTTCTAATTCCATTCATCCATTGGTGATACATCTGTATTTAAAATCTCCAAAATACAAAATATGTATTTACCACCTACTATGATAGATGTATACGATTTCCAAGGAATGGAACTCAATCCCTTCATACATCCAAATTTAATGTGAAACAAACTTCTTTGGATAACATAAATATGTTTATAAAACATTTATTCTTTTATATTCGCAACCTGGTTATCTACAACACTTCTATAATGATTAACATCATTCTTATAGTTTTAATTTCAATTAAAAATATGATAATAAATTTGGAGATATTCATAATATTTTCTAAAAATAATTATTGTTTTTAATAACTCATAATTTCCATGAGAACTATCTACCTATCCTTGATTCATAAAAAGTCATCTATTAATATATTGATCATAGAAACTATATCCCATGAAAAATAATGAGTACCAACCAAAAAAATTTGGATCATCAGAATCTGATATTTCCTTCTAAGGTATCCTAAATAGTTCTAAAATTTATCTAATTGAAGGGATTGAACTTCCAAATATATTCTATATATAGAGGATATGTCCCAAATATATTTTTTGGCCTTAAATTGTTTTCTAATTTCTTATCCAAGGGCATATCAACTAATGAAATTTCTTAATTTATAGTCAATTAAATTGTAGCAGCAACATGAGTACTCAATTTCTTAGAAGAATAATATTTCTCTATCCATTTCAATTACAGGGAATGAAAACATTCATTGACATGTTGTTAAAAAACATGGAAATTTTCATCTATTATTTGAGATCGTTGAGAATGAGAGGCCTTAAATTCTGTATTTCTACACCCTGAGATACTTTATCATCTATTTATTCAACTATAGGATCTAACTATATAACCTCCATAGAAAAAAATACAACAAAATTCTCTATTTTTGAATGATTCATTTTTTCTTCAAGGTGTATAAAATAAAAGAGATAAAATATATATCTCATTACAAGGCTCTTGAAAAACCATAATAAGATTAATTAAACCCCAATTTTTGTTGTAATATTTTCTTCCCACACCAGCCTTCTTCTAGAACTAACTGTGTTATTTATAGAAGTGATAGAATAATCTTATAGACCTCCATCCACTTGTTCCAAACCGACTACAAACTCTACTCAAGATTATATAATATGATATACATGACTACGTATATATCTAGCTAAATTTACTATCATATTCTCCCTTTTATCATGAGAACTGGATGCCTCATCATCTTCAACACAAATTGGAAAAAACATTCCTCTTATAACACTCTAGAGGAAACTATATTACCTTATAGTCCTGAATAAATAATGTTAATATAATGTTATCTTGAACCAATCTTGATGAAATAAATAATCCACACTTATAATGAACAAGATACATCAATCTTCCACATGGATAAAAAGATATCTATGTATATTTTTTACTGAAAGGTTCATGAACCACAACCTAGACAGACTTATACTAAACATGATGTTTCTAAACATGAAGAACCATATATATATGTCCATCATGACTAATTTATTAAACCTATCAATCCATTTAACACCTGCTATCTAAATAAACATGTCCAATTACTTTTTGTTATCCTCTAGATCCTTGATCAAATATCTTCTTGACTTGAGTTGTCACAAAATGAAAATTCATAATGTTCTTAGTCTTCTAAACTTCATCTCCCATTGATCTATAGTGGAAATAGAAATTCCCATTATTTAGGTATAGAAAGGACTATTAATTTCCACTGATGAGATCAAAAAAACATTTTACATCACTTTTGTGGACATTACATATATTAATTTATGAAATTTATATAGGGAATTTTCATAAAATTCATTTTCTTCTCTTTCAAATGTGTACCAAAAATATTCAACATCAAACATGAATTATAATTCTTTTATTCTTGAGGCTTCCTTCAACATGTAATTTCGTTCAAACTACCATTAAAAGTCTATGACCATTACCTGCATCACTTTCCAATATTAAGTAGAATATAATTTTCCCTTTTCATCACTACCTGCAAACACATATGTGTAATTCTTATTCACCATCATAAGAAGTATCGTAATGTTTATGGTTTAGAAACACTGGGGTTGAGAAACAAATGTCATAGGTACAAATGTAGGAGAGCTAAAAGAATTAAATCTGACATATTAACTTGACAATTTTGTTTTTTGAAGATAATAATTCCATCTAATCAATTTGGATTTGAAGAAGAAAATTTCTTTTTTGGAAAAAACACCCAAAATTGATTTTTAATAAATTTAATTAACAAAAAGTTAAACTAAATAATAACTCTATATTGAAAAATGATATGAATAATAAAAAATTATAAACTAAATAATGATTAAAAAAATAGTAACCTCACTTCAAATTCAACAATAATAACTCCCCCGTAATAAAGTAAATTATCATATTAAGAAGGGTTTTGTTGAAAATATCAAAAAGATAATATATTAGTATTAAAAAATTAAAAGTAAATAAATAATTTATATATTATATTACAAAAATGGTGATGTTGAATATCAATTAAATGTATTACTATAATAAATCATTATATTTCATGAAATTATTATAGAGCAAGTATTAAAATATAAAATATGAACATTATCAAAATTATGACCAATTTCTAGAAGTCAATCATTCATCTACATCCCTGGAGGATGAAAACTACCATAAAGAATGTATTTTGATTTAGTAGTTGATAATAAAATCAAAATTTTCCTCTTAATCGACAATGAAACATTAAATTTTCTTTAAAAGTGAGTGTTTCTTGAGTTTCTTTTTATATATAATCTATTGCCCCCAAAATTAAAATCAGAATAAAAAATTAATCAATAAGAGAACGTTTTTGATAAAAAAATACAGAGGGAAAATTATTTATAATATTTCAAAATACTTTTAATGGAATAAAATTAGAATATTTTGTATATGAGAGAAATATTATTCAAACAAAATCAGAATAAATTATACCTTTTCTACTAGAATAAAACAATAAAAAATTATGAATCATATCTCAATTCAATTTTTCACCAACTATTTTAATATTTTTATCCAAGTAATTTATTGTTGTTTCAAGCATTATATTTGTATATGGATTACGATATTCAGGAACAATATTTTTCAATAAATCAATAATTTATTTATATTTATTTAATACATTTTCAAAAATCCTTTGGATAGATTTTAAATACATGAAAGATATTAAATATTCCTATCATACAAATTTCAAAATAATTTTTCATATTTTATGAAAAACCATTAAGAATAATTTGATTAGTTAAACAACCAATAAAATCTTCTATATAAATTTGAAATAACAAAAAATCATAAGAATAAATTTTACTAAAAAATTGAGATATTTAATAATTATATAGATCACATTTTGTAAAATAAAATAATTGAGACACTCTAAGAAATTTTTTTCTGTTTTTTAAGACAATGAAGAGATTTAGTATGTTTCGAAATAAAATTTCGAAATTGAGGACTTCAAATCAAAGTAGTTGTTCTTTATATAAACCTTCCATTAAAATTTCTTGTTTAAAATCTATATTTTTCATATTTATGGTATAATTTAAAATAAATAGTATATACATAATCTAAACAGATTATGATGAACTCAATCCTTGACACATGGAAAAATGTTTATTCACTCTAAATTCCTTCATCCTTATGATAACTCTTTGAAAATAGCATAGAATTATTTTTATTAATTAAACATTGATTGCGATCATAATTCCTAAAACCCCATTTAATTTCTAATATATTATTTTATATTTCTATATTAACCAAGTTACAAACATTATTTATATTAAACTTATTTATCTATTATTTTATAGAAAACATCCAACACTCATTATCCAAGCCTTCTACTATATACTAAGGTTTAAAATGGGATAGAAAGGAAATGAACTCAACTAGGTTTCCAAAATTTCTCATAGCCCTAACTCCTTCATCTTTATCACCCATAATAGTATCTAATGGGTGGTCCTTAAAATCCTGAGATTTTCTAGTAAAAATAAATTTTAGTTCCAAAACTCCATGATCACGAGAACTAGAATATTCACTATCATGTTGTGTTTTAAATTAAAAATTATCATTAGAATAGTCAATATTCACATTATTCAATGAATAAATAACATAAAATATTTTAATTTTAATGTCATCAAATTGATCACTTTAATCACTCAACATAAGAATAGATTCCTCAATTATCCCTTACTTTTTATTGACATATATATATGCTCAAGAAGTACAAGAATACCGCTGAAAAGTTTCTTAATCAATTATTGGATCAAACATACAAAGATATTATTTATTATTGAAGTTATAAACCTTGAATCCAAAACATTAAATTACTTAACATTAGGTTTAATATTAATCCATAACTCAAAGGTGTGTTTTATTACAGATTCTAATTAAAACAATATTAATTATATGAAAATATATTTTAATATTTTTATAAAAAATATTTAGGTAAAATATATCCATTCCAATTTTTTTTTCCATTTTAGTACTACTTATATTTCTTAATTATATTATTTCATTTTGTTGAGGAGTTCTTATAGTATAATAGTATTTATAATACCCATGTTTTTGAGAAAAATTTAAATTCATGATTATAAAATTATTATCCATGATCACCACTCTATGGAATTAGTTTTAAATAAATTTCATATTGTATAAACATACAAGGACACATAAGGACTAAAAATATTCACTTTTAAACTTAAAAAAGTGAATCCTAGTAATTATAAAAAAAATATTCAATAAACATTGAGGAAATGAAATTTACAAGAAATTTTGCTACACTAAAGGGTTTGAAAAAAATCAATGGTTATATGTTCTACATGTATATATATAAAATCTTTATTAATTGAATTAAATGATGACTTATGTGTATTTTCAATTTATCATGAATTAAAAATCCATTTACCAAAAAATATAAGAATCGGATGGTTATAATCTTATTTTTCATTTAAAATTTATAATAAATAATATATATTAAAATATTAAAAAATTATATTCCAAATGTATGATTCACTTATTTTGAAAAATAAATAGTCCACTTTCTACTCATTGAAGAAAATATGATCCATTTTGGACAGTTTAAGATATATATTTTCTAAACCTAATTATTTTTCCCAAAAATTTTGATCATGAATTATTTTAAAAAATAAATAGCGATTTCATAATTATGGAGTTGAGTAATAATTATCATATTATGATTAAAAACATCAATATAAGGACCCTTTTTGATCAGGATATATTTCAGATCTCCAACTAATCCATATATAATGATGTTTTGTTTTTAATTATCACTAAATGTTGCCAAACATCGAACAAAATATGATTGTGCATTGAAATTATAGATGTATTCACTCATTTTTCACAAAAAAAATTCCTTATATAATATTAAATTTTTATCCATGGGGATTTTTACCTCAAAAAATAAAAAAAATTATTTTGTACCCACATTCTCTAGGGTTCTATAATTTCAAATTTCAGAGTTCTGGGAAACTATATACATCTAATATTTTAAGAACTAATAATAGATAAATATCTCGAATCATAATATTTATAAACAATACTAATCTATTGAATTTTAAGAATAAATTATTAGGATAAACATCACTGATTCTATATTAAAAATAGGTTACTCTACTAATTATTTGAATGTTTTTACTGGAAAGAAATAATTTATATATAGGTTGTTATTTTCATTTTTATGGCTTAAATAATTTCTATATTTTTAAAGAAAATTATTTACCAGAATCTTAATTAAAGACTATTATACATTTATAAACACATTTAAATTGCAATTGAATCATTATAAATTTTCAAGTGACCATTTAAATTTGTTTTTATCCTAAGTACCTATTTAAGTATATTCAAATAATTTATATTTTAATTATAGGTGTTGTTATAAGATGGTATGTTCATCACATTAGAAAACAATGTGGAAATTCATTAAATATTTATTTAATTTGTCTTTATTGATTCAAATTTTTATTATATCGTAAACAATTTAAAATAGTTTATTTTTTGAACATATTTTAGCATCATAATATTATATATAAATTTTGTAAGATTTAAACACATCACATTTTAAAAAAAGATCATATTTTTTTCTATTTTGATTTTCCATGTTCTGATTCATATTATGATGATTTGTTTATATCATAAAAGACTATCAATGTAGAATTAATTAATTTCATTTCATTTTGATCCAAATCCATCTTTGTTAAGATATTATTTTCATTCTTCAACATTTTTCATCTTTGCTTCATATAATAAAATTAGTTTTGAAATTCCATAACTATTTGAAATTATACCATCTGACTTCCTTCAGACCATGGCCATTCATCTTGTTGTCAATAAATTACTTCTTAAATCCTTTTTTACTTTTAAAAAACAAATGGATTATTATTTGTAGGTGAAAAATTCATTCACTATAATTTTATCAACATGCATCCTAAGAGAATGTAACGTCGTCTTTTTTACATCCTTTCATTTTTTGGAGTAAAAAACTTAAGGGATGCATATTTATTTTTGGTTATTCTATGATCCCCATCCCTGGATTATGACTCAGATCCATAAAACATAAGAATAAAAATAAATTAGCTGATTTTTCCATTCCATATAGATAGTAAACATATAATAACATATTATTATTGATCTGACATAGGCAAAAAAGATCCCAAATCTATAAAATTATTTACTATTTCTGTCAATATTCCGTCCATTTGGGTGATACATTCACCTTCATAAACTCAAAAAGTGTTAAAAATTAATTTTTTAGTATTATACCTCAATTGTATAACATTATCATCTCCATCATAGGAAATAAAAATTGTCAGCATCATTTCATAAGTAGTAGAACAAGAAGATACATAGTTAAAATCATAAGGTATAATTCCACAAATTATTTGATTCATGGATATTTAATTTAGATCATATTTAGTTTCTTTTTTAGAAGTCTACTTTTCTATTTTATCCTTTTGAATATATTATTGATTGAAATAATTAAAATAATATTTTAAACTATGATAATTAAAATATATAACCATTTAGTCTTTTTTTAATAAACAAATCTCATTATTAAAATATAGATAATTATCATAGACATTCCTTCATTTTTATTATCTATTAAAATCTATATTCTTTTTGATATTTAACTCAATATTCTTATGGATAATGGAACTTTCCAATAATACACTCTATTGATACAATTTTTTCTGTTAGAATGGGGATGGAGATTCAAGAGTGCTTGGGGTGTGAATTATTTAACTTTAAAACACATAACTAGTTTAAAAATGATCCCATAGTGAAACATGTATAGTGATTATGTTCCCTTCCCTCCAAGAAAATTAAATAGTGTAAAATAAAGGAAATGGACATAATAATTTTTGTGGTTTGGTGCACAATGATCCCACATTCAACACTAAAAATACTCTCTCCAAAATCTGGGTGATTTTAAAAAGCATATCCTTTTAAAAGGCATATCTATAGATGGGTGAAAGAAATAAAAACTTGTTATAATTTTTTTACAAGGATTTAAAATTAGATAGTCATCATCCTTCAAAACACTTAATCAATTGAGTGTAAAAAAACAAAAGGGATACTATTTAGATGGTTAAATTATATTTGAAAGTATTCAAATAGAAGTGATGAAACTAAAATATGTATAGATCATTATAGGAGTAGATAAATAAATTCAAGGAAGTATACATCAGAAGAATCATAGAGTTATTGTAGAAAATGTACATATTTCCCAATGGTGTGAAAATAAATTCTTAGCTATAAGAAGAAAAAAAAACATCATATTATAAACTATATGTTAATAAAGTATAGTATTCAATAACATCAAGGAATTATATTTTATAATGTAAAAATAAGAATAAAAACTTTTATAACATAGATTATAACTTTCTCTCTCAATAGAAATTTATGATGTAATATAATAGAAAGAGATCTTTAATATTATCATATAATTAAAATGATAGTAAACTAGTCTATTAGATAATCTATATAACTCTATTAGGAAAGAAAATTATTGAGAGTAAATAAGAACCATGATTTAATGCTCGTAAAACAAATCATGAAAAAGAATTCTATAATGAAGGATGATCAAGACACTCATAGTGATTGAAATTTAAATTTAATCATCTATAAAAAATCCTAAATTATGTTAAAATATGAATGGATTAATCTATATATGAAGATAATATAGAATCGGTTTTAGTCCCCTTATCAAGAAACATACCCTAGTGTAAATTTCTTATTAATCATATAAATAATACCATTTTTTAAAACCCACAATCAAGCGGTTTATCTACATATTGTAAAATCAAGATTTCTGATTTCCATTTTCGGATGATTCAAAGTATAGAATTATCTAACATGGAGTATAATTCCAATTTTAGGTTACTTATTTTAGATATAAATCAATAATTACATACTTATGTGTGATGTTCCTTAACCAGACTTAGGTTCCTGATCATGACGTTCAACAAAAACATGAGGTTCCAAACGTGACATGATGTACTAAAATGTGAAATAACATACCAAAACAGAAGATCCTAAGAACCAATATTATCGTAAACTTGGATTTTCAAATGTAAGGTTGGATACCAATAATATGTTTCAACATCACTTACTGAGTAGTGATTTGATACTTCATCAAAATGTTTTGAATACATTGCAGAATAATTGATCTCCGAAATAAAATATTATTATGGAACTCAAAATGACTAAAAATATAGAAAAATTAAAAAAAATATAAATAGATATATACATAAAATTCACTCATATCGAGACTATTAGTAAATTTGATTAGGGTGTTTGTGATCATTAAAATCATTGAGAACTTTTTGATAAATATTTTGATCAATATTCACATAACCAATATGTCAGCTGATGAAGTAGGTGTATGAGTATTTAATATCACTATATCTAGTTATGGTAAAATATTGATAATTTGTTTCCTATATAAAATAGTGTATTTAAATATATATGTTCACCAGGTGAAGGAGGCCCAACTAGGAGACATTGATTATGATTTTATGAACATGATTTTCATAGGTGATGCTTCTGAAGGGTTTTATGATGGAGTGGGATATTTCATGCACTTATAATATAAAAAAACATTTTTTTACCTAAGATAAAATTGGGGGGTTTTAGGGAAATATACACATATCCCATAGAGGTATATCCTGTTGATCAACAATATGGATTGACTGCTCATAGGGGGAAGTGGGGAATTAATGTCTTCTTTTAATGAAATCCTTTTCTTTACAGTTCAATCCCTAAAATTGGATAAGGTTCATAATCCACTCAATATTATCATTCACTAACACCTAGTTTGTATTTTTAAAAATAAGTATATCAATAATAAATATTTACATGGTGTGAAGAAATATTCTACACCATCAAAAATAAGTTATTCACCCCAGTTATAGAATCTTTACTATCATACTAGTGATTACACAAATTATAGAATAAACTAAAAAATTTATTCACCATATCCAAAACGAAAGAAAATAATTCTTCACTACATATATCACATAATATTATAAATAACTCACTATTCACCTCCAACTGAATGATACACACCATTTAAACTACCTCATTGAAGCCTTTTTTCATAATCATAGTTGATCCACTACAATAAATATCATCAAACTTTTAGACGACGCCCTTCCTCTCTGTGTTTTCTTTTTATTTATAAATCATGTAAAATTAATGATCCATTTGACATGAATACTATTTTTTTCATTATCAAAAATTATAATATATTTTATTTTATTAGTATCTATAGTGCACAAGTCCTTTGGAAATTACTCCTTCAGTTCGGTGATGTCTTGACCTAAATTATATGTGTGAAGTTAATGCACACAATTTCTATAAGATACATTATTCCTCAATTTCATAGGATTGTAAATATTTTAAACCCTACCACATAATAATTTTTATTTTATTTTATCTGTTTTCATTTAAATATTTCTAATATTCGTAAGTGCTTATCCATTTAAATACTTAATGAATGTATGCACTATATTCTTTTCATATACCCATGTTTTTCTTGATAATGGTAATAATAAAATTATATTCTTTTTCATGTTTTTTAAAAATAAATGCTCAATGTACACAATATTTCAACAACAATCGGATAAATAGAGTATTTGAATCCTTATGGTTCCTCACACAATGGGTTTTCACAAACAAAGAAGGCTCCATGGGTTCTATTTATTCAAGAGAATGTGTCACTCAAGTCTCAAGGGATATTCACAAAACCTAGAAAGCTTCATATAATATATCAATGTCCTTCATGTAACCTAATGTGTACCTATGATTTTTTTTCTTTATGGAATTAATGTAAGGTTTTTAGATCCCCTCATCATGGAAAATAGGTTTTGTAGACGCATTTTATTCATGAAAAAAGTGTGAAATATCTCACATGGAAGAATCATCTCATCGAATTTATTTTTAAATTTTGTAGGTGAGTCTCACCACCTATCCTATAAGATTTAATCAATGAAGAATATATAATAATTATCTTGTTTAATGGATCACATTAAATATATAAATAAATATGATCTATTGATAAAATTTTAATTACATGAGGAATTCAATGTTTCTGAAAGAGACCATACATTAAAAAACATGACATCTTCATGATGAAATCCTCACTATACATGTGAAGATGATTAAATTATTTATCATTTTTGAAAATATGTATGATTCCGTTCTTAACAGATGAATTATTATCCTCCATCATCTATATTTTTCATTCAATAGTGTTATGCATTAAATGAATTCTTTCAATTAAATCATAAGAACTCTTACATGAAGGCCACGATCATCCCATGAACATAATGAAAACCAGCTCAAAATTGGTGATCACAACTTTGTGACCTGAAAAACATCACATGTTATTAAGCTAGAGTGTGCTAGAGGTAGAAAATTATGTTTCTCAAAATAAAGCATACTCATGATCTATAATATGAGTCAGATTCATCTAATCATATGAGCACCATTATATCCAACAATTTTTAATATGGATGAAAAGTGATCTGTATAATGTGAACCTAGATAAAGAATTCATTCATTATAGTTATTACATAAAATATATTCCATTACCACTGCTTCTTGATGTAACTATTATGTTTGAAACTAAATACACCATAAACTGAAAATCATCATCGGGTAATGCCATACCTCTACACTCAACCTAGGAACCTACATGAGCATCCCATGTGTGCTTTAAATGTTCACTATAAATATAAACTATGCCTCTATATATTTTATTATCCTTTATTCCACTCATCCTAGAAGTTGGAGGGCTATAGGATGTCCTTTCCCAACTATGGAATAGCTATGTGGAACCTCTTGGTTGATTGGATATTTGTTTTCTATTCATTAAAAAATACACAAGTTAAAAATTAAACACAATTATAACATAAAAAAGGACAACAAATTTAATTTTCAATAATTCATCATTAAAATATAAATATATTTTTCATCACTATAAAATAGCTCCTATGTAAAGACCCATAAATTTCAAGGAAATTTTTCTTCTTAGTTTTCTTTGGAATTTTACAAGAACGCAGTTTATGACGACACGTGATTCTGAGGCCCGGTGTGCCCGGAATAATTTTCCGAGTTTGGCTCGGGTACGTTCAATGAACAGATGAGCGGGTTTATCTAACATTTGAACCGGTGCTCGGAAGCTAATTCTGAGGGCACCGATGAAATCGCAGCGCCAGTATTTGCTTAGAAATGCCTCTTCTGGAGGTGCGTTTTCTCGTGTGTAGTTTTTATTTTTTGGGCTTAAGTTAAGAAATAAAATAATGTGGTGCGACAAATTTTTTTTTATTTCACTTAAAGCAAAATAAAATCCACTTAATGCCACTTAATCTGAGTTGTAGCGGATAGGGTGGAATTCAAAATATTATACCCTCTTGGTAGGATATTTGTGAGGTGGGGCCCGCACGAGCCCCATCGTTTCTTTTCTGCTAAATAACGCACCCACGAAAACCCCTATTAAATAAAAGTCAACTGGGGCATTTTCTTAAACAATTAAATGCTCCTATTAATTGGGTGGTTTTATTCGTGGAATTAATTCTATGAATTAATTGGTCGTTACTTAACTTAGTTTTTTCGTTTGTTGGAATGTAATAAAATAAGACCAACATTTTATCTTCTTGAGTGTTGTTCGTTGAGAGGATTTGACAAAAATCTTAAGTCCTTCAACCTCCTTCGCAAATAACGCGAAGAACGCGAAGAACACAAAGAACGTCGGCCTTCGACGAAAGGCGACGACGAATGCCGACCCCTCGGAGATCGACGACGCGATGCCAAGTACCGCGACGCCGACGATTCTTCTCCTGCGACGTTCTTCTGCAACGTTCCTTCATCCGCAACAAATCTTCGATCATCTGTTGAGGTGAGAGATTGCGTACCTTTTATTTCTTTGTGGTTTATAACAACAACATGGATTTAATTGTCGTAATTAAATCTGTATGTTCTTGATCCTCAGAGTTCATCGACGTGACGCCGTATTCCGCGACGAAGCGACGCCCTTCCGTGAAGCGACGATCCTCTTCTTCTGCGATGATCAATTCCGCGAAGAACGCACGCTCGACGATGACGGTGAGGTAGGGGTTTGATTCTTTAAATCATTGTTATTTGTTTTCCCGGTCGATTTATGATTGTTGGGAGAATATTTCTTTTAAAACCGCTAACGCGGTGGGTGAGGACTAATGAACAAGTCCGAACCCACCACACTTTTTTCATTCTTGGTGCGCGAAACGGAGGACGATGACAAACGGGGATGCAATGGCGACTTGAGGGCCTGACAGTGAGGAATGGGACTCGGGAGGAGCCACGGCGCAGACGGAAGTGGATTCGGACCACCAGAGCAACTCTGGTGGCCCGCAGAACCCACCGGCAGCGCGGGACGCCGTCGCGCCTAAAGCCGCGGCAGCGGCGGCCGACCATACCCACAGCTGCGCGGGTCCGGTGACACACGGGATGCGGCAAAGCCGCGTCCGCTGACCCAGCGTGGCCCCACGCGGGGCCGCGACACTTCTTTCCACGGGGGCAGCACCCCGCGACTTCCTCCGCCCGGCCGTACGGCCAAGCCGAGCCGGGCCGGCCCGCCGGGCCGGGCCGGGTCGCGCCAAACTAGGTCGGACCCGGACCCGGGTCGGGTCGACCCGGTTCGGGCCGACCCAGGGGGGTTGGGCCGGGTCGGTCCAGGCCCAGACCCCCCGTTTTCAGACCTTTTCGGTCTTTTTCTCATAACTTTAGCTACAGACCTCCGAACGACGTGTCGTCACCGGAAATGCGATCCTTGGATCGAGACTGTCGTTTCGGTATATCGCACTCAATGTTTCAGAATACTTTGGGTTCGGCCGGGTTGGTTCGTCCACGATACCAACCGGGCCATCGGAGTAGAAACGCTCATAGCTTGAGCTCCGGACATCCGATTGACGTGCCGTCGACTTTGTTGAATTCATCTAATTGAGAAGGATATTTTGGATTACTCTGCCCGAGATTTGGACGCAGGTGGAGTTCGGTCAGGTTGGTTTTGCCATAAAAACCAACCGGGCCCCTTGGACGAAAAAGCCAATAACTCTCAGACCGAGCGTCCGATTGACGCACCGTATGTTGCGTTGAGTTCCTCTTGACGATATGGAACTTTTGGATACATCAACTCCGGACTTTTGTCAGTTGATGTTTCAGCCTCTTAGCTTGTGGAGCAGACCCTCCCGAACGAGCTTGGTGTGTGCGGGAACCCTAGAGCTGGCTGCGACTGCGATGATGATGAAAATAGTACGAGAATCCTCCGTGTTTTCGGCAGTGACCACTATGGTACATCTTGGGATACATCAACTCCGGACTATATGTCAGTTGATGCATCGACCTCTTGGCTCTTGGAGTGGACCTTCCCAGAACGAGCATGTTGTGTGCGGAAACCCTAGAGCCGGTTGAGACTTGAAAGCTGTTGATCGAATGACTCGGTGTGTTACGGATAGCCCAGTGGGAAGCGCTTGGTTGTAGCAGCAGACCCACGAAGGAGGAGCGCTTGGTTGTTGCGGAAGACCCGTGGTACTCAATAGAAGGAGTACCTATGGAGGCTATGAGGGGGAGCGCTTGGTTGTAGCGGCAGACCCACGACAGTGGAGCGCTTGGTTGTAACAGCATGGGGGACCGCTTGGTTGTAGCGGCAGACCCACGACAGAGGAGCGCTTGGTTGTAGTAGCATGGGGGAGTACTTGGTTGTAACGGCAGACCCACGACGGAGGAGCTTTTGGTTGTAACAACATCGGGGAGCGCTTGGTTGTAGCGGTAGACCCACGATGGAGGAGCTCTTGTTTGTAGTGGCTAACCCATGGTACTCAACAGAAGGAGTACCTCTATAGGCTATGAGGAGGAACGCTTGGTTGTA
The DNA here is from genome assembly GCA_963277665.1 of Viscum album. NCBI lineage: Eukaryota > Viridiplantae > Streptophyta > Magnoliopsida > Santalales > Viscaceae > Viscum > Viscum album. The sequence continues at coordinate 838,243,031 of OY728125.1, read as the reverse complement.
GCAGCAGTCCCATGGTGGGAAGCGCTTGCTTGTAGCAGTAGGCCCACAGTACTCGATAGGTGGAGTACTACAACAGTTCGAGGTTAGATGGAAGCGCTTGGTTGTAGTGGCATAACCACTATACTTGATGGGGAAGGAGTTACCCTATAGCTATGGTTTCAACTTCATGATCGATCTTATGTGGGTCATTGCGGGGGTTAGTACCTACCGATCCTTTGTGGGTCCGACGGTTAGATGAATCAGTGGATACATATGATCATCTCTATCGTATTACGAAGAAGTATATCCTGTGTGAGCTGAATCCTGTTTGTTATCCTATGTGGATTTATGTTTTGCTTTCCTCTGTGGACTGGGTTGTACTTGAGCTCGGATGTTGGAGCCGAGCGAGAATTGAGGACTTAGGTATATGTATGGGCATATACCTAAGCTGTGTCTGATGTTACTTCGTGATTGTATCTTTTCTTTGTGATTTATCCTTTTTGGATTCTGGGAGACCTTCGAGGGTCTCAGGGTCCCTACTGAGTAGCTTATACTCACCCCTGCACGGGCTATGCCCGCACTACGTTGTGTTGGTTGGAGACGACGGACAGCGCTGATCATGGTGGAAGCTTGCCGAGTAGGACGGTACCTGGAGGTGGACCACTGGGGGGGACGTTCTCGGAGCGGTCAACTGGACCTGAGGAGTAGTGGAGGATTTCTATACCCACCCTTCAGGTGGGACATCCAGTTGACGACTCGACATTGCAGCTTTACTTTGCAGTTACTGTTTTCCCCTTTCGAGTTGTACTTTACTTTCAGTTTGGGTTTTTATTCTGGCCCACTTACCTTTCCGTAATTACTGTTGTACCAGTGTTACTTTTTCCTCTTGCTTTCTCTGTGGTGCTTGTTTACTTTACAAAGGAAATTCCTTCCATTTTATCGGGATTTACGCCTTGGTGCTAGTCGCCAACCCCTGGCCTATGGAAGGCGGGCTTGGGGTAGTCCCGACACGGTCCCCGAGGTCGGGTCGTGAAAAATTGGTATCAGAGGAGTTCAGTTCTACTGCAGACTCTGATCTTTCTTCTATGTGAAGCAATAGTGTTAAGCGTATTGAGTGTGGTTATCAGTCCAGGGAGCACAGTGTTGGTGCGGTGGCCTACGTATCCGTACACCAGGACCTTGACTTCTGATTTCCAACTTAATGCACGAAAACATTGATTGCATGTGTGTATCATGTTTTCTTTGTGATTACTTTATGTCAGCTCACCAGGTATACTGTTCTGACCATGGCGCACCTGTTTTTTTTTCAGGATGTCCTCACGACGGCAGCCAGCTAGGGTTCCGAGAGTTGTACATGACAACAGCCCGTAGAGTGATGAGGCCTCGGTACATGGCCCTTTCACAGGAGAGGCACTGGCGGTACCACTACCCGCCGAGCCATCGATGCATCCAGCCCCGACCAATGACGAAGCACGTCACCTTAGTGCACGACATGAGTTCCAATGCTAGCGACCGCCCAGGTTCCGTGGGGAGACGGATCCCCAGGCAGCCGAGTACTGGCTGGAGGCGGTTGTATGAGTTTTCCGGTTAGTGAGGACACCAGCATACCTTATGGCGGTCCTTACAGCAAGCCTCCTACATGCGGAAACAGGCAGATGGTGGAGCTTGATGCTCCAGGTGCACGACGAGGCATCACTCCTTTGGACGGAATTTGAGAGCCTTTTTCTCTCAGAGTTCGTCCCAGCCACCCTCCGAGCAGTGCGCATCCAGGAGCTACTACAGCTGCGGCAGGGTAGCATGACAGTAGCCCAGTATGCGGTGAGGTTTACCGATCTCTCGCGCTATTCCACAGACATGGTACGAGACCCTTTTTTTAGGGCCCGAACCTTCGAGCAGGGGCTCAGGCGAGAGAACAGAGCTTCAGTTGTTTCTCACAGCATTCCGACACAGACAGGAGTGTTGGAGCGATCCCTCTTAGTGGAGAGTTTCGTTGCTGAGCAGTTTCCAGCAGCAGGACCCACCACTAGCCGACATGTGGCAGAGTCTTCTGCAGCGGGCCGTAGACAGATGACGCAGGGGTCCAAGAGGACTAGACCTACCGGTGGTCGACCGTGTGACACAGGATCGATTGTGCGAGGCACCCGGGGTGGACAACGACTTACCATGAGCGGATAGTGTTACTCATGCGGCGGGGTTGGTTACATGGATCGTGACTGTCCGAACCACCATACGGATGACCATCAGATGAACGAAGGACCTCCCAGGCAGAGGCAGAGGTTTGATCGAGGTGGATCGCATGGAGCAGGAGACCGTTGCAGGGGAGTTGGCCATGCAGCGGGAGGTGGACGACGCTTCGAGGTGTTGCCACCACCACCACCAGGAGGTCCACCCTGACCACAGGGAGTTGGTGGACATTGGAGATCTCAGCTTCAAAAAGCTGAGGCCTTCGATCATGGAGCTTTGGGAGCAGATGGACAGGAGCGGAACTAGTGGATACGTCTTTTTTACTTCTAGTTCCTTGTTGCTGTTGTGTAGTGTCTTTGTATTATGTGCTGTAATAAAAAAAAGACGCATACCTTTGTGATGTTTTCTTTCCTGTCCTCATTTGTGTTTTTACTAAGAGGTTCCAGTTTAGATTGTTGACTTGACCCTCACTTGTGAGACTTCTACTGGAGGAGACCAAGTTCCCACACACTGATGCCGGCAGTGTGACTCAACCCTTGGAGGCGAGAGTAATGGTTGGATCTCTTGGTAGTAGCGTCGAGGCCTTACAATGTCATCCTTGGTATGGATTAGTATCATCCATGTCGGGATTGACAGTATTAGGTGAAGAACTTGGTTCATCCAGGGGATGAGACCAGATTTCTTTTTTCGGCAAAGATGAAATCTCAGCAGCTATTGTAAGACCAGAAAGGTCCAAGTCATCCATGAGCGGATGAGGACAGCTCAGAGCCGGAAAAGGTCTTGTGCTGACAGAAGGTGGAGGCCACTAGAGTTCGAGGATGGCGACCACGTCTTCTGCCGTGTCTCACCTAGACGTGGATTGTGGAGATTTGGCTGACATGGCAGTCATCTCCACGCTTCGTCGGACCATTCCAGGTCCTCAGCAGGATTGGCGAGGTGGCTTATCGCCTGGCTCTACCACCTCACTTGCACCGGGTGCACGATGTCTTCCATGTATCTCAGCTGAGGAGATACGTGCACGACCTGACCCACATCATTGACCATGGGGAGCTAGACGTTGATGATGGGGCGACCTTTGCGGCGGTCCCAGTGGAGATCGAGGGTCGACAAGAGTGGGTCCTACGTGGACGATCGATTCCTCTTGTGCGCATCAGAAGGCAGCACGGGAACCTCTAGGAGAGCACTTGGGAGCGGGAGGCTCAGATGTGTGCTCAGTGCCGCCTTTGTATCCCTAAGGTTATGGTGATGCTTTACGGGGACGTAAAGCCCTGTGGTGGGAGTAATGTAAAGACCCGTAAATTTCAAGGAAATTTTATTTCTTAGTTTTATTTGGAATTTTACAAGAACACAGTTTCTGACGACACGTGATTCCGAGGCCCGGTGTGCTCGGAATCATTTTCCAAAGTTTGGCTTGGGTACGTTCAGTGAACGGACGAGCGGGTTTTTCTAGCTTTTGAACCGGTGCTCGGAATCGAATTATGAGGGCACCGATGAAATCGCAGCGCCGATATTTTCTTAGAAACGCCTCTTCCGGAGTTGTGTTTGCTCGGGTGTGGTTTTTATTTTTTGGTCTTAAGTTAAGAAATAAAATAAAGTGGTGCGACATCTTTTTTTTATTTCACCTAAAGCCACATAAAAGCCACTTAAAGCCACTTAAGTGGAGTTGAAGTGGATATGGTGGAATTCAAAATATCCTACCCTCTTGGTAGGATATATGTGATGTGGGGCCCGCACGAGCCCCACCTTTTCTTTTCCGCTAAGTAATGCACCCGTGAAAACCCCTATTAAATAAAAGTCAACTGGGGAATTTTCTTAAACAATTAAACGCTCTCATTAATTGGGCGGTTTTATTCGTTGAATTAATTCTATGAATTAAAGGGTCGTTACTTAAATTAGTTTTTTCGTTTTTTGGAATGTAATAAAATAAGACCAACATTTTATCTACTTGAGTGTTGTTCGTTGAGAGGATTTGACAGAAATCTTAAGTCCTTCAACCTGCTTCGCAAAGAACGCGAAGAACGTGAGGGACGCCGGCCTTCAATGAAAGGCGACGAAGAACCCTGAGGCCTCGGAGATCGACGACGCGATTCCAAGTACCGCGACGCCGACGATTTTTCTCCCACGACGTTCTTCTGCAATGTTCCTTCATCCGTGACAAATCATCGATCATCCATTGAGGTGAGAGATTGTGGACCTTTTATTTCTTTGTGATTTATAACAACAACATGGATTTAATTGTCGTAATTAAATCTGTATGTTCTTGATCCTCGGAGTTCGTCGACGCGACGCCGTATACCGCGACGACGCGACGCCCTTCCGCGACGCGACGATCCTCTTATTCTGCGACGATCAATTCCGCGAAGAACGCACGCTCGACGACGACGGCGAGGTAGGGGTTTGATTCTTTAAATCTATGTGATTTGTTTTCCCGGTCGATTTATGTTTGTTGGGAGAATATTTCTTTTAAAACCGCTATCGCGGTGGGTGCGGACTAACGAACAAGTCCGAACCCACCGCAATTTTTCCGTTCTTGGTGCGCGAAACAGCGGACAATGATAAACGGGTCCGAAATGACGATTTGAGGGCCTGTCCATGAAGAATGGGACCCAAGAGGAGCCACGACGCAGACGGAAGTCGATTCGGACCACCGGAGAAACTCCGGTGGCCTGCAGAACCCACTGGCGGCGCCCCGGCACACCGCCGGATGGAGCCGCCGCGCCTGAAGCCGCGACGGCGGCGGCCGACCAGACCCGCGGCCGCGCGGGTCTGGTGACACATGGGACGCGGAAAATCCGCGTCCGCTGACCCAGCGCGGCCCGACGCGGGGCCGCGGCACTTTTTTCCCCGGGGGCAGCATCCCGCGGCATCCTCCGCCCGGCCGCTCGGCCGAGCCGAGCCGGGCCGCGCCGAGCGGGGTGGGCCCACCGGGCCGGGTCGCGCCCATGCAGGGCCGGGCCGCCCAGGCCGGTCCGGGTCGCGCCAAAACGGGTCGGACCCGGACCCAGGTCGGGTCGACCCGGTTCGGGCCACCCCAGGGGGGGTTGGGCCGTGTCGGTCCGAGCCCAGACCCCCCGTTTCCGGACCTTTTCGGTCTTTTCATCCTAACATGAGCTACGGAACACCGAACGATGTGCCGTCAGTGGCGATGCGATCCTTGGATCGAGACGGTCGTTTCGGTATATTGCATTTAAGGTTTCGAAATACTTTGGGTTCAGCCAGGTTGGTTCGTCCACGAAACCAACCGGGCCCTCGGAGCAGAAACGCTCATAGCTTGTGCTCCGAACGTCCGATTGACGTGCCGTCGAATTTGTTGAATTACTATAAGTGAGAAAAATCCTTTTCCTTACTCCGCCCGAGGTTTGGACACAGGTGGAGTACGGTCGGGTTGGTTTTGCCTTAAAAACCAACAGGGCCCCTAGGACGAAAAAGCCAATAACTCTCAGACCGAGCATCCGATTGACGCACCTTCTATTGCGTTGAGTTCCAGTTGACGATATGGAACTTTTGGATACATCAACTACGGACTTGTGTCAGTTGATGTATCAGCCTCTTAGCTTGTGGAGTAGACCCTCTTGAACGAGCTTGCTGTGTGCGGGAACCCTAGAGCTGGCTACAACTGCGACGATGATGAAAACAGTACGAGAATCCTCTGTGTTTTCTGCAATGACCACTACGGTATATCTTGGGATACATAAACTCCGGAATACATGTCAGCTGATGCATTGACCTCTTGGATCGTGGAGTGGACCCTCCCGGAATGATCATGTTGTGTGCGGAAACCCTAGAGCCGGTTGAGACTTGACGATTGCGGATCGAACGAATCGGTGTGTTACGGATATCCCAGTGGGAAGCGCTTGGTTGTAGTAGCAGACCCATGGCGGAGGAGCGCTTGGTTGTAGCGGTAGATCCGTGGTACTCAATAGAAGGAGTACCTCTGGAGGCTATGAGGGGGAGCGCTTGGTTGTAGCGGCAGACCCACGACGGAGGAGCGCTTGGTTGTAGCAGCATGGGGGAGCTCTTGGTTGTAGCGGCAGACCCACGACAGAGGAGCGCTTGGTTGTAGCAGAATGTGGGAGCGCTTGGTTGTAGCGGAAGACCCATGACCGTGGAGCGCGTGGTTCTGGCAGCATGGGGGAGTGCTTGGTTGTAGCGGCAGACCCATGACGGAGGAGCGCTTGGTTGTAGCGGCTAACCCGTGGTACTCAACAGAAGGAGTACCTCTAGAGGCTATGAGGAGGAACGCTTGGTTGTAGCAGCAGACCCATGGTGGGAAGTGCTTGGCTGTAGCAGCAGGCCCACAGTACTCGATAGGTTGAGTACTACAGCAGTCCAAGGTTAGAAGGAAGCTCTTGGTTTTAGCGGCATAACCACTGTACTTGATGGAGAAGGAGTTTTCCTATAGTTATGGTTTCAACTTCATGATCGATCTTATGTGGGTCATTGCGGGGGTTAGTACCTGCTGATCCTTTGTGGGTCCGACGGTTAGATGAATCAGTGGATACATCTGATCATCTCTATTGTCTTACGGAGAAGTATATCCTGTGAGAGATGAATCTTGTTTGTTATCCTGTGTGGATTTATGTTTTGCTTTCCTGTGTGGACTTGGTTGTACTTGAGCTCGGATGTTGTAGCCGAGCAAGAATTGAGGACTTAGGTATATGTATGGGCATATACCTAAGCAGTGTCTGATGATACTTCGTGATTGTATCTTTCCTCTGTGTTTTATCCTTCGTGGATTCTGGGAAACCTTCGGGGGTCTCGGGGTCCCTACTGAGTAGCTTATACTCACCCCTGCACGGGCTATGCCCGCACTACGTTGTGTTGGTTTCAGACAATGGACATCACTAATCGTGGTGGAGGCTTGTGGAGCAGGACGGTACCTGGAGGTGGACCACTGGGGGGGACGTTCTCGGAGCGGTCGACTGGACCTGAGGAGTAGTGGAGGCTTTCTGTACCCACCCTTCTGGTGGGACTTCCAGTGGACGGCTCGACATTGCGGCTTTACTTTTAAGTTGTAGTTTTCCCCTTTCAAGTTGTACTTTAATTTTAGTTTGGGTTTGTATTCTGGACCACTTACCTTTCTGCACTTACTTTTGTACCAGTGTTTACTTTTTCCGCTTACTTTCTCTGTGGTGCTTGTTTACTTTACAAAGGCAATTCCTTCCCTTTTACTGGGATTTACGCCTTGGTGCTAGTCGCCAGCCCCTGGCCTATGAAAGGCGGGCTTGGGGTAGTCACGGCACGGGCCCCAAGGTCGGATCATGACATCCTCGTGCAAAAATAGTAACATGCCATGTTCATCGTAATTATTTATTCATATAATTATTTTCAATATCAACACTTATTTCTCCATTATTGAAAATTTTTGTTTCATAGCATATTAGAAAATTTATCTATCTTTTTAGACAATTTCACTTATAATCACATTCTTAAAAAGAATTATTCAGGGATAAAATAAAATTCCATTAAATGAAACCATAATTATTTTACATTAAACACCACTACATCTCAACTCAACAAACACATACTGACACATCATTGACAAAAAATTCTACACTTTGGATCAACAATATCCCTTATTTTATTTTGTTTAAATATCTCTTAACATTTTTAAAATTTAATATGTATTAAAACAATTATTTAACTTATTTCAAATCAAAATAAAAGAATAAATGGGGATATTGGAAAAGTGTTGTTCTTATTTTAATGGGATCTCATTTTCTTATCCTTTTTTTCAAAGACTTGATTGATAAAAATTGGTTCTCTTAGAAAATGAGCAGTATTTTGTCCACTATAAGTCTATATGGGATAATACAATATTTAAAACAACAGATATTGATATAATATTTTCCATAAACTTCTATAAATGTGATATCAAGTTCAAAATTTCTTATTTCTTAAATTAGGAGTTGTTAAGATATGAAATGAAAGACCCTTCACACTTTAACAAAAAAATCAGAATAGTGAAAAATATAAAAATATTATCACCCTTAATCCCATATTTTAATCAACTAAAATCTCTCTCATGATTGATATAATGACTATAATTAAAAACGAGGGATCAATTTGTAATTGTAATAACTAAACCTTCAGATTTTAAATATTTCCAAAATTTCCAAATTGACTAAAATTAATCAAATAAAATAATTTATCATGTTTTCTAACCTTTAAGGGTAGTATTATTCTTCATTCATTTTGTGTTAGTTGGAAACAAATATTAATGAAGTCTATTTATGTTATCCAATAGTGATAAACTAAAACATCGCATACAATTACTGAATTATTAGGTCAAGATATATTAAATAATACTGAATAAAGAGGGACGTCTAGGTTTCTCAATAATAAGATTTATATTATGTGGTTCCTCTATGTACTGTCTATTAATTTCCCCTAATTTATATATGGGAATATTTCATTATATGCTTATTTTTGGTTGGAGGCTCATTTATTAAACTATTATCATTATTCCCTTGAACATATTCATTTTGTTGGAAAACATTGTCCACCAATGTTTTCTAGGAAATTAAGATTACTATTACAGAAAATGTACCATAAGAATTTTCCATACCTTATGAACAATATTTTTTATTTATTATCCATGTGTTATTTATACTATTCAAAACGTTTATAAAATTTCAATTGTCTTCACAAACAACCTGGCATTCATTACAAACATTCTATGTCTCTTGGAAATATTTAACCGAATTTCCAAATGATTTTATTTATATATATTTTACATTTCGCAATATAGATAAAATTATCTCCCTAAATTTTCATTTATACTTCATCCTTGTGAGTTTCAAATGATATCTTGCCCAAAATTATTCAAATATATTAAATTTAGTCGATGTAGATAGCTACAATATAAATCAATTATAACTATTTTCTTTGAGAATGTTTCTTCATTTGATCATTTAATTGATAATTGTTTATTTTATATTTAATAAGTATTAATAGAATAAGAATATGGTTTATTAACATTTTGACAATAACACAAAAAATAGACATTAAATATTATTTTTTCAGATTGGTTCAAGATGAATCCAGATTTTTGATGTTGTAGTCCTATTGAAAACTGATCCTCACTCCACATAGAGGTTATATATTGCCTATCATATTCTCCCCATCACAATATGTGGGAGATTTTTTCTCAATATTAGTAGTCTATATGACCATAGTTTATGTTTTCACATATTTACTATTAAATATGAATGTTCAATTTTGAAATTGATTTAGTGCAGTTTTATCTTGATCACATGATATTTTATCATCATTTGTTATAAATGATTCTATACTTTTATCTATATGATTTTCAAATATTGTTTAGTCCTATTCAAATCATGATTTACTATGACACATATTGAATTTGTCTCATCTATTTATTCTTCCTTTAATGTCGGTCAAATTATGATATCTAGGAAAATTATCATGGTCCACTTCTATAAGGTTATGCTTATGAATATCGTTTTCCTAAATTAATTTCTTTTTTATTATCACATCCTTATTTTCCACTACACTTGTATTTTATTTCTCGAGAATATACATTTATTTACTGAGGTGTCAGATCTATCCCATTGATAATTATAATTTTTCTTTTAGATCCCACTCATGTTTTTTCATTTCATCATCAACATAACTACTTATTGAATAATTATTTTCTTTCATTATATAAGAAATGTAACCAACATAATTATCTATGGTAAAAATTAATTATAAATATTTATTATTCTATCGCATAAAATTTATATTCTAGTAGATTAATTGCTTCTTATACTTCTTATCCAACTTGTGTTTTTGATGTATCTCATCATCTAATTCTTATTCTTATTATTATTATTAAAAAAATTTCAAAGGAATATTCCCGGAATTGTAACTAGAGTCACCATACTTTATTATTTTTATGGGTTTATTACTTTTCCATTCAAATAAACATTAAAAAAAATTAATATAAGATAAAAAATTGATTGAAGTCGTCATTATCCTCATCATCAGTCTCTTTATATTCCTCATAAAATTCTCCTCTAATTTTTCTATTTCTCTAAACGTCAAATGTTATCTCTTATTTTTATCTCCTCTTAAAAATTATAATTTCCCTTTTATAATATGATATGAAATTTTAGTAATGTTAATCAACTGAACAATCATTTATTTATTCTATAGCTATATCATTTTAAAACAAACAATCTTAAAAATGACACATCTATTTTATTTGACAATGATATAATAATCCCGATTTAATGAAAATACATGAATGTTTTTGAATATCTAATTAAATCTGGTGAAATATTCTATAATTTATTATTGATTAGTCGTTATTATGTCCTCAAACTGAATCCTTTAAACATGTTGTTTAGATACCTTGAATTCGACCATACCTTTATAATATCTTCTCAGTTTTCCCCATATATTTTTGGAAGTTTATATTCCCATGAACTTTTTTCATAACATATCTAATAGAAATATGATGATGGTATTTTGTATCCTTTCATTTAGCTAAAAATATCTCATATCAACTTTTTTCATTGTATTTTCTTCAAAAATGGATGGAAGACTCATTGTTGTGTTATCTCACATTTCTTGGCTAAGTGATAGGAGGGATGATAATATAGTATTTATCCAAATATAATAATTATTCCCATAAAAATTGGGAATAACTTATAAATTATTAGAATTAGGATTCTACATATATCAAAATATCTCATGGATTGTTATATGGAACTTCTTTGATACTAAATATAGATCTTAAGTCCCGATTGACCAATGAATATTAGGAATTAGTGGATTCTTTATATGAATTAAATTTCTTTCCAATTCAACCTTTGATACTTGTTAATATTATATATTAAATAAATATTATGTCTCCATGCCAAATTTCATGAAGTATTAATAATTTATCAAGAAACTCATAAAATTTAAAAGGTTAACAAAAAATATTACTCCTTTATTAAATATGTTATTCCCATATATATATATATATTCTTTATTATGAAACAAGATATTTAACTGATTTAATAACCAACTGAATGAATTATTCATAGCTTCCAACACTCTCTAAATTCTTATTTATTACTTCTATCACCAACTAGAATACAAATCTACAACTTTAGAACAAATGGAATGATATACTCCACATCCCTCACTAACTGTAATAATTATTTCCTTCTGAATGGTTGATCCACAACTAGAAAGATATTCAATCGACTGGATGATAGTCATACATTATGATAATGCTATATATAAGTTTCTTGTAAAATTTGATGATATATTTACCCCAAATAATCATAGGCAACAGTCTTGATAAAATATTTTGATTAGTTTTATATGATTATTTTTCTCATTGAAATGATGATATGCTAATTTTTTTGAAATTCATGGACACAATTTCAAAAACATATATCTTAAATGAATTTCTTGGTATTCTAAAATTTTCAGAGCCCAAATTATAATAATCACTGTTTTATTATTTAATTCGTTTTATATTATATATTGCATATATTTTAATATTATTATTCATTTAGATGCACAATTCATCAATGCACTGTCTCCTATTTAAAAACCTGAGTTAGTTATTGATGCGTAAACAAAAATAAGATAGATATTTTATTTATAGGGAAAAATAAATTCTCAATAGATGAGGTGTCTTAATCATATTTTCAAAAATATTATATTTTAATCCTAAAGGTTATTTGAAAAAGAGTCTTCCTCCAACTATAATGTCCCCATGGGTTCCTCATAGTCATATGAAGGGGTCACACAAGCCTTAAGGGTTCTTCCTAAAATCCAGAAACATTTGTGAAATATCTCAATTACCTTTATATAAAATATTATTTATATGGGATCTTGGTTTTTTTTGGGAATATAATAAAAGATCGTTTATTATATCACTAGGAAACAATAGTTTCATATATTTTTTTTTCTGGAAATGAGAGTTGAAAATCATTATATTCATCTACATAAACATGGATTGGTGAATAAAAATAATATAGTTTAGTCTCATAACATATCTTATGGGATTCATGCCATGTTTAGTATCTAATAATTAATTTTTTTGAAGGATATCATTAAAACAATAGAAATATATTCCATGTTGGTCATATTTATCTAACACAAGGTTTATATAGTTTCTCCAAAATTCATACACCAAAAACATGGAGTATTAGTTACAAAATTATCACTATACTTGTGATAAAAATTAAGTTCTTTATAATTTTTAGAACCTAAAATTTATCTATTTATAGTAGAAACAAGAACAAATATATAAAATTTTTGTTTACACCCTAAAATAGCATATTACGAATGGATGTTTTTATGAAAAATGAATAACCTCTTCCATGAATACTATGATCATCCTAGTAAAATATAATGAAACTAAAATTGAACATGGTGATACATAATCTGTGATATAAAAAAATAAATTTTTAGCCAATCTTGGGAAATCTCGAGGTAGATGATGTAGAATCTTCAGATACAAAATATGTGGGATCCATCAGATGGCTATCTTTCATCTAATCATACAATATTATTTATATAAATAAGTTTTTTCTATGGATAAATATTTACCATGTAAAAATAGCCAACATCTATCAATATTTTTGATTGGTGATTCCTTATAATATATTATGTTCTCATTACCACTTAGTCTAGAATTGTTGTCAACACCCATATATTTCTTTCACCAACACCATTCACTAAGTCTCAACACAATGGCTAGGTCCAAATGGAAACCAACCTTATGACTATTTTCATTACCTATATATCCTATGAATTCTCTATATAAGAATTATAAAATACCACAATTTTGGGGTGTATGGTATTAGACTCCACTCGACTCATCCGCTATCTTTTTTAGCAATAAGTTGACACATCCAACCATATAAAAGGACGAAGGATCCATCTAGATATCTTGGTAGTTGTAATTTTTTTCTAATAAATTAGAAAATATCTATTCAATAAATTAAACCATAAAAAATTTGAAAAATATACCCTATTTTCCATTAAAAATTCACAACGAAAAATAATAAAAATATTTTCTATGGATTTAAAATGAATCCTTATGAAATAATAGTTATTTTACTTGTAATTCAACATTATTCATGAAAATAAATATTTTAAGGATATTCACTTAATTATAAAATATTGAAAAACAATATCTCATACATTATTTACACTTGAATTTGTAATTTTGGATTAGTTAAATATCATAAAATTCACAATAATAATTGTTCAATCATAAAATAAAATTCCATTAAATGAATGAGATCAAACTATCCTTTCAAGATAATGAATTACAAGAAGTTGAATAATCATATTTTGTGGTTATGAATATAATGGTGTTGATTTGTTTTCATTTGGAATCGCTTATCATCCTATAAACAAAGATCACTAGGTTCCTCTATGTGTGATACAACTTATTGGGGTTTGATGTTGTTTGTGGGATAGAATATTAGTGGATTTTTAGAATTGAAATCTATGAATGATCACGTTTTATGACATGTTCAAGGTGATTTTTGAATGCCTTACCACATCTGCTCACATCCCTCTTATTTGAAATTCCTGATTTTGTGAAGTGTTTGGAATTACTATAAAATAAGAAGACAATTTTTTTCACAATTTATCATTTATTATTTTCTCTAATTTGGAACTAATTAATCATCTTTATAATAGAGTAGTACTTATTAGGATTTTGAGACCCACATTCATTTGACTACAACATTCCACCTATATACATATGGTAAAACTGACAAGACTCTTTAGGTTTTATAGTATATTTTATAGGAATGTGTTTTGGATTTTTATAAGATTTTTTCTAATAACATACTATAATTAATGTTGTCAAAAAAACAAAAACCATCACTATAAAATTATTATTAAACAAATAAAGACCTTGTTTGGGAGACCCTGTAGGTCAGCCCTACACTTCACATAAATTCGTGAGTCATCACTCATGGGACCTAGGTTGGTGATATTGATGAAAGAGAAGGTAAAAGTGTTCTATCAGGTTTTATGATAGATTAAAGAGATCATAAGTCCAATATGAATAGTATTTTGATACATTTGGAGTTTGAAAATGGAGGCCATGTGAACCTAATGGTCTCGCCACAGTGGAATTATATGATATTTATTTGAGGAAACAATCAGTACACAAAGATCATTAGTAAATATATAATTTTAATAAGGGTTGGTGATGTTTCTTATCAAATAGAATTACTGATACATATGTAATTTGTGAACAACATATTCCATGTTTCTCAGATGAGGTGTCCTTTTCATTAACTATTATATATAATCAACTTGGTTGAAAATTATTCTAGGGAGGAAAATTCATTTATTCAGTTCCAGATGGATTCCATGGATTAGTAGAAGAATATATTCCATGTATTAATGATTCTATTCATAGGTATTTTATGTAACCACAATAATATTCTAGATATGTGAATATAATATGAGAATTAGATACAAAATTAGTACCCTAACCACCTTTTTCAAGTTATTATTTTCATAATGAATAGTTTTGAAGTTAATGATGATGTAAAAACCTATATTTTTTGTATTAGATGGCATTGAATATTTTTAATATTATATATAAATACATTCATGAATCTCAATAATTTATATTTTAGGTGATGGAATATGAATAATATATAATATTTTATTTGTAACAATGTTCTTGAGAATAATTAATAACTCCTAAACAAATTCCCATATAGAAATTCATACATTACTTTGATGTATAAAATGGTAGTGTTTTTCTATACGGGGTTTAATATTCTTGATTAGGCTTCATGAATCATTTCCAAAAAATTATTTTTTTACCAATGGTTAACATTCTTAACCAAAATGTAACTATAAATATATTATATGATGATTTAACATTGTATTAACCGAAACTGAATTTAATGAACCTTAGATAAAATCCTCTCATTCTTTATTACTTTGGGAGGATTAATCCTCATCACTAGGCATGGGTTGTTTGGTGATAATATTTTGATCAATGGTGTTTCACCAAAATGTTAAAAAATTTATTTATTTGAATTAACTTTTTTATTTAAATGATAAAATTCATCCTCGCAAGAATAATCTAATCACAATTATTATGAAACAAGGTAAAAATTATTGAGAGGGTAACCAGTCAAATAATAGTGAAACATATATTAAAAATTATTTTAACATGGAGTTTAAATATTCATATTATTCCCAACCATGAATTTATTTTCATTATTGAAAAATAATAATCATTTTTTATATGTTATGATTCTAACAATTCATGGAATAAATATATGATAATATCACATTTAATTATCTTTAAATGAAATGTTTTCATATTTTTAATTATTTCAATTTTATCTTAGTTAATATTAAAACATGGATAAAGTTATGGTTATATTTTAATATAATATATCATTTTTATTGACCCAATCCTTCTAAATTTTTTTTTATATTATGAATGAATATATTACATATTTTGTACCCCTGCTGTAGAAAGAATATGAGATATCAATAAATTATTGTTCAAGATAATTGTAAAATATATCTATAATATCATTGTTAGGTTTAGAATATAATTAACCATCATAAAAACTATTAATATAGTCATATTATAGTAACTCTAATTATTTTTATATCATAAGGGTTATAATAAAATCTAATTGAAACGAAGGAAGAAATGAGGTCCTAGACCAATTGGATCACATCCAATAAATCCGACTTGTCAGAGATTCTAAAGAAGATGGAACCATTGTTCATTTCCATTAACCAAACCCAATATATGGTTCCAAAATTGAAACTCGATCAAAACTGTTTTGGAGATTATTTTATGCTTATAGAGATCACCTACTAAACTATGTTCCCCAAACACCCCCATGAAATACTACAATCACACAACTTACCCTTAAGGCATACACTAGTGTAATAGGGTGTTATGTATCTATAATATAGTATTGTGAATTTTTGTTTTTTATTATTAATAACATCATTTTTATATTGATCCGTTTTTAATATTAATTTAAATATATACAATATTATAGAATGATATTTTGAAATATAGAAACCAAAATTATAATTTTAGGAAATATAAAGATTCAATTAAAACTATATTTTTGTTAAATCCAATATATTTTAAATTTATTTTATTTTTATTAAATATTATTCTAAATAATGTATATTTAAATTTTAATTTTAATATTACTTAATGTTTTCCATTGCAATTTTTGAAATGGTCATAAAGTTTTTTGTGTATTATAATTTTATATTATAAAATAAAAAAGTATTTTTACATAGAATTTTAATTTAATATAATTATAAAATTTTCCTCATAAAAATAAATATCTTTTTGTAAATCACCGCATAAAATTATCCAAAATTGAATTCTTCATAATTTTTAAAGACTATAATATTTTTTTTGAAAATAAAATACGGATTTAATATATGGTATGTATTATCACATCATAATTTTGAAAAAGAAATGTAATAAATAATATAAAATTCATTTATGGACAAAAATAAGTATTCCCTTTAAAATAAGTTTCTTTTTATAGTTATTTGAATAGTTCTACACACCTTTAATGAATCATCCAAAACATATATTACATATTATTGTTCAAATTAATAATTAACAATATTCACATTGATATCATGGATCTTATTATTTTAATTTGTTCTTTTCTTAACCTAATAAAACATTGTAAACCACACCTCCATGAAAGAAACCATTGAAAAAACATAGTAAGGTTTTTGGTAGTTATTATTTTATTACCAAGACTCCAAAACATATGTTTATGAATTAATACAGAATTAAAATATCTTTTCAAATAAATACCCACACAACCACCCTTTCTACTTCATTTAAAACCTATTTATCATTAATTTAATCACACTCTCACTCTCTTAGGACCACCATGGAATTACAGAGATCATAACTAATTCCTCCAAATAGTCTAAAAAAACCAATGATATGAGAGATTCTATTCACTTTTTTTGTATTCTTTCAATTTCTCCCATTGTTTATATACTTTTTAGTATAAATTAATTATATTTTCTAGTTTTTTAATTTAGTTTTACATTAAAATATATTTTTTAATAATTTAATACTATTTATCCTCTATCATTATAATCTTTACCTTATCCGAAATAATAAATAATTATGGGCTCTCTCTCACATTTTTACATTAAAGTACATTCATTTTATTTAGATAATTTATTTGAATATTTTAAAATTATAATAGTTTTTACAGATACACGAAGTATACTTATGATCCCCATGTAATTTTATATAACCATTCACTATAATTTATCCATTCCATGAACTGTTATATACATATGTTTTTCTGCTAAAATTATCCCAATATTTTCCATGTGAAACACTTGGGTTGTGAATAACCATACCATTTTCAAGTCAAGGTAATTCATATATTTATAATTATATTTTATTAATATTGTTAATTCATTAATGCAACCCAAAATATTTATTTAAGGGATTAAAATTTATAAAATTTTCTCTTATGTTTTATGATCTATGTTGTACACATATGCATGTACATGAAATGAATTTGATGGGTGGAACCAAAATTATATAGATCTATATTAAATTTGTCAAATTTTTATCTCATACAATACCATTAATAGATCATGGGATGTTATCATGACCATACTATGTTATGATGTATGAATGACTCTTCTTTAATTATTCTTATTATTTCAGTTTTTGTATTATTTCCACATTGCTTTGATGCATTTATGTTATCATATTATGTCATCATTTTATGACCATGATTATGATTCTCACCATTCTATGTCATCATATTATACATATTTATTTTAATGAAAACAATAAATTATTATTTTTCTTTTATTATTCCATTACGGGTATTTATGGATGACCACTTTCTTATTTATGTCTCTATGTTATACCATACAATATTAAAAGATCAATGGAATATAAGGGAAATTAATGAAGTTAATAATTATTATATTCTCATCCTTATTTGAAATTATTATTATATATATTTAATTTCTCAAATATATTAGTAAAAGAATTTTTGGAAATTTTATTATGTTTAATTTTTTATTTTAAATAACTAAATAATGTTTATAAATGAAATTGGTTTTATTATCCACTGCATACTGATGTTCTTCATGAAGAATTAATGTGGTGAATGGAAAATAATTTATTATATCATCTCACTTTATAAGGATGATCTTCCCTCTCATGAAGTGGGAATGAATCTTGTCTTTTGAATTGATAATTAACCAAACAATAGATACTTGGTTCTCATATAAATTATGTGATAGTGAAAAAAATGCATGGAAGATATTAAAATACTCCCATGATGGGGTTTAATGATGTGTCTCTATAACAGAAGTGTCCAATGTATAAATTTTAAGGTAGTAAATTAATTTGATAAGGGGATAAATGATAAGATAATAGATATTCTCAAATAAAGTATATAAATCTTTTAATGGTTTTTACCGAGAACAAATGATGGTTCCATTATAGGATGAGTTTCTAAAGATGGGAATGATAGGAAACATGGATGACTAATGTCATTTTATTTGAATATCACAACAACATGGTGATTAATCCTCTACGTAATATATCATTTCCTTCATATCATGTGGTTATACTATTTTCATGTTTTTATAAATATTACACGGTAAGTGACAAGAAACATGGATGACTATTGTAATTTGATTTTAAAATGACAACAACATGGTGATTAATCCTTTAGGTCCTATATAATTTCCTTTACATCATGTGGTTCTAGTATTTTTATGTTTTTATAAATATTACATGGGGAGTGACATTGGGTCATATACTATATATATCGGAATGACATACGTCAGTGAATAACCAAGAACAGGTTAGGCTAATGCATTGTCCCCACTTCCCTTTTTGTAATATTAAAATATTGTATATCATAGATACCACACTCATAATATTTCTTCTAATACACACTTGAGTCTTTCAAATAATCCATATTTCATATGGAATGATTATATGACATGTAATATGATTACATGTCACATACATCTATGGAAGTACACTCAAATATTATTTGTAGGACTTAAAAACCATGTATCTGATTATATATCATGTGTAGTATACAATTCATGAATTAGAATATAGAGTAATGATACTAGATATTTATCAGGACTTCATACCATGTACTTCAGATTTTGTTTCATTTATAAGGTAGTTTTTAATAATTTTCATATATTCTCACTCAAGTTTTTGACATTGGCCTTTGATATATATACACTAGAAAAATTTCAATTTTTAACAATATAATTTATACTTATTCATAATTTAAGATGTGTATTAGTGTAAATTCATTTTATTCATGGAGGCAATGTACTCCCCAATATAATAGGGAATTGTTTTCAAAGTTTTGGCTCTATGTCCTCCCTCATAGAAATTATCATGATATAATGATATCAATTATGTGGTAGATAAATTAATTAATCTCTTGTGTGTTGAGGAATGATCTTTTATCTATAGATTAAACAAGTCATCATGAGTTGAGGAATATTCCCCCATAGTGGTCACATACTCCATTTAGAAATGATCATATTCCTTGATAAGGAGTGATCTCACACTACTGCTTTAAAGAGGTAGATTAGTTGTTTTTAGAGCTAGTTTGCTTTTATTTTTAGTAGAATTATAGACATATAATGTTCATTTATATGTATGTTTTCAATGAATAAAATATATAAATATTGATATTCTATTTAACGTTGGTTTCAATGATTCCATAAATAATTTATGGTTCATCATTTTTCGAATTATATTTTTATGTAGTCTCTTCTTTCTATTATCATGGTGTCCTACTAGGTATTTATGTATTCACCCCTACATGGGTGATATTCCAACACATGTTGTGTATATGAACATGATTCGTATTTCAGTGGTGACATTATTGGAAATGGTTCGTGTTCATAACAAATATTAGTAGTGTATAATTATTAGCCTACTTGAGATATTTTTGTCTTCAAATAGAGTACATATATCCTAGTAGTTTGATGTTTTTAATTTATGTTTTTCTAACAAGGAGGAACATTTATAGATTTAGGGAAAATACCAAAGATGGTCTGATAGGTGAATAGAATTCATCTGTTATTATTGAAACATTTCCATCGCCACATTTTTATCAACCTGATCCACATTATTTTCCTTCAAGGGGAACTCAATTGGCCCTGTGTGGATTAGGAAGCTTATCCCTTCCCCATTATGAAGGAGGATCCGTAGTCAAATGGTACTAGATGGTGATTTTATGGGGTCAAGTATTATTTTCAATCGGTCCTCATAGGATATAACATCCTTGGTTTGTCTCCAGTGGATTCATTAATGGAGCCAGAAACACCCAAAAAACCTGGTATCCATTATTCATGGACCTTATTTTCAAAGTATGGATCTCATTTGATGAATATTTGACCAACGGCACTTAAGGACTCCACTGGTTGAGAGGATGAGAAGCCAGGCTCATCGAATCCCTTTTAGGGTGAATTATTTCCTATTATGGGACTCTCTTATAGATTTAAGTCATAATCATATATTCATGAATACATGGTTCATTCCTAAAGATTGTGTCCATGGGTTCTCATAAATTTCAAGATCATCAGGGATATACATAAATCTGATGCTACAGAGGCAATACTGACTAAAGCCATGCAATAAGGCTCTCTAGAGTTTACCATCATCTAGGTGGGAAAGAAGGTGATTTAATGTTGGGATTGGGCCTATATGATAGGCTTTTTATGTATCATCAAGAGATAAATTAGAGCCCACATAGTTGGTTTGCATGGGTCTTGGACCTTAGAGGTGGTCCAATTGTAAAAGGCATAATTGGGGCTGACCCTTTTAGAAGGTCGCCCCTTTTGATATTGGGCCTTCAATCATGCATCTTATGTATCCTGGTTGGACCAGAAATCAATGTTATCATAGTTCAGGATGGGTTGGGGCTTACTCATGGAATCTGGACATTTTTGGGGATATGATTGGGTGAACACTTTTGGAAGGGCACCCTTATTGAGATTGTGCCATCAAGTAGGCATTCTATGTATCCTGGTTCGACCATGAATCAGTGTTCTCATAGTTTAGGATGGTTATTTTGTCTATATGTTGTGATAACCACAAATATCTAATCCCTCGTGAGTCATAATTGGTGTGAGAAACAAGAGGATGTGAGAGATTCCACCAACCACACATATTATCTCCCATTAATGGGATAGGGTGGGCCTAGGACATAAGAAGCCGAGATGACAGTGGGCGGGGATGCGGAGCAATGAACCCTTCCATGTGGGATGGAATTGGGGGTCATGTGTCATAGTTCATAGAAGATTAGGGACTTACCTTGGTGGGAGTGCCCCATAATGTGCTCTCGGAAAGAGGAGGAATGTCACCTCTCATCAAAATAAGGTACGCACATGATTCCATTGACTGATCATTGTTCCTCATTGAATGGAAAAGAAAGTGATCGACCGTAATATCAAGAATGAGGTGGTTCACATCAGTGTCCCTTGGTTGGTCTCTTGTGTACCATGGGAATGTAGACTTACAGACATACTAGTAGTCCAGATCATTATGGGGAGATCCTTCATGAATCTAGTAATCTTGCGTATGCAGACTCAAAGGGGCTTGCAGATGTAGCCAATGACCTTATTATACGGATTTGATGGCTTTGGAAGAGGAATTTTCTTTATTCTGGAGGATTGGTTCACATAGATGATATAGATGACTAGATGGTATTGGAGGGGCGATATTAGATCCAGAGGGAAGGACACTCAATGACTCCCCATTCTGTGAACTGTTTTTTTATGTGTGATGGGGGAGCTCCATATACCATAGTGGTATGCAGGTAGAGGTGTCATCCACATAACGAAATTGTATGAGGGGTTGGGTATGAACCGCCACATACCAAAGTGGTATGCAATCTTGGATGATATCTGCCACGCCACATCATCTTCCATCAACGTAATGATGTACAACATGGTGAGAGGATGGATCTATATAACGATGCACTATGCAGAGTGCTATATTGATGGAGGTTCCAGGAAGCTATCATTCATGGAGAGTTCATCCCCATATAATTTATAGTTCTCAATGAAACCAAATAGGTTCTTGGATTACCCATTATAATTAACTTTCTTATTTTTATGTTTTGGGATTGGTTATACCTATAGAAACATGGTTCACGGTTTGAACATCAGCCACGATTCGAAACTGAACCAGGAATCCTCTCCCAATTCATTCTTGCAATCTCTAGGATCTCCTCCGTGCTTTCTTCATCCATCCTTTCTCAATTTATTATTCTCTCCAGTTATAGAGCATTAAGATAATCATATCTATGGGAATGAAACACCATTTACGGAAGCCCATGAAGAAATATCTCAACCTCTGGAAGACTCTGTCATCCGGGGTTTCTGGAAGCTCCAATTTGTTAGTCATGGTTCATAGAACCCTGCAGATCTACTTTGTCCATGAACTTCTATGTTAACAAAAAGGTTTGAGGATGTACATTATGCACTTTATTCCACTAATGGTGTAGTTTTTGGATTCCTTTGTTTGCTAGACATCTCCCCATGGGACAGTTCCTCGCGGGTCCTTCTATGTATTGGTGGTTCACAATTCATGTATTCCACGAACCCTTCCGGGTGATGGTACACAGGTCGCTTAAAAATATTGAGAAAATACATTTCTTCAATTTTCATCCGATGTTTTCAATTCAATTTGAATCCATTCTCTTTACCGGTTCTGTGGGAATTATTTCTTCCTTCAATAAACTGCTATTGGGATTGTTTTCCCCCCATTTTCAATATTTTCATGACTCTACAAATTTCCCCCATCAGAATGGGTTCCATTAAAAATGAATAGTAGACTATTCTGATGTAGAATCCATCCTGAATATAAGTGGATTGCGGTAGAACAGATGAGTCCACTGGGAGGGGACCACACATATTTATAGGGGCCCAGGTCATTTTTCCTTTACAATTTATTCATGGTGAGAAGCGATCTCGACTCTCCCTTGTATTTCTCTACATTCGGGTACCACTCCCTATGAGAAATTTGTAATCACAAACCACCGCGTACAAGATGTGAACTGAACTCTCTACAACTACTTCTGCCCGGGAACGGAATTTTGGGTTTCAAGAACTGCGTTGTGGAATTTATATCCAAATCTAAAATCATCACATAAGAAAATGATACATGATTTGCACGTCCCACACACCAAAATTAATCAAGAAAACTGAACATTAAGCCTTAATAAACTGAACATATACTATTAACCAATGTTTTTTTGAATATTATCATATAAAGGACTTGGTTCACAGTTTTTTCCTTCTGTGAACACTTATGTTTGCTGCCCAACACTTTGCTGGCCAGCGCCTGACGGGGCTTTCACATGTCGTTGATGCACATGGTATGAAATGTTTGTGTACCATTCACTACATGGGATATGGATTCCACATACCAAGTTGTACATGAGAAATGGATGCTTCGTACCATTTCTAGGAGTAATGCATGGAGTCACATGAAGACACACTTTTATGTACTTAAAAAAAATTTGGGACTTTACCCAAAAATTTTCTCTTTGGAATGACTTTATGTGGTCTTTTGGATCTTTTCGTGATGGTTGAAATAGATCATTTACATACTTATGCAGATTTCATTTTCCTTCTGAGGCTACCCCTACAGCCCCTCATTCTACTATTGATGAATGATTGAAGAAAATGCAATATTTGGTTGATTAAAACATTTTCTTCATTCCATTAAATCAATCTCTGGATTATCTTTTTATGGTGAGTCAAAGGGAATAATCGTCTTCAAATAGTTTTCCAATTTATGGGTTTGGTCTATTGTCTGATACAGTGATCCCCACACCAAATCCAACCAATCAACCTACTACCTGGGTAAATAACACCTCTATCTTGAAGTCCATTATTTATTCCAAGGGGCGATAACTCTAAAGAGATGTTGTCGTTGTGTCCCAGCCGAGCTATGCACCTCGATCCTAAGAGGAGGTGAAGTAGAAGCCATACAAGACAACCCACTATTACCAGAGCATTGTGCGGAAAGCAACTATGAACAAGTAGCAAAGTTGGTCATCCATGCAGGATATTCACTTGGGTGGATCATTTATTATAGATTGGTGGTTTCCTTTTTTGGTTTCTCCAGAGTTGTAAATAAATTTAGGCTGAGCTGCAGGACGTAGAACTATATGAGGCAACTTGGTTATCTTAGATATACACTCACCATCCCACTGCCCTTATTTCACAGCTCCTGAGAAGGTGAGTCCCAGACAATAATACCATTCATTTAACCCGCGAGGATGTGGGCATTAGTCCTTAGGATATCTATCTAATCTTTGGAGTCCCTATTGTTGGGGATATTTATGAAGAATTCCTACACCCATACATTTTTTGGGAAAACGAAGATATGAACCCTCCTTTAGCTAAGAAACTCATCATTCGGGTGAGGAAACATTTGAAGGAAATCCATCCTTATATGAAGCAGGATGTTGTTTTCTATGAGTGTTTTGGTTCATTTATTAAGCATATTTTTGAAGAGCCCAATCCATGCACACACCGGGAATTTCCTTCTAATACAACCCATAGTAAAGAATATACATAATGGTCTACCTTGGAAGAGGGGATATTTCATTAGTGGGGATGGGGCTCGTCCCTAATGTTGACTTAATATTTTGACTAGTGGCCTTCTTGACCATGTTTTTGAGTGGGGGGATTATACCAGTATGGGAATCTGGTGGTGTGAGAGCCTCAACATTCATCATGGCCACTCAGTTGGACACATATAGAATGATTAATATATATAACCCAGTGTTATCCAATATTTATCGCTTTCTGGGTCAGATCAGTGAAGAGGGTCCACTTTTCCGGATGGTAGGTCCCTTCCAAATTTTTTGGTGCTAGATAGGAGCCCACATATGAAGTTATACATTTATCAATTCCTGACCAATTCTAACTTACACCCTCTGACCATATCTTCAGATTACCAATAGGGTTATGCCAATGTCCAGGGCCTTGCAGGATAAGTGAGAGGAGCAGAGCCAAACGAATAATTAAGACTTGATGACTTATCTCAACATCCATGAAAAATTATCTTATCATACTTATAATTCCCCAACACGTATTATTATGAATAATGTAACTGAAGTCCTTTTCAATTGAAGATACTTTTTTTCTTTGAGAGAAGGCATCTTGGTTTCCCGTATTGGAGGGGAGCTTATTTGAGAGGGATATGTACCCTCTTGATTTAGTGGTCAATTTATCTATTTCCCAAATTCATGTCCTCCCACTCTCAACAGTGACCATTAATATATTTATCTGATGATAACCCCTCAACTGTGGTTGATGTCCACTCGGGAGGACACCCAGTGCCTTGTTAGACATCTGAACTCTGGGTATTTCTTACCCTTCCTCACTAAAAGCTATGATGTGGACATGGTTAAATCATATCCAAATGGAAATTTATCTGATTCGGTTCCTATTGTGATAACATCCAATTCATTTGGCGCTATGGGGATGGAGAATCAAAAGGGAGTTGTTGGACACTTTCGGCCAGGAAAAGACCTTCAACAGCCTCTCGGCTCCCCCTAAGGAATGTTGTGAAAGAAGTAGTTGTGACTTCACATGTAGAAGAATGATATGATAAATCCACTTCTAGGAGCTCACCATTTACCCCCTCCCCTCGAGGATGATTAACTAGTGGAATGGAGGTAATGAGACCCTTAAAAAGGCCACCCATTAATTCACGACAGGTCCCTTATGCTTTATGGAAGCTCCCATGGACTAGAAAAGTTGATCTTACCGACATTGGTTATGTGTTAGCACCCACTGACATTTCTTTTGATGAGAAACCTGAGAAGGTGGGCCACAACCTTGGGGACCTCGAGACCCTCATCCATTCTCAATGTGTTCGCTGTAAATACTCATATCGGGTACTTGAAGTGATGCAACTAGAATCCAAAGAAGAGGATGATGACGTTGTTTGTTCACCTATTCCAGATACCGTAGGAAATTATTCTTACCAACTCCAAATTCCCCATAAGTAATCATCTCTTCCAAGTCTTAAGTCTACTGTAACCCCCAGGAAACATTTTCGGTTGACAAAACCCACTCTAGTCCCCTGAACTAACCTTCAAGCACTAGCCATCCCAGTCACAGTTGCATTTATAGACACCTGGAGGGTCTTGGATGAATTAAGGTTGAATACATCTAGTAAATATAGTCGGATCCTTCTTCTAGAAGGACTTTTCAACAATCCTGAGTTTCGGGGAGCCATTTCTCCTACCGGTATTTCAGCCAAAGAATGGCCTAATGGGATGGATACCTACTTGAATAAAATGGACAAGTGTCTCCACACATCCATTGATATGAATTACTAGTATGACTGCATTACTGGTATGACTGCATATAATTTATGGCATTTCTCCCATGGACAATGATGTATTTTTCCATGTCTGCAACCCCTACCAATAAATTCCTTTTCTGTAGAGATTCAAAAGTTCCCTCCCTTTTTTCATTGGAGATCACAAAGTCTTGATGAATGGTTATTTCCCTAATTCATTCCCCCAGGGGAACCATATCTGTGGAGATCACCATACCAATTGTGGGGGGGGGGGGCTGATGAGGGATCCCATGGATCCCAATAACACATGGAAGCCACCATCACACACCCTTAAGGAAATTTACCCTTTATATCTTCTGGGTGATTTTTTTTCAAGATCCATATCTGAAGAAATTGAAAAACTGAAAGCATATCTCCCAAATGTCACGACACATTAGGAGTGGAATCACAAGTAATCATCTATTCATCTAGTTGCTGAACCAAGTACCCTTATCTCGTTGAATAACCATTATGTGTGTGTAATTTGATGTAGGGCCTATCTGTAAACATAATGTGGTTTCACAGGAATCTACGGCTCATGTCCACTTTATGGAAGAGGATGGGTCCTATCCATTTTGATTGACCAAAGTATAGGAACATGGCCATCTAAGGAGGCCGGGGGTACTGTCTTCCCTTTAGGTGTGCCTAATCCTACTCAAACTATCTCTGTCTCAGTAGTGAAAGATCATCCAGAAGTTGAGGGATCATTTAACCATGCTATGTTGATTCTCGTGGAGAGATATAGGGTAAACAATATGGCAGGGGCTGAATCCAATGGAAATCCCCATGCCCAACATGATTTTGGCGGGACTTCAAATCATGAAGAACCAATAAATCCTGATCAAATTGTCTTTACTCCCCTAGATGGAGTCCCTTCGGAGATTGATACTCCTCCTGAACATGCTAACTCCGCAGAAGTTATAATCATTAGTGTGGATAATGTCCCAGCCCTAGAAAATTTAGAGTTGGATATTGTACATTTTTCTCCAATTTTAAGAGAAGTTGTGTTTTTGTCCCCCCATAATCTCTAGGCTAGTACCCTTATCTGAACTAAACATCCCTAAATGTATGATATATGTAATAAACCTTCTGAGGTATTCCTTGGTTAATACTATTTCGGTTGGGTATGGTCTTGTGCCATCAGTGTTACCGAGCGATCGCAGGGCGCAACTTCTGATTGAAGATGTGGTTACACCTATTATAGGTAGAAATATTGATGTGGATTGGGGGGGGGGGGTACTAATTTTGTCACTTTTTATTTCCCTAATTTCAACCACAAGAATTAGAAATTGACATTAACTCTCCCACTCTATCATCAAATGTAATTATCTAAGGTGAGGTTGCTTGAGGGTCGAGTCATGTTGTAGCCACTGAATCGAGTCCCTCTATTGTGGTGTTCATCCCTGACTATATTTAATCATTTGGGAGTGAATCCAAGACTGAATGAGATGGAATTTTTGACCTTCATCATATCCATAAAAAGTCATTCATGAAAATTTGGATATTAATCTCTTATAATCCATTGGCTGAGATGCCAGCAAAGTTGTTGAAACTACACTAATAGTTTATGGTCCTAGGATTTAGTGGATTTGACTACCATGACATCCATGACATAGTAAGAAAGGTGGTTAATCCTCTGGAAGAAACTAGGACACTTGAGTCTTAACATTTTGCATACAATTGACGGATCATCTTCCTTCTCCATGGAAATATCTTTTTGAAGGAGCTTCAAAGCAAGCAAGTGTGATTGTGAGTTTTTCAAATGCACCCATGAAGCATGATTCCTTAGTGGAACAACTCGACCAAAACATGGATCAGTAGATATGTAATTTTTAGTGTCATAAAAAAGAGAGGTATCGGGACATAGTCACCATCATGGAGGGGTGATGGTAGATGAAAGAACGAGAAAGGACTGACCTTGAAACTATGAGGTACGTAGAGGAAATGCGGATAGATGTGGAGGCTAGGACTATGAATTTGTTTAGTATTTTCCAAGCCATTACGGAGCCACATCGATTTCTTGATGCAACTTTGTGATTCCTCAAAACATCTCCTGTAATGATTGTGTCCCACTTTTGAGGTGAGGTTCTAGGCTGTGGACTCCCTTCATATCTTTATGAAATAAGATGGAATTATTTTACTAGACAATGCTTCTTCCTTTCCATTTCCATTCATTTTAATTAATTACAAGCAACTATATAAGAATTATTCTGATTGGGGATTAATTGTAAACCGTTATTTGAAACTAGTAAATTGAAATAATCGAAGCGGGATATATTTTTTTTCTAATCCATGGGACTCAGTGATCACAATTATGCTATTGTAGGGGTTTTATGTAAAACATCACATGCTTTTGTTTATTTTTCATCATCACCCTAATTTTTTCATAAGCATGTTTGATACGGGATTAATGTTTATAACTTGACTTTTTCTTAGGCCACCATTTGTAGGTTTTCGACCTAACAAGCTTTATGTCTCTTTTGAGTATTTGATAGGTCAACGTTTTTCTTTTCCTAAACCATACACAGTATAGGTTTTACTTTTATCTAGTGGTTCCCTTTGTTCGTTGTCACTATGGTGAGTATTGGACCTTTTTGGTTGGTGGATTGTAATCCTACCAATTTGACTAGTTATTGATGTTTTAGGTCAAACAATTTTGAACAAACTTGATGGATTAGGGGCCTGAATTTGGGAAACATCATCTGGGAATGTCCTAATAATCTCATACATGACCAAGATATTTTCCATTACACAGAATTTGATTGTTTTGGATATTCATGAGGCTTGGAATCCATTATAGGCATAAGAACATAGGAGAGGACCCTATTGAGGAAGAATTTTCCTTTGTTGGATAGTAATTTTTAGGAAACATATGTAGAGAAATTGAGGCATGATGTGCATAGTCAGACAAATGTCTCTGAAGGACACTGGGCTCCCATCTTAGTTAACCTGGGTAGATTTATAACACTTTGGATTTGTTTTGGTTTTCCAGACCATAGTTGGTGGGCTGTCTTAGAGATGATTTCATAAATTATTAGTGTAATTTGTATTGACTTAGGATCCTAAACCAATCCCACATGAATCACACTTTTATAAGGGAGAGAAAGTGAATAATCAGTTCAATTAGGAATACTTTTCAGGTCTAGGAATTTGAAAAGTGAAAGATATGTAAGGTGGTATCTAGGGGGATTCCCAATTATGGGGATTGATATAGGACATTAATGTCAAACGAGCATATTGAATCTAGAAAGGACATTCCTGAGGAGGAATTTTCCTTTGAATAATGGCCATTTTGAAGGCCACATATGCAGAGCCACCACTTCATGATGTTCATAGTCAGACAAAGGTGTCCAAAGGAAACTATCCTTCCATCTCCGTTTGAAATGAAGTTTTATAGATATTGGTAGATTTATGAACACAATATATAGACTATAAAGAGAGGATCTCCTTAGAATGAAGGTGGGAATTTCCATGGATGAACATTACCATGAAACCCAGAGATAAGTGGTGGAATTTGTTTTTCATATTATGATCAACATTACACATATGGATGGGGTATTTTTATTTTACAAGATCCTCAAGAGAGACCAGAGGTGAATCAGGATAGAATGTTCTTATATATCATGGATTTAGTTTGGAAATAGAATGTAATTCATGAATCTGAGGGATCATGAATTAGGAGGGTTGTCACATGTCTTGGAATCCATTAGTTGAACTGTGGTAGGAGTGGACTCTCATGAGGACAAATTTTCATTTGATTGATAGTCATTTTTAGGCAACATAAGCAGATCCACAAGGTCCTAATGTTTATAGTCAAACAAAAGTGTCCACAACACACTGCCCTTCCATCTCCAATGGCCAAGGAAGTTTACGGAGGTTCAAGATTACTCAAATCATAAAGATTTTGGTATGGTATGAGTGTATCTAGATACATTAGAATATTTCATTTTTTGATTCACTCATTGGATTAGGCAATCCCCTGCATAGATCTAATTCATACATAGGGTGAGGAAATCATCCCATATTTGGAGTACCCTATAGTTTAACGTCGTATGATCAGGACCCGGGGATCCTTATGGGGAAGAAAACTATAACATGCCAATTAGGGTTGTGCCTCTAGGACTAAAACTCCTGGACATATTCTCCATGATGCAATGGTGGATCTCATACTAAGGTCCATAAACTCACGTGAGATATGATCGGAGTGAGTGTCAAGGGATTGTGAGGATCCTAGATCACAACTTAAAAATAACATTGTCAATGGCAGGGAGAATTTTATTGTTAAACCAATGCTATGCTGTTTAATTTCATAAAGAAAGGATAAATGACACACAATTTAACATCATGTGCGGTGGATGTATGATAATCCCGATGTGAAAGAAGGGAAATATTACTACTCTTAATCATCCGTATAGATATGACTTGTTCGGGGATTCTCTACTTTGATTTAAATTATTCGCACAAAAAGGGGATATTTCAATATCCTACGAGGTTGGGTCTGGATCACAGAGTATGAGTCCACCAAAAATCTTCTCAGGGGGAAAATATATTGCACATGATACCCAATGAACATTCTTTTAGAGGTTTTTCCCTCATGTGTGAGGCAAAGGCATTTTATTTGAGGAGGCGATGCCAAGATTTGAATATATGCATTTTCATTAAGTGATGTTGTTTACTATCATTCAACTAGGAAACTTTTGGCTTTTAGTTTTTTGTCATACAATAAAGACGTTATGTTGTGCATTTTAGAGTCTTGCATCGATGATATTTTGTAATGCAGTTTAGAGTCCTCCATAGAGAAAACTATACTGTGAAATTTAGTGTCATGTAGTGAGGAAATTATGCTCTTTAGTAGAGAGTCATGGAGCGAGGAAATTATGTTGTGCAGTTCATATTCATGCATCGAGGACATTATGTTGTGTAGTTTAGAGTCATTTAGAAAAGAAATTATGATTTGTAGGGTAAGTCACACAGTGATGAAATTATGCTTTCACAAAGACCATATATAGATTTGAGTAAATCATGGTCGGGATATTCATTCATTCCATAGACACAAGGTATGATATAAGGTGTCAAACATTGTCATGCATGACCATAGATCAGGAGTAATGACATGGGTCTTGGAATCCATTGGGCATACATAGGTAGGATATGACTCTCTCAAGGACAATTTTTTTTTGTTTGATGTCCATTTTGTAGGAGACTTATATAGAGCCACCAAGGCATGATATGCATAGTCAAACAAAGGTGACTGCAATACTTTGGCCTTCCATCTCTGATGGCCATGAATGTTTATTGGGTACCAAGCTTCACTAGAGGTTTGAGTTTGAAAAATGGGAATGTTGTGTGTGGGAATGGAAGAAATATCCAGAATGTGATCAACCATGAACAACTAAAGCATCCACATAGATCTCACTCATATGTTGGGGGAAGAATGATATTTTGACTCCTTTTGACTATCAGAAATCAAAATTGTATTTTTCTCATTTCAATGAACTTGTAGTGTAGGATATTGGGGGCATGTTCAGGATCTCGAAACATTGAGAATTGGTCCACATTTGACTCTTGAGGAACCTTTAAATTTAATTTCATTCATTTAGAACGTTTCATGAATTCCCAAGTACAATTCTAACCTATGGATGGAAGAAATGGAATTTTTTTTAATTAGTGGTTGGGTTGGGAAGTCAAATATGGGAATCACTATGTATTATGCAGGGGAAAGAATCAATACATACGTAGTTCAAAATGTCCCATGTACTGATCTGACTTGAATGTATGGGTAAGGGAATTTTGGTTTCATCTACTATGGGGGGCGGGTCAATCATATTCCACTATTGTTTGATTATGTAAGTGAACCCTTAACACTAATCCTAATCTCATGTGATTTATACTCAATGTGAGAAACAAGGAGTGACATGCATTTACCTCATAATATGAAGAGATAGAGGATTTAATAGAGGCATTTTTTCATGTCGTGGATGGGCCAAGATCGAGGGTCAAGTTGTTACTATTTATGCCACTGATTAATGGGAACCAAGCCATATATAGTTCTTTGAAGACCGTGCTGTTTATTTTCATGTTATTAGGATGATTTATACAACGCGGTTTAATGTCATGCAGCTAGGACGATTTGTTGTGTAGTTTAGAGTCATGAAGCATGGAAATTGGCCTCTTAGTTTAAGGTTGTGTTGTAGGGACTAATACCATACTATTTAACATCATGTTGTTAGGATGATATCTCATAGTTTAGGTTCATAGATTTTGGACCACAAGTGTCGTTGTTACAGAAAGTACTTCTTCAGAAACCTTGAATTAGTGGGAGCCGTGATGAGTTGTCCATCCATTGATATCATGGAGTATGCTCCAATGGAATATACCCTACGTATAAAATATAGTCTCTACAACTTTGAATCATGTTTTGGGGTTTCTTTCCTTGTATATCCGTGGTTCTCAAGACCAAATCTATATCTCCTTCAAATAAAGACTGAAGGAAATATTTTTTGTTGAAGGCTCATGTGATCCAATTTTGGTAGACATCCTAATAGTGAAAACCGTGAAAACATTTCTCATACCACTTCTCCATATCATCAAAACATTTCTGAGATTCCTCATCCAATTAATTTGGATCAAAAATGGCCAAACTGTGTTATGGTACATGAATTTCAATAGGTAAAACTGCATCTACCCCATATACTAGTGAATATGGGGTAGTCTGGGAGGTAGTTTGGGTAATGGTACAATAAGACTATAAATAATGAAGGAGTCTGTCTGGGAACAATTTCTTGTCCTGATCCACCATCTTCTAGATTACGTTTGATAGAGTGTTATTGAAAGCCTCTATCTTCCTATTATCCATTGCATGGTAGTGGAATAAAAATATGGCTTTGATTCTATAATCCAAGTATAACATTTCAACTTAGTAAAGAAGAAGTTGGTGTCATGTCTTGTTAGTATTGTATGAGGGACACCAAATATGGAAATGATGTTGTCCTTCACAATGCTAACAATGCTTTTCTCCCAAACCTCTTTAAGGGGGAATGGCTTCCGCCCATCTGGGTAAGACATTGGTTGCTATGACAATGAACATGAATTGTCATGCTATGGTGGGAGGATATAGTCCCACAACATTCTACCCCCAAACAAAAAATGGAATGTATTACTTAGATGTGTGAAGTAGCTCTGAGGGTTGGAGATTACAATTGTCATGAACTTGGAAGGAATGGACCTTTTTGGTAAATGATTTGGAATCCTATATCTTAGTGGGGAAGTAGTATCCAAGCCTTTGAACTTTATGGGGGAATTTGGTTGGTGATTGATGTTCTCCAAAAGCTCTAGTGTGCAGTTATTTCATGACAGAATTAGTCTCTTTACCATCAATTTATTTGTGAAGGAATTTAGCAGGGCCTCATTTATTGAAAAACTTTTCTTGGATTGTGGCATTTTATATGAAAAAGTTGACTACTCGCCTCCATATCTATTCTCTTCCCGCCATATCTGATGGGATCTCACCCCACTAGAAGTAATTGGAAATTAAGTTCATACAACATGTGGTGTGACCATAAGGCTCAGAAATAGTGTTAATCTTGTCGATTTCCTCCGTATTGTTCTGAATAAATGTCATGACCATCCGATGGTTGGTAATGTTGTTAACCTTTTCATCTAATTCCAGATCATCTAGGAATGTAGCTATATTTTCTATTTCATCATCTTGATCATTTTTTGACTTGGGTACATCGGTTAATGTCATATCTAAATGGAATTCTTCCATTAGTTCTTAAACATGGTTCATCAAGGGGGCCAATACTTCTATCGTAATGGCATAAACACCTTTGACGTTCATGATAACTATCCCTGAATCACCTTTTATCCTCATGTGTTCGTCTTATCCATGAAGTGATAGCACCAATCCTACAATGAGGTCCTGGTATTCTTCATCATTATTTATGCACCCCTTCAAAAGAAAAAAGGAGCAAGTAAAGATGACCTCTTCTTGGAATATGATTATAAAACCCAGTTCCATTTTATTGAGCTTAGGATCCTCCATCATTTTCTTGGTTGAGATCTTGGAAGAACTATCGAAGTATAGTTTCCATTCCTGGGGACCCTCTTAGGTAGAGAATACTACTTCATCAAGAAATTTAGTATCCAAGGGGGTCATTTCTTCTGAGGTGTGCTCTACGAGGATGTCTACTAACGCCTAGACATTGATGTATTTCTGGGGGAAATACCATAAGTCAAATTGTTGCAGGATGACTGCCCACCATGATGGGAATCTGGTTTGCATGGGATGGCTAAGGATATACTTGAGTGGGTTGTAGTGAGAGACCTGATGAAACTCGTGGTGTATCACGTAATGCAATAATTTCTGAAATAAGAAAACTCGGTGTTGGCATTTCTTTTCAATTCTCAAATATCTGGTCCCAACATGGATCATTGTTCAGTAGAGGCAATAGAGACTGTTCTCTCTACCATAAACATTATTCTATGTAAAGAAAGTTCCTAATCACCGTTCCATGTAGGTTACATACAAAATGAGTGATCTTCCCTTGACTGGTGGCATTAGCACCAGTGGGCTTAGGATATACTTTTTGAGATTGTCAAATGCTTCTTGACAATCATTACATCAATCATATGTAACCCCTTTCTTCATTAACATGGTGAAAGGTAAACATTTACCCACTTGGTTGGCTATGAAGTTCCAGATAAATGCTAGGTTCCTCGGGAGACCCCTCAACTTACTGATGTTACGAGATGGAGGCATTCAAAGTATGGATTTTGTCTTCTTAGGGTCAAATTCAATGTTGTGATGGAGTATAATCAATCAGAAGAATTTCTTAGAGGTATCAAAGAAATCAAACTTTAGGGGATTCATATTTAAACTATTTTGGAATACTTTGTTAAAGAAAGTTTCAAGATCTGTCATGTGGTTTGAGTGCAATAGTTATTTAACCACCAAATAATTGACATAGAACTCGATGAATTTTACCAGAAAGGACTTGAATATGAAATGCATGGAATGATGATATATAACATTGAATTTTTTCAGACCAAAGGTCATCACCTTATAATAGAGAACTCCATGGGGCCCTGAATTCCATAGATTATTCATCTTCATAGGCCATTTGGTCCTTGTTGTATACATAAAAACCATCCATATAGGATATATACTCCTATTAGGTGGTCACATCGATTAGTAATTCTATGATCGAGACTAGGAAATCACCTTTCATGCAATACCGATGGAGTCCCTAAAGACGATGAAAAATCTAATATGTACATTCATCTTTTTGATAGGGACTAGGTTTTCCTATCGGATTAGAAATTAGACTTCTTATATGAAGTTATATTTTATTAGTTTTTCATCTTCAGCCTCTATTTTGTTAACATGCACCGGGTAGGTCCTTCTGGATTCCTGCTTATAGCCACAATGGTCTTTCGGGAGACCCAGATGATGAGTGGCATCCTCACGTTTGAGGCTTAGAATTTCTTTTTATTTCTAGGAAAACACATCTTTATTCTTCATTAGGAAGGATATATATGCTTCTTTCTACTCAAATGACATTGTCACACTAATTAGAGTGGTTCGCGGGTCGACTTTAGTGCCCAAGTTTATCTTTTTATGTACATCGATTGTGGTTGAGACAAATCTTTTGAATGCGGGAGGTGTATCTTTGAGGTCTTCTTATTCTCATTAATTATCTTAATTATCATCCTATTCCTCTTCTGATAAATATAAGATTATCAAGATGAACTCTTCATTTTTGGGAGAGAAATCATCTTCTGCCTTAGTGAGTATGGAGGGAACTAGCTGGGGTCCCGAGGACAGGCTGGGAGAATCATTGTTTGGCCCATCCCTGATATCATAGGGGCCAACCTAGTCATTAGTGTCATTGAATTTGGAATTCATAGCAGCAATCAGGCAGATGACTGAGTCTGAATCTGATCTTGAACTTATTCATTCTTCCTAGTTGATGGATAATATATACTCTTT
This sequence comes from Viscum album, assembly GCA_963277665.1. Lineage (NCBI taxonomy): Eukaryota > Viridiplantae > Streptophyta > Magnoliopsida > Santalales > Viscaceae > Viscum > Viscum album. The sequence goes on along the minus strand of OY728125.1, from coordinate 838,206,477 downwards.
CCCGATCTGTTGTAGGGGATCATCGGGAACCATTTCAAATATATTTGGGATAGTGACACAATCAATGTCGGTGGACAAAGACTGCACCACTTTCGTTTCATATAACCATGAATCAATGTAATGAAACTTAAAGTGCTCGAATGGGGATTTATTAGCGTGTAATGTCCCATTTTTTATGTTAGCGCAATATTTGATGCACTTATAGTATGATGACGGAATCACAGGGTGCTAATATAGTCTGGGCCTCCGTAACATGGAATTGAAGGCCATTCTTCCCCACTATACCAGAAACACAGAATTAGATGTGAGATCTCCAAGACATGTTTTATGCTTGATTCAGCCAAATGGATTCTGATTTTTGTTGTCATATTTTATTAGAGTCTTGGTGGAGGGTGGTCTACTGTTATCATCATAGCCAAAACGCTGAACTGTTTGTAGTGGGAGGAGGTTGACTCCATATCTATTGCTGATTTAAATTCTCCAAATACCAATGTATTTTATCTTACCCAACACATATATGGGTTTTATGTTGCCTTTGAGGACAAAATATTCCTACATGTATGTGAACAAGGTGATGGTCTGGTATTCTTCGAGATTGGTCTCCATTAGATAGACTTTAGACACTGCTAAATCATCCTCAAAATACTAGGGATATAGTAACTCTTCAATTAGTGGCTCCCTAAGGTCCGCATATAGAATCATGGCATCCAGGATCGATAGATTTGTAAGCCCTGAGTCTGGATACTTTATAATTTCATACTTCTGATCTAATTTTTGTTTCCAACCAGCTAATGGATGCTCTTTCATGGGCACATTAGGGGTTTGATCTTTAGACATAGATGGTCTGGCTTCAGATATAGGAGGTGATAGTGTTTTTGTGATTTTAGATTTTTTCCTAAAAAAATCTTGTATTCCTTTGGAAATTGAATATTTTTTCTTCCTCTGATAGATAATACTAGTTAAATGGGCTTAGATTTCTTCTGATGGGGGCGGAGGAACACTCCATTTCCTATTGTGTCTATTGGAGGATTCTTCTGTGGTTCTCCACAATGTTAATTGTTCGAGGTAAGGCATGTCCATGAATTTTAATCATGTGACAATCATGCCTTCCATGATTCCATCTCCTTCTGTGGCATCTTCCTCCATCTCCCTATTTGGATACGAGGAATTTAGGTTCAAGTCCATTGTCTATATCAAAAAAGGGTTTCGTCATGAAGATGAAATTAATGGAGATGAAGAACAGTTCTTCATATGACAATGCTTCTATCTGATTATCTTCTTTCTAATGGTATAGTTTGGTGGGTGATGCTTGTTGTCCTATTTAGCGGGATAGTTCCCATTGATCCATTTCTGATAGCATGAAGTTTGAAAGTGTTCAGGCTGGCTTCTAATTTGGTCCCAACTCATCTTATTACTATTTATTTCGACCATTCTGTCCCCTAGAGGACTCCAGGGATGAGGATTATAGTCAGGTCATATCATGATCTATTAGTGGCACAATTGGTTACTTCAACAATGCCTAGAGGATGACATGATATTGGTTGACTATTTACCAACTCATCCAACTATCAATTTTTTTTCTTTTTTCGTTGGTGACTATTTTCCACTCCTCATCCTCTCTTGGTTCTAAGGTGGAGACATACGCCACTTATGGTGGCAGTGGACCAAATATGACTTGTTCGAAATCCACCATCTATTGACAGAGATCCATGAAGGAGAATCACTCCTAGATGGTGTCTCTCAATATCCGGTGATAGGTAAAATAATTTGGACAGTCTTCGAGATCCACTTCATCTGATCGCTTTGGTTCTAGTAGCAAGGGAAATTTGTAATTCAAGGTGGATATGAAGTTTCCACAGTATTGGTTATCTCAGAAAGAGTATACACTATTTTTTTCACCTGTAACTAATTTCCTTTAGCACCTCTTCGCTCATCATGTCTTGATGGTGGTTGATGTTGGCATCCAGGGGGTCCCGTATGGTTTGGTGGAGGCCTCACTACTAGAGATGTTGTTGGGGGGTGGCTTAAGAATAATATAAGCTACCTCATCTTTTCCAGTTATTTTTCATGGGGATGATAGGCCACTCAAGACCTGAGATTGGTCCACTGCAAGGTGTCTTATATCCTTTGGGAAATGGCGCAAAAATCTCAGAACCCACTAGTATAGTTCATTGGGATGAGTGGTGTTCAAAATTTATCATCAAGATTATCGATGGACATAAAGATCATTTCATAATTGGGGAGTGACCGATTCTGGGATTATGTTAGGATATTCCATCAAGAAATGATGTCTGAAACTCTTTCATTCATTCATTGCTTGTAGTTTATGAGGTCAATTTCCATTTTCTATGGAAACATTGAACTGAACTAGAAGAGAAACAATCTTCGGAGGTACTCCCAGCATGTGATTAAGTTATTTGGAAAGCTATTATACCATACAAAGGCTTAACCCTATAGAGTTCACATGAAGCCCCTCATTTTCACTACTTCTTTCTCTTACAGGGTTCCCATCATGGGATCATAGTTAGAGGCATAGTTTATTAGGTGTTGTTTCAGGTCACCCGAACCATTGAACACTGGGAATAAAAGGTTATTAAAGTTTGTAGATGGCATAACCTTGCTCACCCACTCAGGGTAGGGTTTTATCTATAGTTGTATTTGAGCGCACCACCCTTCCATGGATTCCAGTTGAGATTTCAATCACCCAGCATTATTCAATGTCCCTGGATGCACGTCCAGACATAATTTTTCTTGGGAGGATGCAATAGGGGGCCAAGGTGGAAATTCCAGTACAACTAGGATTTGGGGTGGATACCCAACTAAGGGTATAATTTTTTGGGTTTTCATGAAGATACTATAGATTAATTCCCAGTGGAGGAAGTATTTATGTCGTTTCGGGACCATATTTATGTCGGTTGATGGTCTCGTTGTTGGATTAGATGTGCCTCCAATCATATCTTCATTTATCAGGATGAGTTCCTATGGTAGGGGAACCTCTTTTGAAAGCACATGTTGATGTTCCGCATGAAGAATTCTTTGATCAAGAGATATCCCCCGATGTAGCACATCATTGATTTTCCTGAGCTCCTTCATTTCATTATCATCCTTAACAAATATATCCTTGAGCATGAGGAACAAATTTTCAGGGAGAGTAGGTGGTGGTTCATAGATGACGTGAGATTTATTATTATCCTTGTGTGAGTTTTTCAAGGGAGGTATTGATAGATTAACTGAGGGGTTACCAAATTTAGGACAACTCTCGGGTTTTGGGTATGCACACCATCAAGCATAGTGTGGGGTGCCTCTTGGAGGGAACCATCTTATCTTGTGTCATCTCACATTGTATAATTTCCTATGAGATCCATGGGGTTGAAATTTACCATGTTAACTTATGTATATCGCAGTAGGGGTGGTGTACTCAGTGCTAAATGGTAGGAGAGCTTTCAACATCCTTTTTTGGACTTTCCCCTAACATTATGTGGTATTCTCCTTGTTTCATGGAGAAAATTGACATGAATGGTGCCCTAATATAACCTCATGATATGACTTCATCAACAAGCGTACAAACACTGAGAGAGGGTTGAATGGGTGATCTACCTACTCATTGTTCTTCCCAAACTGTAGAAGGCATATGTATGTTATGTGGGAACATGAAGTAAAAATTCCCCCAGCTATGTGGGCTTGGGTTGGTCCTATTCTTTCGTTGTTGCACCATGGCTAGGATTTGTTGGTCTTATAGGGGAATGTGAGTTAAAAAATACCCAACATGGCAATCTGGGTCTATTCTCATATTTTGGAGGTAGCTGTCGATGTTTCCACCTTTTAGATGTCATGATCTCCTGCACGGGAGAAAGCTGAATATGGTTTTTGATCCGCATGAGATTTATTATTTTTTGAAGAAATAAGCACTGCCTATTAGTTTGATTCCTGTAGGTGGGGATCCTACACGATGTTCTCTATTTCCTGACATATAATCTTTTTGATGGATTGATCCCATTTGGCCATAAGCTTTTGAGACTTATCCTATGCCATTTTTTGTTGAGTGTTCCATCTTTCATGAGTAGGGATTTTATTTGATTGATGCCTTTTGGTAATGAAATTGAAAGATTTCATTTCCAATGATGTCTACTAGATGATACACGGGGTGAATTATAGAGCTCCATGTTCCCCTTATCCCCGAATATGAACTCCAGATGGGGCATCTCTGATGAGGTAACACAACTTGTGCAGTGCGTGGAGGTAAACCAATTCAAGGTCTTTCTTTCTCCATTCTTATTTTGGATTATATGAAAATGGTAGGGCTTCTAGGTTTGTTAAATGGAAAAGCTCTCCTGAAAATTTCTGAATACCCTTCATAGGGAAAGAATTTTTCTTTTTACTAGTGAAGATTCATCCAAATATTGATTCGAATGTTATGCATACATTCCAGAGAATACTCCCTATGTATGTCAAACTGATAAGTGGTCATGGGCCAATACATCCTCAGTATATTACCCTTAACCATTTTTCATCTCATAAGAACCATATATTGATGTTGTAATTTAGGGGACTCATCTACATGATATACCCAGCTTGACTTCTTCTTAATGATTTTGTTTCAAGAAGTCGGGTAGGAAGGAGCCTCATAGATATATAAATAGTGTGAGGGGGGTGGGGGTGAGAAGAGGAGCGTGGACCCAGACTATCTTCTAGTTGAGAATGGATAACAATTTTCATGGACATAGTGTCTAAAATTTATGAATCTATCCATCAGAGTACCTCATCGTAGGATGTATTTCTAACATTTGTTATAGAAATGGAGGGCCATCTTTCTGGTGAGACTTTTAATTGTCGGGAGGACCTTCTCAATTTTTTCCTACAATGGGGAGGGCTACCATTGCAACTTGATTCCCAAGCACAAGGAGTGTCCCTATGGCATACACGCTAGTGAGGACGTTCAAGGCAGGATATAGTGAGGGGAGGACCTTTTTGCTACTTGATTCCACTAAGGGTAGGACCTTTTTGATGATTTCTATGATGAAGAGGACTACTATCACAACTTGATATCTGGATGCAGGGATAATTTCTATAGTGTACATCATAGGGAGGGCCTTTGGGATGTACTAATATTAGGGAATGACCATCTAATTCCATGAAGTTATTGTGGGGAGGGACATCACAATGACTATCATCATGTTGAGTACTGCCATCATGACTCGATGTCTGGCTACAGGGAGAAGCATATCTGCAGCATATACCCTTGCGAGGACCATCAGGACGAACAAAATCAACGGGAGGAAATTCTTTCTATCAGATCTTCAGTTCAAGGGTATTGATACCCCAACACACATAAGTAGATAGGCTCTCATGTCCGATCATTATTTTCCCAGAGAGTACTCCCCCGTGGGTGATCTGGGGAGGACCTCCAGAGCTACATGTAGCAACATTGCGGGGAGGGCCTTCGCAACTTCTATTTCCACTTCCATAATTTGGTAATGGACTAATAGGGTCTTGATTCTTTATTGATACTCTTTTGATGACATCAAGAAATCCAGCTTCCAGTATTTAAGGATCATATATGTTCTCTTAATTTTCAGGTTTCCTTTGGTTTATTTCATTTTCGGGTCCTCTATTTTGGGTAACAGGGATAGTCAGCTATTGACAATAGATTTCATATATGGGTCCCTATCTTGTTGGTTCCAGTGATTCTGCTGGAATACGTTGACAAACATCATAGATTTTGGTAGGGGAATATGTATTCCCTGGAGTGGCCACCATCTTAGACTGGTGTCCCCCAGTTGGAAAGGTATTTGTTCCCGATAATGTTTTCCGTGTATCGATTGATATTGTTTTGACCCTCCAGGACTATATTAGGTAATCATAACTACTCTGGAGTGACTAACCCAATTGGTCAGTAAGTCATTCTGTTTGGGGAAACCAGGTCGTGGGACTGGTTCCTCGCATTTTTCACTGATGCAATGATATCTTGGCATGTTTAGAGGATATGGTCTAGAATCAACCATTGATCTTCCATCATTTCTATGATGCATAGAGATATATCTTTGTTTATAATAGGTTTTGAGGCCCATTATGATGCTAGAGAAAGAGCTTCTGCCTTATCCAGTCCTCCATAGGTTTCCAGTAGATACATGCAGTTCTCATATTCCTAGATAGAGGAACGAGTCATCCAGTGATTGTCTTCTCCAGTTGCCATCGAATTTGACTAGTGGGATTCGTATTAAAGAGTAGAAATTTTCATCTTTACACTTTCCAATGTATTTGTCTCATGATATTTGTATGAATCCACAAGAATTTTACCCTACTCATAATTGTATCCTCCCTATTTGGATGGAGGTCTTCATACACATCGACAAATATTTGTTCATACCTATAGCTGGTTGTCATCCTATTTGGATGACAGACTTCTTATTCATCTGAATATATCCATATCTTCCTATAATTTTCGGCTCTGTCTACATGGAGGGACCAACAAGAATTGGCAGGAATGTGCATGGGATCGTCTTGTGAAACCCTATTTTTAAGATGAACTTGAGTGTAGAGGGAAGGTTTTTATGTCTACCCATTGAATAATGAAATGTTTTTACGAAGGATTTCCTCCTCAAGAATTATGATTATATTTTGTTCTTGATTATATGTATGTATCCCTCAGTGGGATTCCCAAGGTACCCTTGTCTATTGGACTTCAGTAGGTCCCCTCAGTATATGATTTTTATCAGAATGAATATATGTAGTTGTTTGGTGTTGGTAGAGACACAATCTGGTAGGGGCTCATAAGTATGACTCCTTTGCTACCAAGACAAAGTCCTCATCAAGGGATTCATCTTCCTTTCTAAGATATGGGAGGAAATTTTTGTCATGTTCACAGGATAGGCTCTCGAAATGGTTTTAAATGACTACCGAGGCCGCCTTATGTTGGGGTGTCAGTAGTGGCTTAGGAGGTGTCTGGTGATCATTTTTAGACTAGAGGGATTGTCTTATGGCATAAATTTTTGGGATAGTTCCATTTCGATGTTATTCTTTAACCAGCGTGATAGATACCTAGTGTTGAAGATTCAAGGTAGTCAAGGGGGTCCTTTTCTTCATTAGGTTCCCAACCACCTGTAGGATTTCTATTGCACGTGTATACACTAGTTATATGGATTCCATTGAGATCTAAGGATGATTTTTGGAAACATGAAATATATATATATATATGAAATATAAGAACCAAAAAACCCCATAAAAGTATCATCACTAGAATATATTCATATTTGGTGATTCAACTTCGCTTCCACCCCCTCTATTTTTTTCTGATGCGAAGGGGCATGAGTGGGGTAGAACCTCCACCTTGGTTGTGGATTCACATTGGGTTCACCATTTTTGTTTCCCCTCCAAGGAGTCATGTTTATGGGTTTGTGGAAAATAAAAAAATGGTCTTAAAGGTGATGATAACTCTTATGCTATTATATAATCTTTCCCATCACCACCCTTGATTCCACTAGATACAAATCATTATCGATTAGGGGGAACTAGATTAACCTTGTGGGGACTGGAAAGATTACCCCTTTCTCATTATGAAGAATGTTTCACAGTCGAATGGTATTGGTGGGCGATTACATGGGGTGAATTATTTGTGCAATCGGTCCTCTTAGCATACAAATCTCTCAGATGGTCTCTAGCGAGATAGTTTATGGAGCCACAAACACCCAACAGCCCTGGTATCCCTGATTCATGGAATTTTTTTTCGAAAGGAATTCTCTCATTGAATGTTGATTTGGACAACCACACATTAGGACTCTATTGGTTGAGAGTATTGGAGGTTAGGACCATTGCACCCTTTGGGGGGGGGGATTATTTCATATTTTGGGTCTCTATTATATATTTAATAAATTCTCATAAATCTGTGAATCCTTGGTTCATTCCCAAATAGTTTATCCTTGTGCTACCCAAAATTTTTATGATATTCATAGATATACATAAATATGATGCTATGGAGGCAATGATAACTTAATCCATACAATAAGGCTCTTTAGAGTTTACTGTCATCCAGGAGGGATGGAAGGTAATTTAATGTTAGTATTGGAAACTTACGATGAGTTTTCTTTATATCATTGGGAGAGGAATCAGAGACAACATAGTTCGGTAAGCCTGGGGATTGGACCAGGGAGGTGGTCCATTTTTTGGGCTATAATTGGGGATGAACATTTTGGAAGGGCACCCCTTTTGAACTCGAGCCTTCAACAAGGTGTCCTACATATCCCAGATTTACCAGGAATAATAATTCTCATATTTCAGGATGTGTTAGGGATTATTCATGGAGGCATCCCTTTTAAAGGGATATTATTGGGAGAACCCTTTGGTAAGGGCACCCCTTTTTAGATCGGACCTTCATGTAGGAATCTGACATATCCTGAATTGACCCAGAATCAGAGTTCTCATAGTTCAGGATGGGTTGGTTGTGTCAATGTTATGATCAAAAAAAATATCTATGTCCACGTGAGTCATACTTGATGTGAGAAACAAGAGGATGTGAGAGATTCAACCAACCACACACCTTATCTCCCGATGATGGATAATGGCGGACCTACAGTGGATGAAGTCGAGTTAATGGTGGGTGAGGGTGTGATGCAATGAACCCTTAAACATGGGATGAAATTGGGGATCATGGGGCTTGAATCTAAAAATATTAGGGATTTAACACAATGGGAGTTCCTTAGAATGCGCTCTGGGAAAGGGGAGGAATGTCACATCTCATGAAAAATAGGATTGAACATGATTCCTTTGACAGATCATTGGTCCCCATTGAATGGAAAATCAAGTGATCACCCTTAATCCCTAGAACAAGGAGGTTTATGTCAGCATACCAAGTTTGGACTCCGGGTTACCATGGGAATGTAGATATATAGACATCCATGGAGTATATACCATAATGGGGAGATCCATCGTGACTCCTCTTACCATGGGTATGTGGACTCAAAGGGGCACGCTATTGCATCCAATGATATGATCATATGGGTTAGGTGGATTTGGAGGGGGATTTGGCCTTATGCTGAGGGACTGGTTATTGGAGGGGCTATGGAGGACTAGATGGTAGTATAGGGGTGATATTGGAGATTTAAGGAAGGACACCCAAAGACTCCCCAGTCAACGTACTATTTTTCTTATGGAGGATGGTGGAGATTCGCATACCATAGTGGTATGTAGGTAGAGGGGTCATCCTCATACTAAAGTAGTACGTGAGATTGGGTATAGAGCACCGCATACCAAAGTGGTACGTAGTCTTGGATGCGGTCCTACACACTACTTTGGGTTCTATTCATGTACTAATTCTGTACACAGTGCAATATTCAATCAGAATAGAGATGCACTATGAAAAGCACAATAATGAAGGAGGGTCCTTGAACCTATCGTTTGTGGGGTGTTCATATGCATGGAATTTGTAGTTCACGTTGAAACTGATTAAGTTCACAATTTACCCATTATTATTATGTTCATTTTTTATGGTTCTTGTCTGGTTATACCTACAGAAACATGTTTTCTTGTTTGAACATTTTTGATGATTAAAAACAAAATATGGAATATTTGCTAAATTATTTCTTCCAATCTCTAGGGTATCCTCTGATTATTCTCCATCCTTCCATTATCAATTCCTTATGTACTCCTTTTATAGAACACCGGGACAATCATATCTATGTGAATGAAGCACCATTTGCAATAACCCATGAAGATACATCTCAAAACATTGAATAATCGATCAATCGGGGTTTGAAAAGGCTATAGTTCATGATTTATGGATCATAGAATCCTAGCGATTTGCTTCGTCCACGAATAGTTGAGTTCGTGGAATGGTGTGTTGATGGCCTTGTTATTCTTTATTCTGTATCGATGCTGTTCACGGCTTCTTGTATACTCTATACATCTCCCTATGGGCCAGAACATCATGGCTCCTTCTGCATACTGGTGGTTTGCGATTCATGCATTCCGCGAACCCATCCCAGTGATGATACATGGGCCGCTTAAAAATCTTCAAAATTTTAATTTCTTCAAGATTCATCTGATGATGGAAATTCAATTTTCATCAATCACTTAATTGGTTATATGGGAATGATTTATTCCTTCTGAAAAGTGATCATGGGATTATTTTCTTCCATTTATGAGGTTTTTAGGACCATATAGTTAATATGGAATGTTCTGGCTTTTATTTTTTAATTATAAACTATATTTAGTATTTAATAAATTTTTAGTATATTTATCATTATTCGCATTCATGATATAATATTTATGGTAATATATATTTTTCTCAAGGATATATATGTTGTTATAGAAATATGGGGTTGTATATTGGTATACACATGAATGCCTCTAATATGTGTGGTATGAATTTTAGGTGCTTTTCACCTATCATTAGAATATTATGGGGGGATTTTGGTGGTAAGCATGACTTATTATCCTCCCAATTGAGGATTGGATGGGTTGGGTCATATCAAAATTATCCAATATTTTTTTACTCAACAAAATTCTCTCATGTAGTCTTATAATGATGGATAAATGATTCATTTCTATATTTAAGGGTGATTTTGGTTTATTGGTTTGAAATAAATTAAAATGTGAAATGGTTGTGATCAATGGGTTGTTTGGGGTGATTTTTGTGTCATGGGAATTAGTTGATGTAAATGGGTAGAATATTGGTGGATATTCATAAGGTGAACATGTTTTCGTAAACCTGGAGGAAAATTTTAATCTCATCATTGAAAAACCTGGATCAAGATATTCATATAAATTAATGCTTTCAAATTTCTCGAATTAGATGTTGAAGATTTTTTGAAGAATTATAAGACTTATTAGAATATTTAATGATTTTTTTGTAAAATATTTTGTTTAGAGGAAGAAATCTTGTGATGAAAAATTATATTATTATATTTTTTTTATTTATAGATTCCTTCATAAAATGGTTAACATAAATATAACACTATAACAAACAACCTTTCAGTATGATCTTTTTCCTAGAGTTGAGAATCTAGAAATTCCCCAAACCATTATACCCAATTATAGTGATAAAATAAAGTATCATTTACACATAATCTTAAAAACAATCTATTAAATCCCAAAAATTCCAATGTTTTATTATAAAATATTTTACAAAAATAACACCACTTAAATACCCTCTAAATTTTAGGATTATAGTTTTATAGAGTTAATCATAAAAAATCCCTATTTAACAAAACCCACACCATTCTAACGAAATATGTATTTCCCCCCTAAATCAACAATTTCGTATACTATGGTAACTGTTTAACATATCCCACATAATAATCAATAAAATATACCATTTTAAACACTTTTTACTTGATACCCTTCTTTATAAAATATGAAAATGGATACATAAGATAGCGTGTTCTCAATTAACAATTAAGGGTGAACATATAAGAAAAAAAATCAAATACCATAAGTGATTAAAAGATGAAATTATGGGTATTATAACAAAAATAAGGTGGACGGACATAAAATAATGATTTCATACCCAATAAATCATATAAAATAAATCCTAACACATTGCATAATGCTTTGGTATTATGTTAAACATATTTAATAATGGTGTTGTAATAACTGAGATTCAACTATAGTAATTTATCTATGTTTTATTCATGTTTCCAATAAAATTAATAAAATAATTTTATAATAATATGATATATAATTAATAAAAATTTAAATTATTCAAGGAAAATTAATATAACTACACAAATGCATCTCAAAATAAAATTAAGTTGTTATATTTAATTATATCCACCAAAGGAATTATTTTGTAATATATAAATGTTTTTATTTAATAATTAAATATAAACTGATCAATAATTATTTACAAACAAGTGATTTTAAATTTGTAATTAATTTATTGATTCTATAAAATTGTGACATTTTATTTATTTTCAAAGACCGTGATACTTTTAGGTAAATAGTTTAAAACAATATAAATATATGATAAGTATTATAACCCCATAATGAGTTACAAGTGACATGATAAGTAACATAAATTTTTTACGATCAAAAAATAGTTATTTTAATAAAATAATTTATTTAAAAGTGATATAATTATTTTTTTCCTATAAACATTTTCTGAAATCAAAAAATATATTTTAAATTTTTTAAACATTTCTTCTTGAATACAATTATTTTATACATCCAAATTATAAATTTTAAATGGATTTCTTTATTAAAAATTAAAATACTAAAAAATTGACCTAATTTGAAAAACCATGGGATAAAACCATGTTATGGACTACATTTTTCAAATTTTTATAACCTATTTTCTAAGGAATATATTTATAAATTCATAAACAATTCCCCCAGATTTTTTAAAATACCCCCAGTCACTAATTCAACCCTATTACTAATAAATTAATCATGTTTTTACTACCATCATACCTATGATTGTTTTTGGAAGGATTTTTATTGTTCAAACAAATTCTTATCAATTGTTAAGAAGATACTATCCAAGTTAAGGGTTCGCAATCATCATCTTTCTTTTATAATTGAAATATTTTTGTTACAATATCTTTTACACTATCTATTAATATATTTTCAGGTTTTTTCATAGTATTATCATCTATTTTATAATTTTTTAATATGATATTACTTAATCCATATTAATGTATACATTTCTAAAGTAGCTATTATGTCGATTTAAGGTTTCCAAATCCTTCTCTTTCTTTATTAATTTTTATAGTTTTTATATTTTCATTTAAAATCCTTTTTAAATTGGTTATACTCTTTTAAATAAATTTTTTATCATCCATTTGATATATTATTAATGTTAAATTACTTATAACCTATCAATATAGCCCTTATGAAAGACATAATTATATAAAAGTAAGGATTTCTAATCATTTCATTTCTTGTATTTATAAAATCCATTCAAAAAAATTCCATTTTAATGTGAAATTTTATTATATGTCTTCCATTCCATTAAAATTAAAAATGACATATCATTTTCACATTTCATTATACATACATCAAAGTATTTATAAATATATTGGAAAACATCCTAAATTATTCATAATGGAGTTTTTGGTTTCTAAGAATGAAAATCCCAATATAGAAAAATATAAATGTATATTGGTTCCATATAATATATTTCTTGGGAAAATAACCCTAAGAAGGTATGTTGTATATTATGTACATCTTTACAGGGTACACATAAAATGAACCTAACTACATACTTGATTTAGAACTCCCAAGGGTAAAGATTTGGTTGATCACATGCTATTTATAAACCATAATAAAGGATTTTGATATATTATTAACATTTTGGTGATATTTTATATATTTATTTAGTTATCCAACCATTTTATACTATTTAAATTATTAACTATTTATTAATGACATAATTGTACCAATAAATTAAAATTTAATTGAAAAAAATAATTTCTATTGAATTTTGAGTAACATATAGTTATTGTGTTGATTATTGTATATTTTCCAAAATTCCCATATTATTCCATTGAATGGATAAATATTTATATTTAACATATACATTATTTCTATACAAATAACTATTTGTTATTGAGATATTGTTATGTTTGAGGTTCCTTAGGGAATATAATGATATAAATTTTTTATCCATTCTCTTCATATAATGGTAACATTTGACGTATTATCAGATGCATGGGGCCTAGAAATAAATATCGCCATGATGCTTCAGTTGGTCATATGAGAAACATCTATTAGGTATTAATAATAATCAATACCTCTTAGTATAAGTTTTCATAGATTAAGATATTAATGATATTTTATTTATTTATAACATTATACATTGTTTTTATATGAGATCACATATTTTTATCCATTTGTAAAAAACCAATATTTGAGAATTATTTTTGTAAAAAAACCTAATCTATAAAATTTGGTATATAAAATAATAATATTAAATGAACCATGAGATAATATTATATAAATATGACCATTACAAACTAGATGTATTTTCTGAGGGTTTTTACATGAATAACCACATTATGGAATATATATAAAGATTATTTACTTAATAAATTATAAAATCAATTATGATTTGATTATCAATTGGTTGGAAATAATGATTCATTCTAGGGAGGTAACAAGAATGTTTTAATGAAATTACTTTTTGTGAAAAATATACTTCTATCATTATCACCATTTCTAAATAATTCATATTAAAAAAATATATTATATTTTCATATAAATTAATTTCCATTTAATTAATTATTGTGTTACCCATGGAATGAATGAAATTCATAAAAATATTCAAAAATATATTTTCATCAAAAATTGTTTCTTTTCATTTTGGCTATGGATATTATAAATAATTTCATTTATAATATTAAATTTTCTTATTAGAAATTTAAATTATTTTTGAAATAATCTTTTCATTTTAGGAATAGGAAAAATATTTAATTTTTTTTTGAAAAAATTGATTTTTTGGATAGTGGTGAAATTTTTTATTTTTTTTTTGCAAAACAATCATTTATTTTCATTATATAAAGTTACTTAAAAGTAAAATTTTATTTTTTATCTTTCATTAGAGTTAATCAGTATCTATATTATTAAAAATAATATAAATTATTATTGATTAATCAACAGTTTATTTTTTTAAAATAATTTTTTATAATTAAAAATTCAATTTTCTAAAATAAGTTTTCATTATTTTTTCCGAAATATATTAAAATAAATTTATAAAAATTGAATACTAAAAATTATATTTTATATTTGCAAACTTGAAGTTCATTTTCATTAATGAGTCTAATTTTAATTTCATTCATTATAAATATTGACCACATTAAATATTTATCACATTGGTAAGTGGAAAATGTGTAAAACGGGTTTAGAACTATGAGATAAGGAAAAAAAATCCACAAAACATTTATTTATCTACTTTTTAACTAATTTTTATCTAAAAATCCAACATTATTAAATGTGGAATTTTTCTTCCATAAGAACATGATTATAACAACTAACTACTTTTAACTGAAAAATAAATAAAAAATGTCACTCTGTTTCTTTAAATATATTTAATATATTTTAATTAAGACAAAAAGAATTTGTGATCAATTATAAATGTTTATTTTTAATATAAAAACAGTATTCATTTAGTAATTTATATTTAATTTTTAGTGATGATATGAATACCTCAAGTTCATATGAAACACCAATATAGTGCATATGAAAGAAATAAAAAAACCAAGGTAAATGGTTATAAAAATAAAAAATTTAAAATGTTGTGTTATATAAATAATTTCATATGTAATTATAACTTATAATTAACTCTAAATTTATTTTTATTCTAATAACATTGATGAATTTATTTCTTTTAATTCAAATTAAATAAGTAGAATGAAAATGAATTTTATGATCATTTATAATAAAACATTTTTTATTAAATGATCCAAAAATTGAAAAATTTAAATATGACAAGTGGGATGAGAAATGGAAAATTTGACATCTATTGGATTTTTCTAAGATGATATCAACCTTGGAAATAAATTTATAACCCTTAAGGAATGAAAAAAGTGTTAAAACTATTAAAGATAAAATGTGTAAACAAGGGGGTTAAACAAAGGATAAGGTTTACAATGAAACCTAATTATGTATAAATTTTATTGGCTAATGTTTTTTCATCCTTATCATGTACTACATTATTTTTAATGGGAATTTGTTTTAACATCACATGATTATGTTTTTATTATATTTTAATGTTCTTATATTTTGAAATTGTGCAACATCACTCACCTATAAAATGGTATCTTATATCCTATATTCCTCACACCTCTTAATATGTTTTACCCAACCATACCAACCTACATATCTTCCCAATCCCCCATGTACTTTTGGTTTCTATGTCACCAAAATACTGTCTTATAAAGGCTTATGGTGTTGTAAATTGATGGTTTTCCCAATAATATGAGTTAATGTACATATGTGGTAGTTGAAATTGAGGTAAGGTATTTATGGTCCCAATTTCCTTTTATTGTTATTTATTACATTTTAACTATCTATGTGCATTTTTTGGTTCATAAAAAAACATGTGGATTAATTTTATCACTCATTTAGTAAAAAAATGTTGTCAACAAACCCATTTTATGTTCTCTTATTTAATGTTATTCTTTCTTCAAATGGCATAAAATATATAATAGATCTTTCATTAAAACCTTATTTAAAAATGTTTCATTTTATTATTTTCTTTTTACTCTATAATTATGTCTTATAAATTGTTTTATGTATTTTATTAATATATAGAAATATATTTCCAATGTTTTTTAAACCATTATTATATTTTATTATGAATGATTTAAAATAATACATTTAAATATCTTCTAAATGGGTTATATTTTTTTTACTAATTTTAAAAAAGTGAATATGGAATTTAAATTATAATATACATATGATGAGAATAAATTAACACCATCAAGACCATAATTTATTAAGACTTTTCCTCTCTATGTTTTCATGTTTTTTCGTAAGAATATATATTATTCCCATTCTTCTAGGAATTTTTTATAAATATGATTAAAAGATATGAATTTTTATCATTATCTTGGAATGAAGCACAATGTTGTTTTATAATTTGTATTATATTAAATATTTTAGGATATTTATCACGTAAATTTAACCATATATTTGTTTTATGTGTAGTATAGTCCTCAAAAAAATTCATGATGATAGGTGACACTGATACAAATCTATAATTTATCGGGTAATGGTTATGTTCTCTGTGGAATTATGTTTCAATTAACCATGGTATTAATTCCATATATAATAGTTCATGTAAAAGTGATTGTAATAGTCAATTGAAAATGATTTCAAATGGCACCTACAAGACTTTCTAGTCGTTCAAAAACATTTCAAAGAAGGATTTAAATTTTATTTTATATTATAATGATTTTATGTGTATATGTGTTTTTATATTACCTTTAATGATGAAAAATATGTTTTCCATGAAAATATTTTCATATGTTCTAGTTATTTAAAAGAAACCCTCATGAATTTTATTTTCCATTAATAGTTATTATGATATATTTTAAGAAAATATTAATGAAATTAAACATATTTAATGAGACATAACAATATTAATTGAGTGAAATGATAACATGTTAAAATTGAAAATTTTCAAAAAGGGTTATAGGATTTTGAAAATAGGATAATGGTTTTTATTTTTTTATTGTTTATTGGTAATTTAATGCTCATATCAAATCTTATAACAGTGTTGATTATTCCAAAGGATGATTATAAACAAGGTAAGGTTTTAAAATTCCTCAATTTTGAACGAAAATTATAGTAGAGAATTTTTTCAATGAAATTATAATTTAATTATTTTATTTTTATTAAAAAATTAATATTGAGTGGAATTGTACACATTTTATTATGAGGTTATGATATATATGTGTTTTCCCAAATTATACTAAACTCTTAACTAAAATGATCCCTTAAATGCAAGAATGTTCTTTCTTTAATATAAATCATGTATATATGGGGTTTTTAACATATATTTTCTTATTTTTGTGGTCAAAGGAAAAGTTATAATTAATTAAGATGTTATGATGATTTAGATGAATATATTTTAAGAGTCTTAGAATAACACTATGATTTAATAATTTCAATTTTGATCATATTTATAATAAAATATTTACCTCTTTGTGTTTTATGTTATTGGAGTACATTGGAAATTATTTATTGATTTTTAATTATTGATTGAGGTATATGTAACCCTCACGTTTAAATTTTTTAACAATGTAAAGGTTATTAAAAGAAGAGTAATTTTTTATTTTCTGGACATATGTGTAAATTTATTGATAACCATTTTGGTTAGTATTATTTTTGATGAGGAGGTAAGTCTTTTTAATTGAGATAAATAGGTTTTTACATATTGATAAAATTATATAATTAATATAAATTGAAATATTTTTTTGTTAAGATGTGATTTTATTTAATGAATAGAGGTTAATATATCTTTTTAAATATTATATGATTCTTATTGGGTATTTTTTGTGATTATGGTTATTTGTATAATAAATTAGAATATATTAAATAATATATGATTAAGGATTATATATTTTTGGTTTTCGAATTTAAGAGTGATAAGTTTTGTATGCAGATAAATGTTAATTTAATCTCAAAATAATTTGTGGTATTATATTATGATTTATGTGTGTTCAACTTAGTCATAAATATTTTGAACTATATTAATTATAGAGAGTTATGGTGTTATTAACATTGAATTTTTTTAATTATTGTAGATGATTTTCAGATTAATGTTTTATTTCATAAGAAGAAGGTTTAATCATATTATATATGTTTATAACATATTAAAATAATTTTTGGTTGTTATATAAATTAATAGATACCAATGAATTAATTTATGATCCTTTTGATAATATTTTTGTATATTTAATGTAATTTATAATTCATCATACATAAATAATTTATCAATTTTCATTTATAAAATCAGATTAAATAGAGGTGTAAACTAATCTAAATGGATATCTGTAATATAAATGAATTTATTTACTTAATGAAATTATTAATTTTAAAAAAATTATGTTCTCTATCCTGATAGTAAAAGAATCCCTCAAACTCTATAACATATTTTAATAAATGAAAATGATTTTATTAAATCCATTTTATGAATTTATGGTCCATTATTACTTTTCGGAAGAGAAATTTTAATTTAATTATTTTTCATTGATTAATTTAGTTTCTAAAATGTATAATATTGTTGGAAAAAAATAACATCCTTTCTTAGTGAATATTTTCCACCCTTTTCTATATTTTTAAATCAAGCCAATTCTCTTTTGATTAAGGTACCTCATTCTATTTTATATTAGGAGATATCTATATTTTTATTATCCTATTTTTTATTACCTCATTTTATGATGTTGGTTCTCATCAAATGTATTTCAAAATATTAAAAATGGTCATTCTTTTTATGGTATTATGTTTTGACGTCCAACCTTTGGAATTTATTTTTTAAAAAAATATATATTTTTAACCCATTTAATGGGAAAAATGATTATATTGGAATGAAAAAATTTAATAATGGCTATAAGAATATAACACATCATTAATTTTGAATTTATCTTCCTAAAAATATATTTGATAGTGTGTGGTATATGAAATATAAAGCATAAATGAACTATGATATTATAAGTAATTTTTTCAACTTTTAGTAAATCTCTCATAAAAAATGGAATAATCTTCATATAATAATTTCATAAAAATATTTTCATGAGTATTTTGGATTTTAATGATAATACTGTTTCTTGGGAGAATAGTGATAAGTGGATAGTTTTGTAAAACTGTAATTTTTTTATAAAATTGAGTAATTTAATAGTAACTTTATATTTTATATTTTTTAATGTATTATAAGATATATCTTATTAAACATAAATTGAAAAATATTGAAATAATAAAAATTATATTTTATGTTGTTATCAGTTAATTTTTGTGCTTAAAATCATCATTTTATAATATTTTTTTCTGTTGAGCAGACATATATTAAAATGAATATCTTCCAATTATAAATATGAAATATTTAATTATGTATTTAATATTTTAAATCATGATGTTGAAATATAGTAAAGTAGAAAATATCATTTTGTTCATCATGATGATTAATCATAGTATATATTTTTCTCTTAGATAAAGTTAATGTAGGTAAAAAAGAATAATATTAGGAGATAAGGCCTTAAAAAGTCCCTAAAATTTAATTTATTAGACATTTTCGTTTTTATACCATAATTATACAATAATACAGAATGTTACAATTTATTGTTACATTACTTTGATTATGACCTATATAATATTTTATGTAATGTAGAATTACCATATGTACCTCAATGTCTTTTAAAATCTATAATATATTTTGATTTTGATAAAAAAGAAGATATGATTGGTTATAAATAGTTATTTTTATGATTAATACACTATTTTTACTATAGTATTAATTTTTTTAATATTTATTTATATGATAATTACCTTAAATTTATACACATTGCCATTATAGTGCTTGTGTATGTAGTGAAAAAATCAATATAAATTTGTTAATAAATATAAAATTAATATGTTGGGATGAATTATGGTATTTCACCAATTTTATATTTAATTATGAATTATAAATACGTTTTTATTGGAATAAAATCAAAATAATTTTATGTATTGATTTGTTTGAATTCAAATGAAATGAATACTCTTAATAATGAGTTTAATGATATTTTATGCTAATAATTATTTTATTAACTTATTTTAACATAAAACAAATATTTAAAGAGGATATAAATGATGGGAAATGTTATATAATTTCATCCATTAGCCATTCAAAATAAATTATACACTTTATAATTAAATACATAACCCATAAAAATTGAAAAATATTTACCACATTTGAGGTTAAAAGTGATTAATGATGGGGTTAAAAAAATAATGTTAAAATGCATAGTAATCATTTCTAAATTATGTTGATTAAATTTTCTTATCCAATATCTTATCCAATCAATTAATTTATGTCCATTTGTGACACATTAAATTATATCAATTTTTTTATATTTTAAAACCATTAATATCTATAATGGTAACACTCCCCTTACTTATGAAACTTTATATCTAATCCTCTCTTCCTCACCCATCTTGAGCCATTTTAGATAGAATGTCATGGCATAATTATCATACCAACCATAAAACCATTGTAATATAGGATATTATACCCCAAAATAGCAACCTAATAAGTCATATGGTGTATTATATGAGTTGTTTTCAAAAACAAATAGGGCTTATTGTATGTAGGTGGTGAGTTAAACTCAAGGTTTGATATTTCTTATCTAAATGTACATTCCTTACGACTTATTCCATTTTCACCACTTATTTTCTTTCTTTTGTGTATGCATTCCAATATGGATTTATTTTATAATTAAATTATATAAATAATTTGGTTTTCAAATCCCTATTAATTTCTCTTCTTCAATGTCCATTTTATTTTAAAAGCTGTAAAATCTACAATAAAATTTTCTTCAAAATATTATTTTCAAAGTTGTAACACTTCATTATTTTCCCATATAAATACAGATTTTGAAAAATGATTTTGTTATTTTCGTAATATTCCTAAATTCATGTTTAAATTAATTTTAAACCATTATTAATTTTGTTTACAAAGGACTTAATAGAATAATTGTGAACAATTTAGACATTGGTTATTTTTGAAATTTACTAGAAAGGTGTGAAAAGATTAATTTTTAATGTATATTATGTGAGATGAATTTCCCACTATCATGATTTTTATTCATTAAGTGTCCGACTATTTATTGTTTCATCATTTTTTAAACGAATATTTTATTTCTTATTGTTTTGGGAATTTTTTTAATGACATTTCAAATAAAACGATTGTTATCCTTATTTTTGCAAGAATCTTAATAGAGTTTCTTCATATGTATTAAATATAGAATTTAATGATATTTTGTGATGAAAATGAAATATTCTATTAGATTTATAAATTTTATATTACTTTAATATTTTTCATTTTAATGGGTAGTCAAGATATTTCTATCCAATGAATCAGGTAATGATTATGTTATTTAAGATTTATGTTGATATTAACTGTGTAAATTATTCTACTTATAAGTGTGCTAGTTAATGTTATTGTAATAGTGATATAAATATTGTTTACCAAAGTACCTAAATATATTTTCTATGATTTAAATGAATTTCCATGGAATGATTTTCATTTCATGAGATATGATAACAAGGATATGTTAACACCAAATATTCTATCCCTTTTGTGGATGAAAATAATATTTTTAAAGAAAATGATATCATGAGTACTTATGTTTTACAATAAGAAATCCAGTTTTTTATTTTTTTAATTAATATTTTTATGATATTTTTTATGAAAATATCATGGAAATGAATATCATTTCATGAAAATGATAAAGACTATTTGGGTTCATTATTTATTATCTAAAATGGGAAAAATATATTAAATTATTTCATTATGGGAAAGAGTTGAGTTGAAAAGAGGGGTTTCAATTTCATTTTTGGAAAAATAGAATTCAAAAAATATTTTTATGTAATTTAAAAAATTAATTCTAAAAATAATTATAAAATTCAAGTATGTGTTTGAGAATTTTTAACAAAATAATAAAATTTAATGAGTTATAAGAGAAGAAATAAAATAAACATGCTAAGAGAGTTTGATAATGAAGTATGAAAATAACAAAATAAAGGTACCTAAATGTATATTTTAAATCAAATAGGAGGATTTTACTCCCTTAGGATATGTGGTTCCCAAGAAACCCCTTTACAATTTGAAATACATTTCTTTATGGACCATGAAAGTAAAACACACATTTATTTTTGACCAAACATGAACCACCCCTATATTTAATGAAAAATAAAAAACCCAAAACGTTTATTTAAATACAAATCATGAATCAAAAGAAAAATAGTGTGGAGATATGATGCTTCACATTCACGTCAAATCACAAACTATAATCCCTTTAACAATGATAAAATTACAATTACTAGTGAGACAAGAAATGTTAATTTTATAGGAGTTCTTGAATGCAACATGAAAAAGTTATTGATATGTAAAGATGGGGATGTGGATGAATAATCCTTAAAAAAGTGAACAATTTAATTTAAAGAGCAAAATGGAGTGTATTTATATACTCCATTGTAATTAATAATGTTTTAAAGGCTTTGGGGTTTATTTGAGTCATTGGATATAGAATTAAGGCATATAGTGCCCATTATTTTTTTTTAATGTTCTAATACTAATAGGTAGTGGGTGGTTTTCACCATCCTTATAGTGGTACCCCACTAGGTAGCCACTGAGACCAAATGGTGCTGGCACAAAAAACCGGATCCACGATCGTCTTGATCAGTCTAAATTGTATAGAAATTATATAAAAAAGCGTATAAAACATAACAACTAAAATCCCAAAATAATAATCATTATAAACAAAATCTAGTGATTTTTATTAATAAAAATAAAATAAGAGTGTGAGATATTCAAAATTATTCCCATATTTATGATAAAAGACACATATGCAATCAATAGTAAGATGATAAAAATGGTGTATTTTAGGTGAATATAATCAATCAAAATTTAAATATTTCAAATTTAAACTAATACAATAAATTTAAATATATAAAAATAAATATATACATGGAATTAAAAAATGGTTTAAAAAATTATTCCATCCAAATTAAGATTTAAAAAATTATCCACCATTGTGAATATAAAAAAAATACTTGGTTAAAAAGTTTCAACCATTAAAGAATAACTCAATTTTAAAAAATATAGTTTACAAAATAATTGTATCATTTCATGATTACTATGATATTATTAAATTTTCCCCAATATAATGGATTTATTTAAGTCATAACTTTATAACCATTTTAAGATAAAAATGATAATTGTACATGTTTTTAAGGGAAAAAATTTGGAATGATTTCAATATAATTGAAAATATATTCCTCGAGACACTAGTATATAGTCATACCATTTATTTCATAATCATACCCACCATTAGAATCATCCCAATTCCAATAAATAAGGTTTAGAAGGAAAAATGCAATAAATTTACGATATAACCCAATCCAAAAATAAATGTGACAAAATGGAACAGAATATTTTCATATATCATAATTTTTCCATTAAGGGATTTCAAAAAAAAACTAACATGTTCTTGAAGACATTGAGATTCACTTAAAAAATTATGAAAAATTCATACGCCACCACACTTGTGTTCAAATTTCATAACATCATTTCTAAAAATTTAAAATCAAATAACATTATAAGCATTAATTATAAATATACTAATTTGAAAACTAAACATAATTAAGACGAGTGTTTCTCTATGAGTTAATTTAAAAAAATAATATTTTAATCCCCTCAATTAATTCATAATTTAAAATACATATGAGACTCCAAAACAATGAGGCTCACCAATTCAACAAAAATTAATCAGGATAAACATGAGAGAGTATAATAAATAATATAATCAAATAATGATATAATGAAAAAGAAAAATATGGAACAATGATAAAAATATTTTAAAAAATTAATTTATTATCATAATAATTAGAATATTAAAATTGTTATCAAGATATTTTTCATTTAAAAACAACTCAATATTGAAAATAAATCAAATAATGAAATAATACTTAGTATAAATAGAAAAAAATTTATAAATAATAATTTTGTTAAAATTTAAAAAATGTATGTAATTATATGATGACAAATATTTTAATAAATAATACTTCATGAAATATAATGGTTAAATGAAAAATATATTTAAATGAATCTTAAGAGAAAATAACATAAAATGTGGATAAAACCACATGTACACGAAAATTCATTTTAAAAATTATTTATAAATCATATAGTTAAATGATTTAATAATTATACTTGAATTTAAAATACATAATTTAAATCATTATTCAAAATTAAACTCATAATAATATTGAGTGTAAAAAATTTAAAAATAATGAGAAATTATAATGCACTGTAATCAATCTTATGCATGTAAATTTAACTCAAAATTAATAATAAATCATTCTAAATAAAGATGTTTTGATAATAAAATATTCCATAAGTGATTAAAAAAATAAATCAAAATAATATATCTAAGATAATATTAAAAAAAATTAAAAATGAAACAAAAATTATTATAATATATTATGTCTTTGACATGAAATTTGATAAAATTTTTAAAAAACTTAATGAATAATATGTATATGAAAATGAATAATGAATTAATTCTGGTGAGAATAATGTAAAATTAAATAATGATTCATAATATTAATGAATAATAGATATCAATATTCTTTAAATTAAAATTTAAATTTTTTTTCTACTAGAAACACATATAGAAAAATAAGATATTCCCACTGAATAAATGTATTTTATTAAAAGGGGTTTGAAAAATTTAAAATGAAATGATGTAAGTAAGTTTATTTTTTAAAAGGAATAAACAATTAAAAATAATTAACAAGTCACCATATATGTGTCTCGAACAACATTTATTTCTAAACCATATCACTCATTGGGAATTTTTCTTGAGTCTTTATTCTACAAAACATTTAAACATTTAAGGGATTTTCTACTCAAAATATGGGTTAGAAATTGTCAGATAATAAATTTTTATGAACCCAAATTTGTTTAGAATATGAGTTACTATAATAATTATGATGTTTTATAGTTAATAGAGTTTAAGGGAGTTGAATCTAATTTGGTTTACCATACCTATAATGTTTTAATCACAATCATAATTTTGATGCATAATTTATATAAAAAAAATATCAAAATTAATAATTTTAGGACCCTTTAACTAAATTGGGAGTATATTTTGAGATCAAATCATTTTTCAAAAATATTATCCCATGGGCACCTCTTCAACTTATTTTTGAACCCAAAAATAATATTAAATTATTTTCTCACTTCAAATGAATTTTGAAAGGACATTTTATGGTATGTTATTATATTTTACAATTTTGAAATTCTAATTTTTTAATTTTCATAAATATGTTTTCATTTAATTTATTTTCAATAATATTAAAACATCCAATTTTGGTCTATAAAAATACAAATATCCTTTCTTGGTAATCAAATTTTTCCAAATTTAATTAAATGTTAATATTCTTATTTTCATTCATTATTTTCCTTAAAAATAAATAGTTTCTCCCTAACAAAAGATTGTTATTTATATTTATTCTCCAATAATTTCTTGGCTATATCAGAAAATCCATATTTTAATTTGTATTTATTATTTTTTATATCATTATAATTTATATTTCTTGAGGAACAAGAAGAATTTGATGATGAACCAGAGGATTCATGGGAGTTGTACTCGTCAAGGTCCATAAAGTACATTACACATTCATCAGTTGGGGAGGATGAGGTGGAGTGGGAGTCATTCATTGTACATTATACTGATTCATTGACTATATTATTTCATTTATTTTTCTCCTTCTAATTTTTTTTGGACAAGGGAATCCCCAGCTTGATGTGTCCCTTGTATTTACATCCATAATACCATAATCTCAATTCACCTTTAAGATTTTATTTTTTGTCATGGTAGTAATACTAATTATTCATCTAAATGAGTTTTCATATATTCATATCCTAGTCCTTATATTATTCTACACTTATAGATGTTTCAAAATCCACTACCTTAAACGAAATATTATTCTACATGTCCTTGACCTTTTATTCTTCTTTAATAGATTTCCTTTTAATTATATTCTTGTAGTTCATGAGATACCTATTGAAATTTTAAACTGGTATATTATGTATTGCTTTTTATTTTAGAAATATGATGTCAAGGAATTCCCATGAACTTAGAAAACCCATGTAGACATTCATAAAAATATTTTTTTATGGAATGCACATCACCTAAATGATACCTACCATTAAAAATATTTGTGAAATTACTAAACATCCCCGAAATGGACTCATGGGAATTAATGTTGTATATTTCGAAATCATGGTGATACATATGAATCATAGTATCAGTTTCATTATTAGTATATTCATGTTTTTTTTATAAATTAATCCAAATATCATTATATTTTTTACGTGTATAAATTATATTAAATACATTATGGTCTAAGTCAAAATTGAGATCATTTAGGGTTGTTCCATCATGTTCGAATGTGGTGATGTATTGAGGATTCCACTTGTCCTCGAAATCCTGGGTTGGGTTATAGCCTTGCATAACTATTTTCCAAAATGGGAAACCTATACTTCTAATAAATATTGATATATGGGTTTTAAAATACCCATTGTTTTTATCCATTGAAAAACATATCTCTTCTCATATAATAACCCAATGTAGCACATTAATAATTCAAGGTTGAGAGAATCCATAAATGATAATTCCATTAACTGAATAAGGTTTTTAAAAATAAAACATCTCCTCTAAACCCAATTTTTTCATATTTGAAATGAAAATATGTGGTGAAATTTACTTTTCATTAAAAAAATTAATATTTTTTTTAACAATTGATTGAAATAAAACAAACAAATAAATAAACATGAATGATAAGAGTTAAGTGAAATTATGAGAATTGTAAATGAAATAATTAAATTATAAAAGTTAGTTTAGTGGAAATAAAAAAAGAACATAAGATAGATTGAGAATGAAGTTCAACCATCACCCAATAAAAATTCCAATATCTCTACCAAAAAGGTATTTGAAGGATTTTACTCCCTTGGGTTCAATGATACACAAAAAACACATTCAAAAATATAAATACCGTGATTTGGGGTCCAAGAAAGAAACCTAAACCAATAAATTAATGACCAATAAAGACCCAAACCCTTTCTTTAAGAACCAAGAATGAACCACACATTTTTTTAATAATAGAGAAAAATTATACAATATTTCTATATAGACAAAAAATGAACCAAAATAAAAATAATGATGAAACATGTTTTTCACTTGCCCTTTTATGGGAATAATTCACTATCTTTTACTATAATAAAAGAATAATTATTAATTATATTTTGAGTGAAATTTATAAATGGGATCTTGAATATAACAATAATGAATTAGAGAGATTTAAAGAAGGAAAAAACTGCTTATTCATGAACTGACTGATACATATCCTTATGAGCACCCAAGGTGGTGTATGTATCTCCACTTGGTGATTCAAGAAGGATCCTAAGTCATGGAGTCTGATTATATCCATTTGTGGTCCGATTAATATAAGGACCCAACCTTAAACATTACATAATATTGAGTTAAATGTATAATTCACATTGGGGATCTTTTCAGGTTTAGAGTTTTAGTGAATTAGGACATAACTATTACATCTCAAAAGATTACAAGGTAGAAATTTCTATAAAGTTTCTATTTTTTTCATAAAATAAAAACTCTTGAAAAAAAAGAGTCATTTCTAGTTCCATCTTTTAGACAACATGAATTTTCTTTGATCCCATCCTTAGCACTATTCATCTTTAAGACTTGTGAAAACATTTCAAAACATGGGATGAGTATAAAAGGCTAATTAAGGGTTATAAAAAAATGAATGAAAAGATTTGTTCATAAATACATACAAAATATGAACTCCTTTACTTACCTCCCGAAATCATAAAAATTATGAAAGACAAATAGAAATCATAAATCATAAAGGTAACTTGCAGCATCCATACAATACTTACATTGTAGCTATCACAACTACATAGGGACTTACGTTGGAATACCCATCACAATATATTCCCTAAATCTCTTATGAGAAACATTCACGTTTACCTCTTTCACATTACCCAACGCATTAAAGATCTATCTCGGTCTCACCTGCCCTAGGTTTATCATGGAACCACCCATATACGTAAATAATGCCCAAGAACCATAACATGATCATAACACATTACATAAGAATAAAAGAAAGATAACATTTACACATTGCAATATCAAAATATCATTTCAAGATATTAAAATAATAAATCCATTCTCAAAATCATTTTCAATACCAAAATATGTAAAAAGATTATATGGTATTTTTTTTTCTTTTTTTAAAAAAACATTCTGGCTTGTTAAGGAAGCCAATGATCAAATAGTAATTGTGGCGGTGGAAAGGTCGTTATCACCTCTTACATTAAAAAAACATTCCTTTTTGTTCTTTATTAAAACTCTTCATATAAAAATATTCCCTTTTAATAAAATGAAAAGTCAAAGGGGTTTATACACTGTATAAAATAAAGTTGTGTATAAAACTAAAAACGCCTCATTGAAATGATATTGAGACGAAGTCCCTTACCTCGTGTTCTACGTGAGTCGATCGTTATTTGATATCCTGAATAATAAACTAATGTTAATTTCTACTTTCTTAGGAACCTTTTTCAAGTTTATTATTCCTTTTATATCACTCATTACCATGTTATAAACATTATTCCATCATTTAAGTTAATAACGTTCATTTTGTCGATATATGGTACTTGAGTAAAAATGGACACCTTATATTTACAGGTTGTCCATGTGTCAATAGTTCATTTTTTCCAGAATGATATTCATGATTTGGATATCATATATATCATATATATCGAGTATATACATGTTTTTATAATAGTACATAACATTTAGAGTTATGAAATGAAAAGCACCGTTCATAGAGACGGTAAGCCGTACATACGCATGAACGCTACTTTCATTTATATTTCTTATTTTAATGAAAATAAAACATAATGATACTTAGGTATATTTTAATTCCATTATAATATCATATATCATATTGTTATCTCCATCCTTTATACATCCCACATAAGGCATTAACAAATCAAATCACTTTGAGGGGGCGGTAGTCCGCACATCCTCAAATGAGATTATTGTATTTACCCACTATGGAAAACATAAAGGCATGATATAAATGGGAATTAAAGAAGAATAAAGAAATCATAAAAATAATATATATCATATATAAATATATTTCCATCATAATGGCCACCATGAGAGGCTGTAAGATGTAATTGAATAATCAACGTTTTGTGAGGCCTTAGTTTTCCATCCACAGAAACATTATGTTTTTCATCTATTAGATGGTGGAGTGTTTAAGTGTAGTTCTAATTATTATCATAAAAACATCCTATTATATTGAGGATACTGGTGTTTTTACAAAAGAAAAGAATAAAAAGATTTTAGGGGTTGTAGAAGTAAAATAAAAGAAAACAATTTAAGAGAAATCGTTACCTTTAATTTGGGTAACTCTCTTTGGTTTGAACCAAACGACTTCTTGAATTGCTTTCTTCCTAAGTTAAGGTTTCTAAGAGGAGGATAGGGATGTAGGGAGCCTATGTGAGTAGATTTTGGATGAGAAAAATGGCTTGAGAGGTGTGAGTAATTTGATAGAAATGGTCTCCTTTTATATGGGAGAGGAGGGGCTCTTTAGGAAAGTGTGAAAACATTATATTATTATATAATGATATTCGGTTTCTAATGGACCAAAAATCATTAAGGTAGAAGATAATATGACTCATAATAGAAAACAAATCATCCCTTCTAAATTGGACATGTTTTGGATAATATTTTAATCATTATAATCTTATTTATTTTAATCATTTATTAATGAGGTAAATTCTGCATCATTATTGTGTCATAAATAAATTAATTTATTCTATGTCTACAGATTATAAAAAAATACTAACTTTTATGAAATATTTATAGCTTTCCAATGAATATTTATATTAGAAAATATGACTTATATAAAAAAATATAAAAAATAATTACTAAAATATTTCTGTTAATGTCAATTTTGTCTTTACATTAAATTAATTAATCTAAATTGTCATTTTCACTCCCAAGTGGATCAATGGGGTCCTAAAATCGACCCAAATATGCCCATGGTCGTAAATGACCCAATAAATAAGTTTTGGACAAGTTTTAAGGTAATTTTAAATTATTATAATATTCTTTTAACCTTGAATTACCATATTTACCTTTAACCGCTGTAAATAAAAGTCAAAATTTAATATTCACCAAAAATTATTTTTATCTTATTGAACCAAATTTTACTTCTTAATAACAAAAATGTATGTCGGATTTTTTAAATTTATTTCATAGAAGGGCTAAAATTTCATTTAAATGAAATATTTAGTTTTTTTAACTACCACTAAGTGGTTTCACTATTCATCAAAAATTGAAGTTTTTCAGAAAAATACAAAAAATTCAGCCTAAGATATATTTGATATTCCGAATTCAAAACTGATGAATATTTTTCCAAATTCAAAACATAGAAGTGGCATTAATTAATTTTAAAATTAATTCCCATTGTTAAAATAAATAGCGTGTTTTTAAGAAATAATAACTATCAAAAGATTGATACTTGTTTATGTCCAATTTCAAAGTGAAATTACTTCCAATGACCAACATTGAATTAAATGGTAAAAAATATTTTAATTTCACTTTAAACCCAATTAAAAAGATAATCTAACCATATAAATAAATTAGATTAAAATGCACTTTTGAATTAAAATACAATATTTTTCACTATTCATTAAAAATGAACTTTATCAGAAAAATACAAAAAAATTATGCAAAGTAAAATTTGATGTCCCAATTCTAAATAATGAATTTTTTTGGTCAATTTTAATGTATAAAGTGACAAAAAGTATATTTAAAAAGGGTTCTTCATTAAAAGGCGATAAATCAGCCTTTTAATGTAAATTATGCTTAAAATTAGATTCCTTCAAATTTTAAGCCTCTAAATTTTATTAGATAATTGTAAATACATTTAAAAAACATGTATAATCATATTGTATTTAGTTTTGTTCATTCCTTCCAATACAATGGCCATGAGCTAACTACCATTTTAAATTATAATATTATATTATTAGTGTACAACGTAAGATTCAAAAGAAATCCATGTTGCATATCGGATACGCTATCGAACATAGAAACCCATTTAAAATAAATTTAATATTTAATTCAAAAATATTAATAAATATAAAATATGTCTTATTCTTTACTTACTTGGGATGTTACATCCTTCCCCCCTTTTGGGAATTGCATCCTCGCAATTTTTATTCACTTATCAAAATAAGTGGGGGTTTTTATCCTTCATAGAATTTTCAGATTCCAACGTTGCCTCTTTAACCATATAGTTTTTCCACAAAACCTTTGCCTGGTGAATTACCTTTTTCCGCAACACCTTCTGTCTACTGTCAAGAATATGAACTTGCTGTTTTCAGAAGAGAGATTCTCCTCCAACTGAACTACCTCTGGGCTCAAAACATGAGATGGATCTGGAATATACTTTCTCAACATCGAAACATGAAAAAAATTATGTACCTGGGATAAACATGGATGAAAATACACTCTATATGCAACTAATCCAACATTCTCCGGAATTTCATAAAGACCAATGAACCTCGGACTCAACATTCCCTTTTTAGTAAATCGCATCACACTTTTCCATGGAGAAACATTGAGAAAGGCATGGCCACCCACATCAAAGGAAAGATCCTTCCTCTGGTTATCTGCATAACTTTTCTGTCTTCTCTGAGCTGTTATCATGTGCTTTTGAATAAATTGAATGTTCTCTGCCATCTCTTCAAACAATTATGGTCCCATCATATTCCGTTCACCTACTTCATCCCAAAATGATGGAGTTTGACAATGATTTCTATATAATGCCTAAAATGGAGCCATCTGTATACTGGAATGAATGCTTTTATTATATGAAAATTCAACCAAATAAAGATGTTAGTCCCAACATCCCTGGAAATCCATCGAGCAAGAACGTAACATATCCTCCAAGGTCTGAATTTTTCATTTTGACTACCAATCTGATTGAGGATGAAAAGCTGTACTAAAATTTAATTCAGTACTCATTGACTTCTGAAGCCCTTTCCAAAAGTTAGAAGTAAACCTGGGATCATGATCATATACAATGGAGAGGGGAACTCCATTCAACCTGACTATCACTTTAATATACAACTGACCAAGTTGATCTTGAGATTAAGTATCTCGAATGGGAAGGAAATGAGCATATTTAGTCAACCGATCAACAATATCCCAGATTACATTATTACCTTGAGATGTCTTTGGTAATCCCACAACGAAGTCCATGGATATATTTTCCCATTTCCACCCAAGCACCGGTAAATACTGAAGCATAGATTTCGGTAAATGCCACTCTACTTTAACCTACTGACAATTCAAACACTTCACAGTAAAATTAGCAATATCTCTTTTCATTCCATCCCACCAGTATTACTCACGAAGACCTCAGTACATCTTAGCACTGCCAAGATGAACTGAAAACGGGGAACTAGGAGCATCACATAACAACTCATTCTTCAAATGTGAATCAAATGGAACACATAATATCTTCCCAAACCTCAAAATAAAATCATTATCATTGTTAAAATCAGGCAACATACCCTTGTGAACCAAAAATACCTTTTTTCTGAAACACACAGTCTTCCTTCTACGCTTGCTTAATTCTGTCTGATAGAGATGATTTCACTGACACCTGAAACAAAACAGAAGAATTTCCTATAACAACAACTTCTATGCCAAAGTTCATCAAATGAAAAACCAAAGGATCTCATTCCAAATGTAACATGGTTAATTACATTTTACTTTTTTGACTCAAAGCATCAGCCACTTTATTTTCTTACCCCGGATGACAAAGGATCGTGCAATCATAATCCTTGATTAATTCCAATCATCTCCTCTGTCGCATGTTCAATTATTTTTGAGTTAATATATACTTCAAAATTTTTTGATCATTATATATTTCACACTTCACTCCATACAAATGATGCCTCCAAATTTTTAAAGCAAAAACAACAACAACTAATTTCAAATCATGTGCATGGTAATTTGACTCATGTGGTTTCAACTGACATGAAGCATAAGCAATTACCTGATAATTTTTCAACTAGACACAACCATATCATTTCAATGAAGCATCATTGTAGATAACAAACTCACCATTTCTGGAAGTCAGTGCCAAAACTGGAGCATTCACCAATCTTCTTTTCAATTGCTGAAAACAACCATCACATTATTTTGTCCAGACGAACTTAACACCGTTTTGAGTTAACTTATTTATTAGACTAGATAACCGTGAAAAGTTTTCAACAAACCTCTGGTAATAACCTGCCAAACCATGAAAACTACGAATCTCAGTTATATTTGTGTGTCTTGGCCATTATTTAACAACTTTCATTTTAGAAGTATCAACAATTATGCCATTTTTTGAAACAATGTGACCAAGGAAAGAAATTTTTTGTAACCAAAACTCACACTTTCTGAATTTACCAAATAGTTTCTTTTCATTTAAGGTTTTCCAGAAAACCCTTAAATAACTTTCATGTTCATCCTTACATTTCGAAAAAACCAAAATATCATCAATGAAAACAACCACAAACTTATCCAAGAACACATGGAAGATTCTATTCATAAGTTATAGGAATACAGCATGTGCATTGGTTAAACCAAAAGGCATAACTACAAATTCATAATGGCCATATATAGTATGAAACGTGGTCTTCGGAATGTCTGCTTCCTTTACTTTCAACTGATGGTACCCCGACCTCAAGTCAATCATCGAAAAATATTGAGCTCCCTAGAGCTGATCAAACAAATCATCGATATGAGTAAAATGATGCTTATTCGTAACAGTGATGTTATTCAATGCTCTATAATCAATGAAAATTCTCATTGAACAATATTTATTTTTAACAAAAAAGATAAGAGAACCCCATTGTGATGTTCTAGGTCGAATGAATCCTTTATCAAATAACTCCTGCAATTGCTTATTTAACTCTAAAAGTTCAATTTGATCCATTCGATAAGAGGGGTTTCAAAATTGGATTAGCATCAAGAACTAAGTCAATAGTAAATTGAACTTCCCGATTAGGTATACTACCAGGAAACTCATCAAAAAAACATCAAGGTACTCATTTACCACTAGAACATCTTTAATCTGAACAGTTCCTTTGTTTTCAACAATATGTGCTAGGTAACATTCATTTCCATATTTTACAATTTTCTCTTCTTCCTAATATGTTATCAACAGCAAGGGTTTATTTTTGTATACAAACTAAAAATCATTCTTAAAAGAAACCTCTTTAGCTCTGCAGTCAATCTTAGCATGGTAAACATAAATCCAATCCATTCCAAATATAACATCAAACTCTACTAGAGGAAAAACAATAAGGTTTGCAGGTAGATTTTTTCCACACACAAGGACCAGAATGTTCCTATGTTTTATTTTTCTCTCAACATTTCCTCCAGGTGTTTTTACCATAAGTTCTGTATTCATATCTTGAGTTGGGATTCCCAACATAATATAAAACATCTCAGAAATGAAAGAATGTGTAGACCCCGAATCAAAAAACACATTGGCATAATCTGAACAAATAAACAGTGTACCTGATACAACTTCATTTGATGGCCCAACATCTGCTGAAGTAGTTGCAAAGAATTTCACCACCCCTTTCTGCTTGTAGTCTAGCTACTTACCTTCAGTTGAGTTCTTTGTTGGACACTAATTTTCATAATGACCCATTTCATTGCACTTAAAACATTTTACTGATTGTAAATCAGATTTTGTCTTAACGTTACCATGATCTTTTTCAGTGCAATTATGAGCCTTATGTCTCATTTTACCACATCGGTAGCACTTACCAGAATTCAGAAGACATTCCCATACATTCTTTTGACCACAATTTTCACAAACTTTAAAGTTAAGTTTCTTACCATCAGACTTTTTTGAAGAGTTCTTCCCTTTTTCTTACCACCTCAACCTCTTATTCTGTTATTTGTCCAAGAATACCAGATCATCAGCAAAATCCATTTCACCTTCTCCACACAACGAACAAGTTTTTCATTACTTTTGAACTCACAAAAAGCTAAATCCTTTCGATACTTTGGCTTTAATCTTGAATAAAAAAGGGTTGATTTTAATATCAATATCTCATATGAAATTTGGAGCATACCTTGCCAGTCGAGTGAATTTTTCTTCATAAGAATCCATTGAGTCATCCTCCTGCCTCAATTCCAGGAATTGTTTTTCGATCCTAAGACGAACTACCTTAGGAAAATATTGATCATGAAACATACATTTGAATTCATCCCAATCAAGTTCATCAATCTCCTCACTACCCCAGATATTTTTCACCATCGACCACCACTTATCAGCTTCACCTTCAAAATGGTAAAAAAAAAGACTAACCTTTTGATGTTCTGAACAACCAATGACATCGAAAATCTTTTCCAATGCTTTTATCCACAGTTCAGCTAGAATAGGGTCATATGATCCTCTGAATGATGGGGGATGTGGCCTCATGAAATGCTCCACTACTGACATCTTCTTCTATGGTTGATCTGGTTGATCTCATACAAGGATACCACCACCATTTATAGCCTAAGTCAACTGTTCCATCACTACAAAAAACAATTCAGTTTCGATTCCGACCATCCCAGGTTGCTGATTTGGAAGGTTGTCTTCCTCCTGATGTCGTCTCAACGCAGCTGCCCTATTTCCTCTGTGGAAAACCATTACCAACAAATAAATATCTTAGGCGAAGAAACATGGTAATATAGAAATGCTATATGATTTCAATATTAACCTAAATTAATTTAATGATATTACTTTAAAAATACCATAACTCCTAAAGTTATCAAAACTGACCTCTGATACCAACTATAGGGACCCGACCTTAAACATTACATAATATTGAATTAAATGAATAATTCACATTGAGGATATTTTCAGGTTTATAATTTTAGAGAATTCATATATAACTATTACATCTCAAAAGATTACAAGGTAGACATTTCTACACAGTTTCCATTTTTTTCATAAAATAAAAACTCTTGAAAAAAGAGTAATGTCTGGTTCCATGTTTTAGACAGCATGACTTTTCCTTGATCCCATCCTTGGCCCTATTCATCTTTAAGTCCTGTGAAAACATTTCAAAACATGGGATAAGCATAAAAGGCTCAGTAAAGGTTATAAAAAAATGAACAAAAACATTTGTTCAAGTATACATACAAAACATGAACTCCTTTACATACCTCATGAAATCATAAGAATTATGAAAGACACATAGGAACCATAAATCATAAAGGTAACTTGCGGCATCCATACCATACATACATTGTAGCTATCATAGCTACATAGAGAGTTTCTTTGGAATAGCCATCACAATATATTCTCTAAATGTCTTAGGAAAAACATTCATGTTTACCTCCATCACGTTACCCAATGCATTGGAGATCTATCTCGGGCTCACCCGCCCTAGGTTTATCAGAGAACCACCCTTATATGTAAATAATTCCCAAGAACCATAACATGATCATAACACATAACATAAGCATAAAGGAAAGATAACATTTCAACATTGCAATAGAAAAATATCATTTTATGATATTAAAATAATAAATCCATTCTCAAAATCATTTTCAATACCAAAATACATAAAAAGAGTATATGGTATTTATTTTTTTTATAAAAAAAATATTCTGGCACGTTAAGGAAGCCAAAGATCAAATAATACTTGCGGCGGCGGAAAGGTCATTGCCACCCCTTATGTTAAAAAAATTCCTTTTTTTCATTTAGTAAAATTCCTGGTATAATAATATTCCGTTTAAATAAAATGGAATGTCAAAGGGGTTTATACACCATATAAAATAAAGTCGTGTATAAAATTAAAAATGCCTCAATGAAAGGAGATTGAGACAAAGTCCCTTACCTCATGTATGACTTGCCTCGATCTTTCTTTGATATCTTGAATAATAAACTAAAGTTAATTTATACTTTCTTAAGAACCTTTTTCAAGTTTATTATTCATTTTATATCATTTAATACCATGTAATAAACATTATTCAATCATTTAAGTTAATAAAATTCATTATTTCGATATTTGGTACTTGAGTAAAAATGGACACCTTATATATAACGACCCGTACTTTACATACATTGTTAATACTTCAAAATTGAAGCACACTTATTACAACATATGAGAAAACCACAAAGGACCGTATAGGTATAGTGTCTTTAGAAACTGGGAAACATAAACAACTGGTTCATAAATCTTCTACAGTGTCTCCCATTTATTTCATCATATCTAGGGTCCCTTTTAGCATATTCTACTTAATATCCATCTTCCTGACCTGGGGAAAAGAAAACATAAAAGGGTGAGCTCAAATGCTCAGCAAGGGAAAATAAAAGAAAAAAAAATCATATCATATCTTTTTGAAAATCATAACCTGCAAAAGAGATCATAATATCTTAACATGGAATAAATCATAGAAGTGAAAATGAGATCCCCATAATCATAACATGAAACTTGAAACTTTGTGGAATGCACACATAATCATGGAAAATCATTTCTTGTTAGTCATGACTCATTTCCAAGACTATCTTAGTGGACAAAGTCCCTTTCTGAACCGAGTCACCCTCGTTCCAGTCCTGTTTCACTGAACCGGTATAACCTACCGTTCAAGCCATGTCTATCTCATGAGATATAAAATCATTACCCAATGCATTGGAGGGAGATATAGGTCCCACCCATCTTATAATGAATCCTTTCTTATGTGTGCCACATAATCATAAATCATACATCACCGCATAACCCATGTAATAAATATGGGATTCTTAAACAACATGACATCATAAAACAATTCATATAAGATAAAGGAATTCATAAAAATGTTTCCATCACAACATAATAAAATCCATGTAATAATAGGGATAAAAACAGAACCCTTTTATTATCTTAGATGGAAAATAATTTTGATAAAATACTTGAACTTCATTCTTGAAGAAAATATCCTTTCTACTTCAAAAAACACTTTTCCTTTCTTAACATGTCATACAATTATAAAATAAAAGAAGTTGATTAAAAATAAACTTAAATACTTGTAAAGGAAGCTTCTTGGAAATAATTTTTTAGAAATCCATTCATGCTGTATAAGTTAGAAAAAAAATTCTTCGTACTTTTGTCAGAAAAGTCAAAAAGCACCTCGTACGAAAAACGACAAAAGATTCCTTTCATACATATTACTAAAAACTCACCGAAGGGTAAAAATGGATTTAAACAATTGTAGGTGGATGGAAATAATATTACATATTGATGAAACATGGATGTGGATGATAAAATACACCCCAGTAAATACTTATGAATAAACAATCTCGGATAAAAATGAGATTGTGATATTCCCTTACCTTAGGTCCGATTTGCTTTGTACGTGTCCGAAGCACCTCTTCTTTGGAACTCTTCTTTGAATCCTCCACTTAGGGAACTAAGATTGGTCTTTGAAGAATACCAGGACCTCTAGGATTATTGTAGGGAAGTGGAGAGGAGAAAATGGCAGGGGTTGGCCGAGCTTGAGTGCTCAAATTGGTGTGAGGAGGAGGGGGAGGAGGTGCCCTTTTATAAGGGAGGAGAGGGGCACCTTAGGAATATCTCAAAATATTATTTTATATTAAAGTCAAAATAGGTTTATAATGGTTCCAAAGGGTCTTATTTCGAAGATAAGGTGGGGATGGGTAGAAATCCTATCAACCAATAGGATTTAGACAAGTTTAGGGTATTATTTGAACCTTATCAATTAGATTTAACTCTAAGTTAAATAATTTAACTTTTACCGTGTCTTTTTGTTTTCTTTCACTATATGGTTAATACACTTACTATAACATGCCAAACGAACCCCAAATTGTTTATTATTAATATATATATCCTTATCTAAGTCATTTGGCCGAACCTTAGATTTTTAGGAATAAAATAACAATTAATAATATAATATTTGATTTAAAAACTATTTTGTGTCAATTTTGACACTATTTGATATATGATTTTTGTGAAAGTCATAACAGAATTATATTTTCGAACCAAGTTGATTAAATCAACACTAATATATCATAGTAACCTATAAAATTAGTGTAATTCATAAAAAGTCTCAAATTAAATTTATTTTGGTGTTTATAACACCAATGATGTCAATATTTCATAAATAAGATAATTACTACATCATAATTGTGTCATAAATAAATTAAATTATTTAATGTCTAAAAATTATAAATAAAATACCATTATATAGGAAATCTTTTTATCTTTCTAATAAATATTTATAGTCGAATTTATCTTATGTATAACCCCATTTTAAAAATGATTTACTTATTAAACATTGATTTTAACTATTTTAACCCTTCTTTAAATAAATTAATAATAAATGTCCTAATCTAATCCAAGTGGGCCTAAATGGTCATATTTTATTCCTAAGTTTGTTTTTGGTCGAATTACACTTATCCAATAGAATTAGGACATGTGTTAGGGTAATAATAATATCATATTTACCCTCAGTTACCCTATTTATTATTAACCGCGGTAAAAAAAGTAAAAAGTTACTATTCACCAAAAAATTATTTTTATCTCATTGAACCACATTTTACTTACTAATATCAACCGTGTCTGTCGGATTTTCGAAATTCCATTCACAGAAGCGGTAAAATTAAGTTTTATGCAAAATTCAGTTTTTAACCTACCACTTAGTGGTTTCACTATTCATAAAAAATTGAAAGTTTTCAGAAAAATACCAAAATTTAACCCTAGGCTAATTTCGATATTCTGAGTCCAAAAATGAAGTCCATTTTAAAAAATAAAATTTATAAAATTTCAAAAAGTGGTTATTACTATTCATAACGGCTAGTTTTAATAGCATATTGTTGTTTAGTGAAACTCGGTATTGCGTACGACGCAAGCTATCGAGGAAGGTCGCGATTGCGTGTAAAGCAAGCCAAGCAAGTGTTGTGTAGAAAAAGATTCCTTTGATGATTTATATAACATAAAAGTCTCGGGTGTTACATTCTACCCCCCTTAAAAAGAATTTTTCCCTCGAAATTCGTCAGTTTGTAATAAACAGATGAGGATACTTCTCCCTCATCATATCCTCAAGCTCCCATGTAGCTTCTTCAAGTTGGTGGTTCCTCCATAAAACTTTCACCAATCGAGTGGTCTTGTTTCGTAGGACTTTTTCGCTATGATCCAGAATCTCTATCAGCTGTTCTTCATAAGAAAGATCTTGCTCCAGCGGTACAACTTCTGAGCTGAGTACATGTGAAGGATCTGGTATGTACTTTCTCCGGAGAGATACATGGAACACATCGTGAACTTGAGAGAGATTCGGTGGAAGCGCCAATCGGTAAGCTACCTTCCCAACACGATCCAATATTTCGAAAGGACCGATATATCTAGGGCTCAGCTTCCCCTTCTTTCCAAATCTCATAACCCTCTCGAAGGAGATATTCGTAAGAACACTTTATCACCCACTTCAATCTCTAGGTCTTTTCTTCGGTTGTCGGCATAACTTTTCTGTCGACTCTGAGCTGCTCTTATGTGTTGTTGAATAGATCTGACCTTTTCTGCCATTTCATCAACGAGATCAGGTCCTAATAGCTTTCTTTCCCCAACTTCATCCCAGCAAGTTGGAGTCTTGCATTTCTTTCCATAGAGAGCTTCATAAGGAGCCATCTGAATACTGTAGTGAAAGCTATTATTATAAAAAAATTCCACCAAAGGTATGTGTTGATCCCAACCTCCTTTGAAATCCATAGAGGAAGCTCTCAACATATCTTCTAGGGTTTGAATTGTTCTCTTAGACTGACCGTCTGTCTGGGGATGATAAGCAGTGCTGAAACTCAACTCTGTATCCAGAGTATGATGAAGACTTCGCCAGAACATCGAGGTAAATCTCGGATCCCGATCAGATATAATAGAAAGTGGTACTCCATGCAATCTTACCACTTCCTTTACATATATCCTGGAAAGCTGATCTAGAGAGAAATCCTCTCTAATAGGAATGAAGTGTGCAGACTTTGTAAGATGATCAACTATGACCCAGATAGAATTATTGCCTTTGGATGTTTTAGGAAGTCCTGTGACAAAGTACATAGTGATGTTTTCCCATTTCCATTCGGGTATGGGTAATGGTTGTAACATCCCCTTAGACTTCTGTCTCTCAGCTTTAACTTTTTGACAAACCAAGCATCGAGAGACATATTCAGCAACATCTCTTTTCATGCCATCCCACCAGAAGTAATCTTTCAGGTCCCTATACATCTTCGTGCTTCCAGGATGAATAGAGAATGAAGAACTATGAGCCTCGTCCAGCAGCTCCTTCTTTAATTCGGAGATGGAAGGAACACAAACCCGATTCCTGAACTTTATTATCCCATCACAATCAAGGTTGAATTCAGGAACATTTCTAACCTTCTTTTGTAACTCGACATCTTCTTTCTGTGCCTCTTTAATCTTCACATGTATAGATAGTTGAACATTCATTTGAGAAAGATAAGATTTTTCCCCTTCCATTATAATTCCAAGATCCATCCTTTGTAAATCCATAAATATTGGATCTTTTGTGATCCTCATCATGGATAAAGTAGCATGGTCTTGTCGACTTAATGCATCTGCCACCTTGTTTGCTTTCCCAGGGTGGTAATGGATTGAGCAGTCATAATCCTTAATCAGCTCCAACCATCTTCTTTGACGCATATTCAACTCCTTTTGTGTGAAAATATACTTTAAACTTTTATGATCAGTATAAATATCACACCTTTCACCATAAAGGTAATGCCTCCAAATCTTTAATGAAAAGATTACCACAGCCAACTCCAAATCATGAGTTGGG
The DNA here is from genome assembly GCA_963277665.1 of Viscum album. Classification (NCBI taxonomy): domain Eukaryota; kingdom Viridiplantae; phylum Streptophyta; class Magnoliopsida; order Santalales; family Viscaceae; genus Viscum; species Viscum album. Next base: position 838,164,337 of record OY728125.1, on the reverse strand, counting down.
TAATTTTGCTTATGTATTTTCAACTGTCGTGAGGCATAAGATATCACCATATCATTTTGCATAAGAACACACCCCAATCCCTTCTTGGATGCATCACTGTAGATCACAAACCTTTCTCCACTACAAGGCAGTGTGAGCACAGGTGCACTGGATAACCTTCTTTTCAACTCCTTGAAATTCTCTTCACATTCCTCTGTCCAGACAAACTTAACTCCTTTCCTAGTCAACATGGTGAGTGGATTAGATAATCGTGAAAAATCTTTTACAAAACGTCGATAATATCCAGCCAAACCAAGAAAACTTCGAATCTCAGTTACTGTTGTTGGTCTCGACCATCTTTCGATAACCTCTGTTTTTGCTGGATCCACAGATATCCCCTCTTTTGAGATTATGTGACCCAAAAATGCAACTTTTTATAGCCAAAATTCACACTTGGAAAATTTGGCATAAAGCTTCTCCTTTCTCAGGGTCTTCAATATAATTCTCAAGTGATCTTCATGCTCTTCATTCTCTTTGAATAGACAAGAATATCGTCTATAAAGACTACCACAAATTGATCAAGATAGTCTCTAAAGACTCTATTCATTAGATCCATGATGATACTAGGGGAATTAGTAAGACCAAATGGCATCACTATAAATTCATAGTGTCCATACCTTGTACGGAAAGCCGTCTTTGGTATATCCTCCCTTTTGACCCTTAATTGATGATACCCTGAACGAAGATCAATCTTGGAAAAGTATTGAGCTCCGCGTAGTTGGTCAAATAAGTCATCAATGCGTGGGAGAGGATATTTGTTCTTGATAGTGATCTTGTTATGTTCTCGATAATCAATGCAGAGTCTCATTGATCCATCTTTCCTCTTAACAAATAGAACAGGTGCTCCCCAAGTTGACGCACTAGGGCGTATGAATCCCTTATCAAGATTCTCTTGGAGTTGCTTCTTCAATTCCTACAACTCAATTGGGGCCATTCTATAAGGTGTCTTTGAAATAGGCAAAGCACCCGATACGAGTTCTATTGAAAACTCAACTTCACGATTTGGTGGAAGACCTGGTAATTCCTCCGGAAAGACATCATCAAACTCCCTTACAATGGGCATATTCTTAATCGTGAGTTTCTAACCAACCATTTGAGATAAATAACCTTCATTTAGTGGAATCAAGACCCATAAGATGGAAGAAATTTCCACTGGAAGGTTATGTTCATCCTTGCATTGGTATACGATCGTAGATTGATCTGGAATATGAAATGTGACTTCCCTTCTTTGGCAATTGATATGAGCTCCATGTAGAGAAATCCAATCCATGCCAAGAATCACATCAAATTACACTAAAGGAAGGATCACAAGATTTGTAGGAAGCACTTTCCCCCAAACTACGATCGGAGAAGAATTATAAACTTTTGATGCGACTGTTGTGCCATTAGGTGTTGTCACAACTAACTCAACATCTAATTTTTGAGGTAATATGGTGATACCCTTAGAAAATATTTCAGAAATAAAAGAGTGGGTGGATCCAGAATCAAATAAAACATTTGCTACTTTAGAGTGGATGGTAAGTGTACCTTTCACCACTTCGTTATCGTACTCCACATCGCTGATAGAAATTGCATGTGACTTTCCTTTGTCATTAGCCTTAAGATTTTGTTGATGTCGACCATCATCATCAACCCTTGGATTTGGGCATTTATTGGCATAATTCCCCATCTCCTTGCACTTGAAACATTGAAGTGTAGTAGGTTAATTCTGTGTATCCCTTCCTTTGTTTGCGTCATTAGACATCTTCTTCCCATTATCACGACATTCAAATGCCCGATGACCTTCCTTTCCACATTTAAAACATTTACTTGTCCCTTTAAGAAAACTCCCTCCATGTTTCTTTCCACACTTTGAGCATAAGGGAAAGCTCATCTTCTTTTCAGTGTGCTCTTTAGATTTTCCTTTGAATTCCATCTTCCTCTTCTTATCAAACCCATATGACTGATGGGTTAATCCAATCTCCATCTCGACTTTGATAGCACATCGAACGATTTTCTCGTAGCTATTGAAGTCCCTTATGGCTAACGCCCTTCGAATACTTGGTTTTAAGCCACTAAAGAATCGATCGATCTTACTCTCAGGTTGGATAATAATACCAGAAGCGTACCTTGCAAGTCTTGTAAAATTTGCTTCATAGGTACCAACAGATTCATCATCCCTCTGCTTCAGTTCAAGAAACTCTTTCTCCATCTTTGTTCGGATAATACGAGGGAAGTACTTATTGAAAAATAAGTTCTTGAACTCGTCCCATTCCATAGACTCAATTTCATCCCTTTGCCTCGTATTCTTAATAAGATTCCACCATTGATCATCATCTCCTTCTAAACGATACACTGCTAGGATGACTTTATCTTGTTCAGAACATTGAAGAACTGAAAATATCTTTTCAGTAGTACTAATCCATTGTTCAGCAACTAATGGATTAGTAGACCCACTGAAAGAAGGTGGACGCTGCCTCATGAAGGATTCAACAGAATGTTGCTCTTTCCTTTGCTCGTTTGGAAGTCCTGCATGATTCATAGCTTGAGAAAGTTGTGTGAGCATGGCTACAAGATTTTGCATTCCAGCTCCCATATCGTTGGGTTGCTCAGGGGGACAATCATTTCATTGCCCATCGCATTCCGCATTAACACGGTTCCTTCGGGTTCCAGCCATTGACTAAAACCAAGAAGAATAGTGTAAGAAACACTAATTATAATAGGAAAACGACATAATCAAGAATAAAATTTCACACGTAAGGTCTTATCCTAGGGTATTCATGGCCATTTCTAAAACACTAAGATTGTGTTCTATGCTTAGACTTATCCTTAGGGTTCTTACTAAGGCATTCACATCCTAGTTTCCAAAGGTTGACTATACCTTTCCTCTGATACCGACTATAACGACCCGTACTTTACATACATTGTTAATACTTCAAAATTGAAGCACACTTATTACAACATATGAGAAAACCACAAAGGACCGTATAGGTATAGTGTCTTTAGAAACTGGGAAACACAAACAACTGGTTCATAAATCTTCTACAGTGTCTCCCATTTATTTCATCAAATCTAGGGTCCCTTTTAGCATATTCTACTTAATATCCATCTTCCTGACCTGGGGAAAAGAAAACATAAAAGGGTGAGCTCAAATGCTCAGCAAGGGCAAATAAAAGAAATAAAAATCATATCATATCTTTTTGAAAATCATAACCTGCAAAAGAGATCATAATATCTTAACATGGAATAAATCATAGAAGTGAAAATGAGATCCCCATAATCATAACATGAAACTTGAAACTTTGTGGCATGCACACATAATCATGGAAAATCATTTCTTGTTATTCATGACTCATTTCCAAGACTATCTTAGTGGACAAAGTCCCTTTCTGAACCGAGTCACCCTCGTTCCAGTCCTGTTTCACTGAACCGGTATAACCTACCGTTCCAGCCATGTCTATCTCATGAGATATAAAATCATTACCCAATGCATTGGAGGGTGATATAGGTCCCACCCATCTTATAATGAATCCTTTCTTATGTGTGCCACATAATCATAAATCATACATCACCGCATAACCCATGTAATAAATATGGGATTCTTAAACAACATGACATCATAAAACAATTCATATAAGATAAAGGAATTCATAAAAATGTTTCCATCACAACATAATAAAATCCATGTAATAATAGGGATAAAAACAGAACCCTTTTATTATCTTAGATGGAAAATAATTTTGATAAAATACTTGAACTTCATTCTTGAAGAAAATATCCTTTCTACTTCAAAAAACACTTTTCCTTTCTTAACATGTCATACAATTATAAAATAAAAGAAGTTGATTAAAAATAAACTTAAATACTTGTAAAGGAAGCTTCTTGGAAATAATTTTTTAGAAATCCATTCATGCTGTATAAGTTAGAAAAAAAATTCTTCGTACTTTTGTCAGAAAAGTCAAAAAGCACCTCGTACGAAAAACGACAAAAGATTCCTTTCATACATATTACTAAAAACTCACCGAAGGGTAAAAATGGATTTAAACAATTGTAGGTGGATGGAAATAATATTACATATTGATGAAACATGGATGTGGATGATAAAATACACCCCAGTAAATACTTATGAATAAACAATCTCGGATAAAAATGAGATTGTGATATTCCCTTACCTTAGGTCCGATTTGCTTTGTACGTGTCCGAAGCTCCTCTTCTTTGGAACTCTTCTTTGAATCCTCCACTTAGGGAACTAAGATTGGTCTTTGAAGAAGACCAGGACCTCTAGGATTATTCTAGGGAAGTGGAGAGGAGAAAATGGCAGGGGTTGGCCGAGCTTGAGTGCTCAAATTGGTGTGAGGAGGAGGGGGAGGAGGTGCCCTTTTATAAGGGAGGAGAGGGGCACCTTAGGAATATCTCAAAATATTATTTTATATTAAAGTCAAAATCGGTTTATAATGGTTCCAAAGGGTCTTATTTCGAAGATAAGGTGGGGATGGGTCGAAATCCTATCAACCAATAGGATTTAGACAAGTTTAGGGTATTATTTTAACCTTATCAATTAGATTTAACTCTAAGTTAAATAATTTAACTTTTACCGTGTCTTTTTGTTTTTTTTCACTATATGGTTAATACACTTACTATAACATGCCAAACGAACCCCAAATTGTTTATTATTAATATATATATCCTTATCTAATCATTTGGCCGAACCTTATATTTTTAGGAATAAAATAACAATTAATAATATAATATTTTATTTAAAAACTATTTTGTGTCAATTTTGACACAATTTGATATATGATTTTTGTGAAAGTCATAACAGAATTATATGTTCAAACCAAGTTTATTAAATCCACACTAATATATCATAGTATCCTAGAAAATTATTGTAATTCATAAAAAGTCTCAAATTACATTTATTTTGGTGTTTATAACATCAATGATGTCAATATTTCATAAATAAGATAATTACTGCATCATAATTGTGTCATAAATAAATTAAATTATTTAATGTCTAAAAATTATAAATAAAATACCATTATGTAGGAAATATTTTTATCTTTCTAATGAATATTTATAGTCGAATTTATCTTATGTATAACCCCATATTAAAAATGATTTACTTATTAAACTTTGATTTTAACTATTTTAACCCTTCTTTAAATAAATTAATAATAAATGTCCTAATCTAATCCAAGTGGGCCTAAAAGGTCATATTTTATTCCTAAGTTTGTTTTTGGTCGAATTACACATATCCAATAGAATTAGGACATGTGTTAGGGTAATAGTAATATCATATTTACCCTTAGTTACCATATTTATTATTAACCGCGGTAAAAAAAGTAAAAAGTTACTATTCACCAAAAAATTATTTTTATCTCATTGAACCACATTTTACTTACTGATTTCAACAATGTCTGTCGGAGTTTCAAAATTCCATTCACAGAAGCAGTAAAATTAAGTTTTATGCAAAATTCAGTTTTTAACCTACCACTTAGTGGTTTCACTATTCATCAAAAATTGAAAGTTTTTAGAAAAATACCGAAATTTCACCCTAGGCTAATTTCGATATTCTGAGTCCAAAAATGAAGTCCATTTTGAAAAATATAATTTGTAAAATTTCAAAAAGTGGTTATTACTATTCATAACGGCTAGTTTTAATAGCATATTGTTGTTTAGTGAAACTCGGTATTGCGTACGACGCAAGCTATCGAGGAAGGTCGCGATTGCGTGTAAAGCAAGCCAAGCAAGTGTTGTGTAGAAAAAGATTCCTTTGATGATTTATATAACATAAAAGTCTCGAGTGTTAAATTATATTTACAAGTTGTCCATGTGGTCAATAGTTCAATATATCCAGAATTATATTCATGATTTAGATATAATATATATCATATATATTAGTATATACATGTTTTTATTATAGTACATAACATTTATAGGTACGAAATGAAATGCACCGTTCATGGAGACGGTAAGCCGTACGTACGCATGAACGCTACTTTCATTTATATTTATTATTTTAATGAAAATAAAACATAATGATAAATAGGTAAATTATAATTCCAGTATAATATCGTATATCATATCATTAACTCTATTCTTTATACATCCCATATAAGGCATTAACGAATCAAATCACTTTGAGGGGCGGTAGTCCGCACTTCCTAAAATGAGATTATCGTATTTAACCACTATGGAAACCATAATGGTGTGCTATAAATGGGAAGTAAAAAAGCATATGGAAATAATGATCGTAATATATATCATATATAAATACAGTTCCATCATAATGTCCACCATGAGAGGTGGTAAGATGTAATTGAACAATCATAGTTTCGTGAGGCCTTAGATTTCCATCTAGAGAAACATTATGTTCTTCATCAATTAGATGGCAATGTGTGTAAGTGTAGTTCGAATTCATCTCATAAAAACATCCTGTTATATTTGTGATACTGGTGTTGTTACAAAATAAAGGAATAAAAAGAGTTTTGGTGTTGTAGAAGTAAAATAAAAGAAAACAATTTAAGAGAAATTGTTACCTTTAATTTGGGTAACTCTCTTTGGTTTGTACCAAAAGACTTATTCAAATGCCTTCTGAATAAGTTAAGGATTCTAGGAGGAGGAGAGGGATGTAGGGAGGTTTATAGGGAAGAGTTTGGATGAGCCAAATGGGTTCAGATGTGTGAGGAATTGGATAGAAATGATCTCCTTTTATGAGGGAGAGGAGGGGCTCTTTAGGAAAGTGTGAAAACATTATTTTATTATATAATGATATTCGGTTTCTAATGGTCAAGCAATAATTAAGGTCGAAATAAGATGACTCATAATCTAAATAAAATAATCCAATCATAATTGGACATGTATGGATAATATTTTAATCATTATAATCTTATTAATTTTAATCATTTATTAATGAGGTAAATACTGCCTCATTATTGTGTCATAAATAAATTAATTTATTCGATGTCTAAAAATTATAAAAGAAATACTATCTTGTAGTAATCCTTTTTATATTTCCAATTATTATTTATAGTTGAATATAGGTCTTATATAACACCATATAAAAATTAATTACTAAAGGATTTTTGTTAATGTCTAGTTTATCTTTAGAATAAATTAATTAATCTAAATTGTCATTTTCACTCCCAAGTGGATCAATGGTGTCCCAAAATCGAGCCAAAGATTCCAATGGTCGTAAAGGACTCAACCAAGAAGGTTTGGACAAGTTTTAAGGTAATTTTTAATTATTATAATATTCTTTTAACCTTGAATTACCCTATTTACCTTTAACCGCGGTAAATAAAAGTCAAAAGTTACTATTCACTAAAAACGATTTTCATCTTATTGAACCATATTTTTTTCGTAATATAAACCATGTATGTTGGTTTTTTATATCCAATTTATAGAAGTGTTAAAATTTCATTTAAATGAAAAATTCAGTTTTTTTAACTACCACTAAGTGGTTTCACTATTCATCAAACATTGAAGTTTTTCAGAAAAATACAAAAAATTCTGCCTAAGCTATATTTGGTATTATGAATTAAAAATTAATGTCTATTTTGACAAATTCAACACATAGAAGTGGCATTAATTAATTTTAAAATTAATTCCGATTTTAAAACAAAAAGCGTGTTTTTAAGAACCAATAACTATCAAAAGATTGATACTTGTTTATGTCCAATTTCAATGTGAAATTACTTCCAATGACCAAAATTGAATTAAATGGTAAAAATATATTTTAATTTATCTTTAAAAAAAATAAAAGGATAATCTAACCATATAAATACATTATATTAAAATGCACTTTGAATTAAAATACAATATTTTTCACTATTCATTAAACAAATGAACTTTATCAGAAAAATACCAAAAAATTAGCCAAAGTAAAATTTAATGTCCCCATTATAAAGAAGGATTTTATATGGTCAATTAGAATGTATTAAAGTGACCAAAACTAGATTTAAAAAGGGATCTCCATTAAAAGGCGGTAAATCGTCCTTTTAATGTAAATTATGCTTAAAATTAGATTCATTCACATTTTATGCCTCTATCTTTTATTGGATAAATGTAAATACATTTAACATACTTGTATAATCATATTGTATCCAGTTATGTTCATTCCTACCAATAAAATGGCTAGGAGTTAACAACCATTTAAAATAATAATATTATATTATTAGTGTACAACGTAAGATTCAAAAGAAATCCATTATTGCATATCGGGTACACTATCGAACATAGTATCCTTTTTAAAGTAAAATTAATATTTAATTCACAAATATTAATAAATATGAAATATGTCTTATTATTTATTTACCTGTGATGCTACAATGAAGGCATCCATGTCTCATTCTAATGGATAGATTTTTTTACATTCTTGACAACACCTGGTAGCTAGTGTGAGACACCGACTAACCCATTGAACCTAGAAAAACCCATGGATCCACCCAGACCCAATTGAATTATTTTTTGGTAATAGTAGCTAACATATAGAACCTGTATATATCAGATTATCTGTTTAGGTAACACTGACCATTCATGGGTACTCTATATGGTAGCCACTAGTATATGTAGATGCGCTCCTCAAAAATATTCTCCTTGATCATCTCGATCCTTTTGATTTTTTGATAACTATTTGAAAACTTTAATAAAATAGGTCCTCTAAAAGCCATGAATAGAAAATAATTTAAATAATATTGTGGGGGGGGGGGGGATTATTGATCCTTCAATATCACCTATGATAGTGGGATGTATAATATTCACGATTTATAAAATTTTCTAATGTGTTTAATTTATTTTGAATCCGTTATTTATTTTTTATGCTCGTACCATGTTTTCAAATGTTTTCCGTAAATCGTAATGAAGAGTAAGAACTATATAATTTCCTAAAATTCTACTATTGGGATTCAACAATAAATAATCAAACCGGTTTTTAACAAAGTTAGGGTTTAAATTTATTTGTCCTTTTTTTAAGAAATTATATTGAGTGGATGTGTATACAATGTATTATATGTTAATGAAATGTTAGTGATTTCTATAAATCCAAAAAACACTAAAATAAGATATAATTGAATTTTTTGAATTTAAAACACATTATAAATCATGTATTTTTGGGGTTTTTAAGGTATTAGGTTTAATACAATTTGTTTATTCATTTATTATTTATTTCTGGATATATTTTAACCAAAGATTCATTTGTTAATAAATTGTTCTAATCATTTTTATGTCATATTATTTTTACTATGGTTATAATATAATTTCTTTCAATGTATTGTAGGTCTAATTTAGAATTTAAAATCCCAAAATTTATAATTTTCCATATTTCCCATGGATACTCTGAAGATTACAACATCTGGAACATTTATTTTCATAGAGAAAAATAAATTTTCATGTATTAAAATGATACATTGTATGTTACTAATGTAATTTATAGTATATTTTTATATGTTTTTTAAAATGTTTAATAAACTATTGGATCTTATGATCTATGAATTTTACACCAATTTAAATAATAATCATCAACATAATTAGGTTTCTAGAGTTGGGTTTTTAAATTTGGTATCAGTTCCAATTTGGTAAATACCAAAAGAAATAGATGAAGAATAAAATATTTAAATTTCATAAACATTTTGATATAAATATCGGATCTTTTAGAAATATTTAATGATCACATGACTTGAATTTACAATAAATGAGTAGGAGTTATATATTTTTGATTTATAATTCAAACTTTTATTAATGAACTAATTATATATATAAATGGAAATCATTATAACGACTCATATGGGATATAAATGAAGCCATATAAACACCATTAATAAATCTATGGATTTTTTAATGAGGCTAGTGTTAGTTTAGAGAATAATATAATAATATGATGGAAGTGGACTCATATTATCACCAATAAAATTTCTTATATAGAACAACCTATTTATCCACCACATAGTCTAATAATGTTGGAATGAATCCAATTTTATAACCCTATATAATTCAATGGACCATACATAAATTTGTATCATCAAAATGGATCAAATCCCTAGTAAAGGTATCATTTTATTTAGGATATAGTGAAATGGAAAATTTATCTTCGCTATATATCATATAATGTGAAATTTTGATCCATTGAGGTATTATTTTTACAGAAAAATAATAATGAAGATGAGGAAAGTTATATATAATGGAATACATTTAAAGTAATATTTTTTTAAAAGTAATTTCTTAATGAAAAATGAGTTGACATTGAATAAAAATACTCAATTTCAAGAGTAATGGAAGATGAATCTATTCCAAAGTATGTGGATAATATTACATTGATAGAATAACATTCCTTATAAAATGTACATAATATAGAGAGAAATATTTATAAATTATTTTATTTTTTGAATCCAATACTTTTAATGGACATACTCCCTCAAACATTTTCCTCAAATATGGGCATAGTTTCTTGTTCCATCAAGAGTGAGTATCTGTTCTAAAAATAATTTACATTCAAAGGTAGGAATTAAATGAAGTGGGTGGATGAGTTCCCTATTGAAAATAATTTTCAATGGAGGATATTGTAAGGTTAGAATTTACAACATTCTATTATGTAATAAAAAACATTATGCATGATTAATTTAAGATAGATTAATACTAGTTTGTAGATAAGGGTATTCATGACCCCACATCAATGGGAATCAAAGAATCAATGAATTTTTAATTAAGAAATTATAATTATATAGGAAACTATTCAATTAAATTCCCCATGTGTTAGTGGAATCTCCCATAGAAAAGGCCGTGGAATTAATTCTAAATTTATTCCATCAGACCAGTAGAATTTGAGGTTCCAAATTATTTTATAGCAGGTACTATGATTGTAAAATATTTTTAACATAATAAATTATTTTATTTTTTATATAAAAACTCATTCATATCTTGGAAGTATTTTAATAACATTGGATAATTATCTAATTGATTAAGGAAGTATATTTTTCTCTTAAAACTCAAGGAAGAAGTCTTATATAAATTATATTATATTGGCTAGTCTCTATAAAAAACATATAGGATCATTAGTTGAAAACCATTTTTTTATAACAATGGTTGATTGTGACATAATCCTTAATATTGAAATACAATCACTATATAATTCAAGAATTTATTATCAAGATAAATACATTACAATTTCCATAGTTAGAATAGAACCATTAATTTTGATAAGAGTATATCCATTGCCTATGTATTTTTTATAACCAACTCCAATCACACATATAAAATAAATTCTTGGAGAGTATGAATCATCTAATGGAAAAAATATCCTTATAATAGTTGTTTTATTTATTGTGAATGATTATATTTATGTATTTACTAATAAACTGTTTGATATCCACTTAACCGTGTAGTAGATTTCTCAATTGACCGTAACCTTGATGAAAATTCCCTATATAATCCTTTTTATTAACTGATGTCGATAGAATTGATGAAATTAAATAAATAAATAAAATATTTCTGTGATAAGGGATTCATATTCATAATAATTTCACAATAAGGACAACCTATTTTTTTATGACTAAGAATGATGGGTGTTTGGGGTAGTATATGAGTAAATTAAAAATAAATTCCATTACTACATAAAACATATATATGTTACCTCACATTAATTATATATTTCATCAACATACAATCAACATAATTCTAAATTATTTATCTCTTTTATATTAAAAATCATTTAAAATTCAAGTTGAATGATATATCAATGATAGCTATTGACATAATATAATGTTCATTATATGTTTACATTAATGCACTTTTGGTTGAAAAATGTATACTATATGATTATATATATAATGAATAAAATATTTAATGATTATAATGATAATTTTTGGGAGAATTTTATTTATGACATGTTGATATAATCCATGTGTTATGATGATCATGAAGACCATTTATAGATTTTCAAAAGGACTCTAATCGATAATGAAAACAATGTGATATTAATTATGTTTGATTTCAATATTTAAAATGCCTCATTTCATGGAAATATTTTCTATAAATAAGGAAAAATAGTTAACCCTATAAAGAAAAATGATGTTGAAAAATCGACAACACTAATGAATATTTCTAAAAAAATAGCTCACTTTTCTAAAAATAGTTTGAACATGTTTCCCAATAAGGTAATTTTTCATTCTAGTCAATGTGTAATGGGATAAAATTTAATTGGATTAGGTAGTGAGATAATTTATTTGAGTAATTAGATAAAATATTGATCAATTCACTATTAGTTTCTTTTCCATCTAAAAAATAAGGATTTGATATATACAGTGATGCATAAAAATTTTTGTAACTCTAGATCATGAGCCATTTTCCTTTATCATTATAGTAAACATTACAAGGCAATAATGTTTTTGATGAATGTTGTGATATATATTTAGGTCAAAAATGTTTAATGTAAATATTTAATCCGAAATTACTCAACATGAGACAAATTATATCGTAAAACTACTCAAGTAATATTCTTATACAATATAGTACACTATGAGAAATAAAATAAGGTGGCATGTCCATTGATTCTGAATGATCATAGGGGTTTATCTATTATGAGGATATACATGGATCTAGTATAAATGGATATAGTAAATATGGATATGGATATTATTTAGGAAGGGAAAACCTCCATAATACCAAAGTAATTAACAAACCATTTTTACAAGATAATATAATGTGGTCACAATAGGATTAGAATGCATTAGTGTATTGAAAGTGGATATGTGTTCCATTATCATTTAATTTGAAGAGGGATTTATTGGATGGAGATCATATCCAAAAATTCTTTTTACACCATTATAGTACCAAAATTTATTAGAATACACAAAAAATAGTTCTAATGGGAATACACAAGGAAGAATATTCTGGACTATGCATCAACATGCATTATGTACCAAAAACTAAAAGCTGAGACACAACTTCTTAAGGGTGTCATGAAACATATCCCTATATCAATTTTGATGTGGGATAATATTAAAATAGTCTTTTTTACTAGTCTTTCTATGATATTGTGAATAATGGTTCTATATGAGTCATTATAGATCTATATACCATTTTTTAAAATGTCATTTATATAATGGAGGATATTCCCCAAAAAATCATGACAATATCTTTATCAACGATGATGTGAGAATTCATGGCCCCTAATATCAATTTTATATTTTCATTACTCTCAATGTGGAAGTGGGATAATATCAAAATCACGTTTTTACTAGTCTTTCTATGATATCATGAATAATGTTTTGGCATGTGTGGTCTCATGGGTGTGATTTTAAGGGTCCCCTTGTGATCCCTAACTATAGTGGAAACGAGCATGTCATGGTCGAAGGTGTAGTGGAATGAAAAAATAAATTGATCATAAACCTCACAGTATCAGGTAATTGAGTCCATATGTCATTGATTGGTGTGATTGAGTAAACCAAGTCATGATTGGATGCAACATGACAAGGTGTTGTTTGTTCTAGAATTTGAAATGGATAGTTTAACAATTGATCTTACAAGGGATGTTTCACCTCATAATTTAAGAGAAAATTCTAATTAATTTCGGAATATTTATGCATATTGAACTCAATTTATCCTCTTTTAACCATCTCTATAATATTCTCCTTCTATGTTTTTTGATTAGCCATTTTTAGAAATATGTTCTAGGCATTCATATTTATTTATGAAATATGTTTGGGTGACTACTTTATTCATAAGATTTTACATATGATCTAGGATTGTAAATATAATATATCTATGTCTTCATTAGTGAATTAAATGGTTTTGATAGTTCTTCCATTTTAAATGTAGGTTTTTCTATTCAATTTATTCTTTCCCAGGGAAAACATTAATGTTCTTGTGAAATCCTTTAATCATGGAATATTAGAATTTTTTATTTGATGTTTTTAAAGGATAAATTCAGATCCATTATATTTTTACTAAAATATGTGGAAAAAAATATTGTTTTAAGAAGGTTATTATGAAATAAATTTTATGTAATATAAATATTTATGGAAATTCTTCAAGGATAATTTGAATTTTTTTCTTGTATTCTATAAAACATAATACAATGCCTTATAAAATGAAAAATACCATGGGTTATGTGTCTTGGTAGGGAACAAGGATTCACTATTCCAAATATAATTACTTATATGTCCTGGTATCATAGACTCCATATTTTGTCCAACTTGTGCATTTTTAGTAGACATTACGTGAAATATTTCACTATACATACCCACTTGTTTTATTATGCATTTATTTCTAGGTTATTTCACATTATTTAATCAAAGCTAATAAACTTAAATTTATTATTTCGTGTGATATGGTGTTTTTCTAAAAAGGGAAATCAAAGAAGCTTTTTTAAAAAACTTTTATATATAGTAATTATTAATGTTTTTTTATTTCATAAACTAGAACTAATGGTTTCATGGTGAAATACGATACATAGATTATTAGTGTTATCATAATTGGAATTTATACACACCTTACAAATTCATCTATGTATATATATACATGGTTTTTGATGTATCCTTATGAGGGAAGCGTATCATGTAGCTTTTCACTCCTCCTAGTCAATATCTTTTTAGAGTGGTTTGTAATGGTGGTGAATGATGGATACATGTAAATGGATTCTTGGATCATGGTTTATTTATTGTTATAGGCCCTTTAGTTTTTTTTCTTTTGTGTCTCTAATATTTTTTGGACTTACTATTTGTAATATCTATTGGATTGATACTCTCATTTTTTCCATCGATACATTAGACATGTATTGGTGGTTATTAGGATTAAATAAATATAATTCTTTCCTATATCGATACCTAGATTCTTCTCACCAGCACTTGGTGACCGTTAAATTTTTTTGGTCTTTTTGGATAGATGAATTAAGAGATTAGTTGGGTTAAACAAATATACCTCGTTGAAAACATCTATTAGAGCCAAACCTAATGAAAACTATCAAGAAATCTTCCTAGTTTGGGTTGGGTTTATTTGTTAAAATATTGTACAACTATCAGAATAAGTGTTTTAAGGGTATAAGGGTCCCAATATTATTAACCATTATATATGTTCTTTAGGTACAATATGAAGTTAGATATTTTTCATCAAGCATGAGCTTGATTTTTGTTTTATTTAATTTAAATTAATTTTAGTATTTTTTTAGGAGAACCCTTTAAATTAGTTTGGATTTTAATGTTTCCAACTCTTGTTTAATAAATCTGTTATTTTCCAAAATTTATTTTTCTAAAGAGTATTATTATGGATTTTTATTGTTTTTTATATAATTTATAGTTTTTCTATGATAATTAGTGATAAATATTATTTCTAATAGATACTTTCTATTAGGGGATATCTTCAAAATAATAGAGAATATATAATGATACATGTTTTATAGGGGAATCCTGGAGTAGACCCAATATTTATGAAATAGGTTCGCCAGAAAATATAGAAATATTATCATGTGGGTGTTGGAAATCCTGAAAAAATAAACAATGTTTTAAAGTAAACCTAGAAAAATGCACATATCTTCCATGTTGACAAAGGAACCCAATAACCAAATAAGTTTCACTAACATATTGATATAACTTTATAATTATAAAAGATTCTATAGGGATAACAGGCTGATTAACCCAAGTATTTTCCTGGATAAACAAGAATGAAATAGTTATATTATTTTTAGAAAAGTTATGGTCCGTAAGGTTCACACCTTATCCAATTTCAATAAGTTATTTTATAAAAAGGTTTATCCTGAAATTTTTTGAGATTAAGGACTTGTAGATTTGTGATAATGAAGGAAGGGGAAATTTTGGTCATGGTGTATGCCACTCATTTCACTGAGTTGAAGAACATAAAACTATAGTTTATTTCAAATATATAAATTGATTATCAAAATACCGACATAGGTTTGCGGGATAATATTAAGTTGATACTAATTTCCTTGATCATACTAACGTTAATGAGGTGGTTGAGAATTTAGTTTTGGGAGTGGTTTATTTTTTATAACTGATGGTATTTATATAGTTTAGTAACCACATGGGAAATAGAAAACATTCATTTTATCCTGAAGAGAAATAATGGTATGACATACCAAGTTAGTGTTAGTGGTACAAAGAAAATGTTCAGACTTAGCCATGTGGTATAAATATAATGTGGGAGATGTTCCCACATCAATTTTACTTGTAGTAAAATACCCATAGAATGCCACATTTATAGAAAATGTTTTCATCCATAGTTGTTCCATGGTATGTATCCTCAATGTAATAGAGTTGGAACGATGACTTCTAAATGATTTAATATCAATTAAAATGTACTAAAAGAATATTATTCACACTATTATGTTAAATAGGATAATTGAACCTAAAAGAAAGATTAAGTTGGTTCCAAGGGTAGTAATCTTTCACTACTACAAAACTAGGATTATCTTGCACTAGGGATTTAATAGTGATAACTAAAAACACTGTTAAAGACCCCCTTTGTCAATGCTAAAAATAGAGTTGATAAATTGAATCATTAATAGTTCTAAAAAAGCACAATTAAAGAACCACCATTATCAGTGATTTTTTACATGTAGTGATAACATCCCACCATATATCATCACTTTTAAAAAATAACTGATAAGTTGGGTATTTTATTAGTTCTTGTAAAAAAGTGCTGATAATGGGGGGGGGGGTTATAATCCCTTTTTTAAAAGAATTGATAAATACCCCCTTTATCTAGGATTTTTTACAAGCATGTATAGAATATTATTTTTCAATAAAAATAATATTTTAATATTTTAATATATTTATACTGATATAAATATATTATATATATTTTGAAATAGGTTTTACATAAGTTAATTAAGAATTTTCAATTAATATATAAAATATTTCAAAAATGGATTATAAAATAACTAGAAAAATATTTTTAATTTATAATTTCTTTATTATTATTGATTAATAGTCATTTAATATCAATTGGAAGACAAAAAATTCGAAAATATTTAAAAAATTTCTAAAATAAGTTGAAAACGTAACTTGAACATCAAATGACCACAACTTTTGTTTTGGAAGTTCGTTTGGGCTCTACCACATATCAAATCAAATCTCATGAGGAGATCTATTCCCTTAGTGAGATATGTAAACAATTGTCATATTTTTTAAGGCCAAAAGACCCATAAGGCCTCCAAAATAGAGTTGTATTTGAAGTACTTTGATTCTTTAACATTAGATATATTTTCATCCTCAATTAAAGGGATCGTTTTCTCTATTTTCCGTGGGGACTTAATTTATTCTCAGGTATTACATTCATATTAATATAATGATTTTTATATTTTATTACTTTTCATAATATAATTTTATTTATAAATAAATATATGCTCGTTTTCTTATATTTATTTGTAATAAATCACTCATTGAAATACATATATCATCATATTTACTTAAAAATGTATATAATATAATATATCAAAATAAATAATTATTCAAAAAATGTATTTAAAATAATATCTAACCACTTCTTACATTATAAAAAATATTTATAATGATTATATGCACATATTCTTGTGTATTAATATATTAATATATATATATATATATTAATATATGTAAATGAATAAAATATATAATATATTTTTTAAAAATACAATACATATCAAACACACACAGAAATAATGTATAATTGTATCTAAAAAAAATATATTAAAATATGTAAATAAATATAAATAAATATAAATATTTTTAAACAGATAGAAAAACAACATGGTGTAGTGGTAAATATATTCCATCTTTGATGGATAGGTACAAGGTTTAAATCTAGGTAGGTGTTCATGAGGCTAAAAATTCAAAAAGATCTGATAAAAGGGATGGTGGGGTGAAAAGTGCAGATAAAGGGGGTGTAGAGCACTATTAAAGGGTTGGGCACATATGTATCTAAAAAAATTTTGCCCCCTTTCAAAGCATTTACTTTATCAGTTTATAAAAATAAATATTAAATGACCCCTTTAACAGTACAAAAAAATGGTAAAAGAAACCATTTAACAACTCATTTTTAGCATTATTAAATGGAGACTATATCATCTCCTTTTTATCACTAGTAAAAGTTTTTATCTTTTTACAATGTTTCAATTATCAGAGATTTTTTAGAACGGATAAAGGAATTTTCTATAGTTGTTAATGGTATTTTTTATAGTAGTGTTTACGTATTCATGTATGCATTAGAGGACTATAAAGTAGGATGAGGTATAATATGATCGGTAGGGTGGTTATTTCACCTTATAAGGTTTTTCAATTTCATAGTATTTGTGAATCTCATTCTATAATTTCATATAATTTTATTAACATGTTGGTTTTGTGTTCAAAAATTATTCCATTCATTATGGATCATTCAACTCTTTTGGAAAAGTAGATGTTTTTTAAATATACTGAGTTCCTGGATATGGTTGATGACCTCTAAGCCTTGTGGTTTTTCATGTTTATTTATGTTGATATATTTGATCTTATTATTGACCTATTTTATAAGATCCATTTTGTGGTCAAGATCCATTATAATTATCATCATGTTTTTTTATTTCTTATTACGGAGTCCCTCATGCCTTTCAAGTTGACTGGGACACTAGATTTGGGAATGTTTATCTTTTTGTTTCATTTGATGTAATTATGTCATGATAGTTATTAGGGATTTTTCTTGGTGTTTTATTTACATTAATTTATGTTTTTTTATTCCACCAATGGAGAGTTATTAAACTAAGGCATTTCTTGATAATTATTCATTATTACCACCCTAGAGGGAGTTTGAGTTCACTAGGGACCATCATCTACTTCTATACTATCCTACCATATGATATCAAACAAGTTAAAAGAGATTAAGGTTTATCATGAGGATCATGAAGAATAGGTATTTATCAATCATAAAATTTCACCTCAGGATTCTCCTATTCTCTTTGGAAGAAAGGGATATTAAATATTTAAGTTTTTTTATTACTAAAATCATAATTAGGTTACATTAAAGAACAAATACCCATTTACTATGATCGTTGATCTTTTTTGTCAACATATAGAAGCTACATGTTTTTCTAATTTTAACCAACATTTAGGTTATAACTATTTGAGTTAATGATAATAAGATATACCAAATATGACATTTAGAATATAGTATGAAGATTTTTAGATCTTAGGTATGTCATTCATTATTATTTACACACCTAGAGTATTTATGGTTTTGATGAACCAGATATTCTAGCTGATTTTGGACTTCTACGAAGTTTCAAATATAGAAGATATTTTGTTATACACCAAGTCAGTGGAGGAAAACTGTGATTATTAAAACGTTTTCCTAATAATATTGTAAAATTTTATTTTATATAAAATATATCTAAATGTGAGTGTTGGTTCTTCAAAGTGATATTCCTATAGCATGTTATATTTAAGTGGGATATCTTAGGGGTTCTCATGAATATTCATGTGGTCATGTTTTGGTAACAAACTAGTAATGTATTTTATATATGTAGATTCTTTGTCTTGAAATATTATTATAAACGTTTTGATGAGTAATTCTCCAATAATTATTCTCCCATGATAGATTTAACCTACATGGTTGTTATGTTTGAATGGAATTATAAATATCAAATTTCATTTACTGATATTTGGGAGATAAATAATTCATCACCACTTTTAATTCATCCTCAAAGATTTTCTAAAAATGATGTTTATTTTGAATCATTAGGTGTTCTCTTGGGGTGTTCCATGATGCAGGTAAAGCATGTGGTAGCCAATTGAATTTAGGATTTAATCCCTCATTAGAAGAGCTATCTAACCCATGACATCAAGTAAGAATCCGTAATTAATGCTCTCAAGACATTACTCTAATAACTCTTTGGGGAGTGTTTTACTCTGTATTTAGATCATAAGATCCTAAAGTGTATTTTCAACTATAGAGACAACAAAATGTGATAGAGATTCTAGACAGAATATTTTTCATTCAATTTGTATTGATATTTCATATAATATTTTCATAGGTAATTCATTATTTTCAACATTGAGTTGGATGCTAATAACTCATTCCCTAAAGTAATCAATGAATGAGTGGAATTTAACGACCTTTCCCACTATGATTATATTGATGGATGAAGAGGCACATGGGAAGGTGTTCCAAGATTTTATAATAGATGATTCATCATTTTCTAATAATACCAAGATTGTAAAAAACAATATGTAAATTTTTAGTATTTTAGTAAAATAATTTATAGCAGATAGATATCAGGTGACATGTATAATTCTACTGAGGGAACATTGACTTTTTGTGGTTGATTGGTCCCTCCAACAAAATTGATTCATCATTATATAGAAGTCATACATTGATTGAGTTTCCTCGTGCATCTAAGAGCTACCAAAATTTTTCATGATTTTGGATATCGATATATGTATTTAAGGATGAGGTTATTGATGTCATACATCAATTGATAATGCCTAAATTTCACAAATATTGGTTCATATAATCAAAGAACTACATGTTTTATAGAGACCTTACCAAATTTGGTTTGTAAATTGGATGAGATATCAATGGAATTTGTGATGGTAATACCTCGTACAGATTGTGTAAAGGGTTATATTTTGGATATCATCAACCTACTCTATAAATAATATTATTTAATTACTCTAATAGAGATGATGATGTTAGAAGAGATTGTGTGATTTTATGTTTGAGACACCATGATGATCTGTGGAGTTCATCCTGATGTTTTTCATGATATAGACTCATTATTTACATACTAGTTTTCTAATGGAGTCCAAAAAAATTAATTCTTAATTAATGCTAAAATGGGGATATATTCCTCTAATATATGTCTATAATGAGTGAGTGATAGAGATTATATAAGACATTTTTTAGGAGTGCATGATTTACATTGGTGGTTTACATGAGAGTCTTCTGACCATGATAAAATTTACTAATAAGAACATCTATCTGGACTTAATTTAAATGAAACCCTTTGAGACATTATATGAACTTATATATAGGTCACATTGTTTTTGGTTAGTGTTGGGTGTGATTTCACTTTTGGGATTGAACCTATTATAAGATATGGTTGATAAGGTTAATTTGATAAGTAAGAGGATAGTGACAATAAAAAGTCATGAGAAATATTATATTGAACATTGTCATTAATCCTAAGATTTTTAGGGTTTTAATAATGTTTTGTTTCGTAGTTTCCCTATAGTTAGGGAATTTCCTCATTGTAAATAATGGGAAGTTGATTCTATGGTATCACCTTCCTTTTGAAATTATTGATTTAGATGGAATTGTGGAATATCCATTAAAGTAAAAGTCTCTCAAAAGATCATTTCCCAATATATTCTATGTTTCAGGGTAGAACAAGTATCATTTAGATCTCTCATATGTGATTTAATGGGGGGATTTCAACATTAAACATGATACAACATTGAATGAAGAACCAACTAAAATTATGGATCCCCAAGGTATTGTGAATCCTGGTTAAATGATTTCATTGTCCAGTATTTCGTGGAATAATAGAAAATATAGCCACAATATATTGGTGAAGGAATAATTTACAAGGAAATGGTGGGATTAAAAATCCATGAGTCTCGAATAAGGATAACATTCTCAGGCCCCATGTTTTATATTAGGGATAATTCTTATTCCCTTTAGGTCACACTTATATTACTTTTGAGGATGTTGTTCATTAAAAAAATTGAACTGTTTTTTGTTTTTGATGGTATAACTATCTTACTCACTCCAAAACCATCTAAACCCCACAATATCCAATGATATGTTGAGATTGGGAACCAATTGTTTCAAACAAGTAGTTCCATCACACCCATAGTAGGTGTCATCTTGGGTGTGGGATGATATGGATCTTCCCATAGACCACAATCATAGTGAAAAACACTAAACTATAGTGGTTCCAAAATATCCATGGTTCATACAACACACCCTAGAGGTTTTTTAGGTTGTTGAGTATTGGTGTTATTAAGTACACCACACAGTGGTGGGTAGAAACATATTATTGTGGCAGTTGTTTCAGAATTTGAAATTATTGATTTAGCCACCAATATTCTGAGGGTAGTTTCTCTTGTTCATATATATGCACCCACATATTAAGAGGGAATGTTAAACATGTCTTAAAATCTGTTTTCAAACTCTTAATCCACTCCACATACCTCACATAATATTGTTCTAATTTAGCTAATTTTTGGAAGGGATCTTGGAATTCATCTTTCATTCATAAGGACCTTTGGCTAATTCTCTTATTTATGGGATTTACATTATTTATATGGTCTTGTGGGGAACAAATATATTATTTTCTAATCCATGAATTTGATGGAGCCTATATTTACACTATTTTCAAGTTAGGTGCACCAATTAAATGGATTATTTCTCCTGAAAAAAGATGAATTTTCTTATTAAAACATTTGATCATGGTATATTAAAGTGATTAAATTATTGTTTATATTTTTTAAATTGAACTCAATGATTTTTACATGATCATTGTTGGTGATGGGAAGTGTTTTAAAGGGGGATTTATTATAGAATCATGTTTATGGAAAATAAATGTAAAATAAAATTCCACAATGATAATATGAAAATTTATTTCATGTATCCTCTTGCACGTAATAGTTAACATTGGCACTTTGTGAAGTCCCTAGGTTATGTTTCTTAGTATAGACCAAGGATTCATTATCCATACAACAGTTCTTTGGATTTCTTAATATCATAAACTTTATCTAGTGGCCCAAATAAATATAATTTGTATATATTAATTATATTATTGTGTTAGGTCTATAAGTCCTCTTCATTCATTAAGCATTTATTTTGAAAATCACAAACATATTCTTCATAAATATATTTCCTTACACTTTCATGAATTTCCTTATAAAAAAATTTCCTTAGACATTTGCGTTAAATATATTTTTATTAAGGTTTTTAGATATCTTTTTTTCCATTCCGAAATTTTTTTTAAGGTTCTGAAATTTTGATCATGGTTATACCATACCAGAATTCCTTAAGACACCATTTTCCATTCTCTGTTTTCACTGCGATATCGATTTCTGTCTAGAATGAAATATGGTATCATATTTTCAATATACCTAGATTTCTAGTATTTCGAATTTATAAAGTTATTAAACATCGACTTCCTGGTTATCGGTATTAAAAATTAATTATGACAAATTTTATCATACCAAAAATTTCATACCGTTTTCTCAATTCCAAATTTCTTATACCGAGATTTTCTATACCAATTTTTTTTAAATGATGATGTTTTCAAAACCAAAATTTCTATATCAGAAATTTCCATTCCACATTTCTAAAGAATATTTTCTTAATACCATTTATGTTAGAGACATTGATATCAATTTTTATCATACCGATACCAGAGAATACAAAACTGGTACCGAATTTTTTTTATACTTTACTGTTACCGATTTTTTTAAAACCCATTTCGAAATTTATAATTCTGGAATTTCTTATTCAAAGCTTTATTTCCTTAAAATTTAGAAACTTATAATTTCTTTCATATCATTTCAATTTTATCGAATTCCATGTTCCTTACACTGAAGATGTAAGATCTTTATATTCCTGGTTAGTTATATTATACTATGTCATTGTTTCTGTTATAAACTAACTGTTTTATATTTTCCACGTGTCCAGGTCTCTTAGAGATTTAAATAAATATAACCATTGGATATGAACCAACTAGTATATTTTGAAATCTATAAATAGGACCTCAGATGATGAGATAAAAATGAAGACCAGTTGATGAGTTCACATAGTATACATTTTAGAGTTTATCTCTCTAAAAGAGAATTTCTCTAGAGTGAGAGGCTCTTATAAATTCTCAAGATTCTTGCAGAATGTTTTATCAACTTGTTCAAAATTTGCTTCGTGCATAATTTCTTCGTCTAGAGGTGTGATTTTCTTTTAAATCAGAGACTTCGGGTTGTGATGTCAGAGGTGCTAAATTCCTTAAAAATAGAAGTCTTGCTGGTATAGAAATATAGATACCAACCTTAGGATTGAGGGCTTATGCAGGATGGGTAAGACAAACATTCATGTAAGTATAAAACAAGGAACCTTTATTCAAGGTTGTTAGATACCCTCCCCTTTGGGTTAAAAGAGGATTGTAAATTTCAACTTCTTTGTAAAAGTTAATATGTTTTCTTTTTGTATAAACTTTTTAACATGTATATATGATTGTAAAAGATTCTATTCTCCATGTGGTAGAATCTATTTGTAAGAAAAGTTTCTTAATATTTTGACTTAAGAACGTTATATTTCTTTAAGAAGGTGATTTTTTATTAGAGGTGTTGTGAATTTTGTTTATACAAAATTTCCTTAATAAAATTTTAAAGCATACAATTCACCCCCTACATATTGTATTTTTCAGTATTGCAATCCTAATATATGTATATAGTAGAATATCACACTCTATACTATCCTATAAATTGGAATGAGAGGAGGTTACCTCATACTATAAACCAATTTATCAATTTGTTTCAGAGTGTTGATTCAATCTAAATTAATCTCATGATTAGATTTAGAAGAGAGATCATTTTCTTCTTCACATTTTCAGAATCAGAAAATCAGACTCAAGAGTATGAACTCATAATTTTTTTGAGATACTCTAGTTCATTTTTTTTAATTTTCTATCAATGTTTTCTTTAAGAACTTTATATTTTCTTCAAGTACAACTACTAAACTTTTTATCAAAGAAAGGTATATTTTTTATGGTAGGATCAATGCATATTGATTATTTGGACAATTTAAATCCTACCAGACCCCCTATTATTAATGGAAATGATTATGAGTACTGGAGAGATAGGATGAATACTTTCATTAATAATACTGGAGTTGATAACTATCTGATGCGGATAGGAGACTATAATATTTCGGATAAGGAGATGAGAACTTTTACTAACCAAGAGAAAGAAGAATATCATGATAATTTTAGAGTTAGAAATACATTGCTATGTTCCATGACTAGGATTATATATAGTCAAATATCCTCATGTGAAGCTGAAAATAGTATATGGATGAAATTGGAAGTTACAAATTTTGGAACTTCTAAAGTTATAGAGACAAGAAGAGCTATGTTGAGAGATTAATATCATGGTTTTCTCTTTCCTTATGGAGAACCCATATGCAATGTTCAGCAAAGGTTCATGACTATTGTGAATAGATTACATTATATGGGAGATAAAGGTCTTGATGATGAAATACTTGTAGACAAGATCATACACATCTTACCTAATGAATGGGATTCCAAGAGGATAGAAATTGATGACAATAAGAAAGTCACCCAGATTTCCTTGGATGAGATTTTTGGAACTCTTCTTCTGCACGAGACAAGAATGAAGAGAGATGTATATAATATTAATGAAAAATAATGGAAATGGATGTGTTGCTTTCACAAAAACAAATAACCCTACAAAATCCAAAACTCCAGAATGAGTTTCTAGATCAAAGTCAATGAAATGTAATATTTAGTCAGAATCTAGTGACACATAAAAATATAAGAATGTCATAGCTAATAATTCTCGGCGAATGAAAAAGATTTTAGCTCAAAAGAACTATCAAAATAAGTTTAAGAATATAGACTAAAAAGAAAAGAAATATGGGGAAGTTAGTTTATACTAATGGAGAAGAACATGTCATATCAGACCTGATTCCCTATTTTGAAAAAGAAGAATAAGTAGGAAAGGAATTCAGAAAGAAACAAAAATAAGTTCTACCATTATAATCACAAGAAAATTCTTAATGATAATGACACCTGGAGTTCTAGTTATAGAGACTCTTCAGAATGTGAATCTTCTAAATATGAATCATCTGCATAGAAAAATATCGGATTCATTGCTACTATATCTTTCCTAAATACTTTTCTTATAGAAATGGTACACTCTACCAATGATTTAACAAATTTAACTCTTTATAAGAATTATTATCCTGGAGATATTTCTTTTGATGAAGATTCTTCATCTTCAGATAATGAATAAATACCGTTGAATGAAGAAGTATCTAGATTTGACAATTTGTTAGAATAAAAAAAATATAAAATCTCAATGAAAATAAACAAGGAAATTACTAGAGAATAATTTATTACAAAAGAGATTTTATATCTCACTAGAGATCTTGAAGATAAAGATGAGCTCCTAGAAAAACTTTCTAAAGACCTTAAGTAAGTAAATTTTGAGAGAGAAAAATTGTCTATAGATTTTAAGAATACTATTTAAAAAAAAATTGAGAAAAAATATAACTATAAGGAAATAATTCCTGAGGATAAGTATTTAGTCATAAGACTAAAATCCGTAATATATTCCCTTAAGAAAATTCTTTCAAACTTTACTTCTGTTAAAGAAAATTTTAAAAAGTTGTATTCCTAAATCATACCTCAAGGAAATACTTCGGGAGTAGGTTATACTCATAGAAAACCTATTTTTCAAAATAACTATTTTATTCCATCCAAAGACCCCTTCTGTAAAAAATGACAAAGTGGAGGAAATTGGAGTTAAACATGTTCGTTAAACAAAATTCAATTCCTAGGATTCCATAAGGCATATTTTTTAAAAAAACTGTGGGTTCCTAAAATTTCATTTTCTATCCCCATATCCAAACAAGTTTGTATTCCCTAAAGATAACTTTTGTTTTTTCAGAAAAATGAATAATGTACCAACAATATTTGGAATATGGATGCGGATGTTCCCATCATATGATTTGTAACAAAATTTATTTCCATAATATTGTCAAAAATAAAAGTGGAAAAGTAACCTTTGGGGATAATTCTAAAAGGGAGATTGTTGGAATAGGTAATATCATTCTTCATGAAAACGTTTTAATTTCAAACTTTTTATTTGTTAATGGTATTAAACACAACTTTATAAGAATAATTAAATTATGTGATTATGTTAACCTTGTGAATTCTAAGAATGAATAGTGTTCTGTGCACAATTCAATGGATTAATATATTTTTACTACACATAGGAATGAGAATCTCTAGAATTTGAACTTCTAAGACATAAGAAGTAAATATCTTCCTTACATAAGTGAAATTCAAGACCAATCGTGGCTTTGGAATAGATGGTTAGGACACAAAAACATTAAGAACCTTAGTAATCTCTTAAAGAAAGGATTAGTTAAGGATATACCGGTTCTATGTTTTGATTTTTCAAAAGTTTATAATCCTTGTATGTTTGGAAAGTAACAAAAATCTAACTTTAAATGAATTAGTTAAGTTTCAAAATCTAAAGACCTACAGGTAGTGCATATGGATTTATTTGGTCCCACACAAACTGGAAGTATTGGAGGGAAATATTATGTATTTTTTCTCATTGATGACTACACTAGATATACTTGGGTCAATTTTCTAGCAAGAAAATCCGAATCATTTTCTTATTTTAAAACTTTTTGAGATAATTTAAAAAATGAGAAAAACCTACCATTGATAACTATTAAATGTGATCATGGTGGTGAGTTTGTAAATTCAGATTTTGAAACTTTTTGTAGTAAGAAAGGTATTACTCCCAATTTCTCCGCTCCAAGAACTCCTTAGAAAAATGGTTTAGTTGAAAGAAGGAACTGAATAGTTCAAGAGATAACTAGAACCATGTTGAGTGAATATTCTTTACCAAAACACTTTTGGACTGAATCTGTATGTACTACATGTTATACTATAAATCGAGTTTTGATAATACAATTTCTTAATAAAACTCATTATGATCTATGGACTGGTCGAAAACCATAAGTTTCTTACTTCAAGGTTTTTGGTTGTAAAGGGTTTATCCTTAATACTAATGATAACTTACAAAAGGATTCACCAAAATTTGATGAATGAATTTTGGTAGTCTATTCCACTAACTCTAAGGCTTGTCGAGTTTTTAATAAAAACACTTTTACTGTGGAAGAAACATTACATGTAAATTTTGATGAAATTTATTATTTTGTTTTCAAACAACCTGATTTAAATCTTCATGATATATTTTCTAAAAATGAACTAGAACCTATATCTGAAGATTATTCTAAGGAAAAGATTCATGAAAATATTCCTTAAACATTTACCCCTGAAGATTTTCTACCCTATGTTGATGATCATGTTTTACAAATCCCAATTTAGTTGTTACATAGAAATCATCCTATTGATAATATCATAGGTGATGTCAATCAACCTGTAAGGACTAGAAGTTACTTAAGGAATGAAATCAAACATGTTGATTTCCTTTCCCAATTCGAGCAAAAGACTCCCAAGGAAGCCTTAGGTGATGAATATTGGATAAATTATATGCAAGATAAACTCAATGAGTTGTTAAGGAATCAAGTCTAGACCATGGTTGAGAGACCTAAGGATACATCTATTATTGGTGTAAAATAGGTATTCAATAATAAATGTGATGAAAATGGGATTAAAATTAGAAATAAATCAATATTAGTTGATAAAGTTTATAACTAACAAGAAGGAATATACTATGAACCTATACACCAGTAGAAAGACTTGAATCTATACGAATTCATCTAGAATTTTCAGCATTCTATAAATTTAAACATTATCAGATGGATGTGAAGTGTGCATTCCTAAATGGATATGTACAGGAAGAAGTATATGTAGACCAACTTCCTGGTTTTGAAGATGTAAAACATCCTAATCATGTATATAAACATAAAAATTCTTTATAGGGCCTTAAACAAGCCCATAGATCTTGGTATGGTAGACTTATAGGATTTTTATGTCAAAACAAAAATTCTAAGGGAACTACTGATCCAACACTTTTTATAAAGAAAGATAAGACAGATATTTTAATTGTACAAATATATGTTGACATCATTACATTCAGATCAACTCAATAATCCTAATCATATTCCTTTGCGGATCTTATGAAGTCTTAGTTTGGGATGAGTATGATGGGTGTATTAACATTCTTTCTTGGTTTTCAAATTTCTCAAAAACTAGAAAAAACATATACATATCAACATAAGTGAATCCAAGATATTTTGAAAAAATGTTGGTATGACAACACTAAGAGTATAATTACTCTTATCAGAACTTATAATACTCTTAACATTGATGAAGTAGGGAAACATGTGGATCAAACATCTTATAGAGGAATGATAGGAAGTTTACTTTACATAACAACAAGTTGACCAAAATTAATGTTTCTATTTTCATATGTACATGATATCAAATAAATCCTAAGGAATCCTATCATAAGGTTGTGGAAATAATTTTTTGGTACATAAAAGGAACCTTGGATTTAGGACTTTTTTATTCTTCTGGAAATGTTTTTTGAACTAAAAATCTTTTCGGATAATGATTTTGTTGGTTGTAAAATAGATAGAAAGAGTACATATAGAACTTTTTAATTCCTAGGAGATTCCTTAGTTTCTTGTTCTTGTAAGAAACAACATTTTGTAGTACTTTCCACTACTGAGGAGGAATATGTAGTAGCTAGAAGTTGTTGGGGATGCAACACACACTCACTGATTAAGACATGAGTTTACCAAAACTCAAATTTTGTGTGATAACACTAGTGCCATAACCCTAAGTAAAAACCCACCACATCACTCTCATTATAAGAACCTAAATATTAGGCATCACTTTATAAGGTATGACCCACTGAAAGGAGACAAAATTCTTTAATTCATCAGAATGCAAGAACAACATGATGATATATTTACCAAACCATTTCCATCCAATAGAATTGAATACATTAAACAGATGCTAGGAATGATATATGTAAGATAATAATTCATATCTACTTCTTGTTTAACCATATACTAACTATAAATTACTCCTAATCTAAAGGGAAGTACATATGCTTGATTTGTTTTTTAAAAAAATTTGTTTTCCATAAAATTTTATTTTTCCAAAATCAGTGAGTTTTGGAATTGAGAATATCCTGGTAACTTTTTTATCAACATACCTGAAATTTAACAGTTCCAAATTTTTCTTTTTTCAAATATTAAAATTTTTATTTAAGGAAATTTAGTCCTAAGGAAATTTTTCCCTAAGATAAACCAACATTAAGTAATTTATTTTATTCCTTTTAAATTTTCTTTTCAGAAAATTATAGAATAAATTTTTCGGATTCCATATTTCTAGAGATGAAATTTTCGGAAATCATATTTCTAGAGTTGAAATTATCAGAGTCAAATTCCCAGAGTTGACATTCTAGGAATCAAATTTCTAGAGTCTAGGATTTCAAACCCAAAAAAATTAATTTGGTACCAATAATTTCTTCAGATAGTCATGAAAGGTAAAATTTCATTAACCCTGACTATTTTCTTAAAGTTTTATTTGCTGGTATTTCTTTCATTTATGAATTTTTTCTTCGAATTCATATTTCCTTAGAATCTGAATTTTAATTTTATAAAACCTCAAAATTTTGGTATGGGTATATCTTTTCTACAATCATCAACCATCAGATAATATTGGACAAATCCCACCCGTTTGATTTCCTTATAGATGTTGAAAGGTCATAGTTTATCTATATAATGTCTACCCCACTTCATGAGAACCATACTAGTTCTTTAAGCCTTCAAGTAAAAGTTATGATCCTTCAATGTTTATCATTCCAGAATTTTTTAGTGATTTCGTACTTATCTAAATTCCAGGCAGTTCTGACCAGATGGAAGTCAAGTGGAATAAAAACAAGATGATATTTCAGGAGAGACTTGTATGTTCAGACTTTTTCAATCGGTATGATTCCAACATCTTTTTTATTAAAAAATGTAATCATTGGTAGAGTATTTTTATAGAAAACTACAAGTCACAAGATCTTGTATATCTGGTGCTAGTCATACGGTTTTATGACTCTGCCAAATTCTTTCAGAAGGTTAGAAAAGAGTATTTATGGTTTAAGTATTATGAAACATCTTACATTGTTTCATGCCAGAAAGTGGCCAACATCCTGAAGATTCCCTATGAAGGAGAGGTCCTAATAGGTTTTTACAAAATTCTGGATAAGTAAGGATCTTTTGAGAAGAACCCTGCATCAGAGTGTTTCAGCATCAGGGGAGTTGAGACTTTGAATCATTCATACTTATCAGTAGACCATATGTTGGTGGAATTATGGATAGAGTGGTTCTTTATCCCAAGAAAAGGAGAAAAGTATTCTTTAATGATGAGTGAAATAATCTTGTTAGACATTCTCATCAACTTTAGGATGTTTTATTTTGTTAAGTATATATTTCATAGGATTAATGCTGTGAAATCCGGTACCATAAAATCCCAAATTCTTATGTACCTTGCCACTATCTCAAGGATAGTTGTTATGGTCTTAACCAAAATGAATATTGAATGCAAGTCCACTTTTAAGTCTCGTATGATTATGTTGTTAAGTGAAGATATGATGAAAACAATGAATGTTTTTTTACAAAATGGACTCTAATAATTCTGAAGAAGTTTCCACGCTAGAAGTCTTGATGTCGGTATTGATGGAATCAATTCTGGAATTTTCCAAAGTGGCTCCAAAAAAGATTGTACCAGAATATTCAAAAACTACTCAGAAGAAAAAAAAATCAGATGAGGTCTCTCATATCGATCCTATATCAGTAGCTTCAGCTTTAGATCCACCAGTTATAAGGAAACTGAAGGCTTACTCTGATGATATTGTAATTGGCTGGAGGAAGTTATCTAAATCCATGAACGAAGGGGATCCAACCTTTGGATTGAATAAAGTAGAAGAAAAGGCTTTGAAGATTCGAACTGATGATGTGTTAGAGAAAGAAGATAAGGAGAAGAAGCAGAAAATAAAGGGAACTGAGATTGATATTAGACAATCATTGCTGAAGGAAGTAGAAAAGTCCTCTGAAAAGCATCCAGTATCGTATGTCACTCTGGAACCTAAGAAGGTAAACAAACCTTTTGTAAAACCGAAATCTATTTTGGAACCACAAGAAGAAGTAATGAATAGGATGAGATTATCCAAGAAGAAGAAAATAATGTTATTAGACAAGTTGATGAGTATGTTTCAACCCCAGTAGTTTCTACAGTGGAAGAAGAAGAAGAAGTTGAGATCGAATTTGAAGAAATAAAATAGGTATAAGAAGAAATTGATGTAACAGGAGATGAAGATGAAATTCATGAATCCATAAATAGAGATACCGGAAGTGAATATGAGAATTAAGAAGAAGTGATTAAAGAAGAATAATAATATATTCAAGGAGGATTTGTAGATTATAAGGCTATAGAAAATGAGGAAGTCCATCAGGGTTCCAAACCCTCTACATTGCCAAATTTTGATAAAAGGAAGGCCATCATGTTTCCCCTTCTGATGAGGACTCTCCTCAAAATATTTATAATCTTGAGTGCTCTGTTCTGATGGTCAACAAAGAAGAATCTGACTTTGGGTCCGCGTCATCTATGGGTTATGACTTTGTAAAAAAATCATTAAGGAAATAAGTACTATTATAGTATAAGATAACCTACATTCTGAGAGCCAAATGATGCAGGAAACCTAAAACCAAAAGACGTATTCATCACCTATACTAATGTACATAGTGGTGAAATATGAATCCAATCAAAATAATCTTCTCATTGATTACAATGCTAAAAAGTATCATGTCAGAAAGTGATGAGACGAACCCAAAACTTATCAGAAAAAGATCTACAATTCTCAGAGTTCATGGAATTGACAAAGTGAGCATTCAATGATGTAGCAAATGAGATGACCAATTTCCAGACTTCTTTCTCATGGAAATTTTCAAGTGAGTTAGCTGCAAGGAAAAATAAAGGCCAAAATCATCTGCATCAAATGAATACCATAGCTGAAGTTGTCAATTATCAAAAAGGCATATCTGCTGGTCTTGTGAAGAAATCAGATTCACAAGAGGAAGTAATCAATGATCTTGAATATAAGAATCAGTCCCCAGAATTCCAGATCCATGCTTTGGAGAAGAAGGTAGCTGATCAAGATACCTTGATAAAGAAACTTCAAGAATATCACAAGGAAGAGAAAAAGTTTATGTCCCTGGTGAAAATCCTTCTTTCAGAGAAGATGAAAAAGGGTTGATACATTTTCCCAGGCCGATTTGTTTTTATTTTCTTTCATGAGAAGCTAATTTTTTTTCAAATGTTTTATATATTTTTTCTCTTGTATATTTCATTCTAACCATACAGGTCTCTCCCAATTCAATTCTAAAAATCACAATGGGGGATAATTTTATCAAAGGGAGAAGATAAAGGAAGAAGAATTTATAAAGGATAATTATATTGGGTAAAATCCAAGGAAAAATAAATTTCCTAACTTCCATCTATAAGGAAAAGTTCTACATCTAAGGGGGAGTCTCTCAAAATAGAAGAATATATATATGAGGAATAGATTTCCGTACTCCAAGAACTTATACATAATGGAAGAATAATTTAACTTAAGTCATACACATAAGGGGGAGCTAAGTATTTTCAACTCTAATAATTTATTTCTTTCCTTTGTCAAACTATTCCGAAGATGTTTGTGATTTCCAAAAATGGGGATATTTTTAGGTCTATAAGACTTTTCTATTACTTAAGCTTTTATTTCGAAAATCACAAACATCTTCTTCATAAATATATTTCCTTACACTTATATAAATTTCTTGATAACCAAAATTTCTAAAGACTTTTTAGTTAAATATATTTTTATTAATATTTTTAGAAATCTGATTTTCTATATAGGAAAAGTTATTAAGGTTCCGAAATTTGGTTCATGGTTGGGCCATACCGGAATTCCTTAAGATACCTTTTTCTATTATCTGTTTTCACTCTAATATCGATTTCTATCTAGAATGAAATCTTGTATCATAATTTCCTTATACTTTTATTTCCAGTATTTCGGTTTTCTGATGTTCTTAATATCCGACTTCCTGGTTATCAGTACTGAAATTACTTAAAAGTAATTTTATCATACTGAAAATATCGTACCATTTTTTCAATTCTGAATTTTTTATACCAAGATTTTATATACCGAAAATTCTATTAAATGTGGACGATTTTAAAACCAAGATTTCTATACTAGAAATTTTTATTCCACATTTATAAAGAATATTTTCTTAATACTATTTTTTA
Organism: Viscum album; assembly: GCA_963277665.1. Lineage (NCBI taxonomy): Eukaryota > Viridiplantae > Streptophyta > Magnoliopsida > Santalales > Viscaceae > Viscum > Viscum album. Next base: position 838,130,301 of record OY728125.1, on the reverse strand, counting down.
TAGATATTGATACCATTTCATATGATACTGATACTAGAGAATAAGAAACCGATATCGAAAATTTCTATATACTTTACTTGTACTGATTTTATGAAAACCCATTCCAAAATTTATAATTCCAAAATTTATTATTCAAAGCATTATTTCCTTAGAATTATGAACATTAAAAAATTTTCATTTCATTTAAATTTTTGCATATTCCATGTTCTTTATACTTACGGCGTACTATCTTTATATTCATCGTTAGTTATATAAAACGATGTCACTATTTCTATTATAAACGTACCGTTGTATGTTTGACATGTGTCAAGGTCCCTCCGAGATTTAAGAAAATATGACCATTGGAGAGGAACCGACCAGTAGATTTTGAAAGCTATAAATAAGACCTCAGACGATGAGATCAAAATGATGTCCAGTTCACATTGTTTACATTTTGGAGTTCATCTCTCTAAAAGTTAATTACTCTAGAGTGAAAGACTATTATAAACTCTCAGTCTTCATGTAGAAATTATGAACAGCTTGTTGAAACATTTCATTGTGCATAATTGCTTCATAAAGAGGTGTGATTTCCTTAAAATCATAGATTTTGGGTTGTGAAGTCAGAGGTGACGATTTCCATAAAAACTGAGGGCTTGCGAGGATAACAAGACAAATACCGATATTAGGATTGAGGAATTACCTAGGTTTGGGTAAAACATACTTTCGTGAATGTATAAAACAAGGAAACTTTAGCAAGTTTTTTGGATACCCTCCTCTTTGGGTTAAATGAAGATTGTAAATTTCCACTTCTTTGGAAATGTTAGGATGTTTTTTTTGTATAAACTTTCTAACATGTTTCTCTGATTTTAAGAGATATTATACGCCATGTGGTAGAATCTATTTGTATGAAAATATTCTTAATATTTAGAGTTAAGAACATTATATTTCTCTAAGAATGTTATTTCTTATTAGGGGTGTTGTGAATTTTTTTTATACAAAATTTCCTTAATAAAATTTTAAAGTATACAATTCACATCCCACTTGTATTTTTCACTATTACGATCCTAATATTGGTATAGAGTATAATATTATACTCCATAGTAACCTATAATCTTGTAATTTAAATAACCACATGATATATTATGCATGGTTTCCTTGTTTTTTACCCTTTACAAAATCAGACATGTTTTACACCCTTGTTCCTAAGTGTTGGGTTATAGATTTTTTGAAAAAAAAATTGAATTATTTAATAATTGTTTTTCATATGTACTTATTTAGGAAATTGGTTTAGTTTTGTGGAGTACATGTAACAGTTTCATGGTGAAATAATATATACAGATTGATTGTGGTATCAAATTGGGCATTGTATCACATCGTACATTTGCCAATAATAGAATGTAGACATTCATATTTTTCAGGGGTTAGGTAAATGGAATGTAATCATATATCATTAAAGCTACCCCAACTAAAAATATTCTTGTGTTTTGTAATGGTTTGTACTAACGGTCATATATAGAAGGATTCTTGGGTGAAGGGCTATATTATGTTTTACATAATTGGGTTTTTATCAACTAATTTCTCGTGTTTGTTTTTGAATTTTCATTGGTATTCCTTTATTTTTTTTATTCTATCATATTATATTATTTTTTATTGGGTATATGAGACATGTCTTATTAATTCTTCAGGATAAATGTTTTCATTATTTTATATATCGATACACATGTTCTTATCTCTAAATTGTGGTTATTGGTAATGCCCTTTTGGCCTTATGGTGGGTTGAATTGAGTGAAATTTCATGTCATCTTATGTTCATTCGTCACATCCTCCTATCATCCATAATTATATGGGATGTATAAAAGGACTATATAAAACATAGATGAGTTTTTGGGGTCACTATCTCTTAACATACTAAAAACATTGGACCAATATCTGTAACTGGTGTAATTTTCATAAAAAACATATTACATTCATGTACATAAATGGTAACATAAAAGGATTAGTATGGTAAAAATAAATTATACTTCCACCTTTTGGGATGATGTATGGGAAAGGTGGCTTGTTGGTCAAAAAATCTTTGAGGAAATAGTTGATCAAGTATTAATATCCAGAACCAGATTATGATATCTCAAAGAAGTTAAAAAATCTATATTGAAAACTGGTCAAAGGAATTGGAATACAAAGTACTGGATCATGTCATCATTAATGTGACATAATGTAATGGAGTGATAATCATGGAAATAATACGAAGCTAAGTCCCATATACATTGTATAATTTGAATATTTTGAAATAATTATATATGCGGATCACAATTATTCAATTCCACTATTCCTTTATTGTTGGAACCATGGTCTTCTATGCCTGACATAGAGTATGGGTTTTGTTGTTGTCAATCCTTAGTGGAAGTTCTGAATGTGTACCAGCAAAGTGATCATACAGTTCAAGCAGACAACAGTATTGAAGGTGGCGTCGTTTCCCAGTGATTTCCAAATTTTTGTGCCTAGAAATTGACAAATGGAGAAAAGGGATTTTGGAAAAGAGACTTGCGTGCCATGTAATTGAAGCAGAGGAAACTTTAATGCATTATGTTTTTCAAGATCAGAACATGGAAAAATGGAAAAGTGATCATGGTCGCGCATGTTTTCGGTTGGTCGCACAAGTGACTCGCGCGCTAAGAAAGGTCTTGCGCACCAATGCCTAGAAGGTTGGAAATTTGTGCGGCTATTGTTCTTTATGATTAGAAATTAAAAATATGGAAAAGGGAAGAGGGTCGCGAAAGTATTGTGTTGGTCTCTCTAGTGAGTTACGTGACATAGGCTCGGGTAGTTGGAGCTGCGCGCCGGGACATGCACGCCATGAGGACACTTGTGTGCCACCGTGCAGGGGGTACAGTTTGCTTATAAATAGAGGACCACCCATCCTCATTTGTAACAAATTTCAAGACTTATAAATTTTTTCAATCTCTCATCATGCAAGTGGTTGAGTCACGCAACAGGTTGTTGGGTCGCACAAGTAGAGGTTGTGTGCCGGTTGTTGGATACACGACCAAGATAGTTTGGGAGTTAAAGGTGCAGAGTTGCGCAAGTTTGGAGTTAAAGGAGGCAGTGTCGCGCAAGTGTGTTGGTGTCACCTGCGCACCCATTTTGAAAAGCGCAAGTGACTTGTGCGCCATTCTTGAAACTTGCACGCCAGTCTTTGAGAAGCGTGTCGGGTGAGGTTGTTGTATGCTAGACCTTTTGGAGTTGCACGAAAACTGGAAGATTGCCTGATACCTTCATTGAAATGTTGGATTGGTATACGAGTGAAAGATGGACTTCAATAGAGCATCTTCATTCAACAGAGGATGCATTATTTTTCAATTATTAAGAGACCTTCACGTCTATAAACTGAGTGTGACTTCACCAAGGGATGTGAGCCAGGGGGAGTCAACAGGAGTGACCCGAGGGAAGAAGTGAGCTATCCCTGATCCTTTGTAGAGGCAGTGAGCCTGGGATAGTGTTACTATTCCCAAACCATTGTAATCCACAACTAGTGAATATTATTGGAATTTGGTATGATAGAAAACCTGTCGGCGTATGCTCCTTGGACGTAGCCCTTAGTGGTGAACCAAGTACAAATTGATGTGTCATCTCTTTTCATGTGAATGATTCATTGCTGATCATATTCATCATATAGATTTAACTTGTTCATACCAACGTGGGAACACGATCCATGCTTTTAAAAGAATAATTTGACACCCTGATTCAGCCCTACCTTCTCAGGGTGTCCCATGGTCCTACATTTATAATGGTAGTGGAGTTATTCATGTCTCGATGTTACAGAATTAAATTCTTGAACGAACCCATATAGTCATTTATGGGTAAATAGATCTAGATTGTGACCTTTCATATAATCAAGATCTTACCTTGATTCTTGACACTAGTAAGTATGTGATATAAAATTAGAGAGCTAGAATTGTGTTTTTTATTTTTAGGAATCATATGTTGGAATAATTAACATGAGATCCTAAATATTTGATGATGTTTAATTTCCCAAATGTTTGTTGGAATTATGTACAAACTATATTTCAAGGATGATATATTTTTTCTGGGGGATGTAATACAAAAAAATCAACTATAATAACATAAAGATGATATATTCATGTGTCAAATAATATTTAAAAAACCACATTAAAATATTATAATTAATAATAATTTAAAATTTATGCTAATCAATAAATAGTTAAAATTTTCCCACAAGTTCTTTAGAATTAAACTTTGAAGTGTTTTTAAATTTTTGGTTCAAAATTATTGATTCTAGAAACAAAATGCGTTATTATTTAATTAATAAATTTCCCATAAATAATGAATTATTTTAAGATAACGACATTAAATATTGAGTTTTCTTATTGAAAATTGATAATTATACTTTTTTCATAACATTATAAGGGTGTTGAATTTTTATGGTAAAAAAGGAAAAATGGTACATATATATGTAACATATTATGAAATCATAATATATTTAATGTGACATAAAAGGAAAAATAAAAAAAATCTGCAAAAAATTGGATTAGTCATTAATTTAACGAATTTTTAAAAAATAAACTTTATTCTATAATCCTATAAAGAATATTCTAAAACCTAGAGAAAATTTTATGATTTAAAAATAATTGTTTTTAAATATGAACAATATTCACATTAAAAATTAGTTTATTTTAATGTGTCATAGTTATTTATCATTATAATACTAAAATATAGGCATTAAATGTTAATTGAAATGGGATAATACCATCATTAGGAAAATGAATTTCTATATTTTTATATCATAGATTCGAAACCCCATTTTAAGAAATTACTAAAAAAATCCCTTTATTTAATGAATAACCAACCAATTCTCCCGTCCATTGTAACAGCCCAAGATTTTATAAAAAAATATTCTTTTTAATTTTATTAATGTCTTGTGTTGTACGCTACACCAAAAGGAGCTTGCACAACACGCATCCTTGACTTGCCTTGCATTACACGCAATCGCGACCTTCCTCGATAGTGTGTGTAATACGCAATACCGAGTTTCACTAAACAACGATATGCTATTAAAATATTATTAAAACTAGCCGGTATGAATAGTAATAACCACTTTTTAAAATTCTTTAAATCTTATTTTTCAAAATGAACTTCATTTTTGGATTCGGAGTATCGAATTTGGCCTAAGGTGAAATTTTGGTACATTTCGGATAACTTTCATATTCTGATGACTAGTGAAAATTACTAAAAAACAACTTTTTATAATCGAAATAATTAATAGTGATAAATTATTAATTGGAGTAGTTTTAAAGTATATTTAGAATATATTTTTACAATTTAATACAATGTTGGTCATTGGATGTAATTGCACATTTAAACCAGACATAAACAAGTGTCAATCTTTTGATAGATATTGTTTCTTAAAAACACGCTATTTGTTTTAACAGCGGGATTTAATTATAAAATTAATTAATGCAACTTCTATGTTATGAATTTGGAAAAATAGACTTCATTTTTGAATTCGGAATATGAAATATATCTTAGGATGAAATTTTGGCATTTTTCTGAAAACCTTCATTTTTTGATGAATAGTGAAACTACTAAGTGGTAGTTAAAAAACTGAATTTTTCATAAAACATAATTTTACCGCTTCTGTGAATGGAATTTCAAAAATCCGAGAGACACGGTTGATGTCAGTAAGTAAAATGTGGTTCAATGAGATGAAAATAATTTTTGATGAATAGTAACTTTTTACTTTTATTTACCACGGTTAAAAGTAAATAAGGTAATTAAGGGAAAGAATGATATTAATATTACCCTAACACATGTCGTAATTCTATTGGACAAGTGTATCTCGACCAAAAACAACCTTAAGTGTAAAATATTATCATTTAGGCCCACTTGGATTAGATTAGGACATTTATTATTATTTAATTCAAAGAAGAGTTAAAAGAGTTAAAATCAAAGTTTATTCACTAAAACATTTTTAATATGGGGTTATACATAAGATAAATTAGACTATAAATATTCATTAGAAATCTAAAAAGATTTTCTACATAATTATATTTTATTTATAAATATTAGACATTAAATAAATTAATTTATTTATGACACAACGATGATGCAGTAATTACCCTTTTAAGGAAATATTAACATAATTGATGTTATAAATACTCAAATGAATGTAATTTGAGACTTTTTATGAATTCCACTAATTTTCTAGGTTAGTATGATATATTAGTGTTGATTTAATCAACTTGGTTCGAACATATAATTCTGTTATGACTTTCACAAAAATCATATATCAAATAGTGTGAAAATTGACACAAAATAGTTTTTAAATCAAATATTAAATTATTAATTGTTATTTTATTCCTAAAAATCTAAGGTTCGGCCAAATGACTTAGATAAGGATATATATATTAATAATAAACAATTTGGGGTTCGTTTGGCATGTTATAGTAAGTGTATTAACCATATAGTGAAAGAAAACAAAAAGACACGGTAAAAGTTAAATTATTTAACTTAGAGTTAAATCTAATTGATAAGGTTAAAATAATAACCTAAACTTCTCTAAATCCTATTGGTTGATAGGATTTCGACCCATCCCCACTTTAGCTTCGAAATAAGACCCTTTGGAACCATTATAAACCGATTTTTACTTTAATATAAAATAATATTTTGAGATATTCCTAAGGTGCCCCTCTCCTCCCTTATAAAAGGACACCTCCTCCCCCTCCTCCTCACACCAATTTGAGCACCCAAGCTCGGCCAACCCATGACAAAATCTCTTCTCCACTTCCCTAGAAACATCCTAGTGGTTCTGGTCTTCCTCAAAGACCAATTTTAGTGCCCTAAGAGGAGGTCTCAAAGAGGCGCTTCAAAGAAGAGGTAATTACCGTTACCAATTCTTTCATCTTTATTTCTTCTTCCACTTCTTCTTCTTAGGTTGTTTCATTATGAAGTAATAACATCAGTATCACTAATATACTGATATGTTATTATAAGTATGAAACAACCCTATTTCACCATCTATCCATCCTACGGAAAAAGAAATCACCGCGCGTGCGTACGTACGGAATACCGTCTCCACGCCGTGGTGTAATCTATTTTCCACCACCACCTTACATGGATGGGTATAATGGTGTAAATAATAACTATACATAGTTATTACAACATAATATTGATTCTGATATATTGTATAATCCAATCCAATTCAGTTCAATATTTATGGAAATGATATCATCGCTCGTGCGTACGTACGGACTACCGTCTCCACGACGCGATGAGATTCATTCTCCATGTTAACCATTTAAGAATGATTATAAAGTATATATAAGAAATAATAATGAAATATATGACATTATAAAGTTACTGGATTTATTTATATATATATATATATGTATTTCATCTACTTACTTCCATTTCAAGACAATAAGGAAAGTAAAACAACGTTCATGCGTACGTACGGACTACTGTCTCCATGAACGATGTTTTTCATTTTATTTATCTATCTATTATATATATATATATACTGAATATATATGATATATAAATCATATTTTATATTCTGGAAGTAAGTAGATCATGATATAAGTAATAATGATGTCAAGAACAACAAGTCAAAACACCTACGATAAATGAAACGATTTTACCCAAAACGCTTTTTTAACAAGGAATTTACAAAAGAACGGGTAATATAATGTCATAAGTGAACCATATATGATATCATAACAATGAATATGATTCTCGAATAAGTCAATAACATGATTTAAATCATTATACAGGAGGTTCGGACACTTACAAAGCAAGTCGGACATAAGGTAAGGGAAATATCACAATCTCATTTTTATCCGAGATTGTTTATTCGTAAGTATTTACTGGGGTGTATTTTATCATCCACATCCATGTTTCATCAATATGTAATATTATTTCCATCCACCTACAATTGTTTAAATCCATTTTTACCCTTCGGCGAGTTTTTAGTAAAAGAATTGAAAGGAATCTTTTGTCGTTTTTCGTACGAGGTACTTTTTGACTTTTCCGACAAAAGTACGAACAATGTTTTTTTTAACTTATACGGCATGAATGGATTTCTAAAACATTATTTCCAAGAAGGTTCCATTACAAGTTTTTAAGTTTATTTTTAATCAACTTCTTTTATTTTAAAGTTGTATGACATGTTATGAAAGGAAAAATATTTTTGAAGAAGAAAGGATATTTTCCTCAAGAATTCAATTCAAGTATGTTATCAAAATTATTTTCCATCTAAGATAATAAATGGTTCTGTTTCTATCAATGATTTGACTATGTTGTGATGGAATTATGTTTATGAATTCCTTTATCTTATATGAATTGATTTATGATGTCATGATGTTTCAAGAATCCCATTTTTGTTATATGTGTTATGCGATGATGTATGTTTTATGATTATGTGGCACACATAAGAAAGGATTCATTATAAGATGGGTGGGACCTATATCTCCCTCCAATGCATTGGGTAATGATTTTATATCTCATGAGATAGACAGGGCTGGAACGGTAGGTTATACCGGTTCAGTGAAACAGGACTGAAACGAGGGTTACTCGATTCAGAAAGGGACTTTGTCCACTAAGATAGTCTTGGCAATGAGTCATGACTAACAAGAAATGATTTTCCATGATTATGTGTGCATGCCACAAAGTTTCAAGTTTCATGTTATGATTATGGTGATCTCATTTTCACTTCTATGATTTGTTCCATGTTAAGATATTATGATCTCTTTTGCAGGTTATGATTTTCAAAAAGATATGATATGATTTTTATTTCTTTTGTATACCCTTACTGAGCATTTGAGCTCACCCTTTTATGTTTTCTTTTCCCCAGGATATAAAGAATGGTTTTAGGTAAAAAAAAGGAAGATCTTTATGGGAGATTTTGAAGATCTTTCACCACGATTAGAAGATTATATTCCGAGTTTCCAAAGACACTAACATATTACGATCCTTGTGTGTGTGTTTTTGTTATGTACTAAGTATTCCGCAAAAGTAATGTAATGTCAATGTACGTCAAGATACGGGTCTCTACAGTTGGTATCAGAGGAAAGGTTTAGTCAACCTTTGGAAACTAAGATGTGAAAACGTTAGTGAGATCCCTAGAGATATTTCTAAGGTATGTCTAGGGATGTCTCTAAGGTTAAGTATACGTATAGGTTATAGTCCTAGAATTGCTCTAACGATCTTAGAATTTAACCTAAGATGTTAGATATTGAGGGTACTACCCCTTTATTATGTTGTTTTCCCTAACATGATTTTTGCCTCTCACACTATTCTTTTGGGGTTTTAGACGATGGCTGGAACCCGAAGGAACCGTGTTGATCAATGCAATGGACAATGCAATGATTGTCCCCCTGAGCAACCAAACGATATGGGAGCTGGAATAAAAAATCTTGTAGCCATGCTCACACAACTTTCTCAAGCTATGAATCATGCAAGACTTCCAAACGAGCAAAGGAAGGAGCAACATTCTGTTGAATCCTTCAGGAGGCAGCGTCCGCCTTCTTTCAGTGGGTCTACTGATCCATTAGTTTCTGAACAATGGATTAGTACTACTGAAAAGATATTTTCAGTTCTTCAATGTTCTGAACATGATAAAGTCATCTTAGCAGTATATCGTTTGGAAGGTGAAGCTGATCAATGGTGGAATCTTATCAAGAATACGAGACAAAGAGATGAAATTGATTCCATGGAATGGGACGAGTTCAAGAACTTGTTTTTCAGTAAGTACTTCCCTCGTATTCTTCGAACGAAGATGGAAAAGGAGTTTCTTGAGATGAAGCAGAAGGATGAGGAATCTGTTGGTATATACGAAGCAAATTTTACAAGACTTGCAAGTTATGCATCTGGCATTATCATCCAACCTGAAAGTAAAGTTGATCGATTTTTCAGTGGCTTAAAACCAAGCCTTAGAAGGGAATTAGCTATAAGAGACTTCAGTAGCTATGAAGAAATTGTGCGTTGTGCTATCAAGGTAGAAATGGAAGTTGGTTTTACATATCCATCTCATGGTTTTGAAAAGAAACGAAAGATGGAGTTCAAGGAGAAATCTCAAAATAATGGTGAAAAGAAGATGAATGTTTCCTTATGCACAAAGTGTGGAAAGAAGCATGGTGGAGATTGTCTTAAAGGGACTAGAAAATGTTTTAAGTGTGGAAAAGAAGGTCATCGAGTAGATGAGTGTCGAAGTAATGGAAAAAGGGTTTCTAATGATGTGAACAAAGAAAACACTGCAGAGAACGCACCACCAACACTTCAATGTTTCAAGTGTAAGGAGATGGGACATTATGCCAATAAATGCCCTAATCCAAGGGTTAGTGACGATCAACATGAGCAACCACTTAAGGCAAAGGACAAAGGGAAGTCACATGCGATCTCTATTGGCAATGTTGAATATGACAATGATGTGGTGGAATGATTAAGTGTTTATGTAATGGGATTCCAAAATAATGTTGTATCATGTAGTATTGGAATATTTATGTATTTGTCTAATGTGGTATTCAAAGTAATTGAGATATTATGCACATAATGAAGGGAAAACGAGAAAATGAAATGTTTAACAGTATTCATGAGCTCATGATTGATATAAGGACTAAGTGATATCATGGTTTGAGTATATAGAATTTTGAGGATTTTGGTATGTGGAAAGTGTTAACTTTTAACTACATTCAAGTTTTCACTAAGGTTCAATGGGTATTCAAGAGAGTACAAGATTAAGGCCTTTGAATGTTTGGAATGTGTCCAACAAGATATATCTTATGATATATGGGGATCAACGATGGTATTAAATCTCTGGTAATCGTTTTCACTATGTTATGAGAATGGACTGCAGTATTATGGATAGGACTAAAGATTGGAATGGATTATGTTGGACATAAGTTAGTATTGTTTAAGGATAGAAGTTTTTTCGATATAATGGGATGTTATAGTAATATAGTTTTAGAAAAAGGACAACCTGCAGGACGGGCGACAACCCATCGCTTCGGACAAGGCTGTGGGAATCGAACCCACAACCGATGTGCGACTGGCCTTTATCGCCTACCACTGGCCTACAGGAAGTCCCTGTTTAGTAGAAACTAGTTTTATTATATTAAGCAGTATGATATATGAAGTATAAGTCCATTTTAGGAACTATATATGATTAATCTCACTATAGATCGACTTATGTATATAATTTTTGCTAACCTTTTGTTTGAGACAGATGGAATGACCCGTCATTCTATCACATGATCTGCTAACACTTCACGAATAACAAATTCAACTTCATTTATTTAAGAGATGAAGTGGAAATTGTTCTAGGCACGAACAATAGTGAGATTTTACCAAAATAAAGAAAGTATTTATTCCAATTCAAATTTTCAACTTTAGGGAAATGATCTTGAAAACCAAAAATGTTGTCCTAGTGATCTTATACCTGATGAATCGGATGGTACCTTAAATCGTCACAAATTTATGGATTTGCGATTATTGGCTTTTCCATAGCCATGTTCTCTACCACTCTCCATCAGAACATGATGGTTAGATTTCTCTTCCATATCCATATTTTCACCTATGTGGAAACCCAATGATTAGTTTATTTGGGTAACCGTTACGTTTCATAATTTTGTTTTTAAAGATTGGTTTTGATATTCCTTTTTACGATGTGGGTTTCTATTAAAGAAACTTTCAAATAGTAAACCATTTATAACCCCGACGAATTTCGAGGGCGAAATTCATTTTAAGGGGGGTAGAATGTAACAGCCCAAGATTTTATAAAAAATATTCTTTTTAATTTTATTAATGTCTTGTGTTGTACGCTACACCAAAAGGAGCTTGCACAACACGCATCCTTGACTTGCCTTGCATTACACGCAATCGCGACCTTCCTCGGTAGCGTGTGTAATACGCAATACCGAGTTTCACTAAACAACGATATGCTATTAAAATATTATTAAAACTAGCCGGTATGAATAGTAATAACCACTTTTTAAAATTCTGTAAATCTTAGTTTTCAAAATTAACTTCATTTTTGGATTCGGAGTATCGAATTTAGCCTAAGGTGAAATTTTGGTACATTTCGGATAACTTTCATATTCTGATGACTAGTGAAAATTACTAAAAAACAACTTTTTTTAATCGAAATAATTAATAGTGATAAATTATTAATTGGAGAAGTTTTATAGTATATTTAGAATATATTTTTACAATTTAATACAATGTTGGTCATTGGATGTAATTGCACATTTAAACCAGACATAAACAAGTGTCAATCTTTTGATAGATATTGTTTCTTAAAAACACGCTATTTGTTTTAACAGCGGGATTTAATTATAAAATTAATTAATGCAACTTCTATGTTATGAATTTGGTAAAATAGACTTCATTTTTGAATTCGGAATACGAAATATAGCTTAGGATGAAATTTTGGCATTTTTCTGAAAACCTTCATTTTTTGATGAATAGTGAAACTACTAAGTGCTAGTTAAAAAACTGAATTTTTCATAAAACTTAATTTTACCGCTTCTGTGAATGGAATTTCAAAAATCCGAGAGACACGGTTGATGTCAGTAAGTAAAATGTGGTTCAATGAGATGAAAATAATTTTTGGTGAATAGTAACTTTTTACTTTTATTTACCACGGTTAAAAGTAAATAGGGTAATTAAGGGTAAGAATGATATTAATATTACCCTAACACATGTCCTAATTCTATTGGACAAGTGTATCTCGACCAAAAACAACCTTAAGTGTAAAATATTATCATTTAGGCCCACTTGGATTAGATTAGGACATTTATTATTATTTAATTCAAAGAAGAGTTAAAAGAGTTAAAATCAAAGTTTATTCACTAAAACATTTTTAATATGGGGTTCTACATAAGATAAATTAGACTATAAATATTCATTAGAAAGATAAAACGATTTCCTACATAATGATATTTTATTTATAATTATTAGACTTTAAATAAATTAATTTATTTATGACACAACGATGATGCAATAATTACCCTTTTAAGGAAATATTAACATAATTGATGTTATAAATACTCAAATGAATGTAATTTGAGACTTTTTATGAATTCCACTAATTTTCTAGGTTACTATGATATATTAGTGTTGCTTTAATCAACTTGGTTCGAACATATAATTCTGTTATGACTTTCACAAAAATCATATATCAAATAGTGTGAAAATTGACACAAAATAGTTTTTAAATCAAATATTATATTATTAATTGTTATTTTATTCCTAAAAATCTAAGGTTCGGCCAAATGACTTAGATAAGGATATATATATTAATAATAAACAATTTGGGGTTCGTTTGGCATGTTATAGTAAGTGTATTAACCATATAGTGAAAGAAAACAAAAAGACACGGTAAAAGTTAAATTATTTAACTTAGAGTTAAATCTAATTGATAAGGTTAAAATAATAACCTAAACTTCTCTAAATCATATTTGTTGATAGGATTTTGACCCATCCCCACTCTATCTTCGAAATAAGACCCTTTGGAACCATTATAAACCGATTTTTACTTTAATATAAAATAATATTTTGAGATATTCCTAAGGTGCCCCTCTCCTCCCTTATAAAAGGACACCTCCTCCCCCTCCTCCTCACACCAATTTGAGCACCCAAGCTCGGCCAACCCCTGACAAAATCTCTTCTCCACTTCCCTAGAAACATCCTAGTGGTTCTGGTCTTCCTCAAAGACCAATTTTAGTGCCCTAAGAGGAGGTCTCAAAGAGGCGCTTCAAAGAAGAGGTAATTACCGTTACCAATTCTTTCATCTTTATTTCTTCTTCCACTTCTTCTTCTTAGGTTGTTTCATTATGAAGTAATAACATCCGTATCACTAATATAATGATATGTTATTATAAGTATGAAACAACCCTATTTCACCATCTATCCATCCTACGGAAAAAGAAATCACCGCGCGTGCGTACGTACGGAATACCGTCTCCACGCCGTGGTGTAATCTATTTTCCACCACCACCTTACATGGATGGGTATAATGGTGTAAAGAATAACTATACATAGTTATTACAACATAATATTGATTCTGATATATTGTATAATCCAATCCAATTCAGTTCAATATTTATGGAAATGATATCATCGCTCGTGCGTACGTACGGACTACCGTCTCCACGACGCGATGAGATTCATTCTCCATGTTAACCATTTAAGAATGATTATAAAGTATATATAAGAAATAATAATGAAATATATGACATTATAAAGTTACTGGATTTATGTATATATATATATATGTATGTCATCTACTTACTTCCATTTCAAGACAATAAGGAAAGTAAAACAGCGTTCATGCGTACGTACGGACAACCGTCTCCATGAACGATGTTTTTCATTTTATTTATCTATCTATTATATATATATATATACTGAATATATATGATATATAAATCATATTTTATATTCTGTAAGTATGTAGATCATGATATAAGTAATAATGATGTCAAGAACAACAAGTCAAAACACCTACGATAAATGAAACGATTTTACCCAAAATTCTTCTTTAACATGGAATTTACAAAAGAGCGGGTAATATAATGTCATAAGTGAACCATATATGATATCATAACAATGCATATGATTCTGGAATAAGTCAATAACATGATTTAAATCATTATACAGGAGGTTCGGACACTTACAAAGCAAGTCGGACATAAGGTAAGGGAAATATCACAATCTCATTTTTATCCGAGATTGTTTATTCGTAAGTATTTACTGGGGTGTATTTTATCATCCACATCCATGTTTCATCAATATGTAATATTATTTCCATCCACCTACAATTGTTTAAATCCATTTTTACCCTTCGGCGAGTTTTTAGTAAAAGAATTGAAAGGAATCTTTTGTCGTTTTTCGTACGAGGTACTTTTTGACTTTTCCGAAAAAAGTATGAACAATGTTTTTTTAACTTATACGGCATGAATGGATTTCTAAAACATTATTTCCAAGAAGTTTCCATTACAAGTTTTTAAGTTTATTTTTAATCAACTTCTTTTATTTTAAAGTTGTATGACATGTTATGAAAGGAAAAATGTTTTTGAAGAAGAAAGGATATTTTCCTCAAGAATTCAATTCAAGTATGTTATCAAAATTATTTTCCATCTAAGATAATAAAGGGTTCTGTTTCTATCAATGATTTGACTATGTTGTGATGGAATTATGTTTATGAATTCCTTTATCTTATATGAATTGATTTATGATGTCATGATGTTTCAAGAATCCCATTTTTGTTATATGTGTTATGCGATGATGTATGTTTTATGATTATGTGGAACACATAAGAAAGGATTCATTATAAGATGGGTGGGACCTATATCTCCCTCCAATGCATTGGGTAATGATTTTATATCTCATGATATAGACAGGGCTGGAACGGTAGGTTATACCGGTTCAGTGAAACAGGACTGAAACGAGGGTTACTCGATTCAGAAAGGGACTTTGTCCACTAAGATAGTCTTGGCAATGAGTCATGACTAACAAGAAATGATTTTCCATGATTATGTGTGCATGCCACAAAGTTTCAAGTTTCATGTTATGATTATGGTGATCTCATTTTCACTTCTATGATTTGTTCCATGTTAAGATATTATGATCTCTTTTGCAGGTTATGATTTTCAAAAAGATATGATATGATTTTTATTTCTTTTGTATACCCTTACTGAGCATTTGAGCTCACCCTTTTATGTTTTCTTTTCCCCAGGATATAAAGAAAGGTTTTAGGTAAAAAAAGGAAGATCTTTATGGGATATTTTTAAGATCTTTCACCACGATTAGAAGATTATATTCCGAGTTTCCAAAGACACTAAACTATTACGATCCTTGTGTGTGTGTTTTTGTTATGTACTAAGTATTCCGCAAAAGTAATGTAATGTCAATGTACGTCAAGATACGGGTCTCTACAGTTTGTATCAGAGGAAAGGTTTAGTCAACCTTTGGAAACTAGGATGCGAAAACGTTAGTGAGATCCCTAGAGATATTTCTAAGGTATGTCTAGGGATGTCTCTAAGGTTAAGTATACGTATAGGTTATAGTCCTAGAATTTCTCTAACGATCTTAGAAGTTAACCTAAGATGTTAGATATTGAGGGTACTACCCCTTTATTATGTTGTTTTCCCTAGCATGATTTTTGCCTCTCACACTATTCTTTTGGGGTTTTAGACGATGGCTGGAACCCGAAGGAACCGTGTTGATCAATGCAATGGACAATGCAATGATTGTCCCCCTGAGCAACCAAACGATATGGGAGATGGAATGCAAAATCTTGTAGCCATGCTCACACAACTTTCTCAAGCTATGAATCATGCAAGACTTCCAAACGAGCAAAGGAAGGAGCAACATTCTGTTGAATCCTTCATGAGGCAGCGTCCGCCTTCTTTCAGTGGGTCTACTGATCCATTAGTTGCTGAAAAATGGATTAGTACTACTGAAAAGATATTTTCAGTTCTTCAATGTTCTGAACATGATAAAGTCATCTTAGCAGTATATCGTTTGGAAGGTGAAGCTGATCAATGGTGGAATCTTATCAAGAATACGAGACAAAGAGATGAAATTGATTCCATGGAATGGGACGAGTTCAAGAACTTGTTTTTCAGTAAGTACTTCCCTCGTATTCTTCGAACGAAGATGGAAAAGGAGTTTCTTGAGCTGAAGCAGAAGGATGAGGAATCTGTTGGTATATACGAAGCAAATTTTACAAGACTTGCAAGTTATGCATCTGGCATTATCATCCAACCTGAAAGTAAAGTTGATCGATTTTTCAGTGGCTTAAAACCAAGCCTTCGAAGGGCATTAGCTATAAGAGACTTCAGTAGCTATGAAGAAATTGTGCGTTGTGCTATCAAGGTAGAAATGGAAGTTGGTTTTACATATCCATCTCATGGTTTTGAAAAGAAACGAAAGATGGAGTTCAAGGAGAAATCTCAAAATAATGGTGAAAAGAAGATGAATGTTTCCTTATGCACAAAGTGTGGAAGGAAGCATGGTGGAGATTGTCTTAAAGGGACTAGAAAATGTTTTAAGTGTGGAAAAGAAGGTCATCGAGTAGCTGAGTGTCGAAGTAATGGAAAAAGGGTTTCTAATGATGTGAACAAAGAAAACACTGCAGAGAACGCACCACCAACACTTCAATGTTTCAAGTGTAAGGAGATGGGACATTATGCCAATAAATGCCCTAATCCAAGGGTTAGTGACGATCAACATGAGCAACCACTTAAGGCAAAGGAAAAAGGGAAGTCACATGCGATCTCTATTGGCAATGTTGAATATGACAATGATGTGGTGGAATGATTAAGTGTTTATGTAATGGGATTCCAAAATAATGTTGTATCATGTAGTATTGGAATATTTATGTATTTGTCTAATGTGGTATTCAAAGTAATTGAGATATTATGCGCATAATGAAGGGAAAACGAGAAAATGAAATGTTTAACAGTATTCATGAGCTCATGATTGATATAAGGACTAAGTGATATCATGGTTTGAGTATATAGAATTTTGAGGATTTTGGTATGTGGAAAGTGTTAACTTTTAACTGCATTCAAGTTTTCACTAAGGTTCAATGGGTATTCAAGAGAGTACAAGATTAAGGCCTTTGAATGTTTGGAATGTGTCCAACAAGATATATCTTATGATATATGGGGATCAACGATGGTATTAAATCTCTGGTAATCGTTTTCACTATGTTATGAGAATGGACTGCAATATTATGGATAGGACTAAAGATTGGAATGGATTATGTTGGACATAAGTTAGTATTGTTTAAGGATAGAAGTTTTTTCGATATAATGGGATGTTATAGTAATATAGTTTTAGAAAAAGGACAACCTGCAGGACGGGCGACATCCCATCGCTTCGGACAAGGCTGTGGGAATCGAACCCACAACCGATGTGCGACTGTCCTTTATCGCCTACCACTGGCCTACAGGAAGTCCCTGTTTAGTAGAAACTAGTTTTATTATATTAAGCAGTATGATATATGAAGTATAAGTCCATTTTAGGAACTATATATGATTAATCTCACTATAGATCGACTTATGTATATAATTTTTGCTAACCTTTTGTTTGAGACAGATGGAATGACCCGTCATTCTATCACATGATCTGCTAACACTTCACGAATAACAAATTCAACTTCATTTATTTAAGAGATGAAGTGGAAATTGTTATAGGCACGAACAATAGTGAGATTGTACCAAAATAAAGAAAGTATTTATTCCAATTCAAATTTTCAACTTTAGGGAAATGATCTTGAAAACCAAAAATGTTGTCCTAGTGATCTTATACCTGATGAATCGGATGGTACCTTAGATCGTCACAAATTTATGGATTTGTGATTATTGGCTTTTCCATAGCCATGTTCTCTACCACTCTCCATCAGAACATGATGGTTAGATTTCTCTTCCATATCCATATTTTCACCTATGTGGAAACCCAATGATTAGTTTATTTGGGTAACCGTTACGTTTCATAATTTTGTTTTTAAAGATTGGTTTTGATATTCCTTTTTACGATGTGGGTTTCTATTAAAGAAACTTTCAAATAGTAAACCATTTATAACCACGACGAATTTCGAGGGCGAAATTCATTTTAAGGGGGGTAGAATGTAACAGCCCAAGATTTTATAAAAAATATTCTTTTTAATTTTATTAATGTCTTGTGTTGTACGCTACACCAAAAGGAGCTTGCACAACACACATCCTTGACTTGCCTTTCATTACACGCAATCGCGACCTTCCTCGATAGCATGTGTAATACGCAATACCGAGTTTCACTAAACAACGATATGCTATTAAAATATTATTAAAACTAGCCGGTATGAATAGTAATAACCACTTTTTAAAATTCTGTATATCTTATTTTTCAAAATTAACTTCATTTTTGGATTCGGAGTATCGAATTTAGCCTAAGGTGAAATTTTGGTACATTTCGGATAACTTTCATATTCTGATGACAAGTGAAAATTACTAAAAACAACTTTTTTTAATCGAAATAATTAATAGTGATAAATTATTAATTGGAGTAGTTTTAAAGTATATTTAGAATATATTTTTACAATTTAATACAATATTGTTCATTGGATGTAATTGCACATTTAAACCAGACATAAACAAGTGTCAATCTTTTGATAGATATTGTTTCTTAAAAACACGCTATTTGTTTTAACAGCGGGATTTAATTATAAAATTAATTAATGCAACTTCTATGTTATGAATTTGGTAAAATAGACTTCATTTTTGAATTCGGAATATGAAATATAGCTTAGGATGAAATTTTGGCATTTTTCTGAAAACCTTCATTTTTTGATGAATAGTGAAACTACTAAGTGGTAGTTAAAAAACTGAATTTTTCATAAAACATAATTTTACCGCTTCTGTGAATGGAATTTCAAAAATCCGAGAGACACGGTTGATGTCAGTAAGTAAAATGTGGTTCAATGAGATGAAAATAATTTTTGGTGAATAGTAACTTTTTACTTTTATTTACCACGGTTAAAAGTAAATAGGGTAATTAAGGGTAAGAATGATATTAATATTACCCTAACACATGTCCTAATTCTATTGGACAAGTGTATCTCGACCAAAAACAACCTTAAGTGTAAAATATTATCATTTAGGCCCACTTGGATTAGATTAGGACATTTATTATTATTTAATTCAAAGAAGAGTTAAAAGAGTTAAAATCAAAGTTTATTCACTAAAACATTTTTAATATGGGGTTATACATAAGATAAATTAGACTATAAATATTCATTAGAAAGCTAAAAAGATTTCCTACATAATTATATTTTATTTATAATTATTAGACTTTAAATAAATTAATTTATTTATGACACAACGATGATGCAGTAATTACCCTTTTAAGGAAATATTAATATAATTAATGTTATAAATACTCAAATGAATGTAATTTGAGACTTTTTATGAATTCCACTAATTTTCTAGGTTACTATGATATATTAGTGTTGATTTAATCAACTTGGTTCGAACATATAATTCTGTTATGACTTTCACAAAAATCATATATCAAATAGTGTGAAAATTGACACAAAATAGTTTTTAAATCAAATATTATATTATTAATTGTTATTTTATTCCTAAAAATCTAAGGTTCGGCCAAATGACTTAGATAAGGATATATATATTAATAATAAACAATTTGGGGTTCGTTTGGCATGTTATAGTATGTGTATTAACCATATAGTGAAAGAAAACAAAAAGACACGGTAAAAGTTAAATTATTTAACTTAGAGTTAAATCTAATTGATAAGGTTAAAATAATAACCTAAACTTCTCTAAATCCTATTGGTTGATAGGCTTTCGACCCATCCCCACTTTATCTTCGAAATAAGACCCTTTGGAACCATTATAAACCGATTTTTACTTTAATATAAAATAATATTTTGAGATATTCCTAAGGTGCCCCTCTCCTCCCTTATAAAAGGACACCTCCTCCCCCTCCTCCTCACACCAATTTGAGCACCCAAGCTCGGCCAAACCCTGACAAAATCTCTTATCCAGTTCCCTAGAAACATCCTAGAGGTTCTGGTCTTCCACAAAGACCAATTTTAGTGCCCTAAGAGGAGGTCTCAAAGAGGCGCTTCAAAGAAGAGGTAATTACCGTTACCAATTCTTTCATCTTTATTTATTCTTCCACTTCTTCTTCTTAGGTTGTTTCATTATGAAGTAATAACATCAGTATCACTAATATACTGATATGTTATTATAAGTATGAAACAACCCTATTTCACCATCTATCCATCCTACGGAAAAGGAAATCACCGCGCGTGCGTACGTACGGAATACCGTCTCCACGCCGTGGTGTAATCTATTTTCCACCACCACCTTACATGGATGGGTATAATGGTGTAAAGAATAACTATACATAGTTATTAAAACATAATATTGATTCTTATATATTGTATAATCCAATCCAATTCAGTTCAATATTTATGGAAATGATATCATCGCTCGTGCGTACGTACGGACTACCGTCTCCACGACGCGATGAGATTCATTCTCCATGTTAACCATTTAAGAATGATTATAAAGTATATATAAGAAATAATAATGAAATATATGACATTATAAAGTTACTGGATTTATGTATATATATATATTTGTATGTCATCTACTTACTTCCATTTCAAGACAATAAGGAAAGTAAAACAGCGTTCATGCGTACGTACGGACTACCGTCTCCATGAACGGTGTTTTTCATTTTATTTATCTATCTATTATATATATATATACTGAATATATATGATATATAAATCATATTTTATATTCTGGAAGTAAGTAGATCATGATATAAGTAATAATGATGTCAAGAACAACAAGTCAAAACACCTACGATAAATGAAACGATTTTACCCAAAACGCTTCTTTAACATGGAATTTACAAAATAACGGGTAATATAATGTCATAAGTGAACCATATATGATATAATAACAATGAATATGATTCTGGAATAAGTCAATAACATGATTTAAATCATTATACAGGAGGTTCGGACACTTACAAAGCAAGTCGGACATAAGGTAAGGGAAATATCACAATCTCATTTTTATCCGAGATTGTTTATTCGTAAGTATTTACTGGGGTGTATTTTATCATCCACATCCATGTTTCATCAATATGTAATATTATTTCCATCCACCTACAATTGTTTAAATCCATTTTTACCCTTCGGCGAGTTTTTAGTAAAAGAATTGAAAGGAATCTTTTGTCGTTTTTCGTACGAGGTACTTTTTGACTTTTCCGACAAAAGTACGAACAATGTTTTTTTTAACTTATACGGCATGAATGGATTTCTAAAACATTATTTCCAAGAAGTTTCCATTACAAGTTTTTAAGTTTATTTTTAATCAACTTCTTTTATTTTAAAGTTGTATGACATGTTATGAAAGGAAAAATGTTTTTGAAGAAGAAAGGATATTTTCCTCAAGAATTCAATTCAAGTATGTTATCAAAATTATTTTCCATCTAAGATAATAAAGGGTTCTGTTTCTATCAATGATTTGACTATGTTGTGATGGAATTATGTTTATGAATTCCTTTATCTTATATGAATTGATTTATGATGTCATGATGTTTCAAGAATCCCATTTTTGTTATATGTGTTATGCGATGATGTATGTTTTATGATTATGTGGCACACATAAGAAAGGATTCATTATAAGATGGGTGGGACCTATATCTCCCTCCAATGCATTGGGTAATGATTTTATATCTCATGAGATAGACAGGGCTGGAACGGTAGGTTATACCGGTTCAGTGAAACAGGACTGAAACGAGGGTTACTCGATTCAGAAAGGGACTTTGTCCACTAAGATAGTCTTGGCAATGAGTCATGACTAACAAGAAATGATTTTCCATGATTATGTGTGCATGCCACAAAGTTTCAAGTTTTATGTTATGATTATGGTGATCTCATTTTCACTTCTATGATTTGTTCCATGTTAAGATATTATGATCTCTTTTGCAGGTTATGATTTTCAAAAAGATATGATATGATTTTTATTTCTTTTGTATACCCTTACTGAGCATTTGAGCTCACCCTTTTATGTTTTCTTTTCCCCAGGATATAAAGAAAGGTTTTAGGTAAAAAAAAGGAATATCTTTATGGGAGATTTTGAAGATCTTTCACCACGATTAGAAGATTATATTCCGAGTTTCCAAAGACACTAAACTATTACGATCCTTGTGTGTGTGTTTTTGTTATGTACTAAGTATTCCGCAAAAGTAATGTAATGTCAATGTACGTCAAGATACGGGTCTCTACATCCATCTCCACTCCAAATCCATTAAACATGTATTCCTCTAAATCTTACCTATCAGGAGTATCTCTATGGAGTTTCTACAGTTGTAATTTGTTCCTCAAAATGCTTACAAAGCTACACCACATGGTAAGAGTTCTCAATCATCCCACTTCCCTTCCAGTGAAAATATATTTGTTATAATACCATTTTAAATAATAATATATATATTCCCATTATTATAATTCCACAGTATTGTAAGGTATTAGATTTCATAAAACATTTTCTTTTAATTTTATTATTCATGGTGGAGTCAAGATGGTGTTAGGATTATTTTTCTCTATTTCTTTTATGTTCAATTCATATGATCACATATTTGGATTAGTGGTTAGATAACATAATCATTTGTTTTTCATGCAGCAGGTAAGTTTATCAGGTAGTTTGTTGGAAAGGATAGATTTTTTTTATTATAAGTAGGTTGGTCATGTTGTTAATAAGGATGTTCAATGGTTTGCCCCCATGGAATATTGGATTGGCTTAATGGATGGATCAATTTTGTGAATCTTGTACAAGACCAGATTAACTGTGTGATTCAGATAAATGGATGGATAGATTAATTTAATTGGATAGATGGCTATTTTTTCAATGTGATTTATCTATATAGATAAATTAGATACAAGAACCAACTATGTGGTTAGATTGGTTATGTGAATCGACTATGTGGATTGATCGTCAACGTAAATCAACTATGTGATCAATCAACTATGTTAAATAGATAAGTAACTAAATCATATATGTGAAAATGGTAACTTTTATATTTTATCTATATGGAGAATTTGTCAATATTGTAGTGGGAGAATGTGGTTTTTCATCAAAAACATGAAAACAACCATGCATGTCTTTTGGTGTTGTGAAATTAAGGGTTTTAAAAGTCGATTTTGTTGTGGATAATTATATCATCATATTTCTATGATGACTGAGGTTTTAAATCAGTCCGTCTAGGTATTTTATAATGATATCAACAATAATTTGGAAAATAAAATCTAATTTTTGATCTAAAATCCCCTTGGTTATAGTTCTATTAATTCTAAAGAAAATATATTTCTGTTATTCCTTCTTGCATTTTTCTCTTAAAACTGGAGGTCCTAAAGCCCTTCCCTTGGTGTTATGGAATACTACTATTATAGATTCATGTTTCTTCAAGTAGAAATATCATATGGTACTCAACCATTATTTTAGTGCAGTCATTCACATGCCTTTTATTTCTTCAAGGTAGAGAATCTCTTATTTATAACATTTGTGTATCATGTGGGAGGGAATTAATTTTGTTACAATTTGGGAATCTAGTTTCATCCAACTAGATAAATATAAATTAATCAGTTATATTGAATCAATGTTAATGTAAGGGTTCTCATGTTTTAATAACGTTTATATTAATTGTAATGTCGTGGATTGATGGGATTCATTCAAAACTAAAAAAACACAGCTATTTGGATCCTTTTCATATGATGTGGATATTTTGATATGTACATGATTTGATGGTATGAGATCTATCAATGATATATGTGATGTTCAGGTTGTCTTCAGATAATATATGATATGACCATACTATGGGGAGATGGACCAAGTTTCTTCGAGCATGATGTGATAGGAACATGCTATTCAATTATGGCCCAAGTGTCTTCTGAAGACATGTGATATGACCATGTTGTAGGGAAGATTATGGGGGGGGGGGTGCATAGTTAGAATAAGTAATGATGTTTATTTACTTTATGTTCATGATACCATACTAGTTTTTTTGTGTGATTGGTTTTTATGTGATGGACCATGGGTCTTAGATTGAGATTTGACATGACTGTGTTGTGGGAAAGTGGTATATTTAATAAGAAAAATATGGAAGGGATATGATGTACGTCGTTTGGGTGAGAAATTTAAATAAAATGGGAATGTATTATAGGGTAACATTTATCGGTTTAATAACTATAAGGTTGTTAAACATTTCTTGAGTTATTTTTTTAGAATTCCTAAATGAGATTGGTGTGGAAAGTTGATAGGTTTAAAATATTTTGGTTCTATTTTTTTCTCAAGGGTTCATTAGAATGCTTCATTAAAATATTCGTGAGAGAATTTTTTTCGTACTAAGAATATATATATTCTCATTATTTGTATATTAATCATATATTCAGGTTTATTTGAGGAAAATGTGGACCTTGATGGACATCACTATCTCTGGGCATTGTATAACTGTTCTGTCTCTACATTATATTTTATTTTCAAAATTTATTATCATGTTTTTTAATATAATTTTTGATTATAAATTCATTATGGGATGGATTTGTTTTCTTTTTTATTATGTCATATATTTTCTTGTTGTATATTCAACTAATCTATTGATATTGTTTACTAAAAGAGGTAATTCATCCCATGTTATGATATTTTATTACCCTTGGTTATAGTCCCCAGATTAGCGCCTAATAATAGTAGGAAATAATGGTTTGTATATCTCTCACATCGTTGTAGTATATTTTGTTGGAGTGGGTCATGAAAGAGTGGTAACATAGGTGATGGTTTATGGATTTGATGGCTTTTAGATGTAAGAACAATGATGATTCCATGGTGTGGTATGGATACTATTTCAGAAAACCTAGGTGCATGACAAAATATAGGGAGACTGACTAGGATATGGGAATTTATGGCCCCTATGATCTAGTGGATTGAATCCAATCTTATAAAATTACCAAGTGAGGTATACCTTTTTGTATAATTAATACCTAAGGTAGGTTTATAAAACATTATGACTTTAATTATTGTTTTCATTGGGTGGTTTTTATTCTCAGCATGTTGAAATATGTTAAATTTAATTAAATAAATTATAATAAAATTCATAATATAAATCATAAGAACTGATTAATTCCCTATTAGAAATGGGATCTAGTCATCTTCCTCATGTATCGTAGGATGTAAAGGTTCAACAAAATGATTTGATTAATGTTTGAATGGTCTATTTGGTTAAGTAATCTGACTAGTGGAAATAGATATTTTGAACCATTTGGTATTATGATTTGGGGATGTATGCAGGAACTAATTTTAATTTGGGGAAAGGTATATGGTTAAAGGTGATCAAAACCTATTCCAAATTTATCCAGGAACTATTTGAGTGTTGAGTCCCTTTTTTCAATCAGGTGGTAGGATATGTGCATCAGTGGTAGGTGATTTATCTAGGTGATCAAAAGGATCTAGATATTTCATGGGATGACCTTAAGAACGTGTTCATTGTGGAGTTTTGTTCATCAACCATGCAATATGTGATGTGGTAAAAGCTTATCTCTATTCACCAGGGGACAATGTCAGTGAAGGATATGGGGATCAAGTTCATAGGCATATTTCATTTTACATGGATATTTATCCGAATGCGGTGTTTCATGAGACATTCATTAAAGAGGCACTCTGTCCTTATATCCATTATGTAGTTAATCATTTTACATTTCCAAAATATCATGAGGTTAAAAATAATTCCTATATGCCTAAGAACACACAATCACAAAAATGTTTACCAAGAGAGGAGAGTCAGTAGCGTTCCTTAAAGAGTAGAGTTTTTTGAAGTTGTTATCTAGTGTCTGCGCTGTTGAGCTTTTGAATGATATGGAGTCGACCTCAGTAGAATCCTTCCCAAAATACTAGGGCATGTTGTTTCCATTCTTTTCATTTAGAGTTTTGTCAAGTGGTCATTGTTTGTGGGTTTTGTGGCCATCATCCAAACTAGTGACCAGTGTTTCATTTATTTCAGTCCTGTGGAGGTGGTCGAGTTCAATCCAAGACTTAGTAACTAATTATAATAATTTCATTTCAGTATCAGGGTTATGAACTAGAAATATCATATTGGATAAGTGTAATGCCCCGACCCTAGATACCCATAGTCAGTGCATTATTACATAACATTGGCATGATCATAAAGGATCAAGTCTCGAAAGACCGATTAGTTTAGTAGTCTTGGAAACAGTAGATATATACATAAGTCTTACATTACATCATAAGGTAAAAAAAACTACAACAACATCTTTTCTTCATATCCCCTCATACTATCCCTGTAGGTCATTCCTAAATTACTTCTTCATAATCCTGGGAAAAAATAAACCATTGAAAGGGGTGAGCTCAGATGCTCAGTAAGGACAACATTATAGCAGAAGCTTTCATAGATAAGCATAAACACTCTAGGCAGTTTATAACTAAAACGAAAGCCTTTTAAACTAGAACTTCATCATAAAATGGAAATGATAAAATAAAATAATTCCATTTACTTACTCACATGGATATTCTACTAATCGAATGATCACATGCAATATCAATAACCACTTTCATAATGATGGAATGCATAATGCCAGACTATCATAACCACATAGCCAAGGCCTCATGCCAAGACTACAAATAAGATTTTTCCAAGGCCTTGTGCCAAGACACTATTTTGTCTCATGAGACCTACCGATGCATTGAGGAGCTATAGCAGGCTCCACCTGTCACCTATTAATTCCAATGCATTCCTCATATGAAAAGGTTTGAAACATAACATAAACATTCGTATTCAAACTAGCATACGAAATGTCAATACTTTATTCAAAAACTATGAATGGTATAAAAATAGCACATCCACAGTCAAACATAACTCATTTGATACAATATGTAAGATTCTATTGTATCATATTAACCTCAATCTAAAATAATGAAGGATATTGACATAGATGAAAATTATCATCAAAAATATTTGAGAGAAATATCCCCCTTTTTTCTTGAAATCATTTAAAGTCGCACTATTTGTCAAGAAGCTATTTAAAAATAGATTTTTGAATCAAACTGTCCCATACCACTTTGAAACTTTTAAAAGGAGTTTTAATTTTAAAACATTAATGTCCATATAAATAAATCCTTAAAACCATTTATTTAAAACATGGACATTAATGAGCAAGATTTAGAAGAAATAGTCTTTAAATCATTTAAAAATGGTATTTTAGTTAGAGTTTCTAACCAAAAGAGAGACACTTGAGTACAAATAATTGAGGTAATAAAAACATTGTAATATCACGAGAATAAAAGAATTCATGATATACTATGTCAAGGTACATTATATACACCACATAAAAGTGATTTGGTGTATAACAACAGAGAATTCTCAACGGAATGTATATTGAGATGAAATCTCTCAAAAAGGTTGTATCCTTAGGTTAAGGATAAATCAACAACATAATTATGTGTGACAAATATAAATAAACTAAATATTATTGGATATTCAGTGTAAAACATTCAAATGACATTCACACATATTCTTGTAAAAACAACACCAACGAATTGGATGTTTAACTCAACAAATGGAGAATGAGTTAAAATTGCTCTTATCAAATTCATATCAATTACTTGAGAATTATCAATGGAGTGATAATGTGTATCAAAAGTATATCCACAAAATAGGGGAGTGGAAATTATGACATAAGCAAATGAATAGTTATTCCACACATATTCTCTGAGTAAAATAATCAATGAAGTTTGCGTAAAGCCAAATAAATGGAAATTGAAATTTCGAATTCCCTTATCGATTAGGTAACATACGAAACAAACTCCCATGAAATAAGGATAATAAAATGAAGATTTAAATAACCATAAATTAAATTATATTACACAATGAATACAATCATGGGCAGTACACATACACCACATGCAATAATTAAGTGGTGAACAATGGAATTCTCACGAAATTAAGAGTGACTTAAGAAACCCCTTACCACGTTGTAATCAACTGAGTCGTATGAAAAAAAGTTAAAAACCACCAAATTATTTAAATAATAACATTAATATAAAGATAATCATGATAATATATATCAAATAGGAGTACACAATACACCACTTTCAATAATTTAGTGGCGAACAATGGAAATCTCATGGAATTGAAAGTGAGATAAGAAAATCCCTTACCTTGTACTTTTCCTTGGTTGGGGGTAGGTTAACCTCCTGTATAATGTTGAAATAATTGTTTCTAAATTATTCACGAATCATATACATTAATATTATATCATATATGATCTTTTAACATTTCTTTGTTAATAATATCTTAGAATTATCATCGTTTCGGGTGTTAACTTACTCGTTTTTTTATATGTTTTGTTACATAAGCCATGTTTTTCATGGATAGGTTGTATCTTATTCATATCCAAAATGATATAATGTTCTTAAACATTATTTTTAAATCATCAAACGATAATTATACTTGAATGGATATGATGGAGAATGAATCACATCGCGTTCGTGGAGACGTTAGTCCGTACGTACGCACGAGCGACAATATCATTCTTTTGATATTAAAATAATATATAATTGGATGGTATATCATATATACAGAATCATTGTCATATTAAATTTATTATTTAAATGAGTTACACATCATTATTATATCCAGCAAAATAATAATATATTGAATAATAATTACACCACGACGTGGAGACGGTAAGCCGTACGTACGCACGTTTGGTGACATGTTATTCAAAGTGTGGATAGAATACTGAATATGGCTGTACCATATTTATAATAACTTCACAGTACATATAAGATATTGGAGTTATTATTTTATAATGGAAATAACAAAGAATGAATAAGTGGAAGATGAAAGGAACTTGAAAAGGGGTGGTAAAAACATTACCTCCTCTTCGGGTTCTTCCTTTTAATTTGATCAAAAGGGCTCTTTGGTTGGCTTTCTAATCAAACTAAGGCCTCTAGGTTGTAGTGAGGGAAGTTTAGAGAGTATTTGGGAAGGGTATGGCCGAACCAAAATGCTTTGAAGGTGTGAAGAAATGAGAAGGAAGAGTGCCCTTTTATAAGAGGGGTGAGGGGCACCCTTGGAAAAGCTAGAAATATTAATTGATAATAAATTCATATTCGGTTCTAATGGCTCCAAAGTTTATTATTAAAAGTTTAAGGTGGGGATAGGTCGAAAACCATTAAACCAATAGAATTTAGACATGTTTGGGTTACTATATTAACCTTATCGTTTAGTTTTAACTCTTAGTTAACTAGTTTGACATTTACCATGTCACTTTGTATTTTTATATTATATAGTTAATAAACATACTATATACATCCAAGCGACACCCAAGTGGTTCATTAATGATATACCTATCATGATATAAGTCTCTTGGCAGAACCTTAGATTTTTAGAAATTTAATATCAATTAATAATATAATATTTGTTTTAAAAACTCTTTTATGTCAATTTTGACACTATTCAATAGTTGATTTTTGTGAAACTCATAACAGAATGATTACTTCGAACAATGTTAATTAAATAAATCCTAATATGTCATATTATCCTAGAAAATTAGTTTAATTTATTAAAAGTCTTAAATTATAATTATTTGGGTATTTATGATATAAATTATATTAATTTTTCACCATTATTGTAATTACAACATCATCATTGTGTCATAAATATATTAAATTATTTAATGTTTAAAAATTATAAATAAAATATAATTATGTAGGAAATATTATTTTATTTCTAATGAATATTTACAATCGAATTTATCTTATGTATAACCCAATATTAAAAATGTTTTAGTAAATAAACTTTGATTTTAACTCTTTTAACTCTTCTTTGAATTAAATAATAATAAATGTCCTAATCTAATCCAAGTGGATCTCAATGATAATATTTTATTCCTAAGGTTGTTTTTGGTCGAGATACACTTGTCCAATAGAATTAGGACATGTGTTAGGGTAATATTAATATCATTTTTACCCATAATTACCCTATTTACTTTTAACCATGGTAAATAAAAGTAAAAAGTTACTATTCCCCGAAAATTATTTTCATCACATTGAACCACATTTTACTTCTTGATATTAACCGTGTCTCTCGGATTTTTGAAATTCCATTCATAGAAGCGGTAAAATTATGTTTTATGAAAAATTCAGTTTTTTAACTACCACTTAGTAGTTTCAATATTCATCAAAAATTGAAGTTTTTCAGAACAATGCCAAAATTTCACCCTAAGCTATAATTGATATTCCGAATTCAAAAATGATGTCTATTTTACAAAATTCCAAACATATAAGTTGTATTAATTAATTTTATATTTAATTCCCGTAGTTACAAAAAATAACGTGTTTTTAAGAAACAATATATATCAAAAGATTGATAATTGTTTAGGTCCAATTTCAAAGTGAAATTAATTATAATGAACACCATTGGATAAAATGGTAAAAATATATTCTAATTATAATTTAAAACCACTCAATAATATAATTTATCACTATAAAATATTTTTATTTAAAAAGTTGTTTTTATTTAAATTTAGTAATTTTCACTATTCATCAAAATATAAGTGTTATCCGAAAAGTTCCAAAATTTCACCCTAGGATAAATTCGATACTCCGAATACAAAAATTAAGTCCATTTTGAGAGATAGAATTTAAAAAATTTCAAAAATTAGGTATTACTATTCATAATGGCTAGTTTGATTGGTTGTGGTGTGTTCGAATCTCGAAGTTGCGTACAATGCACGCCATTGCATTATTCGAAGGGAAACGTACCGTGGAAGATTGGGGTGTTACATTCTCCCCTCCTTAAATAAATTACGTCCTCGCAATTTTTAAAATTGTTCTTGGGAATATAATGGAATGTCCCAAAACAGAAAAAGAGTCAATAAAACTATCACTTTAAAAGAAAGAAAGAGAGGTATAAAGGTCAATAAAGAAAACCCATACTCGGATTCCATGTAGGAAAACAAGGATATGGATGATAAAATGAGTGTCAAATTCTGATGGGGAGGGATAGAAATCATGATCAGGAGAAAGTTAACAATAAGAAAAACACAAACTTGTGTTGGGACAAACGACCATTAGTCTCCTAGTAGGAAAGAAAACAGATAACATTTTTTTTTGTTTTAAGTAACATTACATAAGGATGAGGAATTCATTTATGATATTGACTAAGAACATAAAGATATATAATTACTTTTTATGTAGAGTTTCATTATTTAATAACTTTTTACCACTAACTAATTTTTTTTTGAAAAATGAGTATTCAAGAAGACTTGGTCACAATGGAAGAGCTAGATTAAACTTCTATAGAAATACATGATCCACGTAGGATAAACTATATATTTAACTTGTCTTTAGAGATTAATCAAAAGAAAAATAGTTAGTACAAGATCTAATGATCCCCCAATAAGATATTCCTTGATAGAAATAAACACTAATCTTAATTTCCAAAATTAAACCAACAATACCCCAAAGTTAAATAAATACCATTCAATAATCAATTGTCTATAAAATCCTATAATAAAAATTAATATTGAAAACCAAAACTTATTATGAATGTAGTCTTCCACGTTAAATTGTATCTCCAAATGACATTAATTACTTCCTAAAGTCACATACTTAAAAGTAATTAACCTAATAATTTCAATAAATAACCAAAATCATTATAAATCCACAATAAAAACATAGATAAAAATCCACCATTACTCCTCAAATTAAATCCCATACTCCTCTATTTTCCTTTGGCATATAGTGTTCTCAATATAGAAAACGACTTCCAAAATAACATTTATCACTTAATCAACAAATCATTTTCCTATACTAAGGGTATTAATTTGATAAGACATAAGATCCCAAATCGAATTATTATTGATCAATAAAATCATTTAACTAAAAATAATAGTCACACTAACCAGGGACTTCACATAGTCTAGTGGTAGGCGATAAATCCCAATCACACTTTGGTTGTGGGTTCGATTCCCACAGCTTTGTCTGACACGACGGGTTGTCACACGGTCTACGTGTTGTCCTTTTTCAAATACTATATTTTATAACATTACCAAGATGAGATAAATTCCTCAAAATAACCATAACATAATTTAACCACAAATGTTATCTCATACATTGAATTTTCATCCCAAATTATAATGATTTGTAATTTCCTCAAACCCAATGACCACATAAAACCAAATGGTTATTTATAACTATA
Source organism: Viscum album (assembly GCA_963277665.1). NCBI lineage: Eukaryota > Viridiplantae > Streptophyta > Magnoliopsida > Santalales > Viscaceae > Viscum > Viscum album. The sequence continues at coordinate 838,097,511 of OY728125.1, read as the reverse complement.
TCCAGAAGAGAAAAGATAATTCTTCCATAAATATCATTCTCACATGGCAAACGTTAGGGTTACAAATACAAGAGAAAATTATTCCAAAGTAAACCCATCAACAAGGAGCGCTAATACTTTTTAAACATTTCTCCAACCATTTATTTCCACACAGCTTCTTCTTTGACCAAGAAAATATCCTATAGAATAGGACATTCACTCGGGTAATGGCCAGGTCCCCTACATTTACGGAAAATGACTATAAATGGACTCTTGGGACCATTTTTATCTTCTTCCATATTACTCTTCATTTTTCATCGGCAATTATTCACTTTATGTCCTTCCTTCCCGCACGTAAAGCATTTCTTTGTCCCATTGAGACACTTTCCTGGGTGTCTCCTTCCACATTTCCTGCATGATGGAAATTGATGATTCCTTTCTCCATGGTCTCCACTACTGGAGCTCTTATCATTCATCACCTTTCTCTTCTTTGTTGAGTCCGGTAATCGGTTAATATATAAATTTTTTATCATATTTATGGAAAATTGATTTGGAATAAAGACGATATCTTGTACACCTATAAACATTCCATTTTGTTGCTCATTTCCACCACCATTCCCACCTTGTATATCATTCTCATAGTCACTATTAATTCCTTGGAATCCAGCCATTGACTAAAACCAGAAAGCATTGTGTGAGTAATAGTAGTCATACAATCATTTAGAGATTAACTTGTCACCATATTCTCAATTTGAAACACATTAGGATTAAACAAGGTCATTTACTCTCATCTTATATATATAATACATTAAATCGGTTTGTCAAGAAAATGTAAATTATCCTAAGCATATCCCCCGGGAGTGTCATAACCAAGAGTGCAGCAAGGCCCGTTGTCATGCACCAGTTCCCGTTCTAGTCTAGCTCAAAGTGGTGTTTTCGGGTTTTACCCCTATGTACATTTGTGCCAGAGCCGCCTCTACCTGCTTGTATCCAGACAGGGATGTATTTCTCTAAAAACTCACAAAATCTCTACAGTACCAAAATTCTAGGAAGTTATTCTATAATAATCCTCAAAGTTCATCTTAGGTCTACATGCTCTAATCAGAGTTTATCTAAATATAGCTTCCAAGGTTTGTACTAAAATTCCTCTGATACCAACTGTAACGCCCCTACCCTAGATACCCAGAGTCTGTGCATTATTACATAACATTGGCATGATCACTAAGGATCAAGTCTCGAATGACCGCATTGTTTAGTAGACTTGGAAACACTAGATATATACATAAGTCTTACATTACATCATAAGGTAAAAAAACTACAACAACATCTTGTCTTCATATCCCCTCATACTATCCCTGCAGGTCATTCATAAATTACTTCTTCATAATCCTGGGAAAAAATAAAACATTGAAAGGGGTGAGCTCAGATGCTCTGTAAGGATAACATTATAGCAGAAGCTTTCATAGATAAGCATAAACACTTAAGGCAGTTTATAACATAAAACGAAAGCCTTTTAAACATGAACTTCAGCATAAAATGGAAAAGATAAAATAAAATAATGCCATTTAATTAGTCACATGGAAATTCTACTAGTCTAATGATCACATGCAATATCAATAACCACTTTCATAATGATGGAATGCATAATGCCAGACTATCATAACCACATAGCCAAGGCCTCGTGCCAAGACTACAAATAAGATTTTTCCAAGTCCTTGTGCCAAGACACTAGTTTGTCTCAGGATACCTACCGATGCATCGAGGAGATATAGCGGGCTCCACCCGTCACTTATTAAGTCCAATGCATTCCTCACATGAACAGGTTTGAAACATAACATAAACATTCATATTAAAACTAGCATACAAAATGTCAATACTTTATCCAAAAACTATGAATGGTATAAAAATAGAACATCTACAATCAAACATAACTCATTCTATACAATATGGAAGATTTTATTGTATCATATTAACCTCAATCGAAAATAATGAAGGATATTGACATAGATGAAAATAATCATCAAAATTATTTTGGATAAATATCCCCCTTTTTCTTGAAATCATTTAAAGTCACACTATTTCTCGAGAAGCTATTTAAAATAGATTTTTGAATAAAAGTGTCCCATACCACATTGAAACTTTTAAAAGGAGTTTTAATTTTAAAACTTTAATTTCCATATAAATAAATCCTAAAAACCATTTTTTTTAAAACATGGACATTAATGAGCAAGATTTAGAAGAAATATTCTTTAAAACATTTAAAAATTGTATTTTAGTTAGAGTTTATTACCAAAAGAGAGACACTTGAGTACAAATAATTGAGATAATCAAAACATTGTAATATCATGAGAATAAAGGAATTCATGATATACTATGTCAAAGTACATTATATACACCACATAAAAGTGATTTGGTGTATAACAACAAACAAGTCTCAATGGAATGTAAATTGAGATGAAATCTCTCATAAAGGCTGTATCCTTAGGTTAAGGATAAATCAACAACATAATTATGTGTGAAAAATATAAATAAACTAAATATGATTGGATATTCAGTGTAAAACAATCAAAGTACATTCACACATATTCTTGTAAAAACAACACCAACGAATTGGATGTTTAACTAAACAAATGTAGAATGAGTTAAAATTACTCTTATCAAATTCATATCAATGACTTGAGAATTATCAATGGAGTGATTATGTGTATCAAAAGTATATCCACAAAACAGGGGAGTGGAAATTATGACATAAGAAAATGAATAGTTATTCCACACATAATCTCAGAGTAAAATAATCAATGAAGTTTGCATAAAGCCGAATAAATGGAAATTGAAATTTCGAATTCACTTTTCGATTAGGTAACATACGAAACATACTCCCATGAAATAAGGATCATAAAATGAAGATGAAAATACCCATAAATTAAATTATATTACACAATTAATACAATCATGGGCAGTACAAATACACCACATGCAATAATTAAGTGGTGAACAATGGAATTCTCACGAAATTAAGAGTGAGTTAAGAAACCCCTTACCACGTTGTAATAAACTGAGTCGTATGAACAAAATTTAATAACCACCAAATTATTTACCGAATAAAATGAAAATAAAGAGAATCATGATAATATATATCAAATGGCATTACACAATACACCACTTTCAATAATTTAGTGGCGAACAATGGAAATCTCACGGAATTGAAAGTGATATAAGAAAATCCATTACCTTGTACTTTTCCTTGGTTGGGGGTTGGTTAACCTCCTATATAATGTTGAAATAATTGTTATTAAATTATTCATGAATCATATACATTAATATGATATCATATATGATCTTTTAACATTGATTTGTTAATAATATCTTAGAATTATCGTCGTTTTGGGTGTTAACTTACTCGTTTTCTTTTATATGTTTTGTTACATAAGACATGTTTGTCATGGATAGGTTGTATCTTATTCATATCTAGAATTATATAAAGTTATTAAACATTATTTTTAAATCATCAAATGATAATTATACTTGAATGGATATGATGGAGAATGAATCTCATCGCGTTCGTGGAGACGGTTGTCTGTACGTACGCACGAGGGACAATATCATTCTTTTGATACTAAAATAATATATAATTGGATAGTAGGTAATATTTACAGAATCATTATTATATTATATTTATTATTTAATTGAGTTACACATCATTATTATACCCACCCAAAAAATAATATATTGAATAACAATTACACCACGACGTGGAGACGGTAAGCCGTACGTACGCACGTATGGTGACATGTTATTCAAAGGGTGGATAGAATAATGAATACGGTTGTACCATATTTATAATAACATCATAGTATATATAAGATATTGGAGTTATTAGTTTATAATGGTAATAACAAATAAAGAAGAAGTGGAAGAAGAAAGGAACTTGAAAAGGGGTGGTGAAAACATTACCTCTTCTTCGGGTTCTTCCTTTTGATTTGATCAAAAGGACTCCTTAGGTTGGCTTTCGGATCAAACTAAGGCCTCTAGGTTGTATTGAGGGAAGTTTAGAGAGTATTTGGGAAGAGGTTGGCCGAACAAAAAGGCTATGAAGGTGTGAAGAAATGAGAAGGAAGAGTGCCCTTTTATAAGAGGGGTGAGGGGCACCTTTGGAAAAGCTAGAAATATTAATTTATAATAAATTCATATTAGGTTTCAAATGGCTCAAAAGTTGATTATTCAAAGGTTAAGGTGGGTATAGGTCTAAAACCATTCAACCAATAGAATTTATATAGGTTTGGGTTACTATATTAACCTTATCGTTTAGTTTTAACTCTTAGTTAATTTTTTTGACATTTACCATGTCACTTTGTATTTTTATATTATATAGTTAATAAACATACTATATACATCCAATATACCCCCAAGAGGTCCACTAATGATATACGTATCATGATATAAGTCTCTTGGCCGAACCTTAGATTTTTAGGAATTTAATATCAATTAATAATATAATATTTGATTTAAAAACTCTTTTATGTCAAATTTGACACTATTCAATAGTTTATTTTTGTGAAACTCATAACAGAATGATTACTTCGAAAAAAGTTAATTAAATAGATTATAATATTTAATATTATCCTAGAAAATTAGTTTAATTCATTAAAAGTCTTAAATTATATTTATTTGGGTATTTATAATATCAATTATATTAATGTTTCACTACTATTGTAATTCCTACATCATCATTGTGTCATAAATATATTAAATTATTTAATGTTTAAAAATTATAAATAAAATATAATTATGTAGTAAATCTTATTATCTTTCTAATGAATATTTACAGTCCAATTTATCTTATGTATAACCCTATATTAAAAATGTTTTAGTAAATCAACGTTGATTTTAACTCTTTTAACTCTTCATTAAATTAAATAATAATAAATGTCCTAATCTAATCCAAGTGGACCTAAATGATAATATTTTATTCCTAAGGTTGTTTTCGGTCGAGATACACTTGTCCAATAGAATTAGTACATGTGTTAGGGTAATATTAATATCATATTTACCCTTAATTACTCTATTTAATTTTAACCGTGGTAAATAAAAGTAAAAAGTTACTATTCACCAAAAATTATTTTCATCTCATTGAACCACATTTTACTTCTTGATATTAACCATCTCTCTCGGATTTTCAAAATTCCATTCACAGAAGCAGTAAAATTATGTTTTATGAAGAATTCAGTTTTTTAACTACCACTTAGTAGTTTCACTATTCATAAAAAATTGAACTTTTCAGAACAATGCCAAAATTTCACCCTAAGATATAATTGATATTCCGAATTCAAAAATGATATCTATTTTAAAAAATTCCAAACATATAAGTTGAATTAATTAATTTTATAATTAATTACCGCTGTTACAACAAATAGCGTGTTTTTAAGAAACAATATATATCAAATGATTGCCAATTGTTTAGGTCCAATTTCAAAGTGAAATAAATTATAATGAACACCATTAGATAAAATGGTAAAAATATATTCTAATTATAATTTAAAACCACTAAATAATATAATTTAACACTATAAATTATTTTGATTTAAAAGGTTGTTTTTAATTAAAATTTAGTAATTTTCACTATTCATCAAAATATAAGTGTTATCCGAAAAGTTCCAAAATTTCACCCTAGGATAAATTCGATATTCTTAATCCAAAAATGAAGTCCATTTTGAGAGATAGGATTTATAAAATTTCAAAAATTAGGTATTACTACTCATAACGGCCAGTTTGATTGGTTGTGGTGTGTTAGAATCTCGAAGTCGCGTACAATGCACGCCATTGCATTATTCGAAGGGAAACGTACCATGGAAGCTTGGGGTGTTATAATAAGTTAGATTTTATCCTAATGATGTTCCTTGTGTTAATAGGAATCGACCTAGACATGGTCAAAAATCTTACTTTTAGTAGATAGGTAGAGGATATGGTCATGGTTTGTTGCATGTAGTGGAGGTAGTCGTACCAGATGAGTCGAATATCATTAATGGTGCATCCATCATATCATTACGCACTTTTTTCTCCTTGTTTGGATTTGGAGGATCACCCTCTTTTGTTATATCTTCTCAGAGATATGCTATATGAATATACATAGAAAGGATTTATGTGCCCCTAGTGATGACTATTCTAGTTTGAGTCTTGGCCATCTTGTTTGACGTGTGTCGTCAATAAGGACTAATAATGGGTCCACACCAGTCCTAATGGGACTTTTTATTACTTATGATTCATCCAAACAATTTCTTCCTTGTTATTAACATTTTTTATTCAATGTGAGTTGTAATTAACTCTTTCTGGGGTAGATTAATGTTTTCAGATATTGATGCCCAACATGTGTGTTTTTTTCTATGAGTGGGGTTTTCAAAAGGGCTTCAATTATTGGGAGACTCTTCTATACTTGATGGATTTGTTTTCTATGGAATATATGGATGCTGGGATGGTAGAGGTTCCTAGGTTCATATGGGATATTTTTGGATGATTTTCCTATAGAGGATATGATACTATTCCGACATCATTATGTGGAATTCGGGATAGACTTGTATCCATGTATTTTTTTGAAATTAATTGATCAATATTAGATAAAATACTCTAATATGTTTGTGTAGAGGATTAATATAGAATATATGATGTAGAAGCATTTAATCCCTCCTAGTGTTCTATTGTGGGGTGATCTGATGTTTTTCACCAAGAAGTAAGATAGATGTTTGAGGTTGTGTATTAGATAAAAGATGTTTAATTAGGTGGAGGTAAAGAAACATTACCCTATTATATATACAATAAATCTTTTTGAATAGTTTAATGGGTCTTGTTGGTTCCCTAACTATAATCAACGATCCAAGAATCACTTATTGTGGGTGAACGTGGGAAGTATCTCGAAGACTACCTAAAGATGAAGCTATGATAATTTCATGTTCATGGTCTTGTCATTCAGTATCCTAAAATAACTATATTTGTTCATAAGGGTAGTAAAATATCTGTTCCATGAATCTGTAGAGAAGTTATTATTTTCAATCATCACTGATATATTAATACATTCAAATTTATAAGAGGATCATGCTGATCACCTCAGCTCTTCCGTTTAGGTTCTTCTCCCCCACTAGGTCTATGAAAAGTTCCCAAATATTATGTTTTCAACATGGTAGTTGAAATTCCTTAGGTATGTGGTCTCTTGGAAGGGTGTGGCTATTTAATCATTGATGTTTTAGGTAGCTGCTTCTTGGGTATCACCAATGATCATAAAAGAGGTCCACAATTTTCATAGTCATAAATGATATTATCAGTGGGTTTTTATTGATATATTCTGACATACGACCCCGTTGACAACATTGACCAAGAATGACCATAATTTTCTTGGAATAACCTGTGCTAGGTATAGTTCGATTATCTTAAGGTAATGTTGGTCAATGATTCAATAATTCAGTATATAGGGGAGAGGGTGAAGTTTTAAGTGTTTTGGGTTTCTTTATTTATTGTATTAGGATGTTTATAATAGAGATTTGTGATCTCTAATGGGTCTATGAATATACATCACAATTCGTGTAAATATTCCAACCATGAATTGTTGCTAGAATAATATGTGCTAATGCTAATTTTATGGTGACATTACCTGATTGGGGAATACTTTGTGGACATCGCATATCATCAGAGCGTGAGGTATTTATTTTATCATCCTGACATGAATCTATGGCAGTGTTGGTGGAAGTAGTTTTTTTTAAATATCATGGATTTTACAAATCCTACACCATAGAAAAGGTAATTTTGAGGAATACACATATAGCATAAATTTTTAGAAGGATGTTGCTCAAGAATTTGGTGATACTTATAGAGAAATGGATGAGTTGTAAGCCTTGAAAGAATATTTAAATGTGGATGGTGGTTTGTGATGTTGTTTTCAAATTATAATTTAGTTTTCCTTGTGACAATAATTGCATGAGTCTTAGTGGGGAGTTTAAGAGGTAGAGGTGACCAAACATTATGTTTGACATGCTGATTCCCCAATGGGGTGGTCAGAATATGTCCAGAATTAAATGTTGTTTTAGGATAGTCTATTTTTTTTGAGAATCAATGAATGAGGTAGGCCATAGACTATTTCATAAATCAAATTTAGCTGTAAACCCATGGCTTTAAAAGATGTATCATTCCTTGAAGGAACAATTTTTTTGGCCCAGGATAAAATGTGGGACGGTGGAGTTTGTGGTTAGGTGTTTGGTTTTATCAACGGTGAATGTTAATCACAATGTTCTTGGAGGTTTATTATATACCTTGTATGTTATTGAGTGGAAATGGGGGTGAAATATTGATGAATATTTTAATGGTTTACCCCATGTTTCGGGAGTTTTGGTTTCTCTCTGGGTAGTCATGGATCAGTTGATGATATTTTCCGACTTCCTAGTAGTCAAGTAGTCCAAAACCATTGATTTTTTAAAAAAGGATGTATGTGGATAATGAGGTGTGATTTCCTAAAGTATTGAATTCCATTTCATCAGAAAAGGATTAATGTTTTACATCATTAGTCTTGGAGGTATTTCAATATGTTTTTTCAATTAGTTACACCTTATCACCGATTCCCACCCTCAAATAAAAAAACAAAAAGATATGAATATCTTGAGGATAGAGATTATATTGATAGAATTTATCTAGAAATTCAATGGATAATTTTTAAGGAAAATTCCTTTGGGATTGTTTTCATATTAAAACAATATCACTCTTCCTTTAGCATGGATACATTTGAAGCTTCGTGTGGATATCTGTGTCATTGTATATTATCATGGATGGAGGTCAGGGAGGCATCAATTCTTTATCCTACTATGATGAAGAGAATGATAGAAAAGGTTCAACATGTTCAATTTAGAATTAAAGTAGAACAGGACCAGTATATATCTTATGTTGATTGTAGGAGGAGTCTCATTGGGTTTGATGTTATAGAAAACGTGTTCTTAATGTTTTACTTTGGATATGGTTAACGGAGGATTCACATTAATATTATGATTTCTCCTAGGATTTTTGGGCCCTTTATGGTTTTGGGTAATGTAAGTGAGCAAGATTATTGATGGTAATTACCAACAAATATAGAGAGGAACCCCAATGTATTTCAATTTTTGTGGCTTCATTAATATATCCTCACTGTCTACCGTGAAATTTTCTGGGGAATTATAGATATGATTGATGTTGTGATGTTTGTTGTGTAGCCAATAGAAATCCATGATCATCGGGAGAAGGTGATGTGAATATGGAAAATTCTATTGCATCCTGAGTTATTAATGCATCGTGACCTATAGGAGAGTAATTCATAGCAAGAGACCCATATGTGTTACTAGTTCCATGAACTATTTTGAGTTTTTTTTTCTTTTTGAAATGTGATGTATGATATTTTTGTTTTATTATATCTGTGATTTTGTATGATGTGTGATGTATGATAAACCTTTTAACATATGAAAATGGAAGGAAATATTTCATAGTCAATACTCATTATAAAACCATGTGATTAAATCCACACATGTTTTTCAATTCTCCCATAGCCGATAATATCTTTGCATGGTGGATAGAATTTTCTAATTTATGTGTTTGTGGATTTTTGGTTTGTTGGTTATGGTGGTAGATTGATTTGGCCATGCAGGATATGAGATAGTTTTGTGGTTGATTAGTGGTTTATGCCTTGTATCAGATTTCATGGGGATGTTCCTGGTAAGAGGAGGTGATATGGTTATAGGATTATTTGGATGCATGGGATGTTTTTGTGTGTTTTGGTTTCAAATTTTGGTTGATAGTGGAATTATATATTTAATGAGATATTTGAGAGGTATATTTAGGGATGGTTTTTTGGATAATTTCCCTATTTTTGTTCCTATTTTTATTTTGATTCTATAGAATGATAATTTTTTTGAGGAATATGATTTTATGTTTGGGATTTATGAAACTTGTTCCTTTTAATTTCCTAATCAACGGTAGAATATATAGGTTTTCAGGTGTCTTATACACTAGTTTTCCTTTATTTCATTATTTCAACAACTTTATTTATGTATGGTCAGTTCACAGGGTATGTTTTTTATTCATGGGGTAGTTTTATATGGTCATTTGTTTGTTCATGGGGTAGGTAGGTTGTTCATCCAGTCATCTAGTATAGTGAATAGTTTGTTCTCTTGACTAGTTGAATCAATTAAGTGGATGTATCAGATATCAGAATCAACTACACTATTAGATCAGCTATGTGAATATGATATATGGTCATATTGAAAACATGATCAGCTATTTCATTGGATCAACTACAAGAATAGAATATGTGGACACATCTCCTATGTTAATCGGTTATGTGGCTAGATCAGCTATGTGGATGAATTATGTTCATAAATCAGTAATTTGTGTGATTGGATATGTGAATTGGTAGTGTGAATAACATTTCCACATAGACGGTACTGCTATATAAAATTGGTTATCTTGAACTTTTTTCTATGTGGGGATTTTTACTAAAAAGAAATAGTCATGTGGTGTAATCTATCAGTTACACAAAAGCAACTTTATGGGTCATTTGACTAAATCAAACAAGGTGTATTAAAATGTCATATTTATGAGGATAATTGTATCATTGATATTTTTTAGGAATTCGGTTATAAATAAGTCATTCTATATTTTTATTAAAGATATCCAGAAATATTGGTCAAATAAAATCCTATATGTGATCTAAAATTACATTGGATTAAAATATATTATTTATAAAGTAATGATCATTCATTCATTCATTCTTGCTTCCATTCTCCCAAGCATGGAGGTCCAAAAGAATATTTCATTGAGTCATGGAACACTACTATCATTTTTTCAAGTATCCTATTGTGATTATTCTATATTATCTACAACCCATAATATGGTTCATTAAATAGGATTATAGTACTTTCTTCTTGGTTTAAAATCCCTCATTCCTCACTTTTGAGTATCATGTGGGCGGGGTTTACATTTTCTATCTTTTCATAATACGGTTACATCAAACATATTGAATATAAATTAATTTGTTAATATTAATCAATTGGAATGGGATAATTTCTCATGATTTGTGAACATTGATAACAATTTTGATATTTTGTATTGATGATCATGATACGTGGTTGAACATCCTAACTATGGGGAGACATTTATTATAAAAATATTGAGGTAATATGAAAAAGTTTTTGTGAGTTATTTCAATATTAGTAATACAAATTGAAATTGGATAACTACTTATTATTGGATAATAAAATTATTTCCAATGGATTGTGGATTTTATGAGAATACAGTAAATAAATAAGTATAATATGATAAAACCAACTTTTCCATACCTATAAAAATGGATTGTGATGTGCTATGATGTGTTTTAGAGTTGTCGTGTGATGGAATGATGATGTTTATGGATTTGATGTTTTTTGGATTGATGTGTGGTTTCTTTCATCTAAATTTTTGGGTATGTATGTGGTAGTTTTTTGGACGTGATTTTAGGGAAGTGAGGTGATGGTTCAATGGTAATGATGAGTTTCTTGTGATGTATTGTAGTGTTTTGTAAAATACATTGTTAGTGATGGAATAATTTGGTAATAATTTTCAAATGGATTGGGTTTCTCTAGTTAATGGGATGAAATTTATTAATGATGAAATTAATAATGATATTTGTGTATAAACAGGGATGATTATTAATAACAAAATGAATAACCTAGATTATGGTATTAGTTGGTAATGTGAAATTTGGATTATTGCTTCTGTGGTTTTATACATTTTCAGGTGGGAGTGAACGAGGGGATGTCATTAGTGGGTTAGTGTTTTTATGAACATATATGTTGGGATTGTGTATGGTTATAAATATATGTAATATGTTCCCTATTATTTATAGATTCACCCCACCCACATTGATCACTTTGTGTTGACACCTGCATTTTCACACGGGGGTGATTTCCCAACATTATAATAGTGAGGATGGATGTTTAGCCACCTTATATTTACCAATACCTCTTTCAAGAAAGTAGATATATGAATTCTATGATGGTTGGAGGACTTTTAGTCACTATGTGATTCCCTACGTGCCTTTGGGTGATATGAGGTAAGACCATGCTATGGGGTAGTGGGTTGGGTTTCATTCGGCGAGATATGATATGAACGTGATGTAGAGCGGTGGCCATTTTATCTTCAAGAGAGAATTGATATGAATATATTATAGGGGGATTTTGGTGTGGGTATTTCATTGTAGGATAAGGGTATAGGATTATTTCTATTACATTCATGAAAACATACTAGTCTAGATTTGGTTGTGGTTGTTATGAGATGGCCCAGGTGTCTTTTGGTGAGTTGTGATGTGACTGTGTTGTGGGGGTGTGGTTTATTTTATATGAAATAAAAAAGAGCACTATGACATATGATGTTGGGGTGTGATCATGGAAAATTACATGATGTTGATGAAGAGTTCAATTTATCAATGTGATTCACATTATGTTACAATAATTGGCTTCAGTTATTTATAGAGCAATCCATAGTAATGCTGGGGTGGATAGTTAACCAATTTAGGTATAATTGGTTTTTCTATTTATAAATTGGTGCAAAAGTATTATTCTTTCAAATGTATAATAGAGACATATGTTTTGTTATTAATTGTACTTTAATTCTCATGCTATGCATATAAAAATGATTTTTAGGATTCCCTGAGGACAACCAACCTTTTGGGAGTTTACTTCTAAGACATTTTATATATTAGTTTTTATATACATGAATTACAAGATGGTTAAGGGTTTCCATTGTAATATTTTGATGTATTTTATTTTAGTTGATTTATATTGTATAATGATCTAGTTAACTTATAGAGGACGATTCCCACCATACTGTGAATTTTTTATACACTTGGTTCTTGTCACTATCCCAAGACCGTATAGAGGTAGGCTATGAGGGTCATTATCTACATCCTTTCATTTCATTTTCATTTATAGGAGGGTATCATGAAATTTATTATTATCAATTTCATATATTTTTAATTAAATATTAATTTTTATTCTCATTATATTCATTTACTAACACATTCTAATGATTATTTACGTGTTAATAATCCCCCAATTTACTTTTTAGTTGTAATTATATTTTTATAATGTCATTTAAAATCAGTTTTCATATAAAACCATTTCAATAATTCAATTATATTATCATCCATTTCTTATATTTTTACAAAGAAATTTCTTATTCTCTAAAATTGTATCATTTTCCCAATCCATTATTATGTCAACGTTAGGATCCCTAATCCCATCATATATGATATTTTTGTAATCCTTTTAAAAGAGTTTTAGATTAAATTTGAAGTGTTTATATGATTTAACAATTCCTTTCAATGTTATAAATGATTTTTAACCATTCCATATCATTATAATATCAACACAAGTCATTATAATAATACAAGAAAGGGTCTTATAATTTTTACAAAGAAAGGAGTATGTGGTTTAATAAAAACTAAATGCCTATATGGATTCAAAAAAACTGGATATAGGTTATAATTTAGATTTGATTAAAAGAATTAACCCAAAAATGGTTAGTAAGGTATTTATTTAATTTTTACTTGTCATAGATCAAATGTTCCCCACTCCACACCAATTTTATCACACCTGAGTGATATGATTTGAATTATCACAAATTTTTTATGAATCATAATAATTGATTTGACTAAAATATTTTTTGTGATGGTGATAATTTATATCATTATATTTATTTCCTACCATAAAAAAACTATTGAACATAATAAATACTTTCAATTGAAAACCATGTACCATGAATTTACCAATACATTGATAAAGGAAATTTCTATTACATTTGGATTATCCTAGAATTTCTATTTTGATTGCTCGATATTATCAAAAGATATCCTTATTTTTCACTTTATTGGAGAAATATTTATTCTTTTATATAATTTACTTTTATATAGATAAATATTTATTACTTATCACTGATTATATAAGAGGTTCCCTAGGGTACATTATGATACGAATCATTTATCCATTCTCTTTATATGATGGTTGAATTGAACTTATTATCGGATGGGTGGGTCCAATATTCCAATAGTTACTAAACACATTATTAGGACTCATGAATCAAATTAATTGGGTATTTGAAAAAATCATTTCTTATTTTTGTATGAATCTATGGTATGAGGAATTGAATGAGTGTTTATTACATCAGGTTACATGCATTCCATGACCAATGATTAGTTATTTCTATCCATTGGTTTATACCCTGATAATTTATACATTTATATATTATGATCAAACAATCATTTTTAATGAAATTATTCAATTATTTTATTAGTTAAATATTATTTATTATATAGTAATGTGATGATTTTATCTATTGTACAATACTACTTATAGAGAATCATAGGTTCCCCAATTTATATTTTTTTCCATTAACCTATGAAATCATGAATATTACTACGAGTGACTATTGTTTTTCAAGGAGAAATAAAAAATTTCCTTGTATTCGGTTGATATATCTTACAATTTTAATGTAAGTAAATGTTCTATTATATATCTAGTTTTCTATGACTACTAAGCTATTTTATGCTATGATCTATGAATATTTATAAATGTAATAAATTTACCACACAATATATTATTATAGTTAGGGATTAATAGTGTGATTACAAGAGTAAATAATCTTAAGCCATGAAAAGATAATAGAGGAATAATAATGTTGATGAATTGTGGGGAATAAATATATGTATATAAAAGATTACCATTATGGACATAACTAACCACAATAATTCCCACACATAATGTGGTGAGCATCTGTAACCACAATTAGAACCACAGATACATAAGTTAACATCTGTAACCACAATCATGTCCATGAAAATAATCATTATCACACTAAATGTATATACATACCTAATAAATTTGATGGCTGTAAAATTCTTATCCCACAAACCAAAAAATGAAATCCCTTTATATATATGTTCTATATTAACTTGGAAATAGTCATAATTTTATTATGTCTTAGTCAACCTATGGAATAAAAATAGGTTTCTCGAGAAAATATAAAACATTTTCATGAGACATCTATAGAAAAATGATAGATTTTATCATTAGTGAATATCCATAGTAGTGTATAAGAATCATTAATTGTTATTGACATGGATTAAAAAAAATTTATATGAATATGGGTCTCCCAATAATTTTCAATATTACCACAAAAGATGATATAAAGATTTGTACTGTTTGATACTGTATGTTCTATCACCAAAAAATAAATCATCATAAGAACATTTATATTATATTTTAATAAATAGTACACAAATATATATTTATATTTCATGGTTCGACAAGAATATTTGTTTTGAAATTATAAAATGAATTCTCATAGAGATTTTGTAAGATAGTTATAAAAATAATCACATATATTTAATAAAAGAACCAATTCAAGGGGTAAAAATAGGACATTGACAACATTATTTTTAGGAGAATTCCATATATCGAAACCATTAAAATTTATAATTTTAATGATGATAAATGTGGAGTGGATGATAAAAAAACATAAATTGGTTGAAAACCATTTATTAATTATTCGAAAACATTTTCAATTATTTTTAAAATGAAATATTTATAAAACAATTGTTTGAGAAATTACATCTAAAATAATTTAAAACTTATAATGGAATATTGAAAATGATAAAAATAAATAGTAGTTATAAAATATGTTAATGTGGAAAATGTAAAAAATGTTTCATTTCATATATTTTTAAAATGAGATTAAAAAAATGACCTATGATAATAAAATTCAACATAATGATTTGAAAACATTTTCAATAGTTTTAAATATATTATAAAATGTATTTAAATAATTGTTTGTATATTTGTGTGAATAAATTCATTTTGAAACAAGTATAATTAAATTATTATAGAGGAATAAAATATTGGAAATGTTGCAAATTATTCTTAACAAAGATATATAATTATGAAGAAATAAATCCATAAAAGATGAATACATTGAGGTGAAAATGTAAATTCCCTAGATATAAAATATAATATGTAATTAAATAAATGCTAGAATATAATAATCTAATATATATGTATATTACCGATTTCTAGGGAGTGTAATTACAAATATACAAATAAAATACACAAAACCATTACATAGGACATAATTTTTGATATAATAATCCATTGAAAATAAATTATAATATTAAAATGAAAATATCATTACTAAATTAATAAATAAAGAAATTTTCAATCAATGAATATAATTCAAAAAAATTATAATTATTGATATAGAGAAGAAACCACACTACTCAGTGAAATGAAATTGAGTTATGAAAAACTATTACCTCAGATATCCTATTAGTCAAATGTATTATAACCCTATATATAATAAACAATGGGTCTTTCTCAATTTATTTTCAAGACCTATTAATTATTATTTACTTATATATTATTCTTTTATATTTATTTATTACATAGTAATTACTTATTTTTAGTAAAAATAAAATCTTGACTATTAATAGTTTCAACCATGCTCTTTATTCATTGATATAATGATTCAGGTCACCATTTTATGATCATGAGTTATTCACCTCCGATATATTCAACACACTATAATTGGAGTTAGATAATTATTAAATATGTTTCAAATGAATTTCATCTAATTTTAATGTAAGATTCATAAATATTAAATCCATAATAAGCTTGTTTGAATAATATTTTTTTAAAAGTGTTGTATTAATAATAAGTTAGATATTATGATTACCATTAAAAAAATTAACTAATTATTAATATTATATTGTAACAATAATGTTTTATAACTATACAAGAAAAACATCATAGCATCATTCATGTAGGTTCTTTAACTGCCCCATACAAGATCATTTTTTAATCAATGACTGAGTATGTTTATACGGTATTTTTATTATAATTTCATCATTACAAAATCATAATTATAGTATTTCTGTGTTATTAATGTGATATAAAATAATTTTTAATTTGATTATGAGTATGATAAATGAAAACATCATATAACAATTTGTTACTTACAGGGTGCAAATCATAACAACACATTGAAACCGTCATTGTTTTGAAGTGGTTGGGAAATCTCTAAGGACCAGTAGCTAAAAATGTTAGATTAGATTACAACTTGATGAATTATTTCATAGTATAGGGAGTAAATATAATTTTTGGTGTAACTATGAAGGAGTGGTGGGGGCCCAGTAATAAATTTGAGGAGTGGAATATTTGTGAAAATAATTTCATATTATAAAAAGGGAATTAACTTTCATGTAAAAAAGATAAAAATTTTACAAAAAAACAATATAAGGTTTTGGGAGGTTTATAAATATCTCATGAAATCATTTAATTTTTTTTGTTTGGGATATTATTGGTTTTTACCCTATAATTAGAAAGTTTTACCACCATTTTTCCTATGGGTAAGTGAAAATTTTAATCATTAAAATTTATTTATATTGATAAATTTCAAAATTTTCAAATAACATATTTCTTACATGGAATATTGAATGATATAAAAAAATTTATGTAATTTTATAATATTATAATATTTAGTTTTAATATAATTACCCAGAGCACAATAACCCATGTTTTTAGGGAAAAAATGTTTTGAAGTATAATACAAAATTTTATTCCTTTATTAGACAATAATTAATAATAGAATTGATTCAAATTTCATTAATAAAATTATACATAAAAAATGAGGGTTATTTTGCATTCAATCTAAGAAAAAGTATTTCATCATGTGATAATTTAATAAAAATATATGAACCAAAAATATTATTTTATTAAAATATAATAAAACGTATTTTTCAAAATGTAAAGAATAAATTTTTTATTTTTAGTTATTATTTTAAATGAATTATTTTACTCCTTAAATAATGTTTTTTTTGAGAAAATGTTTTCATAAAATTTTAAGACACTTTAATATTAATATGATTTCTTAAAATTTATGACATTGGAAAAGGAATCATTTTTATTAAACATTAAATAATAAAATTTTTAATGAATCCATTAAATTTACTAATAACTAATTTTGAACCTATTATACGAAAGGTAAATTTATCATTTTGAAATTATATTTTGAAATATTTATTAATTTAACATTTCAATAGAAACACATATAACATTCATTAAATGAATTTTTTGGAAAAGAAATTTATCATGAAAAATAATTAGATTATTTTTCGTAGATGTCACATGATTATTTTAAATTTAATTTCATGAATTTAATTAATAAATTATATTTATACTTCATAAAATACATACTTTATGAAAACAAATCCAGTCAAATAAATGTTATTTTTACAAATGTGGTTTAATTTTCCCCACTCTCAGAAAATAATTACCCTTTTTCAAATAAAGTATCTACTATGAAAGTATATATTTAACTTTAGATTTTTTTAATATCAATTTTGTACCATAACTTCTACATCAGTAATATTATAATTAATTTTAATTTTATTTATACCAAGTACTTCTTATTTAATTTTTCATGTTCAAATATTCTACTTGAAAATATTTTTAATTGGTAAAAAAAGTTTTGGAAATGAAAATATGTCTAAAAACTATGAGTGTTTCATTTTACCCACAAAAACATAATTTCAATCTTGAAATATTTTTTCTCAAAAAACAAAGGAAGTTTTAAATATCAATGAAAATAATGAAGATATACTTTCAAATGATATTTTAACCTTGCTATCTTACATAATACTAAAAAAATTATATTATTCATCTGAGAAGACATATATATTTATTTTCATTTATCATAAACATTTGTGAAAAATATTACTCCTTATATAGTTATACGAGTTTATTGTGACATACCATTCATAATATCATTTTCATTATCATATACTCATACAATTACGTAAAGAAAATTTTTATAATGACTAATAAAATCAATGTAAATAAACATATTAAAATTAAAAATCAATTATAATAAGCTTTACCATATGAAAACATGTTTTCATCCCATGATACAATTTATTTATCTTTAAATGTCTAAATTTAAACAATTTTTTTTAACTCAACATCGCAAATGTTTCATCCTCTTGATACTAATACCCTAATCTCTATAAATTACTATACCAAAATATACAATGTTCATTGTTACTATATTCTAAACCTTAAAATATTATAATCCTATGCACCCAACACTAACATGAACCATTATACTAAAAGCATATTAATCAAATACCAATAAATAAATTACAAAAACATAAATATATAATAAATATATCATCATTTTCCTAAATTAACCTAAATCATTATTGAAAAAATCACTTTTAAATCATATTGAAGTCCACTAAAAAATCATCAACAATTATAGAATTGATGAAATACTTGAAGGATGGTTTTTATTTCTCTCAGAAGAGAAATGATAGAGTATTAGTGTTATATGGAGACCAAGCACCTATGTTTTACAAATCATATGATCTTCTAGGAAACAAATGATCACAGTACCACATGTAATTTTTTAGAATGGGTAATGTGCTTTCATGATCTGTGGATGTTTGCATGAATCACAAATGACAAGCCCTCATGTTTTTTTGATGGAATCCACACACGCATTGGTGATCATGTGGATAATTCCCAATGAGATCCTCAAATCATGTTATACATCATGATACTGATTTCAGAAATTCACCCAATGATCACTATAAAATATGGAAATAATACTGAAAAGCTTGAGGCTCCATGTGGTTTAAGTTAAAATATTTTTTTTATGAAGGGTTGATGTTCATCGTGTGATCACTATTGATCATGCAGATGACTCATTGAAATTCCATAGGGATATGGTAAAGGATCTCTTACAATCCAAAATGATCTCATAAAGGGGATTTGAAAAGTCTTCTTCAACATTATAAATCCTTTTCATCAGGTGACCTGACCCCACGATTACTCCCAAACATGTTATCCTAGTGAAGAAAATTCCAACTGACTGGTAAATTTTATCATTTAATTCATCAAATAGGTGAAAAGAAAAATTCCATGATATTTCACTCACATCATCATGAGATCCTCTATTGATCATCTAATTCCTTGATCGAAAACCAATGGGTAAAGGTTAACAGTCTTGTAAATAATATTTAATAAATTTTGGAAATGTTGGAATCCTCTTTGAAATGAAATACATATTCATTTTTAATTGAGAGGGTTATGTGCCTCAAGAAATCACCATTGATCACATGAAGTCCTTTCGATAAGACTGCTTGATCTCACAAATGGCCTAAAAATGTCCCCCTTGGTGATCCAGAAGCCACATTAAAAGTAATCTGAAACTAACGAAGGACCCTAAATATATCTTCTTAGTTCACGAATAATCAATTTCCCATGATTATTTATAAATAAAAAATTATTAGATATGTCTTGTCAATGTTTCAAAAAAAATTTGACTTTTCAACATGATTATGAAAAATCCCTTTGATGATATGGGGTCCAATGAATATGGAGATGGTGGAGTGTTCTCGTGGTCACTCTTTATGATGTGATTCCTTAGATAACCCATGTAAAGATCATGTGAAGAGAAATATTAATATATAACTATAACTATCCAAGACCATATCTATTATTTACGTGTTCTGAAAGGTGATGTAAAAATACAGTGGGGAGGCCGATGAAATCCTCACCCCCAACATAAAAAAATAGAAACACATAGATGCATGTGAGGAATACCAATGGAGTCACATATCCAACATATCAAATGATAAATCCTTGAAATTAGAAGATTTATCAATCAGTAAAAACCTAGATAATGATTTAAGGATTATATGGAACAAATATGAAATTCATATCATCACCCAATTGATCAATCATTGGACATTTGGTGCATCATTAATATTATGCAAAGGGGTTTATGCATGTCAATTTGGTCATTTAGGAATATATAAAATAAATGATGAGAAATAAGGAAAAATTATGAGAATATAGATACATTGATTTTCAAGAAAATGAATCATGAGATTCACATTCTGTATATAGATCATACAACAACACAATAACAGGTCGACCAAGACAAGTGATGTCCCATTGACAAAAAAAAAATCCACACAGTAACCTCTAAACATATAAAATATTTATTGAGAATTTATCTAGAAATATTCTCTATGTGATGTAAAGTCCTCCAAAGATATCAGCCAAGTCTTTAAATGTCCTATATAAATTTAGATAAGTCATGTGATGCCCTCCAGACATGCCAACTGAGTTATGTGATAGTTATCTATAATTTTCATACAGATCATGTGATGGAAATACGACTTTTATTATTCAATCATGTGAATAATATTCAGACATGTATTCTTATATAGACATATACTCAAGATATTTTGGACTAAAATTCAGATATATTGATTAGATACTCTGGGATTTTTATATAGTCTTTCAGAATATTCCAGGCATAGACAACCAGACCTGTTAGTCATGTTAGGAAGACACCTCGGTAGATGATGAACTTTTTTAGTAAGAAAATCCATACATACAGCTAAGTAATCTTTGATTAATCCAATTCATACTATAAATAGGATATTTTGGATTCCTTTCTAATGCTTAATATCCAAATATGAATCCATCTCGGTTTATGATACTCCATATTTCAGACACTCTAACCCTCAGGACCAAGAATCTCTAGTGGCTTTGTAATTCTTCCTTATCCAATAGAACATTTGGAAGCTAACTAAACATGGAGAACTGTAATTCAGTTCCAAATATGATATGTATATCACCTTCTTATGTCCTAATATCTAATGAGAATCCACCCTAATGTATGTCCCTCTATATATCAAATAGAGTTATATCAAGGAAATTAATTCTCTCATAAGTCTAATATCATTCTTTCTCCATCATAATATAAGAAGTGGGATCATACATGAATATACTTCCCTATGTCATACCCATACATGTCCCTATGTACCTCAAACACATCATCAGATTAGAAACAAACTAAACTATAAGGAATATTATTCCTACTATAATAATGATATTTAAGAGTCTTTTTAATGTCCTAATCTCCATATGAAACCATCCTATAGGGCCTCCCTAGTTCATAAGTCCCATATCCATAGTCAATGGTAATTTTCACTTTATATCACTTGTTTCTCATCCCAAGCATGGCTCACATGTGCTACGATATTTTCAACAATCATATAATTCGATTAAAATATTTTCCCTATATTTTTAAACATCAATTTGTAAGCCCCACTCAGTTACATGATATGGTCAACTCCATACAATTGAATCCAAATATATATAAAATAGAAAGGGATTATTATACAAGTTTACCCAAGGTAATAACCCTCACAAGAATTAATTATTAATCACCACCAAATAGTTGGTTAATGGTAGATCAAACTATGATGATTCTAGTTCCCTTTATGAAGAGGATAAGAAAGACCTTATCCTATGTCATGATCACGAAACCCATTTTCAAGGTTCCCTCATATATTTCATTTATGTATGATATTAACCTTCATATTTTAAATATGAAATGTTGTATTTAAATTATATTATAAACAAGACATGTAAGACTCCACATAATAGTTAAATCCTGTAGATGAAACACCAATCTCTATCCTAGAATGCTAAAACTACAAAGTTACGAGTTATATAGACATAAAATATAAAAATATTCCCATTTCTATTATATAAATTGAAATTGATATAGAACCTTGGAAAAATATAGATGGTATTATTAATCAACACCCCTATACCTAGAAGGATTTGAAACCTGATCATTTTGTTATGGTAACCAATCCCATATTAGGATTTGTAAGAGAGTCACAAATTTATATGAAATCTATAAGAGAGTACAATAATGAAAAATAATTTTCCCCAAAAGGGTTTGATGATCCCAAACTCCCATAAAAATTCCCAAAATGAGTTCTTTCTTCCATTGGGTCTAAAACCCAAAATGGCCGAATGCCCATTAAAAGAGGGTCTGTGCATAGTTATAAATTTGGGTATCGTTGTGAGTTCCTATGAAATATGGAAACGAAAAAAATGATTGGAATTATTATGAATCTATAAATGAACCCCATACAATTAATCTTCAATCATGAAATAATGATGGTGTACCCAGTGAAAAGGAATGTAATAAAAAAATAACTAAATAATTGTAAGCATAAAAAATAATATCTCCAAACCCACTGATAACCATACACCCATCATATTTTTGTGGAAACAAAAATGGTAAACCCTATGTGAATCTATCAAATAAAAAAATTATTGCTTGACCATGCATCCGACCATTTTTTTTGTATCTCAAATTAAAAAAATTGTGAACTCGACGTGAATCTCTCAAATAAGAAAATCATTTAGTTGACGATGTATCATGATTTTTTTTTATTTCCCCTAGGAACATATATTATGCCTAATTTAACTTCTAAAATTGTACATTTATTTTTTTATATATTAAATGGATTATTTTAAGGACCAGGCAGTAAGACAGTGTGCAATTCTGAGGACCAAGGTGCCCTGAATAAATGTTTAGAATATATTAAATATATTTAATGACACACACATGTATTTTTCCTAAATAAATAACATAACTTTTAATTTTTTGGTCAGATTAGAATTTCAAACGAAACTTGTAATTTAGAATAGTGTTTTTACCCTAGGTGGAACTTAATATTAGTCGACACATACCATTTGTGAAAAAAGATTCATGAGAATAAAATGAATAAAATAATTTTATAAAATTCTTTTTTTTTGTATTTAATTTACGTAGTGATTCTTGTTTCCTTAAATAGAAAATTATGTTGGAAATACATGGATAGTTGCATAACCATGGAAATTCCAATGTACTTCGAGGGTGAGAATCGGAGAATCCTCTCGCGAGAATAGTGATTGATCATGGATCAATCGATCAGCAGAACCTCAGATTTGATGGATTTTACAAACAAATGAAATGCAACAAATGTTATTCATTATTGATCAGACAAAATCAAGTTAGGGCATGTGTTTAAAATATTTATTTCACTATTCATAATATTAATATTGAATCCAAATCAATCGGTGAATGGATTTATTTGCAGATAGATCTTTCTGTAGTATGGGTTTATTACTGTGTGATTTAAGATAATTATTTTAAATCCCAAAATTATTTATCTAATGAAAATTAATTATGTTTAACATGAACATCGATCAAGGTACATTTCTCAAATTTGTTTTTTGGGATTTCTCCCCTGATTCATTATTAATCCGAATTCTTTGTTTGGACTATGACTCGACTATTCTCGGTCCATTGATCGTTGCACACCTACATTATGGAACAAAATTATAATATCATAGATCTTGGATCATCACAGAATGGTGGAGGTGTAATGAGAGAGATAGAGTATATCAAAGGATAGATTATTCCCAAAACTGTGTTCTTTAAAATTATGTGGCCTTCTAAAATGCACAATGAAGAATGATGATTATATATGTTTTGTTAGTAGATATGAAAAACAGAATCATTGTTCAATGAAGGAATGTAATGAACGACCTTGAAACATTTATTTCATGGAAATTTTATCATCAGATAGAATGGGGACCCACATAGAGGACGTGTTGAGTAAGAACCACAATACTAGAAAATCATGATACAAATGTCTTGTAATCAATAAGTACACGACATGTGGGGACCCCTGGTTGTGACGATAGGGTTTGGACAGAGATAAGGACCACACATCAGGTGACCCCTATCACATGGTGTGTGTAACTCCCCTATTGACTTTTCACGTATGTCATAAGAACACAAAAATTAGTTGAAGAACATGGGAAAGTACAAACCGTGTACTCCAACATGAACACAACATGGAACACACGAACACTGCATTGGTACACAGACACAACCAAATGACTCAGGAAGGCTACCATATATCTCTATTGACCATGTATATACTTATACATGCTTCTTATATAGAGACCGCATGCCGCATGAGGCTCTTCTTCATGGGAAGGAATTGAAAAAACTAATATGTCGTATTCCCCTTGAGGCATGCCGTGTAGTCACTTAAAGAGTGATTGAGGCCATTAGTTTTCTTATTTTAGACTTATATAGATTGAGTGTGTTCCCTTTATCCTTTCCCTCATGGTTAAAGTGCACAATTACATCCACATCAGTAAAGTTCAATCTCATCTAGAGGATAAGCCTGAAATAGAGTATTGTCTTCCCTCTATGAGACAAGAGTGAAATCCTTTATCATCCCTTGTTAGAGTTTGTAGAACCAACATGAATTCCCTGAATAGGGAATTGATCCTCCATCAAGAAGGACATATCTTTTGGGTTTGTGGAATAATTAATATACTTTACCCTACATATCGGTTTGATCATGAGTAGGTCTGTTATTTCCCCCAGCAGTTCAACCTGTGACCCTCTATGTGTGTATAATCATCCAACTAGAACAATGCATTCTCTTTAGGATGGGACTAATTGTATCATGGATCATGGAGTGATTTCTATTCAAATACTCTTTTCATTGAGTAAAATATTTTGGATAGAATTTGGATATATGTTTCATTTGGTTTGGATTATTTCCTTAGTACATCTGGGTTCTTCTTTTTTTTTCTATTATACATTGATGTTTATATATTGTATTGAGCTGACTATAGTTGGTGTTTCATGTTGAGTGTCTTAATAAGTGTCCTACTTAGAATTTTTATACTCACCCATGAATGGTATTTTCCCGCGTCTGTCATTTGTTGGGCAGACAACAACCCTTGTTATAGATTACATAAACGACAAAGAGTGGGTGGAGTGTAGATGATGCTTGAAAAACTAAGGTTTTATTTGGAAGATTTCTTTTTACTTACTACATGAACTTGGTGTAGTTTGGAATCTTTATATTTTTTTTGTTGGTCTTGTATTTGGAAGCCTTTTCCCTTTCAATAATTTATCTTCATACATTATTATGGGATCGTAGATGTATGCATGCATTATATTTGTTGTTTACATTTCATCATTACGTGGTCATGGAGATGTGTGCATGAGTATAGGTACTTTATCTAATTTTTTCCCATTTGTGAGTTATGACGACTCGACACTAGTCATAATCCCTTAGCCTATTATATACGGGTCTTGGGGTAGTCAGTGTATGGGTCCGTCTAGAATGGGTCATGTTAAAGTGGTATCAGAGAGGGTTTATTCTACTTTAGGATTTGTATTTTCGGATATTTATTTGGTGAAATAGTTTTAATTATTTTGATTATGGATTTTAGGCTAGGGACTCCAATGTTGTTATGGTGGCTGATGTATCCATACACCATGACTCAGATAATATAATTTTCAACTCGATATAAGAGAACACTCTTTGTAGGGAAAACAATGGTACATGCATCATATATGAATGAGTTGTGCTTTCCATTTATTCTTGATTAATCTACCCAGATATACTCTATTAACCATTTTACATATTGTTTTTTTTAATCCACAAAATATATAGCTAGCCCTGATTCAACCATATGATCAATAGGATGATCTGCCTAATGATGAGGCATTGGTACAGGGAACTGTACTAATCATAGCATTGCAGAGT
Organism: Viscum album; assembly: GCA_963277665.1. NCBI lineage: Eukaryota > Viridiplantae > Streptophyta > Magnoliopsida > Santalales > Viscaceae > Viscum > Viscum album. The sequence continues at coordinate 838,071,005 of OY728125.1, read as the reverse complement.
GGTTTACCAGTTATACCACAACTTATTGAGAAACAACCAATACCATCACTACATGATGAGAATGAACATAGGATGATTATGTTACATGAGATTCATAGGCATCGATCTTCTCAGATTTAGGGTTACCCAGAGCCCCAGTTTGCTAAGGAACGGAATGAGGTAGTCACTCACATTTTCCACCTTGTGAGGATGCATGTAGATCATATGGAAGTCCATGTATTGAGTCTTATTCAGGTATCCAAAGGGTGTCGGGGGATCTTGGTTACATAATCAAATGATGATATTTATCTCTACAGGGCAGACATCAAGAATCTCTTTAGTGATGAGTTCTATCTAGCAATGCTTTGATCAATATGCATACATGAGCTTCAGTATCTGAAGAAGGGAATTATTACCATGGATGAGTATTCAATGAGTTTACTGATCTCTCATGTTACTCCATGTATATGGTACATGACTAGTTTTTTCGGGCATGGACCTTCAAGAAGGTCTTGCACCAGGAAATAATGGAAACAATGGTATCCCTTATTATTTCCACTTATGTTTGTGTTATTGACTACAAAATGTTAGTGGAGAGATTTCAAGAAGAGAAGACACTTGTAGTAGGATCTAGTAGTGGGAATCTAGAATTTGATACCTCAACAACAGGTTGCTAATGACAAACACAAGGATCCATGCCAGTCATATTATTTAGTAGGTGATACCAAAACTTAGGAATAGTAGTGTGAGGTTCCAATGGTGTATTGAATTAGCTAAGAGAAAGGATGTGTTTGTCCTATGATGGTTGGGAAAATTTGGCATTATATTTACTAAATTGTTGTACAAATGATTAGGATATGGTTGAGGGACCACCAAGACATATGAAAATGAATGAACCGTTTTTTCTATTGAAAAGTAGATGTGGAAGTGGGGTTACAAGGGTAATAGGAGGTTGCCTGAGGTTTAACTTCATACAACCACCACCACTAGGTGTTCCACACCATGCAGAGGGAACTGGTGGGTAGGGGTGAGTCTAGGTGTAGGATTTGGAATCATATAACCATGATGACACATATATGATACAAGGTATGATTTATGACTTATATACATTTTTTTATTATTTATAGACAATATACTTATCCTTTAATTTATTTCTACTTATATGGTTAAATACATAGATATTCCAATTGTGATTTTGAATTGAACCAGTTTGTTGGAGACACTGAAGGTATGTGAATCAATGATTTTTCACTTGTTCCAATAGTGAAACCTAATGACTAGATTTGAGAGTTTTGTATGGGAACTCATTTTTATAGCAATGAGGCCTTATGATGTCATCCTATGTATAAACTATCTTTCTACAGTTCATGATCAGATTTAGTGTTTTAGGTGGAGGATGTAGTGGGTACACACTTATGGGACAAGGTTTTCCTTTGATGGTAAGAAGGAAACCCATGCAGTGTAGGGAATAATAATGCATATGTGGTATCAGCTGATTATTCATCATTTGGATTGCCTAACCCTTGGTGCATTGGATATAGTGAGTTTTTAGTTTCTTTTAGTGGTGATGTAGTATGCAGACATTTTTCATAAGGACGTACTAGGATAACATCCCCACTAAGCCATATATTTCTGAATTTATTTTTCATCTCATGAGTATGAAGATATTTGTACTATCAAATTGGATGGTTATCATAGAGCTTTGAGAGAAAAGAATGATGTTGGAGGACTTATAGGGGAAGTGCATTGTGAGGCCCAACATTTACCCCCTAGGTATCCCTAATGTTTTTTTGAAGGTGGTGGATTAGAGATTGAGGTATGTTTGGATTATTACTACATGAACTGGGTGTTCATGAAGAATGAGTATCCCCTACCAAGGATCGATGAACTCATTAATTAGTTTAAAGGAGTATGATGTTTCTTGAAGATTGACCTTAGATCGGGGTATTACCAGTTGTGAGTACGAGATGATTATATACTAAATATGGACATAAGGTTTTATTATGGTCACTATGAGTACATAGCGATGATGTTTGGGATAAAGAAATCCACATTAGTGTTCATGGGACTCATGAACTAGATCAACCTTCCTTTCTTATACAATTTCATGTTAGTCTTTATTGATGACATACTAGTGTACTTGTTGTCTGAGGAGGATCACGTGAGACACTTGAGGAAGATCTTGGAAAAACTCTAAGATCAGCAGCTTTATGGAAGCACTCAAACTATTAATTATAGACAAGGTAGATCCATTTTCTGGGACAATAATTGTTAGTGTATGTATTTTCAGTCGATATAACAAAGGTTGAGGTAGTGCATACATGGGATACACACAATAATTTCTTTGAGGTGTAAAGTTTACTTGGATTAGCAGTGTACTATTGGAGGTTTGTACCCAACTTCTCCAAAGTGTCAGCACCCTTGACTTCCTTAACTAGGAAAGGGAATCATTTCATGTGGATGGAAAAGTTCCAAACATTCATTCAGGAGAAATGGTAGAGGTTGACTAGAACTCCCAAATTTTGGTTACTAGAGGAGGGTATTGAGTAAATAGTGTTCTCTGATGCATCAAGGACTGGACTTAGTTGTGTTCTGATGGATCGATAAGTAGTTACTCAATATGGTTCACACCATTCAATACCACAATAGTATAACTATGCGACCATGTACTTCAGTTAACATTAGTATTTCTCACATAGAATATGTGGCCACACTACCTGATGGGGACAAATTTATCCTATACTCTGAAATCAAGTGTCTCAAGTATGTCTTCTTTCAGAAGGATCTAAAATTGAGATAGAGGAAGTGGCTATAGTTCCTCCAAAATAAAGAAATTTTGATTTTATATACTCTTAGGAAAGGTAATGTGGTTACAAATTCACTCAATGGGAGATCTAGTATGCAGTTGCCGAATAAGGGGCTAGAGAAGTTAACCTTGTTGCAGTTATCCTTTGTGGATGGAGATAGAGAAACTTGCCTCCTATCGATGGTTGTCACCCCTCCACTCTTACAATTATTTAGACAATGACATCGTGGGGATACTTACTATGAGATACTATGTGATAATAAATTCATAGGAAATGCTCATAATGGTTTTTCAAATGTTGGGGGAATGACATTCTTTTTCAAGGACACACAATGGAACTAGTGGAAATATAGAAGTAGAATATGACAGAGTTTCATAGATCTCATTTGGTGGTATATATAGGTATGGGAGACATGTATGAAGTCCTTTGAAGATATTTTTGGTTTCCAGTGATAAATAATTACTTTTAGATATTTTCTTTTGATGCCTTACTTGTCAGAAAGTGAAGGATGAGAATCATGTTGCAACTGTTATAGATCCACACATTTTGGTTCCAGAATGGAAGGGGTATGGGATATATATGGACTTTGTGATTTTCTTACCTCTAATGTTAATAAGACATGATTCAATCTAGGTGATCATATAATAACTCACTATGGAGGCCCACTTCCATGCTGTTGGGAACAAAGTTATGTTGAGATATTGGGTCACCTCAATATGATGGAGGTAGTTCGACTCCATCGAGCTCCATTAGAGATAATTTAAGATTTTGATTATAATTTAAAGTCCCAATTTAGGAATGGATTGCAAGAGGCATTTGGGACGCAGTTATGCTTGAGCACAGTGTTCCACAACTAAAATGATGGCTATCCGATGTGGACCATTTAGTTTCTAGATGACATGCTGCAAGCATTCATGATGGACTATGGCTAGAGTTGGGAGGACCGCCTACCACTTGTTGAGTTCACATACAAAACATATATCATTACACTGTTAGTATGGTTCCATTTGATTCTTTTTATGGGAGTCCCTATAGGTCACCACGTTATTAGACTAATCTTGGAACGTCAACACTCATGAGCCTATAATTTTTGCAAGCTACAATAGAAAAGTTCTAGATCACCCTGGAGGAGATGAGGACTATACAGAGCTATTAGAAGTCTTATGATAATAGGAAACATATGCCTTTATCATTTGAGGATAGAGACTATGTGTTCCTGATGGTCTCACCTTGACATGTATTATATATATTTTTCCTTAGAGAAAATATTCCACTGAGATTCATTGGTCCTTTCAAAAACTGAATATAGTTGTTAAGGTGGCATACCACATTTCTCTATCGCCACAGTTGGACTGGGTACATGATGTCTTCCATGTGTTGCAGTTGAGAAGGTATGTGAATTACCGCTCAAACTTTTTCGATTGGATTGAGTTGGAAAAATAGGATGGAGAAACATTTGATGAGGACCTACTGGAGATTGAGGATCAATCATAGAATATACATTATGGGTGATTGATTCCCCTTGCTCAGGTTTAGTGGCTACATGGGAATCTCTAGGATTAAATATGGGAGAGGGAGGATCAAATTCATGCTCTATAGCCATATCTTTTTCAGTATCACATGACTTAGTTTTTCATGGAAATAATGCTCCAAGGTGGAGAGAATCTAAATTCTCAAATTTTTCATGTATTATTTAGAAATATTATATTTATTATTTTCAATACTAGGCACTGAGACAACATTTTATTCTAAGACATGATGTTTTGAGAACAAACGTTTGGAATATATTAAATATATTTAATATAATGTATGAGAAATTTTCTGGAAAATGTTAAATAACTCATAAATGGGTGCTTAGATCAGAAATCCAAGGGCACCATTGAGTTTATAATGGAGGTTTAACCTATGCATTTCATTGCATTAGTCGGTGGGGGTCATTTGTGAAAATATTATCATGGGTGTAACACATATAATATAATTTAATATAATTATATTTATGTGTTTCATTGATTAAACAATGTTATTTTATTTAAATATACAATAATTTCTCAAATCTAGGTTTTTCCTTCTATCCCTGGAGATGCTAGAGGACCAACAGGGGAGATTTGAAGTATCCTCTATGGTGAATGATGACAACTCAAGGATCGATCAAGTGGCGAAACATCAGATTTGAAAGATCTCAGTAATGAGCACAAAATTATTATTGTTCTTTCTTAGTGATCGAACTAAATCAAGGTAGCACATTTATTTCAAATGTTTATTTCCCCGTTCTTAATTTCATTAATGAACACAAATCTATTGATGAATGGATAGATTTTCAAATCGATCACCTTACAGGATGGGTTTATTACGGCTTGATTTGGGAGAATTATTTTATATCACTTCATTTTTTATATTATGGGAATTAATTGATGACGACAATGAAATATATCTCGGTTCATTTCACTCACTTTTTGTGAGTTTTATCCATTAATTAATCATTCCTCATGGGCGTTATTCATTTGTATGTGGCTCTACTATTCAGGATCTATCAATTATTTCACACGTTTTTATTTTATCAATGATTAGATATCATTTATCAAGTATAAATATGGTGTGAAATAGGTGTGATAATGAATATTGAGTGTATTAGATAATAGATGCTTCCTAAAATCGTGTACTTTTCCATTCTTTATCATTCTTCGGTGTACGATGATGAATGCCAATTTAATCCATTTTCCAAGTAGTTCTAGCTATGGCATGCATTTTTTTGGTGAAGGAAAGGCATGTATGACCTTGGATATTCTATTTCATGTTCAATCAATCATCAGCTCGAAGAAAAATCATTGTCCAAGATGCATAGGGGAGGAATTATGATTCTATAAAAGCATGATCCACATGTAATGTTATTTTAAATTACATGGAATATGGACCCCCTGGCAGTAGTGCTATGGTTTTACATGAGTTATGGTCTTCATGACATGTGACACATATCACATAATATGTGACCCTCCTCAGTTGACTCAACATGTACTTCATAAGTACACAAACTTTGTTTGGAATAAACGTGCATGGAAACTTTATTTAATCCCATAAGATCACGGCTTGGCATACATGTATCAGTACAAAAACATGGCTTCAGTATATATAAATGACCAATTAAATCATTAATGTTAATATGGGTCTCTACATTCCATGTATATCGTTATACAAACAATGTATATGGAGATTACATGCTGTGTGAGTCTCTTCCACCAGTTCAAAACCTAGAATAGTTGGAAACATTATATACCCCTTGAGATATGCCATTTATTCCCTTAATGAGTGCTTGAGACTCTACATTTTTTTAGTTTGGACCTGTATAGGTGGATTTAGTTCCCTTGGTCCTTTTTCCATGATGTTATAGTGTGGAATTGACCACACATCACTGGATTATCATCCCCTCTAGAGGTCAATTCATAGAATGAGTTTTGTTGTGCCTCTATGAAACATGAGTAAGATCCTTTATCATCTATAGTTAGAGTTTGTAGAATTGTTGTGACCTCCCTAAATAGGGTGTTGATCCTCCATCTAGTGGAAGTATTGATATGTTTTTTGAATCATTGATATACGATCCCCTACATCGTGGTTTGATTCAGACTGGGTTTGTGTGTCGCCCTACTATTTTGGGTGTGACCCCATACATGGCCCCCTTAGACAAAGTCATTCTCATTGGGTGGGGACCAATGATATAGAACTCTTCATCGAGTGTATCTGATGGTATCAAGCCTCATGGAGTGTGTTCTCCCATAATGAGCACTGCATCAAATTGAATCCTAGGGCTGGTAGTTGGATATGACAACTTTTAGCGTGTTTTTTTTCTGAGTATATATGGGTCCTTTTTTGCTTCTATTATACATTGTTTTTTATATATTATATTGTGATGGATACACTTTATGATACCAGTTTAGTGTTTTCAAGGTTTCCTAATGATTATTTTTATACCCACCCACACATGGGATTTTCCCACATGTGTTATGTCTTTTGTAGATGATGACCCTTTTGATAGTGTCCAGCGAGTACAGGGAGTGGGTGAAGCATAACTGGAGCATGAAAGACAGAGACATTTTCAAGAGCGTTTTTTGACAGATCTCTCACCCTATGAGCATGTTGGACTCTTTACAGTTTTTGGTGGGCTTGTATTAGGCCCCTTTTCCCCTTTCAGCACATTAATTTCATACTCTGTTGTGGGATCATAACTTGTACGCACACATTAATTCAGTTGTTTACATTTCATCGTTTTGTGGTCCTGGATATGTGTTCATGTTTACATGTACATTAGAAAAATGTATCCCATTTTTTTGATATTCCTAGTCAGTGTTGGATGCCAGACCCTGGACTTTTGGAGGCAGGCTTGGGGTAGTCGTGGAATGAGCACCCTCTAGATGGGTCGTGAGACCTAATGTAGAATTCACGGTAACTGGTGTTTCTATAAAACTATGTTCATTATTTGTATAAAATATCAATGATAGAAAATTGGGAAACTGTTAATAATAAAAGAAGATTTTTTTACTTGTGCATATATGGTAGAGAGTGTTTCACACCTACGATGATGGATAGATCAGTGATCATGTTACTTATTGTATTTAAGACTATAGAAATAGATCACATAGACATATTAAGACAGGGTCATGTATTTGATAATAAAATGTTTGGAAGCCTCATATATGGTTATAACCTCTGTGTGTAACAAAACAAACTCACCCACCTCTCAATGTAACCTTCGGGTGGTGTACATAATTGTCCCATAATAACACCCACATAGTATGATCCTGAATATCGAAGTTCCACAAAAAGGTACCAATACATTTAATCCATCATGTCTCTGTAGTCTAGAGAATTTTTCTATGAAACCAGTGCAACCAATCACCACCACCAATCAAATTAGTATCTTATACATAGAGAACATATATAACCAAATTAAATATATGTAGAAGGAAGATCAATGAGTCAACTACAACTCCATACCTTATTAGGAGATTACAAGGAGGTCTCCCATTGTCTATTATCACCATCTTCGTCATTTTAGTTCACTAATATTCCTGATGAGGAAATGACTAGAGACATACCCACCTTCAAAACTCAAGAATGAGTACCAAGGTTGTCTCGTAAATAACATACTGTTATGTATAAATTGGTTTGGGTGCATATCCCCACTTCATTTGATGAATCTCTTAATCATATTCTAGAGGTATCCAATTGTATTCTCATATTCTAACTCACTCGAATCATGTTAGAATTCATATTCCTCCAATAAGCATGGGGGAATACATAAATTCCTTAGCACATCAAAGAATCCCATTAGCAAATTTCAATGGAATTAGGAGGAAAAGATTGGTCACATATATGTTCTTCAATCAAATATACCTACTCGTATATTTCAGTGACTGATAATTTGAAGGCTTACATTCCCACACACACATTGATAATGTGTTCCTATATATTAAAAACCACTGAATAAACTAGCTGGTATATTCCACCATAGGTACATCTAAAGGGGGAGTAACATATTTCTATAATGAATTCTAGAGTAGCATATAACAGTGATATGTATGAAAAGAGGGACACTATGAAAAACCACACAATATAACTATCATCTAATAGGATTTTTGGGAAATTATAGTATTGGAGGAGGAATAGGTCTGGTCTCGTATTCCCAATTCAACATGGGATAACTGAACAATGTTGGAAATTGCCTCATGAAAGACATGAATTGGTGTAAAAAAGATCATCGACATACTCTAAAGGAATCTTTGGGATCATATACATGTTCTGATTGGGGATCACAATGTAAGAGTGGAGCATGCCTTAAGGAAGGCTCGTATTATATTCTAAAAATATCGGCGACATCCTCCAAAGGAAAATGTCCAGGTTCATTTCCCCATTCAAAATGGGGCTCACCAAGTTGGTGCAACACATAACTTAGGAGAAGCTCATATTTATATAAAAAACAACAAGTATTATAAGCCAAATTGACAGTATCAAACTCAAATCCCCATTACAGTTAATGTTTGTGAAGAAAATATGGAAATCACCTAATATCAGGCTCAAATCATTGTATGTAAATACAATTGACATATTCCAGTAGCCCTTGGAATACAGGATCATATCCCTACATCTTCAAATGAATAACTTCGCAACAATCCACCAGAGGCTACAATGGAGGGGGATCATATCTCATCTCCCATTCCGGAGGTCCATTTACATATTCTAATAGGGAATGGATATTTGATCTAGGATCATATCCCATCTTATTATAGGTTTGACCATAATGTTTTAGAGACCTATATGAAGTGTCATGTTCCTACCAACAAAACATATTCTCTCTAGAATAATCCCTCATCTTCTCAACCACGTGATCATATTCTTTCATCACTGGATAGTTATCAATATATTTCCTCATATTTCATGAATCAAGATTATATCCCTTCCAAATCCAAAATGATAGTCAATATATTATGGCCACATCAAATAATGATGCTAATATCCTTAATCTTCTTAATTCTAGTTTACTTGAAATTTTTTTAGCATATCCTAAACACATCAAGGGTCTATTGACTCTTTAACTTAAGCATAAGGATATCATTACAAAGATATTTACCATTGTGGAAAAGTAGAGTCAGATAAATGAGACTGTACTGCTGGAATCAATTGTGCTCAGCCTCCCCAATGTGATATATCACTTTGGAAAGGGGACCATTGCATTCCCAGACAACTACATACATATAAGTTGAACAAAAGACATAGAAATTATTTTGAGTGGTTCAAAACACATTAGGGTAAGCTATATATTGTTCTCCATAAACTATCATTATCATTTAACTATTATCAGCATGAATGTAAGTGAAGAGACATCTATGGCATGTCCAGGATAAGGGATGTAAATTGGATGAAAAGGGGAATCCATGGATATATAGGGAGAGTTAGCCAGAAACAACCACCCAACCATGTTTGGACCCATATACACTTCTAACATTGAGATCTCATATGAGCTAGATATAGAGTGAATTCCTTAAAAATAGAAAAATATGTTGGAAACTAATTAGAATATAAAGGCTATACTCATTCCATATAAGGGATACTAGGGTGACCTTAACAACATATATATACTCTATTTTCAAATGTACCTGGACACTATCTCCATGAATTAAGTCCCGAGGCTAGACAAGAATAGTTAAAATCAATAAAATGATTTATTCCATTGGACAAAAAATATTTATAAACTGATCACTAAAGCCTCCTCAGGTACCCAATTCCATAGATGGGGAAGTATGGACTGTTTCACTTTACTGCATACCTATAACATTAGAACTACCCAGATATAGAATCATGTAATATCATAGACTCCATAATAATTAGGGGATAGGGTAACAACTGATATAATTAGTCAATATAAATAAATTACACAAATTTAATGATTCAAATACATCAACAATTGGGGGAGAGGGATTCCAAAATACACATAATATGAAACCATAATTAATATTGAAATGAACTTCAGACATGGAAGCAGGAATTGTGGAAAACCATACAACATACAATCGAAAATTACTCCAATAACATGTTTCCATCACAATAAAATGTTACATGATAAAAATTTCATCAAATATAATAGATCGAAATAAACGCTTTGAAAATATACATCATGGGAGAAACTCATCTCAAAAGGATAGTGGAATATTTTCTAACAACTCTACCGCTTGGGTCATAAATCCATGAGAAGATCTAGGAAATATTGGTTGAAGCTATGAAATAATCCCTAGACCAGAGGGTTGGGGGTATTTTATTCTCAATCGCCATAACCAGGTTCATCACACCCTGAGAGTGTCCTATATAAATAAGTGTTGGTTCTATATTAACCACATCCTGTATTGATGGGGTAATTTATATCTCATATTTAGTTATAGGAGTCATTAAATCATCAACTCGAATAATAATATCTTCAAAAACATGATAAAAAAGTGTCAACAATAACCCCAAATCAACCCATTCTCATAGGGATGGGGTAATTTTTAACATTATTAGCTTGTTGATAGAATTATTTATATCTATATTGGGAGGTAAATATAGATATTTGACATCCCTTCCATTCATCCCACATTATAACAAACTTTTTCTCTATGGGTCCCATTTAAAATAGATGATGGGATACTCCCATAGGGTAACTATTCAAAAAATGAGATAGGAGTAATGTATGAAAATTTATATAAAATCATATAATGTTCATAAAAATATTTGTTCCAATATCGAAACAAGTAAGATAAATGACACTGGTGCACCCTCGAAAGGAGGAGTATGTGGTGTAGTGTCACCCTATTTCATTGCAAGTAATGGGTTAACTATTATTTCCCATTACACTTTAGGTACTGTATTCCCTATAAATAGAATATATGATGTAGATCAAGAAGAAAATATTGAGGGGCATAATATAAAAAGCATACCTTGATTGAAGGGAGATATGGATTCACCAACTGAGGCTACACGTATGCCGAATGAGAGATGGATCCAGAACCTAGAACAATTGAAAAATAAATTTCCACTTCAATAGTGTAGTATAGCCAATGATAAAGGGAAATGTATGGATACATCCCACTCACCACCCAAAGGTGTTGAAATCATTTCCATATTGGAACAGTCAAAATAATATGAGAATTAGATAAAAAATATCAAACAAATAAATGAGGAGATACTCATGGGAAACATTCCCACTAATCATTGTATTCTGATAGAGGTGAATATACATTCAACAATATGTATAGAGAGATAAAACCCTCTTAGAAGAGAATCATATGAGTTTAATGCCTTCTCTACATATAAGAATCTGGAATACAAAAAAAACTAGGAAGTTGAAGATGATCATGACTTACCTCCATTCTAAAAATAGCATCTCCCCTACAGGGAAGTAATTCCATCCCAACACATATTAGGAATCAATTATATATGAAAATTGGGTCACTCATAAATCCGTTACCACTCTCTATAGATGAAATGTGGCCTATATTTCCGTACATCTTAAACTACCCTCCTCTATTGAATCTTAGGCTACTCAAATTAAACCCATGGAAGGGAGGTTCACACTCATGCATCTTAATAAAATTCACATATCGAATAGGTTGAATATTATTTTACCCAACATATTCCAAAGATCCTATCATATTATCCTTCAGCTACATGAGATATCTAGAAAAATATCACATTCACTTCATGTATTGATATGTTCATATGATAGACCCTAATGAATAACAAGAAAAAACCAAGATGAGATGTTTTTTACCAACATTGATTGGAATAACCTTTGTTTGGTATAGAAGCATTACAATATGATACATTATAGGATGGGAGACCCTCATCACCAATTATTTTTTTATTTCACCTCTATACGAAGGAAAATTAAAATAATTTAACTCATAAACTAAACCCAATAAGAGAATGAGATGGGTTTTACCTCATTGCTAGATGGAAAGGTTTAAATTAATCCTCAACATTCCTCTATCATAACAAAAACTATTGGAAATATGTCATGAAAACCATTATGATTAGATAAAAAACCTTTTGTCGATATGAATTATCTAGGTGGGTCCTCTGTGTTTGGAAAACCTGCACAATACCTAGAACATTTCATTCAAAAAACCTGATTTAAATCTCATCCCATATCAATGTCATATAAGAAAAGGATTGGTAATTAATAAAACATATTATTTCATAAAACCATTAGTATTTACCATTTATTCACTTAGGAAGTCCCATAATCATATCATTCCACCCGTTAACAGAAAGCAACCACAAAAGCATCCTACACTAGAAGAGAAAAGAGATCAGGTCTCCCAAAATTTGAGGAATGGATGAATAAAAATAAATCATTCCAAAATGTGAAGGATCACATTTATTTACTTTCAGTCCTGGAATGTAACATAATCAAGCTACATGATCCTATGAAACCGAAGGAGATTAACCTCATTGATAGCACTAACCAATGCCCTTTTTATAAGAGGTTGGTACACACAATTCAAGGATTATTTTTTTTAATGACATCCTCTAATGCATGGTTGATTTGAGACATGTGATTCTAGATAATTCCTTTTCATAGGTGATATGTGTATCCTTTTCTGAAACAGATGAATAGGGTGACTAGAAAGTGGCTTCATCTAGACATGGATGAATGTTTAAAAATGATATAACATGAAATATATTTTACTGATCTCCTTTTAACTTGAGATCACAACATTGAACATGAATAATGATTCAATTACATACGTATGAAACATTGAATACACCTCCATGAGGTGGACATAATCTCTTGACATATGAAAATACATATGATGGAGACTCATATAAATCTCTCATGCGAGCTCTGAATCTTGAAGTCTGCATTGCTTTAATATCTAGAGAATGGGATCCTCCCCACCAAATGATATTAACATGGTGAATTGAATCCTCATTAATGGGAATCCAATGATATTCATTTCTTATAGATATTATCATCTATTGGGATTTCTTGGATACTCATCCTAAAAATAAAGAAATTCATTATCCCGGGTATCCATTTTCACCTTAAATATTTTTCCCACACATCATTATTACTTTTAATGGGAATCATCATAAGATATTCCATTCCATTAAAGTACCCAAAAGTCATGGTAGAGATGACACATATATCAGGGAACTCAGTTAGAAAAATTGTTTCAAAACTACCTAATTATTGAATATTAATCCTAGTTCTAATAGAATTTCTGAATATAGAGGCCTCTTCAAATGATATATCGAATATTGGGATTCCTGAGAATAACAAGGCCTCACCTAACCAATTATCCTTCCAAAACATATCCGTATAGCTCCCCAAGACCCACCAAACATTATCCTTTATAACCTCATAAATGTAAATCTTACATCTATAAATCCATGATTGGTTCCTTATGGTCTCATCCCTCTCATCCCGACCAGTTATGTACCTAAATCTTATGAACATGGTGAAAAACATTTTCCATTCAATGATATCCGAGACCATTTTTTCCTTCATGTCCTACATGTCTTCTTATATGTCATGCAGATTGATGTCATCCTCATTGAATGAACTAACCAATCTCTTCCTTATAACCCAATCATATCATGTGGAGTAATTGGAATCCCATGTAAGCCTATTCATAATTTTTTCTAGACACTCAATGGTAACCATAAGAATTATAATCTTTGATAGAATTTGTGTAGTCATGGTTATCCAGAAAAAACACAATGTACAATATCTTATTATAAGACTGTGGATTGTTTTCCACATATTGGTACCTTCAACATTTCATCAATGATTAAAATACTTCATTTATGATATGGTTGCAATACTATAGGTTGATAGTTCCCCCATTCAGTCTTGTTACTCCTCATATGCTAAGGTAGGTTTTTAAAATAGGGAAGTAAAAAAATGGTAATGATGATACATAGGTTGAAATCCCCAATGGTTTGGGGATGCCCAAAAAAACATAGATTATGCTCGATTAAATTTTTTTGCTACCAATAAACATTAATGAGGGATTAGTGTTAATCATAGATATCTTGGATCCCCTCCCCCGGTGGTAATATAAAACAAAAAAATTTCTATATAACCTCTATGTGACAAATTAGTTAGTTAAAGATGAAATTTTCTTTTCCCATGACCACTCTTACCTTGAAAATGATATATATTCCCTTAAATTACCCACCATGTATGTAAATTATGCCATAGAATCATAGACATAATAATTAGAGGATAATGTCCTAAATTCACCTCCCACATTTGGGGAATGCATTTCAACAACAATTTATGAGACCATGTTGGTTAATATTGGAAAAGAAGAAGACATACTTCTTAAATTCATCATTACCTCCATTTTTCTCAAGGATAAAGAGATGTATATTACATTTATAAAGCAGCACTAATATGTGTTCTATTATATTTATACAGTACTTCAGTGGGATAACCTCAATGTGGAAACACACCACACATTCTGAACTAATGACCATCGATTTTTAAAACAAGTAGCAATGAGGATTCAGCAATATCATTCTCTTAATGTAAAATTATAAGTCAAAAAATTGATCAAAGCAAAGTTTATCTTGGAAGTGAAATACCAAAAATTTATTGCCAACATCTTCTCGTTCAAGAAAAATAATGGGAAGATAAGTGTCTGCATCATTTTTAGAAACATTTATTTACTCTTCCCTAATGAATATTTTCCATTATTAATCATAGATCTATTCCTCCATTTAATAGATGTAATCAAATTTATTTATTTTATGGATGCGTATTTATGGTATAATCAATCAAATATGGCCCAATAAGGTGGGGAAGTAACCACCTTCAGGGAACACCAGTGTATATTTTTCTATCAGGTAATTCCATTTAGATTGAAGAAGTCTAGCTCTACTTAACAACATGCTATGTGTCAAATCATTATGTAATTAATCAGATCAATAGTATAATTCTATTTTGAAGACATTTTAATAATATATATATATATATACATATCTATGTGATCCCCTCATGTATTATCAAATAATATTTAGCATGTTGTGGAATTATAGTATGAAGATGAGTCCACTGATGAGTTATTTTGTGGTAACATCATTGAAATTACTTGGCGTTAGAGTACTCCACCACGACATTATTTTTAATCATGAAAACTCTAATTAAATCCTTGAAATTTTACCCCCTCAAAATTGCAAGTTACTGAGGGGCCTATAAGGGAATATCACTTACATTCGACATTTAATAGCTAAACTGGATAGAAAATTCCTCCCCATAAGGATTTTAATGAATAAGGTAGTAACATAATTATTGGATGAGGATTTCTAATTAACATTTGAAAATCCCAACCCGGACTTATATAATCCACTGATCTTGATGCCTCAGGTGGATAGAAAGCCACAAATGTTATATGTGGCCTCTATGGAATGATTGATTGGTGCTCTTCGCATATATAATAATGATGCAGTGGGTGATAAAATTAACTATTACCTAATTTGAATGATTCTAGTTAATTAGAACCAAAATTATAATATCGAGAAGAACAACCCGATACTAATATTTTTAGAGCAAAACTGAAAACATTACTTATAACACTATGAAGTCCACTTTTTTCTCTCGAATCAATCCACTCAAGTACATCATGGTCATCCTATATTGACTATGAATTTTTTCTAATGGAAGTTATTATATATTAACATGATATCATGTTCATTTCATATAAGCTAGATAATTGGAAGGATATGGATGATTTCCCAATGGCTCATCACACCTTGAAAAGTACACTAGTCGACACTGATCTTTTAAAGAAATAATATTTCTACCCCCATAATATCCCCAAAAATTGGAGATATATTTTTATGGTTCCTCCCAATATTCTATCGATAAAAGGATGTAAAACCAAAATCTCAATAAAGTTAGTATTTGGATTGTACTTTTCCTCTTAACAACATTATTTTTTAACTCTTTCTCACTATTTGAAGGAAGAAGTAATAATGAGGAAAAATAATAAGCCATCATTGTTAGGTTGGAACTATCCCTATAGTTTTAGATAGTATACCTAAACTTGAATCAAGACTCCCAGCTAGTGATAAAACAAATCTATGGATAATATTACATCTAGATAGAAGAATCATCCCCAAACACTTGTTAGGTTAGACGATAGATGGAATCGTTCCCTTTTAAACCATATTTTCATTTTTACCTTGACTACACAGTGATCATTTGGATGTATTGGATAATACTTCCATAGTCTTGGCTAATCCAAATCTAGATGAGGTGGTGTTCCACATTATGAAAATAATAATGTTCCCATTATTCATCTACTATAACATGGAAGAAGTCAATCATATCAACAATACCCCAGAACATGGTGAACCAATATCCAAACCTAGATAGATGGAGGTTATATTAGATTGTCCTCAAAATGTGACTCAACCATTTGAACAAGATTAATGGGAATTCAATTGATTATGAGTACCAAAATATACCCTTAAGGATGGCCCAAATGAGAAAATATCCTTCTAAAAATAATCCTTTTTTGAATCTTTCTTAGATTCATAGTAGAAGTGGAGATTCCCAATATTAGAGAATAAGTCCATGTTGTATCCTACATTGCTCATCATTCTGGGACCAGGCTATCTAACCAAATAAAGGGGCTTGGTTAGTAGTGGAGAAAAATGAAACAAAACTCTGTATAATTTTATAAAAAAATTCATAAATTCCAAATTCAATAATACTTCATCAATCAACCCTTGAAATTGCTACATACAACTAAATATTTTACACTTTTTTCTATATGGGGAATGGATGTTGTGATGACATATACCCTAACCACATTTGAGTAGTTTAAGTATATCCTTAATACATTAAAATTATTTTTTGAATAGGATGAAGCAATACCCCCGAAGTAAATTTTTACAAATAATTTCACTAACTTCATAAATTCCAATATCATCCAAAAATTCAGATTCCCTCCCATTATATTTACAGACAAGGAAAGAAACATTTATCTTGGAAAGTGGAATAAGTTGTAACATGAGTACAACATATATCTGAACCATTTATCTCTATATATTATAGTGTAAAATAGAAAAATAATTTTTTTTAATAAAACACGATCAAATATACTTGATAATTTGCTGATAAAGGACCAGAAGTTTTGGTTATTCAAATTACAACCTTCAATATTGACATACCCTACCACCACATATACTACTATAAAATAAAATTCTCATTAATTATTTTACAGAACCGTTGAATTGTTTCCAATATATGTTTAGTTTCACTTACTATAAATAGCTATATGTGGAAAACATTCATACAACCAGAAATGAAAAGAGAATTTGGATGAGTTGGAATGGATTAATGAAATAAGGCAGTTTACACTACACAACCTCAAATTCCATTAGAATCTGATCACCAGGACCTTCAGTAAAAATTTTCTCTTTTACTCATTCATTCAATGAGAAGTAGTATTGGATATCGAAACCCAAATAATACTAGGAAGGAAGCCTCCAAATATGGAACCCAAATGGGAATAGTGAAGGCCCCGAATTGTATCAATGATATTTGCTTTATTATAATTATGTATATAGTATAATTCACATTAAAATAATATATATAATAGAATAAAAATAGTATAAATGAATAATTAATGGGATAAGATGTATTGTTTAAAATTACGGATCCTATACTTATGGAATAACAACATAACTTTTGGAATAGTAATACAACATTTACCAATATTATTCTATCCAATAGAATTGTAACCTCACCAATGAATGTATAAATAAAAATTTGGTATCTTATAAATGAAAATATGATATATTCATATTTCAGAAGAAATAAAATAAATTTTTTATAAATGATAAATTATGTGTTTGTATTTTTGTAAGTTAAAAATATTTATTTACAATTTTATAATTAATATAATGATTGAAAAGGAACAATATTTTCATTATATAGATTAATAATTTTTTATTTTGTTTTATTATGATTATAATATTTTTTTATGGGACCTTAACTAATTTTTTCAATGTGTCATCAAACTAGTTATAATTATAAATTTTTTTTTCTCATGTAAATGATGACTTTAATTAAAAATTAAAATTATCATATTTAGAAAATTATTTTCATAAAATGGAGGTAATTTTTTAATTATACAAATTAAAAAATTGTTGTGGTGATTTTTGTTATTTTTCTATAATTGTTGAATTTTTGTGAATAGTGAAATACAATAATTTACGGTATTTAAAAAATTCAAGAATTATTTTGTCATAAATGATGTACGGAAGATTTAATCTAGTAATATTAAATAATAATTTATTATTTTAACATATTTAGTGATAATTATATATATATTTGTAGTCTTGAACTAAAATAATACAATAATAAAAAAACCTATCATCTACTATAAATACCACCCATTCACCTACGACCTCAAAATCCGGGGAGATTGTCCAAATTTTACACAATAATCCCCACAAATCTCTCCCCAACCTCTAGGATTGTTTGTCTCAATAAAAGACCAAACCTAAATCCACTAAGGAGGTTTTCTAGGATTGGAATTTAAGAGGTAAAAAACTCTTCCTTTTTCTTTTTTTTCATTTTCTTTTTATTATTATTCTATCCTCCCCTCCCCTTATCCAAGATACATGACAAATCTAGTATATTTTATATAATATAATTTGTTTGTGTTAATGGAATAACCAATCAATATTTCTCATCCCATATCCATTTATTATAATAATTAAAACATCATGGTTTTATAAATTTTTGTAAGGGCTTCCCCATATGATTGATACAAATCAATTCCCAATAGGTTTAACATGATGTCATATGAATGTCCTTAAAAAGAACACTAAACATACATATTGTATAATTTTAAACAACATGGTTATTGTACCCCTCATTCTATATTAAAATGATACCATAACTACGTATGGATTTATTCCAATTCCAATGAGACACATAGTGATTCCCAGATCTCCAAACCCAATAATCAATTGGAAAAATGTCCCCAATACATTTGGTTCAGACATGTGTGGATAGTTTCCCTTTCAATAAATATGTGTTGAATGATTCTTACCATTATAATATATATAAGGATTCTCAAATATCACATCTGAGGTACAATCACAACAATAAATAAGGAAAACCACCCTTTAGTGTATATGTTAGACCCATGTGGAATTTTTTTTATTCAAAAAATATGTATGAATTGATTCTCAATCAAATGAGATACATAGTGATTCATCAATTTCTTATCCTAGGTCCATATGCAACAATCATTGGAAAAAATCCACCCCTCTATGTACGGGTAAGACCTGTATGAATTGTTTCCCATTTAAGAACTATGTTTCGTTTGATTCAAACCATTACAATCCATTTACTAAATCACAACTCTCAAATATTAGGTCTATCCACAATAATAATTGAAAAAAAATCCATTCTCCTATGTATGTGTCCAAAAAATGTTGTGAGTTTCCCTTTAAATAACTATGTAGGACTAGATTCTAATTCCAATTAGATATGTGGTGAATCTCAAATATCTAATCCTAGGTTTAGACATAATAATCCATGGTAATATTACAACATATGCGTATGGTTTAGACCATTGTGGAATGTTTCCTATTAAATAACCTCATGTTACTTTATTCCTATAATCATATGATATGTAATGATATATAGATTTCTAATTTCGGGTATATATATACAAATTGGTGAGAAATTTTTCCTTATGCATATGGGTCAGACATTTATAGAGAGTTTCCCAATCAATAATAATGTGTGTCTCCATTCATTCTATCAAAAGATATTAAGTGAAACTGAGATATCCAATACTATGTACAACTACAATAACCAATGGAAAAATTCCCCCTCTACATATGGGTCAGTCCAGAGTAGAGATTTTCCCCTTTGAGAACTATATATGACTTGATTCCCTCCATCTTTGGTTATATAGTCCCAAAAGGATCTCCAATGAATGTTTAATCCATAATATCATTGATGACATTTCACCCCTCCTGCATTTGGGTTGTACCTATCCAATGTTCTATCTAATTAATTTGAATGTCTTGATTCCTTATTTCATATAATATATAGTTACACCCATATCCTTAATTTCTGGCTTATCCATGGGTTTCCAAAGCTCACTGTCACATCACTGGTATATGAGTCATATGTACAGAGAGAAGTATCCTTAAAATAGTATATTAGACCATGATTACTTCCTTTAAAATATGCATATGGAGACCTAGGGAATCCCAGCCGTAAAAGTAAAATATAACTTTGTTTAAATAGGGCTATGTCCTTCAAGCTCTCTATTCTCGTCCACGAGTCAGATTTACCTATGAATTTCTTAATCACTTGATAAATTTGTGCAAGGAATTCAGCATATAGATACATATAAATAATCCTTTTCATTGATAAATGGTTCCTCCTACACCAAAATTCCCCTAACTACTAACAACATTCCCCAAGGATATCTTAATTTTTTTAATTGGTCCTTATTTACTTACAATATAATGTTAAACTATAGTCAAGCTCCACTACCACATGATTTTAAACTATAAGGAAAAAATCATTTTCACATGATGTTAAAACTCCAAGACTAACAAATCTCTACTACATCATGTTAAAATTGATCAAACCATCACTATTGATCATTCCTCATAATCAAACCACAATATCCTAACCTTGGTCAACATGATTATGGGGTTCCTCTGTCATATTTTGAAGAACCTCATCCAATTAAGAACACATTATATATTTAGAGCCTCAGGTTTTGACCAACCATCCATAGACCTTGGAAGAATAAACCCAACATCAAGGGAACTTTTTATGACTATGAATTTTTTTGCTAGTTCCAATATATGAACTCTTATATATTATGAAATTTTTTCATAAACTACAGGAAGTGAGTTCTGATTCTTGTGAGTTATGATGTCACTGAATAAAGACATGGTACATTAGGTTGTTTTGGTTCATCCTTATTATTAATGTTCCATACCATTACTCATGCCTCGAGAACCTTGTGCCCAAAAATTTCAACACTATATTGTCCCTTTCAATAAAATTTTAGAGCACCCATGACCTTTATTATTATAATTAAGCTTTTCTATACCATTCCCATCATACCAAGTCCAAACACATCATGACCTTAAATGAAATGAATGTTGGTCAAATATGAACAACCTTATACACTAACCTTTGATGGTCTAAATATCAAGACCCTAATATTCTAGTTAATATGAATAGAAATATTCATGCTGAGACCCTACATAGGGAATTTGGAGAAAAAGTCAAATCTACACTCACTAAAATCTTCATCTATAATGTTTAAGAAAAAGAAATATTATAAATAGAAAAAACACAAAGATCATAGGGCCCAATTTATGGCCCTAGTAAATGATGATCTATACTTTCTAAACACCTTCATCTAGAATAATTATTGATTAATAATTTTTCTCATATTCTCA
The DNA here is from genome assembly GCA_963277665.1 of Viscum album. NCBI lineage: Eukaryota > Viridiplantae > Streptophyta > Magnoliopsida > Santalales > Viscaceae > Viscum > Viscum album. The sequence continues at coordinate 838,049,226 of OY728125.1, read as the reverse complement.
ACGTGATATAATATTACCTTGGTATTGACATAACATTTAGGTCAATTAAACCCTTCTTGAATATTAAAATTTTCCTAAACCAAATTCATTTATTTTTAGTATGAGCTAACATAACCAGTTCATTGAGTGGATATCCTTCTCTTAGAACCCCATCATCCTTTGGATCCCTTTCTTCTAGATCATCCCTATAGAAAACTAGTAATAGGGACTGAATGATCTAAAAGGACCCTACATGGATTTCCTGAAGAATTAGAACCCTATAAAATTTATTTTTGTTAGGGGCTCCTTGGTCCCAAAGGATAGTCCCACCTCTTAAATCTTGGAGTAATTTTCTAGACTAGTTGGAAGATGGGATTCTTCCATTACCAATGGTTTATATGTACCCACATGTTTCCATCTCCAATTAATATATATATACCTAGACCATTATTTACAATTGCAATAACACGACTATTCAGGTGTATTTGAAATCCATGAGGTTATGTCACCATGTATCATGCCCAGTCTCAAATTAGGAATATAAGACTACCTTATCGAAAAATTTGATAACAATTCTATATGAATACAAAGCTCATAGAGTAAGGTCCAAGCCTCCCAAAAAAATCCAAACTTCCCTAGGGTGCTATCACCATTCCTAGTTAACAGTTTTTTTGCATACCCCGCTTCATCATCCAGATTCCTAAGTCTCCGCAAGTATTCCTTTGACCAGGGAAAAGAATAGATATCTCCATTACATGACAATTCATGAAATCCCTATGGTCCCATGTATAATGTACTCTAAATAACCAACTAGATACATATCCTCTTTGTAGGAAAGGATCTATAATCATCATGAGCCCTGAAAACATTGTGGTGGAACTCTTCACCATAGGTTGGTCTTAGTTATCCCTTGAATGTCTTCTCCAATACATATTAATAAATTAAATATTTTTGACATGTGACTTACACAACAAGTATTCCAATTATACTAGTAGACTTAACTTACTTAATATTTTACCAACTACTAATATCATCATAAAAAAATTACACATGTTGTAAGACAACTCTTTTGTGTGTTTTGTGTTATCCCTTGAATGTCTACCCCATTCCTGTATTATTCTCATGTCTCAGTTGCATGATATAAAACATTATGAAAAAATTACTTATCATATGATGACAAATTTTCTAGAATAAATGGTTATTACATAATTTTAAACTACACAGAGGACTTCTTCACCTTTAGATGTTAAACTACATAGAGAATATTACTTTACGAATGGTACACTACTAGTAGTAAATTGTCTGTACTAGAAGACGGTAAACTATAGGACGACAATATTCTAGTTTTCAATAAATTATTAGTATAATTAAAAGATAAACAATAATAACTAGGTTGAAAACCTAAAATTATTATCATGGGGATAATTCAGGTCTCTTCTCACTAGATATGAAAATTTTGTGGTTGTTGAAATATTGAGCAAATATAAAATTTAAATGGATAAATATTTTCAAGTAAAAAACCCATAAGAAGGTTTCCTAATAAAAATTCAAGTCCATATATACAATGTTTTCCACCATAAGAAACTTTTTCAAAAGGTAGGGAAATAAAAGATAGAAATATGCAATGTTTATAGGGACTTTTATATTTAATTTACAAATTATTCAATGTCCACTAAGTCCATCAACTAAGTTAGAATTTTGTTTACTCTCCCTCCATGATATTTCTTACCCAAATTATCCTTAAAAATAAGGTGATCTTAAGGAAACTAGAGTAGGTAAATCAATGTGGAATCTAATATCTACGGGTAATCAACATCAATTTACATGAAAAATTATTGTGATTATAGAACTAAAATCCAAGTATTTTTGTTTCCATTGTATTATTCCATTAATGTGTATCATTAATAATCCATATGATATCAGATCAATTAAATGTCTTCCACAGCATGATTGAAATAATGATGGATAACAACATGAAATGATCAAATTATTTATTCATTGATAAAGTGAAAAAATAGGATTCCCCAAATTCTAAATTCTCCTATAATGACTAAAATCTGAAATAAGAAAGAAACAAACGCAAAAAAATCCCATAGATGTGTAAAAATAAAACCTAGTTATATGAGTTTTCAAAATCATCCAATGTATGGTGAGAGGTGTTAATTAAGCATAGAAGTGTCTTCCACTCTATCTCTTATATTGAAAATCCAGGAAAAAATTTATGCACTAAAGTGGATATCACTTTAGATTCTTTATGAGTATTTACTAAAAAAAGATTATTCTACCATAAGATGACATATATTTCTTGCTACAAGTGATTCATATCATACTATTTATACCTTATAGAAAATTATATAAGCATGTATCTCAAAGATTATTTGATTTAATTTTCTAATAATCTATAAATCATTCCATATTGGCTAGTTTAGATAATTTTTTCCATAAATTATATGAAGGTACTTATCACTATTAGAAAGTTGTTAATGGTCTATGAGATTTTTTTGTATGATTTCATATAAAATTTGAAAATTAAATTCACCTACATAATTTCATAAATTATATGGATATGGAATTACTATATTCCATGAAACTAATCCAAGGGAGTCATAATAATTATGGTATTATTTTGATTCTAGACAATTCATTGTAGTACTTAATCATATAAAACCACAAGAGTAGTTATAATCCAAGGAGGAATCATTGATGGATTGTTTTTAGAGTTTTGATCTATTGGATGAGACAATGAAGAATAGATAAAATAATATCATGTACACTCTTCTCAAATGATGCTTCATCTGTCACTGGTATTAAAAGTCCAACCTCCTAAATAAACCATTCCACAATAATGGGATGTTTTTCACTAGGCCTACAGTGCTTCCCTGGTGGCTCCACAATGTTTTAAACCAAGTATAATTGTACTATAGATAAGGGTTTTTGAGAAGAATGTGGGTTTTCCACTCGAAGGACAAATTTATTTATTACACTACCCTGGTAGTATTCTTCCCATGTTTGAGAATATTCATAATACCAAAATAAATGGGCATCAATAGGAGGACGAATAATATCATAATTTGTGTCTTCCTCCACCAACATATTCCAAAATTATTGAATATGTTTTAGATGCTTCAAACCCCACATTTATACGGAAGGTAGTGGAGAAGCCCTCCAAAAATAACAAAACTAAAAAATCAAATAGATAGGGGTCTTATGGATCACATATGATCATGTTTTTTACAAAAGTATCAAGAAATGTTTTTCCAGGATATTTTTTATATGAAATATCATCAATATATCATTGATTATTATGGAAAGTTATTATGATTTGTGTAGGATCATACATGAATTTGAAACTATCTTGTGATCTCAACAGGTCAATAAACTCATTATCAAATAATGGCATCACCGGGAACCTGCAAAAAGTTATCATTTTTGAACATAATAAATCATTAGGGTTCTTTAAGTGTTATATTATTTTAAACGAACAATATTAACTTGTAACTTGAAAAATAAGAATTAGGAGGTGCCTCAAATACAATTAGTGGTGTTTCCTTACGAGATATGAGAATGGATCTAATAAAATAGAGAATGATTTTACATGAATAGATTAGGATGATAACCCTCTTAAAATTGATATATCTTCACCAATGTTCCCACTAGAATCCCTAATTATTGGTTCCCTGTTGGGAAAACTCATCCATTCAAAAATGAGGGAGATAAACCCAATAGAAAATGGAATAGGGATACTTTCATCCCCACTCAGTTTCCCCATGAGGCATACTCCCCAACATAAAGGATTCCCCAATAAGATCCCATGATATTTTGAACTATTCATGAATAGAATAGGTGATGGAATATAGTTGTTGTTTGATTCATTGTTTGATAGAGGAATATGTTAATCATATACTTGAGTGAAATGAGTGAGCATACATTCATCTCCTTCCTCAACATCTCTTTCACAATGTTTAACATGTCAATTTCAAAGGATTGAGTCTATACAGGGTGTTCGTAATAATCTACATTATAAATAAGTTCATTATACATCCCACTAATAAGAGTTATTCTAATAAACTAATAAATATCCAAAATTCATATCCATATTTCACCATAATATAGATGAAATGAATTAGAATTGGGACACCAACCACTAATTTTCTCATTGAGATGTTCTAACTAATGATACAAAAGAAGAAGTTTGTATCACCATATAAATATAAATAGCATATTACTAGTTGTAGAATTATGAGTATATATATTTCACCAAGAAAAACTATTAACATTCATTAGAAAAGTTATACTAGGTCTAATGTACCACTATGATCTCCAACCACATCATTGATTATTAAATTATGAGTACTGTATGATTAAATAGATCTGAAAATTTTGATGACGGGAAAGATTGAAACCATCTAGACCCCGAGGGGAGTTATACAACATATGAGACAACCCATAGAGTGGTTCTATAACTGATAAAATATATTTATAATTTTTTTAAAATATATTCAATGTAATTTGAAAACTAGTGAGATAAAAAAATTATCAATTGTGAGGATGATAGAATCATCCAGCGGACTGAATCCATATAATGGATATCAGTATTACATAGGATAAATCTAAGGTTCATGTAGAATAATTCCATTAAAGGACTAATTGAATGGGAGTACATAATATTATTGATCAACATTATGATTCCCATATATCATATCCATCTAGATAGTACAATTAAAATATTTTTGTGAAATTGAAGTCATATATACAAAAATAAATATCACATGTCATATATAAGATAAACCCTATTTTAAGAGATTCATAACTCATAAAAAATACAGTAAAACTTAATAACCACACAAGGGAGTGTGATCACATGACCAACTATCAGTTCCACAAATTATATGACCTATGAATAATATCATGACCACATCATCTGTTATAAGGTTTGTGATCATATTTCCTTGGGATGGTTTTGAAACTCATGTAGTGATCAGATGATATATATCCAGGATAGTGGGTCATGATAATCCTTAAATATAACCATGAATTTGAAAACATGGGTCAATGTTTAATATAATTACCATAAGTTTATTCATAGTTTGTTTGAGTGGGTCATAAATATGAGGGAAGTAACATGGTGGGATCACATGATTAGATCTTGAGAAATAGTATTGTGATGTATTTTTTTTAATGGTTATTTCAAAGGGGTATCTCATAATAGTCTTTATAGGGATATATTTATTAGAATTCACAAGAAAATTGAAATCAATGAAGCTCTAGAGTTTGTGTCACCAGTGGAATGGGGGTATCCCTTACTACCCTTTTTATAGAATGCCCAATGGAATACAAAAAGTAACCTAGAAGACCAAAAATTTCATGAGGAACTGATCAAAAAAATACATAAGGTCTTATGACTGCATTTAATCTATTTTAAACTGAGCCCTTTTCTCTACCAAACTTTCTCTTGTGTGTGGAATTTTTTTGATTCATACAAAATGAGTATCTAAAATTCTACAATTGAAGAAAAATCCAAATGATGGGTATTATTTTATTTGAAAGGAAAAGGAAGGATTAACCATGTTACATGAATATAATGAATCTAGGTCAAGCGAATCACATGATCCCCATGTAATCATGTGATCATGTGACCCTGGGATAATTATATAAATGACTCAAGTGCTTCGTATGATCCTTTAATGACAAAAAAATTACCTTTAATAACCCTCATGTTCTTGTGAAGGTATCCAGGAAATCATTGATGATATTGTAGAGGCTTCTTAATGATATCCTCTAATGATAAGATTCATCAAGTGATATAATCCCCTTTTAAAATAAATAAATAATGCCGAAAATGTTGATTTTTTATACAATCAAATTTATGTTGTTTTTCATGCAACGGGATTGTCTGGATCATGAGTGACCATTGATCACATGGAGGCCACATTGACGATCCATATTGATCATATGATGTCTCTATAAAAATATCCAACAGGATATCATAATGGTCCTGAGACAAGTATATGTGATCATTACAATGCCTTAACAACAGGAGACCTAATCTCATGAAGACCCCAAGGAATGTCATCGTAGACTTGAAGATTCCTTTTGATAGGTAAAATTGATCTTGCAATGTTTCATAGATGAGTACATAAATTGAAAATGATATTTATCTCATTATATTGAGATATCCTATACTATTCTTGTGATTCCATGATAGACATCCAATTAAAAATTTCCAATATTCTTTGAAAGAATATGAAATAAAATATGGAAAATTAGGAATCCTCCTGGGAAGGGAAGATATTTTCATTTTCATGTGAAGAGGTAATGTTCATCTTGTGATCACCATTGATCATGTTAATGACTTTTGGAAATACAACATGATCTCACAAAGGGCCCCATACAAGTCCTCGATGATCATGTGAAATCCTCTTTAATAGATGACCTACTCCCATAAAGGCCCCTATACATGTATTATTTGATAATTAGAATTCATTTACAAAAGTGTATTAAACTTGTGATGTTTCTTATACATGTCAGCTCGTTGTTTCAATGTACATTTGAAATGATAACAGTATTCTGAAAAATCCATTTAACAACCCAGGGTCCAATAAATATAATGACAATATAGTGTTCTCATGGTTGTTTTTTATCATGTGATACCTTTGATGACACAAATTAGGATTTTAAAAATAATGTGATTCCAAATTACCTCCACTAACTTCCGACCATATCTATCTAATACATTCCATTAAAAAAAGTTTATAATTGGGGTTGTGAGGACTAAAAATTCATCACCCTTGGAATAAAACAAAACGAAACACAATGAAAAATGTGAGGAAGAACCACAGAAGCACAAAGTGGAATTTATGGAGCTAGAATCCAAGTGTTTTACACTAGTTAAAAATAATGGAATAACATAAAGATCAAAAAAAGTATAATATCTTTGATTGATCATCATATTGATCACGTGATGTCTGTTTAGTGCACTGGCCAAATTATGTGATGGAGTTTCAACAATTTTTTTTTTGGAAAACCACCCCAAGATAATTCATGAAAAACATTGATGAATATATTCATTAATGGATGAAAAATATGTAATAATTATGAAAATATAGATATATTTATTTTCATGTCAAGGTAACATGTGATTTCCATGAACTCTCAGGATTTCATGATATCACCCAAACATGTCTTCCATGTCTTTTGAAGTCCACTAGAAATTTAATCCAGGCCACATATGATGCTTTGGAAAAATCATCCATGTTTTGAGAAGTCCCCCATATAGGTTGTCCATGTATTTCAATGTCCCCTATACATATCATCCATGTCTTAGAAAATAATCTAGACATATCAGCCTAATTATGTGAACCCCTCTTAGCTTTCTATTCAGGATCATCAACATTTCAATATAAATTTTATTTATAGAATGAAAAAAACTCAAACATACATTCTTAAAACATGTGAATATATTTGAGACATGTCATTTTCTCCAAACATAAACCCATGAAATTCCAGAAAACTAATCAAGACATGTCAAGTAGATAGTTAGGACATGTAAGAAAGAAAATTAGGGCATGTTAGGAATAAAAAACATGACCTGTAAAGAATGTCTGGAAGACACATTGCGACATGGTAACCTTGTCTAGTATACACATTAATACATTCACATAATATAAAATTGGTTCTTTGAATCCTAATATAAATAGTATATTTAGAACACATATTAATGTCCAGAGCTCCAAATGGGCATCCGCCTCAGTGTAATCCCCTCTATATTTTGGAGAATCTGGAACAGTGAAACCAAAGTCTCAGGGTTTTATCATTATTCTTCATACAATAGTAATTTTGGAAGAAAAATAAACTATGAATTTCTTGATTCCTACACAAATTAGATGTGAATAATGCCATAAAAATCCCAAGATCCAGTATGCATTTACCCTGGTGTATGTCCCTCTATATCTCATATATTAAATACTCAAGGGAATCAATAATCCAATAATTCTAATTTCCATCCCCATCGATTAGTAGATAATAAGTGGGATCATACACATGCATCCATTAATGTGTAATCCCAAATGATTTCCTCAAGTACCTCAATCCCATCAACGGGTTAGGAATGAAACAAACTATGAGGATTGTGATTCCATCTATAATCCGGATATATAAAATGTCTTCCTAAGGCATGAAATCCATATCAAACACTCTTCTAGTCTTACATAGTGAGTATCCACCATATTCATATTAAATGAGACTAATAACTTATTATCCATTATTTCTCACACTGATCATGGCTCACATTGGATTATGAATTTTAATTAATCATATCCTTCAAATAATAAATACACCCATAATAGGGAAACTTATGTATGTATTCTCTATTCAGTGAAATGATATAATTAACTCAATACAAGGGTATCCACTTTAGTGTATGTCCTGAAGGAATTCCTATATTGGTATAAATTAGGGTAATAACCCATAGGGGGGATTAATTATCTTTCACCACCCATTAGCGGTTTAAGGTAAGATCAAACTATGATGACTCCAATTCTTGTTATAAATAACTTATTCTGGACACCTTCGTACAGATCTTGGTCCATTAATTATGCTTCAGTGGCATCATATATGTCATTTCCATATGATGTTAAACTATATAACATAAATGAAATACATGGGTTTTGATTCTAGATATAAATATAATATGTAGTATGCCTCGTAAAGGTTCACTCCCATCCATGGAACACCAATCAACATCCTGGATAGCTATAAACTCTAGATTTCCTATTTATAAAAAATATAAATAAAAATATGTACCCATAAATAAAAAATAATTGAAAATTCATAGGTAACCTCATATAAATATATTGTATCATTAATCAAACCCCCTTTAGAAATATAAAGATTCGACAACTAATCATTTTGATATAGTAAATAGTACTATATTGGGATTTGGAAGAGATTCATGAACATGTCTTAAATATATAAGAGTTTATAGAAATATAAAATAACCCATCCAAGTTGTTTTATGAGCATGAAATTCTATAATCTTGGATAATGTCATTTCCTATGTTTTATTGGGTCCGAAATCACAAATGATTTCTAGACTCTAAAAAGCAAGTATGTACCCATATATGGATTTCAACACAGTTGGGAATTTCTATTAAAGATGGAAATGGTAAACTTGATGTGAATTATTTCTCAATCATACTTGAAACCCCAACCATAAATCCTCAAATTAGAAACTAATATGGTGTACCTTTTGTGAAGGTATGTAATGATAGAATAACAAAATCACTATTAGCGTCTATCATCAAGTCACCTGAAACCAAAGATAACAATTCACCTATTATCTTTCAAGGGAAATAAACCCCTAGTTATATATTACCAAAATGAATTAACTGGTGTAAAATAAGTACCTAATTATATAATAATATACAAAAATAATGTTTCATTTATAACCCATTCACATATCCTTCTTATATTAGAATTAAAATTCATAAAAATATCATTATTTTCCTTCAAATTCAATTACATTAATATTCAAAATGGTAGCTTTGTGATTGAACCTATAACATTCCTTAAACATATTTTTTCCAATATATCATTTATAAAACATAAATTATCCTCATCTAATAACATCCAAAAATCTAATGTTTTCCAATCAATTTTATGATACCAAATTGAGATTCCCTAGAACGACACTCTTGAATCATGTTCTAGAATAATATATCCTTTTAGTGATTTCATTGATAAAAATTATAGAATCCCAATATTATAAATATATTGTTATAAATAGATATATATAGTTGTATCACTTACACAAAAATGTTAATTTTGGTTTAGAGTTTTGGAGAATTTGGAAAGGCAACAAATTATTAAAAAGAATAATATCATTCTCACCAACCAATAAAATTTTCACTAAATGAAGAGTTAATTATAATATAAAAAATCTATATTATCCATCAAAAAATTCCACAGACTAGGTAAACTTTCAAAAACCTATTAGATTATCTCCATCTTTATAAATTGGTTCAATAAAAATATAATAAAGGATTAGATAAAGTTATTTTTAATGTAATGAATAGGCAATAATAATCAAAGAACATAAGTTAGCATGAGATATGTATATGGGTTTGAAAATATTAAAAAGGTTCATATATATAACATAAGGATACCCTACATAAGAAATAGAAAAATATAAATCATTATTCACTAAATAAATCTTTTGAATAAAATAAATTATGTTAATAATGGTATGGAGACGTATGAAAATAATGAATGGCCATTAAAACATGCAATATTAATAATAATGATTCATAAGAGTGTTTAAGAAAAATAAGAAAAAGAAATAACATTGGGAACTAATATAACTATAATCATGTCCATTAATAATCTTGTGATCATAAATAAGTCCAAGTATTCCAATCTATAAGGATTGAAAAACAGTTAATAGTAATTATTTCCACACATAACATAATCATATCATGAAATATAATTTATATCCAAATGAATTGGAGGGATATATTATTCTAATAACATTCTTCACATTGTAAAAAAATACATATCTATTCTTCCTAAAAATGGAAATAATCATAATGCCTGGATATCTTAGTAAACCAATTTCTAATAAATAAGTTTCCTAAAAATATTTTTAAATAATTATCATAAACCATATAAAGAAATAATATGTTTGGTATCATTATATATTATCCCAACATAACCATAATAACCGCTAGGTAAATTTACATAGATGAAAATAAATTTAAAGAATTTTTGATACATAACACATTCAAATGGGTTTATGAAAGAAGAAAAGAAGAATTGTTTTATTTTATACCACAAGTTCAATATCCAATAAATAATAATAATAAAATTTTGAGGGAAATATAATGAAAAATTATAAAGAAATAAATATTTTAGAGTTTGAGATTAAAATAGATGAAAAATTATAAAAAGGAATTTCATAAATCTATTGCATAATTATTAGAAAAGAACATATAAGTCACATCTGAAATACATTTCTTGGTTTTAAAATAGTACATTTAAATCATTAATGTTTTAAAATTTTAAATATTAAAATATGAAAAAATGATGTTAAAATGAGAGATTTAGAGTAAAAGATAAAAATATATATAAGTGAAATGTAATACATTAAATTATTCTTATAAAAAAATAACCAATAATTTTAAAATGAAAAAAAATAAAAAAAATATTGTCAATTTAAATTACATTGGAGAACAAATAAATCACATTCTATAATCCTTATAAAACATAAAACAAAAAATTATGGGATATATTTTTATACATAAAATGTTAAAAAAATATATTCTTTTTACACTTTTATAAATAAAGTAAAACATTTCACATTTTTTAAATCAATTAGAAAATATCTATTTTGAATTGTTTTAATGAAATTAAAAAATATTTTAAATTGACCTTGAATAATCACTTATGTATAGAGAATAACACCTCCAATATAATTTAAATTATATTTATATGGTGGGAAAAAACTATTGGGAAGGACTAAAATTATTTTTAACAACATTATATTTTTATAGGGGAAGGAAACAATAGTTAAAGGATGTTTTGATATTAAAATTTTAATTATTTATAGATTAATAAAATACATTATGAAAAAAATATGATTCTTATAAGGTTCTGGTAAAATTTGAAAATTTATGACCAGAAAAAGAAAATTTCCTCTAAAACACCCCTACAAAATTCATAAAATATTAATTATCATTGGAAAAATAGTTTATGTGAATGAAATTTAAATCCATATAATAATATTAAAAACAACATAATTCAATTATATGGTATAATTATAAAAAAATTAAAATAATAATATTTATTACCACCAAATAAAAGGAAATGGTTTTAACAAAAAACCACTACCCCGGACATCCACTTAGTCATACATTTACAAATTCCACATATAATAAAAATTTTATAATTTTTTATTTATTCAAAATAATTATTGATATATATTATTTGTTAAATTAAAATTTTATAATCTTTTACTACATTAATGTTACTAATTTTTAGTTAATATCATCCCTTGATTGTTAGTAGTTTAGACTATTCCAAGAGTATTTTTGTATAACCGAATAGGTCCATATTCATGTTATTCCATTTTTCATATCAAAAATTTTGAAGGTACTTGAATATAACTTCCCAAATTTTTTAATTATTTTCTATTTTAATTTTAAATTATTTTTATTTATAATTCGTAAATATGAAATACATAATGATCTCATTTTGATATTTTGGAAGAACAAAAAGGGTTATATTAATAATAAATTAAATGTTATTATTTAAATTATATAATAAACATATATCAATTATATATTAATATCATATCTTAATAGTAATTTCATCTTAAAAAATCAATGATCCAAATTCATAGCACCATCCATTTCAGTGGCTGAACCGAACCAAAATGAAAAAGTTATAATCAATGGATCATATATATTATGAAGTTATTTTATTATAATAACATTATTATATTATTATAATTAAGTTATTTATATTTTATTAAAGAGAAAAATCACAATAGGGAATATTTTGAGGAATTTTTAATTTAAAATGAATGGTAAGTAGTTATTATTTTAAAACTAGAAATTGTATACCCTTTTCTAAACTTTCTTGGTTTCAATGTGATTTATGGAATATCTTGATACCAAAAGCTACTGAACATGGAATTGGACTATTTGTTAAGAAAACATATAATATTATACAATGTAATTATAAATTTATGTTTTTATTTAACATGGGATGTGGATGGGTCCTTTTATAAGTGTGATTAGTGTCTTTTTAATACACTTATTACTCAATAAAAAATTGAACACCATTTTCAATGAAATTTGATCCATATTTGAAATAGAAATTAGATAAAATAAGTATAGATCTATATATCCTCATAAACTCATTTTAGTATATTATATTATGTATTTGGATCCTTACCCCTTGATTTAACACTTGTAGCCTATTTTTTCATTTGCATTGTTGGAAATGTTTTACTTTGGTAATTAATTTCTGTAGTAGGAAATTTAATTTTTTATTACTTATTTTTAAAATGATAATTCCAAAAATATCAATTTTATTTTATTTAATTTCTAAATGTTATAAAAAATATTTTTTCTTATATTATTCATAATCAATAAAAAATTAAATTAAAATGTATTTTAATGCATAATGGTGATTTGTATACTTATTTTGGGAAAAATTTAAAAAACTTTTTCATTACCTTTAAATTAAGTGGGTTGTGATTAAAAAATAAGGTTTATATAAATTCACACTAATACCAAACAGAATGAAATATTATTAATAAATAATTAATTGAATAGTGAAAAATTAATATATTAATTAAAATATAATATAAAAAAGGGAAAAAATTTCAATCATCAATTTGTAAATTTAAAATAACATTCGTTAAAGGCATTATTTTATTCCTTAAATTCATTATTGTACAAGAAAATGTATTTATAAATTTTTATGTCATATCTATTTCATGATGATTTCATATATGTTATTTTATTATTAAAACATATATTTTTAGTACTCAACAACAAATGAGAAATTTTTAGAAAAATTAAAAATAACCATTAAATAATTATGAATTATTATTGAAAAAATTATTTTAAACTTATCAAATTAAAATTATAAATTTTTGAAATGATACGTTTAAATTTGAAAACATATTATTTATAATAAAAACAATGATTATAAAATAATAATTTTTTATAGAGATTAATAATTAGTTTAATGTTCATTATAGTTAATTGATTATTTATTAGATGTTATTAACATATTCAAAGACCCATTCCTTTAATTTTTTAGGTTTATTTTATTGATATAATAAAAGTATTCATATTTATAAAAAATAATTCCATTTTCATAAATGGTATTTTCACAAATGAGTTTCAATATGCCCTTTATTATAAAATAATTTGTTTTATATCCTATAAATTATTAATATAAAAAAAATATATTTAAATTTTAAATATTTTCATAAATATTATATATTCAAAAATATTCAAAACATGTAATGTTATACTAAATTTTAATATTATTCTTATTTTTTAGTTTATTTCCATTCTTTCTAAAATATTTTTATAAAACATATATATATATATATATATACATATATATATACTTGATAAGATAATTTTTTATAAAACCTAAATTATTCTTATAGCATAGGAAATTACATTCCAATCCTCCTCAAATAATTTGGACCTCAAAATTCGATTAAATGAAAAATTTGGTTATCTATTAGATAAACAAGACCAGATAAAAAAAATATACTAAGATAACAACCCCTCTATCTTAGTTAAAATTGTAAAACAAATATTTTTTTTATCATTGAAATATATCGATATATTCATTTTTTATAACCATTTCTGTTGACATTATAAATTAAATTTTTATAAGTGTTTCCAGAGAAAAACCTTTCATAGCTTAATTTTCATTATCCAGTCCAAAAAGATACTAAAAACGTAATTGTTTTTCTAATATAATATAATAATAAAATATATAAACATATTAATTTAAAAAATAAGTCATAAGAGGTGTCATCTTATGTGAAATTCATTCTATCCCAGGATACATTTAGTTCAAATATGAAACTATTTTTTAAACTATGACTATATTATATTAAAAGAGGTTTTTATGATATTAATCATATTAATAACAATATTTTAATCACTAAAAGTAACAAAAAATGGACATATCAATAACATTGTTACTATATAAAAAACTAATAATGATTGGAATCCATTATCTTGAAATTCAACTAAAAAATTTTCCTGAAAAAACATTAATCAAATTACATTAAAAATGTATATTAATAAAAAAAATTCCAAAAAAATTCAAAACAGTTTCTCCAAATAACCACAATTTAATTTTTAAATATTCATATTTCTACCACTAATTCTATCTAAACTAATCAACATATATTCTGAAAACGAATTCATGAATTTATTATAATTATGTCAACATTGAATGAAAAACCAACACAAAGAAATTTTCTACACCATAATCGTATATCCTTATAAAAACCTAATAAATACATATCGTTCAAATCATTAAAATACAATCACAAAAGCCTTAAAATACGTATATATTTCGTTGAACTTGTAATTGTACATATATTTAAAAACTCATCATGGTATCCAAAACACTTAAAATTTCATCATCTGATAACATCCTTATATCTAATTTTTAAAATCCATTCTCTAATATTGTATGAGTCACCCAAGCACCACAATCTCAAATCATATGCTAAAATAACTTATATGTTTCCTAGTATATTTGATTCCAACTCAAGATAATGGAACATAATTATATATTGTAATAAATATTTTAGAATCAAATATAGTAATTACATGATAAATAACATTTTTGTTTAGATTTTTAGTTAATTTTGAATCAAAATTGGTTATATAAAAAAACCCAAATATTTCTCCCCAAACATACACCAACCCGTTGAATCAATAATTTCGTATACAATAAGAAGCCTTTAATTTCTTCAAAACAATTCTCCACATAAGTGACCATTATAGATATATCATAATTAATACATTTCATCATAATATAGGGATAGGTAATTTAAAGATAGTGTGATCTCAAACACTCATTAATGGTTTGTTAAAATGAAAACAATTTCAAGAAATTTGTGATAATAAGACGACCATATGTGTATGAGAACATAAAAAGTGCATTGAAATAAAATGTTGATATAAAACCCAAACGAACATAAAAAATAAATCATGATTATTTGCATAATAATTTTTGCTAACAAGGAATATATGTAATTGGGGTTTGGAGAGGTGAGTCTATAATGATGATCCATGAAAAAAATGGTGTTATTGTAATATAAAATTAGATTGTGACACAAACATAAGAATAAAAAAAATTACATTATGAACATAGAAAACTACAATCATGTCCTTGGATAAGGTTTTGTGTATAGATAACTATAATTATACCCATATATTATAATACAATCCCATTAGATACAAACTATCAAACATTTATTATAGGGTTATATAATTTGAAACCCACTTTCCACATAAAACCCATTAATTGGTCTTACACGTGATAATTTAAATATACATAGTGTCATTACAACATCGTTGAAACAAGAAAAAGAAATGTTCCTCTTGAAAATGATGCTGAAACCTTATCATCATCCATATAGAGAAACAATATCAACTTTATCACTGAAACTTATCCCTGGTAACATATATTAAACATTAATATATGTTGAAACATATACAAAAACTTTTATAAGAAGATAGGTTACTTAAATAATGAAAATGGTATCACAAAAGAAGATATAAAAATTGTATAGATTCATATCTCAATTTTATTATCCCAAATGAAAATAAATCACACAATTATTTTTATGGTAATAAATGAGACATAAAACAATGGAGTTGAATCCTTTATATTATGAGATAAAAAGAAGAATTCAATTTTAAAATATAATTTTAATAAATCCTATTCAACATAGTTATAAAAAAATTATAATTCAATTCAAAAATCAATTTCAAGTTGTTAAAATATAACATTCCAAACATAAAATTAATATAAATTATAGATATTTAATCTAGGAAACGAAATAAATTCTAATATATGATTTGTGATGGGAAAGATAAAAATATTATTATGTGGAATGAAATCTCTATGTAACGTTTTCTAAAACATTAACCATTAATTTTAAAATGAAAAATTCATAGAATAATTGGAATAAAAATTACTTTGGGAATCCATTAAAACATGAATCATAAGCTTGATAAAAAAAACTGAACATAATTGATTGAAAATACATTCATTTAGAAAATTTTATAAAATATATTTGTTTTTATAATTTGATAATGAATGTGAAAAAATGGATTATATGGAAAATGTTAAAAATGATGAATTTTATACCTTTTATATAATTTAAATTATAGTTTAAAATAACTTTAATTATACCTTTTTTTATAGATAATACCATTTTAAAAACAATATAAATTATATATGAATGTAGTAAAAAGGGTTGTTGGAAATGACGAAAAATATTCATAATGATGGCATATTTTTATGAAGACAGTAATCAATCACAAAAAGAAATTTTGATATATAAATTTACATTAGAAATATAAAATGATAAAATACAAAATAAAAAAATTAAATTTAAGATTATAATAAATTTAGGTGAGTGTTCAAGGATGAAATTTTGTGACCTAATGAAAAATAAATTGAGTCGATAACGCGTTTATGAACAACATAATTTATTATGTAAGAATCGTTTGAGGGGGATTTTTTTGAAATAAATATAGATACCTAGAATAAAAGTGGAAATAATAAATTATGAAATAATATTGTAGAATTTATCTAATTATGAGTAATAGTGTTAAATAAGGAACATTATTACTCAACGATAAGAAATTATGTCTTGAAAACCCATTGCCTTGGAATTATGCTTTGTCAAACATGTTATATATCACTTTTTAATATACTAGGACTCACAAAGAGTTAATTGTAGAAACTTATTTGTGTTTTTTGATTGATATATTTTTCTTTTATAACCATTAATTACATAGTTCTTATTTGTTTTTAGTTAATTTTGATGCATGTTTGTTAGTACTTTCAATAGTTTCAAGCTTACTTCTGAATAAAGTTTTAGGTTAAAATTCCATGATCATGAGTTCATATTCAATATAATAGTTATGGTATTTTAATATAAGTTCTATAGTAATTCATTAAGTTCTAGTTAAACACTCTTATATTTCACTATGCATTATCGTTTAAAATAAAATTAATTTTTTAAATAGATATCATCACACATAGTTTGAAACTAACTTATACAGTGAAACACCTTACTCAAATAATAAAGTATTATTCGAAACATCGAAAATAAATTTATAATAAGAAATACCAATGAAAATAAAATGATTACAAAATTATTTATTATAAAAATATATATTTATATCCTCACCTTGCTATTATTTTTAATGAATGATTAATTTATTTATTATATTTAATCTTTATTAGATAAATAATTAAAAAACTATGGTTGAAACAATCAAACATTATGTATATATCTTTCTCAAAGATTATTTTTTAAAAATAATGTATATTTTACATAAATAATATTCATAATCACTTTTAAAATTTAAATTTAATTATAATAATTAATTTAAACAAATATAGTAATCCTAATTCCATTAAAAATAATAATAAATATTATTAGGAATTTTTTACCATATGAATTTTTTTTATTTCCTTTTAAATAAACATGATGTATTTGGTAGCCTATATTATACATATATTTAATTATAAATGTACTGTGATATAATAAACATTTTCATCTTAGACATTATATTGGTGGATTTGAATAGTTATAAACATATTAGGAAAAATAAATACAATAGTTTAATTTAATTTAATGTTTTTCATTATTTTCAAATATCTAATTTCTAAATTTTTGGTGAAGTCATTTTATTCTCCAGAAATCTGTTTTCTTTTAAAAAATTGGTATTATTTATTCTTGTGAGTAAATTTAATAATAAATTTCTAAAACATTTAGAAATTATATTTTATAAAAAAATTTATCATCTCTGAAATAATAATTTAAAAAAACTAAAGTTAAAATACTAAAATTTATCTAAAATTACTATTTTTTCAATGAATACTGAAAACCATCAATTTTTATAAAAATATACATTAATTTCATGTAAATGTAACATTTTTTTTAATTTTATTTTTAATTTAACATAAGTGTCCTCAATTTTATATAATATAATTAATTACATAATAATCACCATTATATTTAATTTTGGCATATGTTCTTTTTCAAGTTTATAAACACATTTCTCTAAAACATATTATTAATTTTTAGACCTTTATATTAAAATTCATTTCATTACCATTAATAAATTGAGATGTTAAAAAATCAATATTTGGAATCTATATGCTTCATTTCAGAAATTATATCCCATTTATTTTTGGTCATTATGAATTGTAACCATGAAAGATATTTGTCACCTTTGCAAGGAAAACATTGGTAAAATGGTTTAAACTATGGAATAAATTATAGAAATATAATAACAAAATGAATTTATGTTACTAAATGAGAGATGCTCATATATTATAACCTATTATTTAAAAATATGAAATTTATTTCCATTTTTATTTAATATAGATCATTATATTATTTTAAGTAAAAAAATATACAAAATATAACTCTCTGGATGTTAAATTTCATTCTATGTTCACATTAGGATAAAAATAATATTATTATAAATATTAATATTCAATTTTATCATAATAAAATCATAATTATGATGTTAATTTATTTCAAATTTATAGTGATTATATAATTACCTGAAATTTTAATTAAACCCTAAAATAGTGCTTCTTTATGTAATGTAAAATCAAAATTAAATAATTTTAAAAACATTAAAAATAATTTTTTTGGTTAATCATGGGGATAAAAAATATTTATAGGAAAAAATAATGTATTATTAATAGTAAAATGGATGATATTTGATATTGATTGTTATCACAATATATTTAAATTCAAATTGTGTGATGTGAAATTAAAATGATATTAATAGTATTATATGTTATGAAATATTTTATTAAATTATAAAAAAAATTAAAATATTGAAATAGGCAAATTAGTATAATAGTTTGTTTAAAATGTCATATCTTTTTCATTTTTTGTTTAATTGATTCATTATATGTATGCCTATAAAACATTGGAGAAAACCAAAAGATAAAGTAAAAATGCTACATAATGTAATATAAATTTTATTTTTTGAAGTAATTTCAACATCACCCAATATTACCTTTGAAATTTATGTCATATGGTTCCACTAGTACATGAATAATAATTTATTAAATTTAAATATTTTAATAATTCACATGGGTATCCTTCCCTCTAATCTAAAAGGACAAAAACTAGAGAAACAATGGTAATATAAACCCTACTCAGTTATATTAAAAAAATATTTATCATAGAATTAAAGGATATTTTATTTTCATAATACCAATTTATGCGTTGTTAAAATTGATAAAAAGGGTTCTACTAAAGAAGTGGTAGTCATCCAACGTGTGATTTTTCAATTTATTTCTTCCACTAATACCAATAAATCAATGGTAATCATAATAAAAAAATTAAGAATTATAAATACAATGAAATATTCTAATTAATATGAAACCACCATTATCCATCCTCTATTCCATCAAATGTATAGTGATATTACTACATGTGTGTACATGTGGACTACTTCATATATATAGAGATATAATAAATTTAAAATTTCAATCCTTAATGTAATATTATTATGATGGATTTAATATTTATATATAGTATTTATAATAAAATTATTTTTTAATATTAATTTAATTTTATTTATCTTTTTTCCTATTTTATTATATAAAATGAAAAAACATTGGTGAATAAGTATATCCCACCCCTCAAAGAATGATGTAATTTTTTTCTACCTATACCATTATAGATCATTATTAATATATTTATAATGAGTATATTTAATATTTATCTCATGTTATAAATTATGTAGTTTATGTATTAATTAAAATCTACTCGAATAAAATATTATGAACTGAAACATCCATTAAAACCAGAACAGTTAATACCCGAAAATGATGTTTAAATATGAAATTATTAATAAATTATTTTTGAAATGACATAAGTGGATTATAAATGATATTATAAGTATTATTATGATTCTGGAAAAAAATTATATTATATTTAAATTTATTATATAGGATGTTATATAACTGTTTCAAAATGTTTAATTTGATATTTGGGTTTAACGTCTCAATTTGTCTCTATTTTACGTCATTAATGAGGTGTATATACAGATCCATTGAAAAGTAATACAATGAATATCCTTATTTTATTATTATTATTTTGATATTTAGATAATGTATTATATCATTAATCTTATGATTAAAAATTTTCCCAAGAAGCATGCAATTTATATCTCAATCTCTTTTTAATCGGGATTGTTTATGCTTGAATTTCAATTGAGGGTAATTATATGAATCATATCTTATAAATTGTTTTAAATTAATTATCATTTAGTTATTCAATTATTTTTCACATAAAATTTATCATTTTCCTCTCTATGGATTATAATGTTCTAGAAAAGTATTCAAAGAAAGAAATACCATATTTCCTCTTTAGTTGAATTTTTTTCTTTTTTGACCATTTTTTCCAAATAAAAAATGTTTTAAAAAATGTTTTTAATATTAGATTATGATTAATATAAATAAATTTTATCCATTTTTTTTATAAAAAAAATTAAATGTAATTTTCATATCTTTTTTTTATATAAGGTACTTTTAACATTGTACAAAAAATGAGGGAGGAATCGAGGATTAAATGTACACAACATGAATTGAATTTCCCACCGTTATAACCTCTCTATGATTTAAAGACTACATAACATGTATAAATGGTAATTATGAATTAAAATATATTTTTATAATATTTTTCAAACACTTTGAATTTAAATAAATGATTTCAAAATAAAAAAAAGTAGTTTCCTCACATAATATTCAATTTAACATCAATGTAATTTCTCATCTATGATGAAAACATATGATAATTATAATGATATATTAGGGAGAAGATATAATAATTCATTCCTTATACTTTATATATATGGTTTATGATTATGATGATAATATTCTTATAAAATCCATTTATTTTAAATTGGTTATGCTGTTATGAAATGAATAAATTTTTATTAAACAAATTTTATTTCCATGGTTTCTGATATAATTATATGATGAATTTTTAATGATCACCTGGAAGACAAATGTATGGTTTGGATAAATTAATTATTATTCCTAGAATTATATAGTCTGATAATGCATTGGTTAAATTTTAATGTCATGTGAGATAATAGTAACTCGAATAAGGATTAAACCCTACTTAATAACGTAATATGTCTACTATGTGATTCTTTGGAGTGAACCTTGACTAAGGATAAGATGCTATAAAGATTGAACACATTCCAAAATCAAAATCTTGTAAGTTTTTATTGACATAGGAAATTCATTTTTATAATTATGGGTATTTAATAGAATTATATCTACTATCATTGTTATGTTCCCATGGATCATGGTCTCTGAATAATTAACATTCATTTCTAATGAACCACTATGTTTTATTTCATGGATAAATTTTTAAATTTACGATTTATTGGGTATGAGTTTCAAATGTAAATCTCATGCTCTCATACTGTTATACTCATGTTATACTTAATATATTTTTGATATCTACATTATTTACTATCATTGTTCATTTGAGATCACCCATTGTTATTTTTCATTTTCCCCAGTATATAAAGAAATATTTTATTTATGATATATCTAAGAAGGAAACTAGATGTAAATAAATATGTGAGATATGATGTATATCTTCAATGTACCGACTATATATTTAAATAAGATTCCCAACACTCTAAACTGTAACAGTTCTGGTGTGGATTTAATGTTATGTATTGAATATGAATCTAAAAAATATGTAATATCTATACATGAACAATATGTGTAACTATGGTCTATATTAGATAAATTATTAATTATTTTTTGAATATAAGATGATAAATCTTTTGAAGTTACCCTTAAGATAATCTTGTGAATTTGATAACATCTAACATTATGGAAATGAAATGAATTTAGTTTTTCATGAAATTAAATCTATTTCATGATTTTATATTGTGGATGTGTCTATGAAAAATATGCACATAGGGGTAAAAATTCTCATAAAGAGGATTTAATTTTATTCAATCATAACTGATGTACAACGAGTGGGCCAAATAATACACATCCTAGATAGACACTCCCATGGGATATTGGTGGAATAATACTAATTTTCATTATAAATATTAATATGAAAGATTCGAATTGATGTTTATTATGGATTAACTAGGATAAAAATATTTTGTAATATATTGAAAATAAGTTGTTAATATTTATACATCGTATGAAAATAATATATTTTATGATTATATGGTTTTTGACTATGATTATTGTTACTCACATGCTGATTTTTTGTTTTCATGAAATGGTTGGAACCTAAAGCTCACAAGTTAATGTTGACAATGGTGAATTACAAAATTATTTTCCACCAGATAATCAAAATATTATGGGAGATCAAATGATAAAATGTTATTGTTAAAATTATACAAATTTCCCATTTTATGTTTCATGTTGAGCTTAAAAATTAGAAAAGGATGGAACATTTCATTGTGAATTCCCTTGTGAGGAAACACCCACGTTATTTTAGCGGTTCCATTGATCTACGAGTTCATGAGTAATATACAACTTCATTTTAATATAAATATATACCATTATTCATTGTTAGAAAAACAAAAAGATTTTTATATAGTATTTTACTTTAAATGAGAATTTGATCATTGGTTTTATTTTATCAATAACATAATTTAAGAGAAATAAATTTATTCCGTGTAATGGGATGGGTTTAAAATAATTTTTTATAATAATTACGTTCCCCATTTTCTTTATAAAAATAGATAAGGATTTCAATGAGATAATGTTGTAGGAAAATGCATCCAATATTTTCTATGAATAAATTTTTACATGACTTCTGAGGTATCTTTCTGGTTTTATCATCAAAACTAAATTTAAGAACATTAAATTATTTATTTTCTTAAAACGAATAATATGAATTTAATTAAATAAAAGAGACATTAGTAACCATGATGAAATTATACATTTTGGTATCAATGTAATGATAGAGATTTTAGTTTTTTATAAATCTCAAGGATTTGATAAGAAATGAAAGATTCAATTTAATGAAAATTGATAAATAATAATAATGCCGAGAAGAAGATGGGATTTCATTTTTTTCATGATGTTTTGAAGAGAACCTAGATGAATTCTCATTAAGGGGACTGGTAAATGGTTTAATTGTGTAAAATACGGAAATTAAATAAAATAATTATTAAGTGATATGGAGGTACCAATCAAAAAAATGAATGATGAAAAAGATCAAGAGAATTCATCCCCATAAATTAATGTTTAAAATGAAATGATTATGTTAATTATTATTACCAATGATCATAAATTAAGGTTAATATTGAAAAATAGTTTCATCAAACTCTTAAGACCATAGACATAATGAAATATTATACAACCATTTTCTCCCAATGTGGGGTATGATAACAAAGTTGTTGTAGGTAAACATTCCATCCACATTAAAATTGGTAATGAAATAGTTGATTCTAGATATACCAATTCTGTTATATCTAAATAATTTTCTATGTGTATGAAAATAATCATAAAATAACCGGATGTTGAATGAGTTGTAATAATTTATAATAGAATGGAAATCATATCTCAAGACTATAAATATAATTTTATTAATCTTAATGGTAATTTTCATCCAAAAAATAAAATTATTCTTCTATATTATAATTTGATGTTATTTTGGCTATATATTGTATTTTTAATATAAATACTATATAAATTTAAAAGGTAAGGATGTCACATTTTGTATTTTATAAAAACCATTGTTTTTCAATCAGTTCATAGAAAAATGTGTACCTACAATTATAATTATGTCTATTGAATGGGTATTAATTCTTATTCTAAATGAGTGATTGTCACAAATGGTTGGGGATAAATTCATCATCAATTTTATTAAAATATATGGTGAGTTTTTTATTTTTTCATAGAATATTTTTCTTTTCTTACTCTAAATCATGATTTAGTGTTTTAATAGAACTCATACCTAGAGCTATACATATTTCTAAAACTCCATAAAAAATTGCCTCGATTGATTTAAAGAAATTGATAAGGTAACTCAAGAGATACTTGATAAGGTATTCATTTTTACTGGTTCATAACCATGGGGTTTACCAATTATTTATTGATAATAATAAATTTTTATAAATGTGAATATAAATTAATAATAAATAAATTAGCATGATCACAATCAAGAATAAGTATCCTACGCCTCAGATTTTTGATTTACTAAATCAGTACTAAAGAGTTTAATATTTTTCCAATATTAATATATGATGTGGATTATATCACTTGAGCGTCCAATGTTATGAAAAAAGAAATATATCATTTCTTATTAGGTATGGACATGATGAATTTAATGTGATTCTATTTTTAATTTATAATTTTTTATTGTGATCTTTTAATTAATGAGTTGGGTGTTTAGATATCACTTTGATTAGTATGTGGAATTCATTATTAACGATGTTTTTAAATATTCTAAGAGAAACAAAGAGCCTGAATGAAACATATGGATTGTAATAAACACCATAATAAAGAAGAATATATAACAAGTGTGAATTTTTTCTATGGACAGTTTTCTGTTTATGTTATATAATCTCAAGAGAGGATATATTGGTGGTTCCAAAAAATATGTATAATGTTGAACATTGGATCAGAATAACAATTATCACTGATTTTCATTGTACACTTATTCTTTAGGGATGTTACCAGTGATATATAGAGAATATATCTTGGATATCTAATTTACTCTCCATGTTAAACTGAAAGGGAGTCACGTTCTTTTTCAAATAATAATGTAAGGGAAAATTGTGAGGGACTGAAGAGAGGCTGAGGGGGAAAACATGTTCTTACACTACCATATTATGTATAAGGTTTTTTGATATATAGTGATGCCTCAAATAAGGGACTATTATGAATCCTCTTGAAAAATGATATAGTGTTATTTTATTGACATGAAAATTGATGATTCATGAGGGAAATTACCCATGTTTTGATTTTGTGTCAGGTGCAATACTTTTTTATTTAATGAAATAGAAGTATTATAATTATAGATAAATTTGTGACATATATACTTACCATAAATGTTTGTATATATTTACTCAAAAAGTGTTGAATATGTGAAAGAAAATATTGTTGGAGTTGATGAGTGATTATGATATCTCACTACATTACCACCCTATGAATGAGAACATGGAGGAAGATGCTCTAAGTCGAATGTGTCGTTCTAGTTTATCTATGATTAGGATCATAATATATATATATATTATATATTTTATGATTTTATGAATGTATTTATAAAATGTATAGTATATTATATTCATATAAATATGTAATATATATATATTAATTGTCTACGTATAAATATAATACGTATATATATATATTTTCATAATATACTTGGGTAATATATATATATATATGTGCATTTAAATAAATATAAACAATTACATATAAATAAATAAATACACATTTGTTTTTGTGTTTGTTTGATATAAATGTATTTATAAACACATGCATACATAATTTTATTTAAATATATGTAAATATATAATTTATAGAGGTGTGAAGAAAATATATATATACATATATATTATTATTTATATAAATATAGATACATGTTATTTATTTAATTTATTTAAATATATTTTGAAAATAATGTTTATCTTAATAAACATATTAATATATATAAATACAATAATATATAAATTATGTGTAAATTTGTTAATATATATATATATGTTTATTAATATATATTCTTATTTTAATAAACATACTATATGTATTTAAATATATTGTATTAATAATCTATATTTTATCAAACATATTAATATATATAAATATAATAATATATAAATTATATGTAAATATGTTAATATATATATTTTAAATATATATGCATATTTTAATAAACTTATTATATGTATTTAAATATATTATTCAAATAATTTATATTTTGATAAACTTATTAATATATATAAATAAAGTAATATATGCACTATGAAAACAAAGGGAAACTGGGCATATTGGTTTGACCGCTGGTGGTATGTATTGGAGGTTGGTTGTTCAAATCCCGCCTGAACCAACATTTTGAAAGACCTCCGAATTTGCGAGTAGACCGGTGGTGGCTGGTCCGGGACACACATAAAGGAGAACGCGGGGGTGGGGGTGGGGGTGGGGACATACAGGGAGAGGAGGGGACATGGGGAGGCACCGGGACATGGACAACACTGGGAGACACCAGACACCAGGGACACCAAGGGGAGACACATTGATAGGGACACCAGACCGACACTACGACATAAACACCAGACAGACACCAAGACAGGGACACATGACAGACACCATGTCGGGGGGAGACACTTGGACACCAGACACGGGGGGTCGGGGAAAATGCAGGGAGGGGAGGGAGATAGTGGGAGACATCAGAAGAGGGACAATAGGGGAGAAACCAAAAGGCACTTGAGAGAAACTGGGGACAGGAGGGGCACCATGCACAACGTAGGTTCAAATAAAATGCATTAGGGGTGGTTGTGTTAAACTGCCTCTAATGATACAATCAACAATTAGGGGCGGTTTAATCCTACCCCTACTGCCTCTATTAGCAGCGGTCGTGGTTATATCCTCCTCCAATGGAAACCAGTTGTGGTAAATTTTCACAGCATTTGAGGGGGTTTAAACCCCCTCTAATGTAACCGCCGCTAAATTCATCACATATTTTCCAGTGCCCCCTCAAAATCGACTCTACTAATAGTTGGCTGGCACATTAGTGGGGGTTTCTCAAAATAGCTGATAATGACTATAGAAGGGGTTATAACCCCTTCTAAATTAAAAAATATCTCCTTCTACAATGGCCATGTTTTTAGTGTATGAAGTACATATGCACATAGGGGTATTAACTATAAAAAGGGATCATTGGGATTTGACTCTATCATCACATGAATCACAAACATGATCCTTAATACTATCTTCATTTGATAGTCTTGGGGGATATGTTTTAGAAATTCATAAATTCTTTATGAAACATCACAAAATATTTTATTTGATGATGATCATGAATAACTTATTCTAATCATAAAGTGTCAAATATTTTAAATAATATGTCATGATTTAGGAATCCTTTGGGATATTCATCTTGAAAATATGGCTACAAAAAATGATTATTATTCGTTAAAATTTGCTAACTGGTTTTATTCAATGGATAAAATTCAAAGGAACCATGTTAATTCTAAATGTGAAATCTAATGAATGAAAATTCACCTATAAAACCAAAAAATATTGGATATGGAATTAAAAATATCATTTATATTATCTTATAACTTTCTCAATATAAGATTCATGCATATCATAAAGAATAACAATAGAAGGAATGATTTTATATTAAGTTCTTCATGACAAAACATCCACCTTTTTAATGGTTCCTCTAATCCACTATTTTCTAAGAAATGTATTATTAATATTGAAAATATATTTTACATTATCGAGTGTTTCAATAAAGTGAAATTAAATTTTTCCATCTATCATTTTGATGTCAAATAGGATCATTTATAGACTCTTATCAAGAATATGAGGCAATAAGTTGAAATTGAATCCAGGTAGTGGGTTGAGAGTAAGAGTTTATTTACATCCCACATATTCTTTTTATGAAAATGGAGAAGGAATTACTAGATCTAATTAAGAAGAATACTGAATTTTTTTGGTACCTATGATGAAATATTTATAAGACTTATGAAGTATGCTTCTAGTATTATCATCTAGCCAAAAACTAAGGCAGATAAATACCTCAATGAAATAAAACCAAGTATTTCAAATGGAGATTAACATAAGATACATCAATAGCTATGAAATAATTATTAAATGAGTTATCAATATAGAAATTGATATTGGAGTCACCCAAAAATCTCATGGATTATATATTAAAATAAAGATATATTTCAATGTAAATTCTAAAATCCATGGAGAGAATAATATGATCTTACATTCGTGCTCAGTGTGTAGACAAAAACATGGAGGAATGTTTTTTAAGGTGACAAAAAATGATTTACATTCAAAAAGGAACTGATGCCGTGAGAATAAGTTAATTGATAATGTAAATAGATATATTATCCAAATAATGCACCTCCAACATTCTAGTGTTTCAGATTTATGGATTATGGACGTTAGACTAACTCGTGCTCATATATGAAGCTTAAAAATGATGCATAATGTTAGAAATCTATTATCTATAGATAATAATATAAATATCACGTGAAATTTTTTTTAATGATTGATAAGACATATAAGTTTGAAAAATTCTCATATTATTCAATCTATAATAGCTAAGGTATTATTGATTATAAATCAACCAACTTTATTTCTGAAGAACTTTCTAATCGTATCATAACACCACCACAATTATTATATATTGGTCCAGAAGTGAAAACATTTAATTATATTATGATCATATCTAAATTATATATTCCTTTAAAATTTACGTTTTTGGGAATTTTCTTTCTACAAATCAAGTTATTCTACCTCTAGTTTAATTTGATTCCATATTAGGCATGGTTTGGATTTCACTAACTAAATCACACATCAATTTCATTTGACGGTAAGTCACGTTTGATATTACAAACTAACCTATGAACATTTATTAGTGATATTATTCATATAAACTTATTATGGGGATCACATCTATTATAGTGATATTGATTACCATTAAAAAAGGTCGTTTATCTCGCATGGTTTGGTAGAAAATCTACATCAATGATATTACTATTGTGAATAATTTTTTTGATTTATTTCCATAAGTGTTTCCTAGAATTCCAAAAAAATGTGGCTTTGGGTTCATAATAGGATTCATACTTGGTGTTATTCATATTTGAATGTTTCCCTATATAGTTTCAATGAATGTGTGACAGGAATTACAGAACAATCTCAATATGAATCTTGAAAAGGGTTTTATTCATCCATGTGTATCACAGTGGGGAACACCATTTAATTTTGTTGATATTAATCAAGTAATGATGTGAAATTACACAAATTATTGTGGAATAAATAAGATCATAATAAGTTGAAAGATTCCCCTACTGCTTATTTATGAATTTTTTGTTCATTTATGTGAAGATCAATAAATTTACCAGATTACGTTATATTATGGACATAATCAATTAGTGGTCAAGGAGGATATACCCAATACATAATTGTATATAATGTATGGGAACTATGTGTATGCAGTTATTCCATTTTTCCTTACTAATTCTATTGTGATCATTATGGATTTGATGAATAGGGTCTTTAATTATTACCTTGATCATTTTCTTTATTCTGTATAGAAAATATTCGTATATAATCAAAGAGGAAGGAAAATAATAGAGATAATTTTAGGATTGTGATCATAACCCTAAGGAAGGATAATTTGTGTTAATAATTTTCTATGATTTTATATTGCATAAAAAATATCAATTCTTGTTTCATATAATCCCAATAGAGGTTATATCGGTTGATCAATAAAATACAGAAACCATTTTTCATTGGAACAAAATAACCACTATGACTGAGATCTGTTGTTTTATTGTTTTTTCATGATATTGTCAATGGTTTTTTAGATAATTTATCAAGGATTACAAATCTCCTAACCATTGTAACTCGGAAGGGAGTCAAGTTCCTCTAGACGGATTAATGAGATCAAAAGTTCATGTAATAATAGAGGCTCTTATCCATCACAGATGAGCATACATTACTATATAATGGAAAATGGTTTTAAATCAATATTTATTCATTTAATAATGGATTTAGGTGATTCTTAATGAATAATTACATTGTGGTAGCTTATTCATCATTTCAATTGTTTTTTTATGATAAAAATTACCCAACTAATTTTTTAGTGATAATTAATGTAACTTTTTCATTAAAGTTGTTGAGGAATTTCCATTAATGATAATGTTGTAATATATATGTGGATCATAGTATTATGAACTATGTATTAACATATAAATAATTGACCACGTAGTATATTAGATGTTTGGAGATGATGACTGATTATAACTACTCAAAACGTTATTACCTTAGGAAAGTGAACATGGTGGCTGATGCTTTGAGTCAAAAGGATCATTATTTATTATCTATGATGAGGATAAAAAAAGATTCAGTATTTTTATATAATTAAAGGACGAGTCTATAAATTTTTAAGGAATAATGAAAATATTATCTTTCTCAAAAAAGTGTTTGAGTATCAGTCGATGTGATTATTAAATATGAATAAATGAAAGACATATAATGACAAAAGAAATTGATAAATAATCCTACCATTAACCATGATTATTATAGAATGCTATGGTTTTGGAATAGGGTATCTCTCTCATCCAAAAAAAATTTGAAGAATGAGATGTTAGATGAATCTCAAAGTTTACCCTTCTTATTCATCATAGAATTACATAGTTGTTCCAAGAACTAAAATATAATTTCTAGTGGTTTGAAATGTTGAGGGATATTTCATTGTTAGTATCTTAGTGCTTCTTAAGTTATAAATAAATTCTAAGAGTAAATAGTATAAGGGGATGTTACAACTATTACTCATACAAGATTGGAAATGGAAATACATGACCCTAGATTTTTTCATTGGACACCTCAAAAAATATATAGGGCACAATGCATTATGGGTTGTTGTCTGTCACCATATAAATTCATCAAAATTAATTTCCATTAAATATGATATAACATTTGATTAAATTACTATAATATACATAATTATGGTTTTGTGGTTTCATGGAGTGCCACATGTTTTTTATGTGATCAGGATCTGAGGTTTACTATAATCTTCTATCATAGGCATCAGTATGAAAATGATACAGATTAAAGTATCATAGCTATGTATCATATATAGATATATATCTAGTCTACGATAATTTGTTAAACACTTGATGACGTGTTTATATATTGTTCTACTGATTTCAATGGTATTATGGTTGAAAACGTTCATCTGGTGGAGTTTTCATTTAATAAAAACTTACACTCTATCATTTAGAATGATCCATTTTAGATCCCTATATGGAAATAAGATTATAAATTCTATATTATATGAAGAATATTGATAATTAAATCTATTGAGACTTGATATATTAGATTAAATTCTGTAAAATTTTAGATAAATTGAACGAAACATCAATCAAGATTATAGTAGATAGAAAAGTTATACTGAGAATATTTTGTGTATTTTGGAGTTTCAAGTTGGTGGAATGATTTTTTGATGAATTTATCATATGAAAATGGTTATGAGAATTGAAAAAATAAAATTTTATCATTATCTATATTTTACTTATTATATTCATGATCATGTAGGGATTGTTTCTTGTGTCTTGGTTCTTCCAAAAAACCACTCTCAAGTCCATGATGTATTTTAGGCATATCTCTTGAGGAAGTACATTTATGAATCATTACATGTAAGGAAATAAATGGTTTAACCACTTGAGAATGGTATTTATTATGAGGAATAATCAGTGTAGATTCTATATTCACAATTGAAAGTACTTTGAATCAATAAAAAACACTGATTCCATGTTTTATATTGAAATATCAAATTTGAAAACCCTAGATGGGATCCTAGGGATATAATGAGGGAGAGCTATCAACATTATTTTGTATTAGTGTGATAAATTTATAATAAAAAATTCATTTTAAGGGGATTTAATGTAACAACCAAATATTTTATTGTAACATACCTGACCTGGGATAAACTAAATCTGGTCCTCGAGTAGGGTCTCCACATAGCCACAAGTGTGCTTCCCAATATGACATAGGTTTTTGACTAGATGCGAGGGTCTTAAAGGTCATGTAGGGAAACTATACCTTTTTTAAATGATTAATCCAAAATTTAAATTAAATATAATATAAGAAACAATATGTAACAACCAAACAACATTCATAAACAAACATATCCAAAAACTTGGTACAATCCATAGACAACAGTAAATATGTCATATGATTGTAATAGTGTTACTTAAAAACCCAAAATGATGAAAAATTGATGAATCCCTAATATTGTCCTCACACCAAGTTTGGATCCTCATCCATGTATATCTTAAGCCTGACTCAACTCCCCAACATGTGGCCCTTGCCCTGATCCTAACATGCAAGCATGATATTTTCTTGGGTACCCAATGCTGGCCCGAGTAGGGTGTGATTAAAACCTAGTAGGACACCACAAATAGTGTATACAAAATATCTAGTCTAAATAGACAGTGAATAAAGGAATAAATTATTGAAAATTAAATAAAAGATAGGTCTAGTTCCATTAGTTTAAAATAATTATTTTAAAAATTACAAAACTTATTACCAAATTCATTATTTTCATATTCCTCGTCACTTAATTCATTATCAACAGTAGTTCTAGGGGTTAGGCATTTTCACCATTTTCACAAGGGTTAAATAAATTCTCCACTATGCGTAAGGGAGTAAGTCAAGTCACTATCTCACAAGGGATAAAAATTTTACAATCAATAAATATCACCTACCTCGAAGCCTCAGCCAATGTAGTTTCATTGAATGAAACCATTAGAGGCATAGAGCATCAGTATGACTCCATAATCAATGCTTTGCTAGGTGGGGTTAGAGCATCAATCCAATTCGACCTATGGAAGGACCCTTAGTCCTTTTTCCACCACCAAGCCATGTGAACATGATTATTAATCCTTTCATCACACATATACCATATCAAATCCCAACACATAATTTACATTTAACAATCATAATCCACAACAATCAATATATGAATTAATATTATGTCATACCCCATTATTACATTAACCATTCACATTGCAAATTTCTTATCCCAATTCCCATTTCTTATGACTAATCGCATAATAATACTCAAAAATTCCCATACATTAACACAATTGACATGTTAAAAAATTTACATATTTTAAATCACTTAACCCCTTCTTCATTATATTATAATAATCCCACATATATATTTGAATTATAAATCACAATCCATTTATAACCTTCACATTAATCCTGTTGAAACCAAATTCATGCAAGAAAAACAATCTCATAACCATAATCCATATCTAGATACAACTATCCATATTTTGTTCCAAATAATTCACATTAACCAAATTATATACCATTCGTGGCCTCCATTTAATCTCAAGTCAATTTCACACATAACATTTTTGTTAACCATGTTTGGGAAGGTTGACATGTGACATGGATGACCCAAAATCGATCCGGTCGTCATCCATTCATCTCATGGGGAACATGAGGGGTTCTATTATTCATTTAGACATCAATTATATTATATATCATTAAAAATCCAAAAACAAAATAAGGGGAAATCAGTAACACAATATCATATGCTCATATTTATATAAAAACCATGGGATATAATTGGTAGACCACCTACCTTGAATCAAATAATGAATGAAATCTTAATCATCACCATAGATCTGGATTTAGAAACCCCATAATTATTCAACCTATAAACCATTAGAGAATGTTGTTTTAATGGATTTATAAGAATATCTCCCAAACTACATGTCCTAATATGGAAAAGACAATAGATGAGAATATTACAATTACTCGTAGCTTGGATCCATAACAAGAGGAATTATAAATAGCCTATAAAAAAGGTAGATTTATCCTTTGGAAGATTAGGTCACTTGAGTTATTTACTAATGTTGAAAGGGATTAAATGGTGGATAAATTCGGGTGAGTTTCTCAAAATCATGAAATGAAAAAACAATTAATTTCTACATCTTTTAAAGGGGTGCACTGTTTACCTTTACAATTTTCCAGATCATGCGCAAACCATGATAAATCCACTATCCATAGGAATTTAGGTCACATGGTTGCCTAGTGAAACCCGCAAGGTCTACAAATTGTCCTCCAAAAGTGTGATATTCCACTTTCCAAGGTTGCATGATTTTTGTAGGATGGTCACACGATTTACTTCACTATGATCCTACCTTGCCCCTCACACAGGTTGGCCCGGTTTCCCTTCCTCTACTCCCTGGACCCCTAGATCAACCTTGATTCCCCTCATAATCTAAAAAATAATTCCATTAACGTAAACAAGATATTGAAATAAAAATTTAAATAAGCACATTCCTCCACAATATCTGGGATCTTATGGACATTCAACCTTATAAAGGTTTGTTCTCGAGCTATGCTCCCAAGGGTCATTGAATTTCTAAATAAAATATATTGGGTAATTGGGCCTCATAACTGACTCCCGTTCCGATGTTTCTTCTTGAATGTTTCCATATTTTGATAGAACCTTAACTGAGGGCAGATTCATTCATTACAAGACATTCTCAATATGACATATGAGACAAATTGAATACTCCTTAAAGGATGAATCATCCTCAACCTCTACATCCACAACCTTAATCACATGAGATTGACTAGGGTGATACTATAAATGTTGTAAAACAAGGAAAACATCATTAATTATACTAAAACATTGGGGAATATCCAATTGGTAAGGAACTAGTATGATCCTCTCTATAATCTCAAACAGTCCCATATACCTGGATGATAACATTCTTGTTTTAGAATCCTTTGGTGACCCAATGTTGGAGACACCAAAAGAACATAATATCACCCACCATAAACTCAAGAGTTATATAATTTTGATATCCATATGGATTCTACCCACTCTGAGTCATTGACATGTATTTCTGAATCAGTTGAACATTATTTGACATCTCTTTCATGAGAGATATCACCAACAGCTTAAACTCTCCATCTTCTAACAACATAACATAGATCTACACGTTCACCCATGGAGTTCCTCAAAATATTCCATCTGAATCGTATTCTGAAAAATAATTTTGTTGGAAAACACAACAAACAACAAGCGCTTTTCCAAGGAACCCTTAAAATCTTGGACAAAAGCCCTCAATGTTTCCTCCTGCAACCCAATTGTACTCTTTGAATACCCATCCATATATGGGTGAAGAGGTGTTCTGAAAAACACCCGAATACCAAGTTCCTTATATAGTCCCTTCCAAAAGTGTGATGTGAAAATTAGATCACGATTAAAAACAATGGTTGATGCTAATATATAAAAATTCATTATTACCTAAACATATAACTTATCCAACTGATCAATGGTGAAAGAATCTTGGATTGGAAATAAATAATCTACCACAGTCAACTGATCCACAAACACCATTATTACCTCATTATTCTAAGTCATTATTGGAATTCCCACTAAAAAATACATCGTTACATATTCCCACTTCCATTCGAAATGTTTAATGATTTTAACTACCCACATATGAACTGATTATCAGCCTTTATCTACTGACAAGTAAGGAAAATGCAAAGAAACCCACAACATCCTTCCTCATTCCAGGACACCAATACTACCCATGAAAATCAAAATACATTTTATTCAAACCAGGATTCATAGACTAGCTTGATGAATGAGACTAACATATCAACTCTTCTTACACACCCATTAGAACCACAACACTGCCATGAACACAAAAAAATAAATTTACTCCCAAATCCCAACTAGAAGGTGAGTCTCCCCCATTAATACGTTTTTTTGTAAAAAAACACTCATAATATTTAAGATTACCCCCTTTGAACTAAATCAAAGGCATAAAATCAACTTATATGTATGCTAGGGTCATATGGGTGTGCTAATATTACACCTCTAGGTGCATCTCAACAAACAAGGACATCATTATCCACATAGAGTTAGATTCCCGAACCATCTAATTCTATGTTTTTAGGATCATATCATACACAACACTATTCCCTTTTCATGATGTGTAAACCAACTCGAAGTCATAATACTTCATGTATTCAACCAATTTTCACTGTTGAAGATTCAAATCACACTGATATAATATGTACTTGTGATTTTTATGATCTGTAAACACCATGAACCGCTCTCCCAACAAGTGATATCTCTAACACATTAAGTCATAAACCATAGTGAAATCATAAGATCATGAGTAGATTAATTTATTTAATGAGGCCTCAACTATCGTGGAACATGTGATACAACCAGATCATCTTTCATCATAATTTCCTCAAGTCCAACACCAGAAATTTCACAGAATAATGTATACCTCTTAATTAGCTCGGGAAAGATTACGATCAGTGCATTCACCAACCACTTCTTCAATATGTGGAAAGAATTCTCACATGACTATGAACATTATAACATAACTACCATCATGGTTATTTCCAATGGTGGTTCTTCCAAATGGGATAAATCTTCATTGATCCTTTAGTAATAATCAACTAATCCTAGAAAACACCAAACATAAGAAAAATAATTTGGTTTTGACCAAGACATAAAAACATTGACATTCTTCAGATCCACTCACAAAACATCATCAGAGATGATGTGACCCAAGAAATTCACATTACCAATCAAAAAAATTAATTTCTATAGCTTCTCATAAATACAGTTCCCTCTTACTGTACTTTGGATGATGTCAAGGTTTTTGGCCGGATCAACACGAGTTTTAGATTACATAAAGATGTCATAAATATTGACAACTATGAACTGATCAAGATATGGGTGAAATATTCGGTTCATTAAATCCCTAAACATAGTTAGTGAATTTGAAACCTGAGTAGAATCACCAAAAACTCATAAAAGCTATACCTAATTCTAAATGGAATTTGTGTTGTACTAGAAGGCCTCCCCATAAGGTGGTGTTACTTCGATCACAAAACAATTTTAGAAAACACTGAACAACATATTAGCTGGTCAAAAAGATCATCAATTTATGTAATAGGGTATTTATTTTTCATCATCCAATAATCAACACATGACCTAAATAATATATCTTACATCTTAGATAATAGAACAAGGTATCCTTATGGTGATGTACTATGGATGATAAAATGATTATTATTCAATTTCTCCATCTAAACTTTATGTTCTTGGAATTATGTTGATTCCATTGAATATAGAGAAATAGAAATTGGCTCTACTCCCGGTAGTTACCCTATCATAATCTCAACATCCCTACCTGGTTGTAGCCTAGAGAAATACTTAATGAACACATCTAGAAACAAATTCACCTAAGAAGGGAAAACTGGTTTCCCTATTCCACCTTCATCTTGGAAATGTCTTATTGAGGCCACCTCAACGCCATAAATAATGGAACAAAAATTTGAATGTTAGTGAAACAACTAGAATATTACATTACCGTAATAGATCCTTGAGTCAAATTCATATACTCTATATCATTTTCCAACATTTGTATTTCAGGAAAAACGTTTTCTAGAAACTTATATTGAATGTATTTCCAAACCATTATATCATATTTTTGAGTGTATAGCCAAACATACCACCAGTGATTCGCCTACCCTCAAAAAATATAAGTTTCTAGCTTGACTATTTTATCTACAGGAGTCTCCAAGTGATCCAAAATCATCTAAATAGACAATATCTTGTATTTTGATAACTTGGGTCCCCAAATCCATCAAACGTCATATGGTGATGTAATTTAAACTCCCTATTCACCTTAAAAGAACTCAGTACAACCCACCTTTTGTCCCTTTCATCATCTTCATGAAATAAGAAAAGTTATCAAGGAAATTCCCTTCCCCCTTATTTCATTGAATCTCCATATTTTTTTACCCCTCTTCTCAAGGATCATTATCAGAGTAATTATTCTATTGGTAATCTAGCACACATCCTCATGGTGTCATTTTACAACATTGCCAAATATGATATTTAGAACCCAAAACAATACGATTCTATAGTTCTTACAATAGACAGCTCCCCACTACACATAAATAACCTATTTCATATACTATTCCAAAATTCATCATCACATATCAAACACTAACCACGACCATCCCTACCAAGGTCCATGGATATGGTGGGTAAACCACCTTAAATGGATACAAATCTTATATTATTGACCATTTCAAAAACTATTTTCATACTTACCAGGCAAATCCATCATCCTAGGAAAATTTCCCACTTTGGAACTTGCTACAACTATCAATTTTACCCATTCAAAACCTTTTTTAAGCATTCCTCGTTAACCATTATTACTATTTTATTTACCTTTTTACCTATTTTCATAATTTCATTAGACACCAATTTCATCAATTTCAAGAAATTAAAATGCATTATAACCTTAATGTCCCACACACCCATCTCGTGTGTGTGCATACCATGATGCATATCAATTATATACATAGGTGCATAAAATCACACATTTATTCACAACCTCATTCAATTATATACTTGAGAATATTATCATAAAACAATCACCTAACCCAACAAGTGTATCACCCAGTGGTAAAATATCATCAAATGTAACAACGTACAACAAGACCAATAAGTCCCAAAATGTGTGTCATGAGTTTTCCCTCATACATGGGTAAGCTAATATCCAGAACGATCTTATTACCAAGGCTTGACACTTTCCTATATTTATGTCTATCATACCTAATTATTATGT
This sequence comes from Viscum album, assembly GCA_963277665.1. NCBI lineage: Eukaryota > Viridiplantae > Streptophyta > Magnoliopsida > Santalales > Viscaceae > Viscum > Viscum album. The sequence goes on along the minus strand of OY728125.1, from coordinate 838,010,035 downwards.
CACAGGAAATATCTTCTACGGTACTATTTTATAAATTCACTGATCCAAGATACGATAAAATAATACCCAAACAAGTATCCACATGACCTGAATCCTTACTCCGGTCACACCAGAGGTTTCAACTAGCTGTGAGGGTCTAAAAGGTCGCATAGGGAGACTATACCCTCATTACCATAGTAAGACAGAACAAAATGAAAATAGAATATAAGAACCAACATGAAATAACCAATAAACATCCATAAAACCCCATCACCAAAACTAGGAACAAACCATGTAAAATAGTAAATATTTATGTCATTCTACTAGTGTTATGTAAAAAAACAAAAAATAAAGGAAAATGGTGGAATCCCAAAACCCGTCCTAACTACATGTCTGGAACCTCATCCATGTACATCCCAAGCCCATATCGACTCCCCATTACATGTACATTTCTTTTATTATGACCTACAAGCCTAAAATATTGTCGTGTACCAAATGGCGGCCTGATCAGTGTTTAAGTACATCCCAGAAGGCCACCACCGAAGGTGTCTAAAAAATATCCAATATAAACATATAGTGAATGAATGTAATAAATGAATTACAAGGAAATAAAATATAGTTTGAGTTCCATTAAATAACAACATTTACAATATCTATTACTAAACATAGTACCAAATTCATTATTTTCATCATCTTCACTAATAAGTTCATTATAAACATTAATTCCATGGGTTAGGCATTTACATCATTCACACAAGGTTTCATAGAATTCTTCACTATGAAAAAGGGGATAAGCCTAGTCCATATTTCACTAGGGATAAAATTTTCAAAATCAATAAATCTCACTTTCCTTGGAGCCTTTAAACATATAGTTTTTGGAATGAAACCATTAAAAGAATCGATCATCTGTCTGATGCCCAAAACTATGAATTCCTGGGTGGGGTTAGAGCATCAGTCCATGCCGCCCAGTGGGAGGATCCTCAATCCCTTTTCACTCTACGAGACCATGTGCATGTAATTATTAATCCATTCACCACACATATACCATACCACAACCACAAAAAACCATTACAATAAGCAATCATATTCCACCAAAATAAACATGGTAATTAATATTATTCTGTTACGGTTAACACATTTTCATTTATTTTACATTTTTTTGACAAATTCCCATTTTTTATGACTAAAATCATAAGAATAAACATTAATTACTATAAATTAACCCATTTAACATTTTCAAGAATTCCATATATTAAATCACAAAACCACTTCATCATTCCTATTTAATAACCCCATCTATATATTCCAACTATAAATCATAATCCATTTGGAACACATGAATTAATACCGTTTAACTTAATTTAATGTAAAGGAAAACAATCTATTATTCATATTACACATCTAGACCCAAATATACATATTAAATTCATAATTAATCCCATTAAAAAATTTAAATGACTTTGGTGGGATCTACTAAATCACAAGTTAACCTCACACTTACCAATTCTATCACCATGTTTGGGATGGCCATAGCACCCCATTAGTGGCCCTAAATTGGCCGAGTAATCCTATATGCATCCCACATGGATCCTAAGGGATTAAAAATGTCTTTTAGACATTCGGTTTACTAAATTTATCTAATTAAAAAAAGAACACAATAAGTGTAAAACAAGAACAAAATATCATATTCACATATTAAACACCCCTTGAAGCTTCAACATAAAAACTACTAGATAGAGAGTTTTTTAGTGATTTGGTATAATATCATGAAAACTATAAGCCCAATTCAATAGTAGTGAATGGATGATATGATTAGACTTACCTAAAGCTTCGATCTACAACCAATGGCACTGCTAATGGCCTAATAAAGAGGGATATTTATCACTAGGGAGATTGGGTTGTTTAAGATCATCATTAGGATTTCAAGGGATGATATGGGGGGAATTGTTTGGGGAGGGTCTCAAAATCCAAAAATTTAAAAACAATATTTTTTCTAAGATTTAAAGGGGAGCACGTTTTACCCATATAGTTTTCCAAACCTTGCGCAAATTATGCACAAGCCACTGTCAAAGTGATGTTGGGTTGGATGGTTTCCTAGGGAGACCCACATGATTTCAAAACCATGCACCAACAATGAGATATTTCATTAGACAAGGTTGTGTGGTTTTCCATGATAGGCAATATGGTTTACATAATTCTGCGCCAACTGTGTTCCTTTTATAGGATGGCCTAGTATCCCTTCCGTCATTCCCCAAACCCCCGAAACACAACTAATGCCCCTCATCTTTTTGGAAAACATTAAATTAACCAAAAAACAAAACATTGAATACAAATTTTAAATGACATACCTCCACATTTTCCATGATCATACATTTATGAAATATTTATTCACAATAATTTTATTTTTTACAATAACATCACTAACTTATGACACTGGGTTTTATGGAATAATGAGAAGCTATTAATATTAAAATTTAAAGATGACACTTCTAACCAAGATGTTAAAATGGTAGAATTAGTATGATAAAACAAAATTTAAAAATAATTTTAATTTTGTTGAAAATAAAAATATATTCGTAAATAATGTACTTAAAATTTGGTAATTTTTTATATTCTTCAAAAATACATTTTTCCCAAAATAAATTATTTTTATTACTTTTAGTGCTCAAAAAATTTAAAAAAATATATATTCTTTGAAAAAAAATTAAAAAATTAAAATAATTTCAAAAAAAAAATATTAAAATAATTTTAGACTAATTTATTTTTTATTTTTATGAAAAATTTATTTTTTAATGAATATTGAAAATAATGGTTTTTATTAAAAACTATTTTTGTATAAATTATGCCTACAGTTTTATTTTTTAAAATAAATTTAAAGTAAAACTATTTTATTTTTTTATAAATAATCCATTTTTTTCATTAAAATCAATTCAATATTGAATATTGACACTAAACCCTTCAATACTTATTAAATGTTCCTCACTGAAAGTCTATTTTTATCATGTATATTGTATTAATTATAAATTAAATTCTTCCACTTCTTTGATTTGACTTTTTAATCCATATTTTGAATCAGTATAATTAATATTACTTAACAATTTATCCTTAATTTATGGTTATAATGAATTGTAAAAAAGTAAAATTTAGTTATAATTGTTATGGTCACAACTAGTTTATCGAGGTTAAATAAAATATAGATGTCTTAAAATTACATAAAAACATTTAAAATTCCAAATTTCTAGCACAATTTTGATCATATTTCATATAAGGTTCTATAAATATCCATTTTTTCCTTTTTCAATGTTTAAATCATGGGTATAATTTTCTGATATCCAAACTTGTAAGTGTCCTTCCCCCAACTTATAAAAGGGAAACCTATCTCTTCTCTTATCCAGAAAAAAATAAATTTTTTGATCTACCAATACCTACCCAAATATGTGCATCACTTCCATAGTCCTTCCTAGTGTATTTTCTGTAATTATTAATCTATCTAATTAATTTTTTTTCATGATAACCTAAGTATGTTTTCTAAAGAATATGTATTATTATTAACTGATCATGTTTTATTTTATTTTTTATTCCATATCCTCAAACTATAATTAAACTATAAGGATATAATATCAAAATTATAATCTATATACTAAAAATTAATTATTCTAATGAAATAACCTATATCCTTCTCCATCCCTATAAAATGGGAAAATAAACTATAAATCATGTGTACGTTAGACTATCATCTCGAGAACTGAAATAATTCATTTTTTAATCACCGCCTCTCTTGGTTTCTATAATTATGGAGTGAAACAATTTATATGAAATTTAATTCATAATTATAATTTTAGAATTAAAATATGACGTCTACCTTCTTAAATTCTATTCCGTTAAAATAATACAACCATGCTCGTGTGTTTGTGTGGACTACCACCTCCAAGAAATGATGTTATATGTTTTTAATTTTATTTTGAAATTTATGATAATAATAATATATTTGATATCTATTATATATATATATATATGATTCTATACATTTCATATATGTTTTATCATTATTTCATGTCATTCATTGAGTAATTGGTAACATTGTTCTTACATATGTACAACCTACCTTCCCCATGAATAGGGTAATATATTTTAAATTTGTAACTTTAATGGATTACTATAAATACATATATAATGAATATATATGATGTTAATATCGTTATTAATATTATGTAGATTATATAACCACGATAAAAAAAATTGGACTGGAACTACCAACCTAAAATATACATGATATGAAAAGTAGATACAACCATAAATGTGATTTAAACATGGAATTGTTAATAAATGGGTCATAAATTATTATAGGTAATTACTACATGTTATTTTATATATGATTAATTTATTATAATAGATTTATAATAAATATATATTTATTATACATGGGGTGTGATTGTGTGTGAAGAAATTCTATACTTGAGGTAAAGAAGTTTTGCCTTATTGTTTTCTCTGGGACACATTCTTTATTCCCAACTTGTATCCTTTATATGGTGAATATACATCCTGTGATAATATATTAAGATAAAAGTTATTAATTTTATGGGTTTATAAATATTCATTGTATTTTTATTCTTTTATGGGGATAATGAATAAAAAATGACCAATGTGTTGGGGTTTTATGATTTAATCTCATTATTTATCATATTTGCATATAATTATGATTCCAATGATGAAATATTATTATCTAATTCATAGAGAACTCATGAATTTTTTATCCTATGGTTAGTTATTTAGAATACATTTTTTCATTCATTTTCCTCTTTTAAAAGATTAATGATACTGAAATATTATTTTAAATACAAATCAACTTTATTTCTCCCTTTATTCGAAAACCCTTTTTCCATTAATGTCTATGTTTTCAAAAAATGTTTGAAATAAAGTTTTTAATGTTTATTAATAATTTTTAACAAAAAATTTTACCCATATTTTACTTTTTAATGATTTTATTAAATGGAATATTTCATTATTTGTCCAAAATAGATTATTTTGTTTTTTTTTTCAAAAATGTGAAATTAATAATTATTTTATCATTTACTGCAAGAACAATATTTTACACCTACTTGTCCATCCTATTAAATAAATATTTGTTTTCATGTTTTGATTTTTAATATTAAAAGAATTTCCTTCATAAATTTTTGGGAAAAAATCGCTTATAAATATGTCATTTTAAAATGGAAAGGATATTTTTTGTATGAATTTTTAATGATCTCATTTTTGAATTTCCATTCATCAATAACAATGAACATGGGTGTTACAGATATTTTTTATGGTATATAATAAAATGTTACTATTCATATTCAATCTATAGATGTTTTATTATAATGGTGAAATTTTTTTTGATGCCTGATTGTTTTTCCTAGGTTATGCTATAATGAAAAGATGTAATTTTTAGGAAACTCTCTTCTTTTCTATGGGTCATGTTATGATGAAATTTTAATGAAACTAATTTTTTCATTAGATTTGATAGAATGAATTCATTAGGATATTATGTAATATTAATGTAGGTGTTACATGATAGGTGTGACCCATAGTTTCTTCCAATGTATTGAGTATAGTTGATCTATGATCACAAATTGTACATGAGATGTTATCAAAATTCTAAAAATGACAGGTACATGGGTGGTTATTGAAAAGACCAAAACGGTGGTCACATGGGAGGTTATCCAATTCCAAAAATGATAGGGAATATTTGAGGTTAACCCAAACCCAAAATAGTGTACATGTGAGGATATTCAAATCTTGAAAAATGTACACTGGTTATTAGATCAATCCAAATACATGAGGAATGTCTTGTTTAGTAGCCTTGGCATAAGATTTTAAATGCTTTAGTGTATTCCAAAAATATATGTATTATGATAAATTTATACAATTATCAATTATATTATTTTATTCGTTCATGTTTTGGTATTATGAGTTACCCTGATTTATTCCATGACTTGATATTATATATATGATAAGAATGGTATGGTTTTCAAATGTTACTCTCATGTTTTCATGCACTTATGCCCTTGTTTCATCGGTATCTACCTTGTTTACTATTATCGAGCATCTGAACACAGTGTTTATTATGTTTACATTCCCAATTAAATGAATGAATGTATTAAGTATAAAATTACTTAGAAAGGATCTAATTACGAAGAAATTAGTGAGTTATTGTATAATTTAATTATGAACTAGTTTTTATGTATCCATGTTTTCAAAGGCATTGAACGAAATTTATTTTAGAGTGGATCAATATGTTATTTAATGAATCTTAATCTCTTAATAGATAATATGTATATATGATTTTTAATGCAATTATATCCATACCATTTAAATAAATGGGGTTGTCTATCCATGAAACACCTTATCAAAAAAGTCCACTATCTGAATAAGTTTGACACTCAATCATGTGGGAGAGAACCAGGTGATACATCATGAGTTTGGAAACATGGAAGACGTCATATTCATAAGAAAAAGAAGAAGTTATGTCCAATTTATAAAACACCTTATTTAGTTTCTCCTCAATCTCAAATAGACTGATATAACATGGTCCTAACATACTGTATTTTCCCAAATGTTGAAGTCCATTCCACAATGAAAATTAGAGGAAAACCCAATCTCCTACAATAAATTTAATAGACAATGAAATTAATAATCATATCACTTCTTTGAACTCTATTATTACTCTAAACTTACACTGATCAAATTCAAAATATCATTTATCTCTTAAATGATTCTTGGTGAAACCAAGGACCACACTTCAAACATTTTCAAACCAAAAGGTGATATGTAGGGTCACATATGCAATGCCTCAATTAGAGACATCCTGATAAAATATTGGTAACTACAGTTATAGAAAAGTATCTATAAGGGAATAAATCTCTCATGTGATCCATTAATATTATGATCTTATTCTCTATTCTTTTATTTATGAATATGTAGGTCCCAATCAATTTGGATATCCATTTTAGAATGATATTACATGCTAAAATTCATATGAGAACCATTTGTTCCATGAAATACACTACAAAAATAGGATGTGATGGGATGGTCCCTATCATGAATGAAATCCAATGGTACCCCATGGTGTTTGAAAATTTTCCTCACTTACAATTTATTAAGATACAATACATTTTTTTACTCCTCTATGTAAATTAAATGAACTAATTTCATTAGTGGATCTATAATCTATAGTATTGCGTCCATAAAGAAATAAGTCAAATATGTCCCAATCATTAATTCCAAGGATATCTCATCCCTATTCCATACAATAATGGTTTAGGGTTTTCCTAAACTAGCATTCCTCTAATGTTCTGCCTTTATATTATGATATGTAAGGAATCAAGAAACAAAATCCAAAATCTATCACCTCATTCCCAGGAACATATAATGAAATTTCAATTCATGGTACATCATGGTAACTCTACGATTGTAAAAACCAACATTATCAATGCCCATTATCCACAAATCCCTGTTTTAGATCTATCATAACAACTATACTACAATGGATGTGTAAAAATAGATCGGGATAATAAGACCATTCGACATCTATCTCCCTACCAAAAACATTCCTACAAAATAATCGACAAAACACATCTTTAGCCTATCCAATGAGAATATGATAATCCATATCTGATCCATCACAAAAATAATATAAAAATACCCAACCATCATCACCACATATATCTATGAGAATCCATGTAAACTCAAACGTTCAGAACCATTATTCTATTAATTCCTTCACAATTAGAGTCTGGTATTTTCATCTGAATTATTTTTAAACAACTTTTAATTATCCAAGGGTGTATTAAATATCAAAATAATAGTTATGATTATACTACACTTAGAATATATATCACATGTCTTTATCTCCTTGAGATAATATATATTTTACAATCTTATGATCTAAATACACATTAAAACTCTACTAAAAAAGTTCATGGGACTGAGTCTTAAGAGTGTGAATCATGGGAAAAAACAATATCCTTAATGGGGAAGTACTTTTCATGAGGGAAAAATTACAAATATATATAATATTTCACCTTTATTCCATACAATAGAAAAAATAATCAAAGTCATACATGAGGCATTACATTAGACAGTATATCACAAACCCGGATTAGGGAGTATCAATATAAGAGATGAACTAAATATCACTTTTAATACCTCAATCGATCTATGAAATTGATTGATCCATTGAAACATCATAATGATACTTGTTGACACTGTCATATGAGATGAAATATTGGAGAATTAATAAACGCAATGGATATAAAAACAAAAAAATCCCAAGAAACTATATATCACAATCACATTACTGGAATGCTCCCAAAACATCACAAGCCAAATCTTTTACGGATTTTTTGAGACGCACTTCTCATAAATCACATGGACCATAAAATTTACTACTTGAATCCTGAAGTGACATTTAGATATATTACCATAAATCATTGTTCCTTTATAATCCCAAGGATGATATAAAAATACTCATTGTGATTATGATTTTAAATTGAATATATGAGGATATCACCAAAAAATTATAAAAAAAAATAAGTGTAATATTTGATTCATTAAATCCATAAACACTTCCAAAATGTTAAGAAGGCCAAATGCATTGATTTAGTACTTGTAAAAAATACATATAACCATGAAAAATGTCATTGAAATGTATTTTTATTTAAAAATCAACTAATGGTATTCTAATATCTGATAATTATTTGAAAACCATTGATCTCCCTTGGTCTAATCGAAAAGGTTATTAATACTTAGGAAGGTTTTTTTTTGTTCTAAACTGCCTATTGGATTAGTTTTTATTAATAAATACAAAGTTATAGTCTCCCTTAAACCATACATCAAAATGTAATTGAAAATTAACATGTTGAAATAATATTTTAAATAAATCCAATGTCCTAATATTTTCAGGATAAAAATTAAATTCATTGAGTTAAAAAATTCAATACAATATGAAGGTTATGAAATGGCCCTCTTCCCAAAAATAATGTCTATAGAAAACTCAAAATACCTCTGTGTTGAAAGCCTAGAGAAATAATATTATAAAATTTCAGGATAGTCACTCACACTTCTGGATAATCAGCCTATACCCATGGTTCCAAACCGTGGGTATAGCCCCCAAAACTGTGGGTATAGGCTATACCCACGGTGTTGGGAAACGTGGGTTGGAACGACGTCGGTATTGGTCCCCAACCTATACCCATGGTTTTCCAAAACCGTGGGTATAGGTGTTCTACCACCGTGTCAATGAAGCATACACAATTTCCATGGTGTCAAAGGCTTTTCCCCACGGTTTCAAAACCGTGGGTATAGGTCCTAAAATAATGCGGCCGGCAGGTTTCGAACGGCAACCTCTCTGCTGCAGATGAAGCACCTAACCACTACCCCAACACCGCTTTTATGTATATATATTAATATTTAGTTAAATATAGTTCTATAAACTGTGGGTATAAAGGGAAGAACCGTGGGTATAGGACTCCCGCCAAAAACAATTGCCTTCCCGCAGAATTTTTTTTTTCCCGCACACACACGGGAAACCTATACCCACGGTTTTTCATAACCGTGGGTATAAGTATTTTATCCCATACCTATCCCCACAGTTTCCCCCAAAACCGTGGGGATAGGTACCCCTATACCCACAGTTTTGGAAAACCGTGGGTGTAGGTGAATTTTCAGTACCTATCCCCACGGTTTTGGAAAATCGTGGGGATAGACCCCTCTATACCCACAGTTTTTCAAAACCGTGGGTATAGGTCTTGAAACATTACCTATACCCACAGTTTTGTGGAAAACTGTGGGGATAGATCCAATTTCTAGTAGTGTGACCACCATAGGAAGAGAGCCACAAATATTTCAATCCATTACATCAAGAAACAACTTTGAAAAATAGAATAATATAATTTTACCATAATGTTCAACTGAATATTCTCTTCTAGATCCAAGATCCCACTCTCCTTTAAAGACATCGGGGACTCTATTAGAAGAATGAAAGTATCCATAATGTTGATATAAATTTATTTTTAATTTATAGATAATATTGAAATTCATGGAAAGGGTGAGATCCATGATTTAAAAATCTAGAACAAAAATCCCCATACAGTTTTGTGGTCAACTATCTTCCCATGAAACTTGAGTTGTATAAACCATACATTAACTCCTTTCATAAAATTTTGGAAAGATTTATTATGAAATGAATTAGAAGATGTTTAAATGAAACAAATACATAAAAATATAGGAGAAAAATAATGTTTTAAACTAGTACAAAAATAAACCCATAACCATATAAGACACAATATACATAGTACCTCACATGGTAATCAGTCCTCACTAAGAATTTATTGGTGCACAATTCACTAAATTTAAATTCATATCTTTATTACTCTCATTTGACATGACCTGAGAATCACCTTTGGTCTATGGATCAGCTCCCACTAATAATCTATATCATATCTGAAATAAGATATTTCAATGAAGTTGGATCCAGATCTACTATAGTGATATTCTCTAATATAAAATCACAAATAATGACATATTTATAACAAACATGAAACACATTGGGTAATACCATGAAATATAGTTTAATGTGTTCCTTTATCCAACATTATTAAAAAACCACTTACCATTTTCCGGAAATATGTTACACACTCCTACCACAACATCGACATTGGTCACCCTGCATCCTCTTTTGACCATAAAATGATGTCTAGCTACTTATCATTGCAATTAAAGCTTCACCAAAATCCATATTCCCATATAAAAATACCACATCCATATGTTCCTTTTCTACATCCTCTAAAATGGTGGTAAAGCACATATATATCTATATTTATAGAGTATATAGATATAAACCCACCAATAACCTCATCTCCATGAGAAATTCGTTAGATTCAAGCTCAAATTACAGGTAAACTAACATAGTGAAATGATTAGTATAATCAATAACTAAATTCTCCCCTTACTAAATTGTAAAAAAATTATCACCCTTCTATACTCACAACATTTAAAAATATATATGTTTATTTAAGACCCTCATGAAAATGGTCTAGGTGATATCTTCTTGAAACTTCTACATCACAATAATATTCCCACTACCAATTTCGCCATTATTTTATCATATAAGTGGTAAAACAAACCATAAAATCATTCAAAAACATCAGATAATGGAAAACCCTCTCAACCCCGTCAACCATTTCTTATTATTTTATTACTTTTTTACAATTAAAGGTTACATACCAAGAATTAAAAATTATAAAATACTTTTAAGGAACATAAATTAATTTCAACACATAATTAGCTTAAATTACATGAAACACCGAGTTTAAATGAAATGTAAAATATTACGAATATAGTATTATATAATATAATAGTTATAACCTATTAGTTAATTTGGTGGGTATGAATAGTACTAACTAAATTATGAAACATATGGTTTCTTATTGATCAATAAAAAAGGAATCATTTCTAACAAAAAATAAATGTTCAATGAAAAAATTTATTTTTTATCAAAAAGATTAATTAGTAGCACTTTGCACAATTAATTTATAAATTTTTTAACCACTTTGGGAAATTCATTTTACAATTTAAAACTTTTTCTTAAAATTTTAGTACAAAAATTATCTTAGGGTTATTTTTAGTAATTTCTCTAAAAAAATCATTTTATATAAATAATTATAAATACTACATTTTAATTTAATACATCATTTTCAATTAAAATAATTTATAATTTTATATTATATATTAAATTAATTTAAAAATAATATTTGAAAAATTATATATCAACTAATAATGTTTTGGTCATTGTAATCATTTTAATACTAAATTTCATTAAAAATTCTACTTTTTAACATTTTAAATTTAAAACCAGGCTTTCTCATCATGCTTGCGAGATTAATATTATATCAAAAAATTTCACTTACATAAATTAAATTATTTAAAATAGAATCCATTTATATATACATAACAGTTTATAATTTTTAATAATCTCAAAATAAGTTTTTACAATAATTTTTATTGAAAATACTAAAATTTAATTGCAATGATTAAGGTAAAAATGGTTTTACTTAGTGGTTAAACATAGAATATAAGGTGTAAAAATGACCCCAAATTGTCTAACGCCCTTTTATAGAAATATTTATACCCTTATAAAGAATGGATAATTTTTTTATGTTTCTTTGGGACACTTTTTACTTTAATTGAACTACATAATAATTTATGTAATGAAAATGGAAAAAGTAACATTTTCCTTTTTTAGAATATATACATATTTGGGATAGAGACAAAAAAATATGGGTTCAGTTATAAATATTATTTTAAAATATAAATTAGTTTATCTATAATGAAAAATTATTTTATTTATTATGATATGAATTAACTATGTTATGTACTTATAAAACACAAATGTAGTAATTATTTTTTTAACAATTAACTAAAATAAATGATATTAAAATATTAAATGTTAGGTAAATTTAATTAATTATTGTCTTCATTTCATTTTTTCGAATTATATATAATGTTATACATGTCTGTGAATAATATATTCTAATTTCATCATTTTATTTATATTTTAAATTCATATTAAATGAAGAATTCCAAAATTTACATTATTGTTATTTTACAATAAATAATATTTTATTAAATTTTTTTAAATTACCAAGAATCCTATATTATAACAAGTTATATATATGTATTAAAATTCCCTAATATGTTCTATTAATTGACCAATTATTATTTAATAATGAATACATTGACAACTAAATAGTAAAAACATTATTAGTGTGGTTATGGTTAAAAAGGGTGTTTTTGAACATTACATGCGCTTGTGATAAAATTAATTTTAAACACATGTAAAATTTTATTTTATACATTTTATTAAAAAAATAGAATAATTGGGTCCAGATCATCTAAAAATTCTCACTTTAATTTATTATCAATGGAAAAATTACATTGGTTTGAAAAAAAGATAGCATAACGAAATACCAAAATGAAAAACATATGGAAACATAGGAGTCAAGGGAAAGAAGTTTAAAACAAGTGTTTGATTATGTGGTCATGGTTTTTTACCATATTATCCATACAAACCATTAATTATAAATATTGTTTACACTTTAGGTAATATTGACCTCCAATGGTGAATAATGTTTGAAATTTACAAAAATCCAACTCATCCTTAACTATAACTAGTCACTGACTCCCCTCACTTTTCCACACATATAAATACTTTTTTCTCCTAAAAAACCATCAAAATTACCTTCCCAAATTTCATCAGCTCATCCAAAAAGAATTATTTTGGATTTAAATCCAACCTTATATGGATTTACTTTAAACCTATGTAGGATACCTGAAAAAGATATAATTTTCTTTATAACAATATCCACCTACTTCAATTAATATTATAACTTTTTATATAATATAATAATTATCTCCCAAAAAATTATATATTGTTATGTTATGTGTATGACATAATACTTCTCACACATCCATAAAAGTGTTTATGAAATCGTTATTCATGTGTTTTGCAGACTATCATCTCCAGAAACAATGTAATTAGTTTTTCTATTGCCACCTATCATGAATAGGAAAGATGATGGTTATAATGTTTATATATAATATTTATATTATAATTATAACAATTTATTAATTACATTAAATATTAAATTTTATATTCCATTCTGTAAAGGATATGATAACGTTACTCGTGTGTATGGTGGACTACCGCCTCGCGAATCCCTGTGAATCGTTTTCCACAAATGTGTTACATAGAAGGTAGTAAGTGTAAATATATTAAATAAATGAAACATTAATAAAATATTTATGATATTAATAAATTTTTTATCATTTTTGGAGTGTTATATATCACTTCTCTATTTCCATTTCTCTCACTCAAAAAAATTTATTATGTTGTTCGATGATGTGTGGACTATCACCTCCTCAAAGAGACGTGATTCATTTTATCATCTCCATTTACCAAGAATGATATATATATATATATATATATATATATATATATATAAGAATATATAATTAAATTATATGGTTTTATCATATTATAACGAATATTTATAGATAAATTTTACATAATTTTTCTCCATGTTTATTATTAAAAAATATAAACCTTACTCATGTGTATGAAAAAAAAATGCCCCCATTATCATAACATTATATTATTTTTAATAAAGATGTTTCATTATTGGTTTTAAAAGTATATATTTTTAAAAAAATATTATAATTAGTCAATGAGTATTAGTCTACCTATGATTTAATAATTACCTCCATGATCATTGTTATCCTTAGAAAGGCATTTTTGAAATATAATACGAATAAGGTCAAAACCACTAATGTGAACTGAATTGATAAAGTAATTTTTTATAAATTATTAATAGGTGAAATAAAAGTAATAATAAAATTGAAATGATGAACTCTATATTGCTGGATCTCTTGGTTGTAGTGACCCCTAAAATATAGGAATGAATGACTGTCCGGGTGTAGCTTTTCTACGTGATGATACTGTTGGGCTGACTCCAAACACTAGAGCTCCTAAACTAGTTAATTGTCATCAGGAAATCAATAATATTTTGAAATCCACTAAGGATATCTGGGAAGTGGGGGTGAAATATCAAATGAGGAAGGTACTACAGTGGGTAGTGTCAGTCCTACTGTTTCAAATATGCACTCATTTCTGGAAAAGGGAAGGTTGGTGGTTGTTTGGATTACAAACATGCTCCCCTGAAGAGAAGACTGAGGAAGGAATATTCTATCACATCTCACACTATGTTTAACCAATATTATATGCTATCATGAAAGTTCACTTATGATAATATTATAATCCTCAATTAATGTATGTCCCGATATGAATGGGAAACGTCTGATGACTTTGATTATGGGGATGATATTTCATATTATGATCTGTAACATTATGATATATGGATGAGAGAATGTCCCATTATTTGACCCCACCCATCTAATCTATAATTTTTTAGTTTATTTAATAAACAGTTATATTCATAGCTTCGAGTTTGAAATATTAGTAAAAAAATAATAAAATATAAAATTAATCTAAATAAATTAAATAATTAATATATGTTTATTATTTATAAAGATAAAGACAAACTTGATGAATCTGACTCAAGGTAAGGTACATCATCTCAACTTCCATAAATTGAGGAATATCTTCATTTTATACACATATAGTCATTTAAGAGGTATATATGCATCCCACATTACATAGTATATTAAGACATTTTTTATTCTCATGGTATTTATTGTTTTTCTTAATTTTATCCTTCTATGGGGCTTACGATTTAATAATTTATAATTTAATAAGGGGCTATTCATAAAAATAAATTATTTTTTAAAGTATTCCTTAAAACAATATTTCTATTCAATGTCCGTGTTTTTTAATTTATTTTTTAAATTTTTTAATATAGACATAAAATATTTATAAATTACACTTTTATATAACTCTCTATGGTATTCAAAAGTAATATTTTTACATGTTTGTTATTGAACAATTTGAAAAATGGAATAAGTAATTTAATATTCTTAACATACCTAGTGATAATGATTTTTCCTTCTCCATGAAAATTATTTTATTTTTATCTTCCTTTTAAAACATTCGTGTATTCTTTGAATAAATACACAGTTATCATTTGTTGATATTTTTTATTAAAAATGGGTTTTGAAAATAAAATTTTGTTTTGGAAATGAAATGTATCATTAACAGAAAAGAGTATTTTTATCCAAATGTTTCTTCATATTAGTTTAATGGAGTCTTGAAGGGATTTAGGGTTAATTTTTTTATTTATGATATAGTACTTGATAATTATATGAACTTTTTGATCCTAATATAGATTTTATAAAGTGTTAAACCAAATTATAGAAAATGGGTGACCCTGTAATAACTTATACTAAGGGTTGATATTAGTTAATGAACATGAGAAATGTGTGAGATCAATATATATGAAACAAAGGGTGAGCCCCATCATATCTATCCATTGAACTATGTAATGATTTTATTGGAAGTCAGTTGTATGGTTATTCCATTTAAATGGATTTTGAAATGTTTTTATGAATAATTTTCTCTATGTAACATAAAATTAGTTTTAATTTCATGTTATGGGTTTTTAATGATTTCATTGAGAAAAAAGTGTATATGATTTATTGTGAAAATGATTATTTAATTACTTCAAATAAAATTTAAACAATGTTAAATGTATCATGGGTTTTCATATTTTTATTGAAATAATGTTTTCATTTCATTTCATATCCCTTATTGATATTTTTTTCTTATCCCATGTTTTAAAAAAAATCACTGGGTTTATGGATGGGAAAGAGAACTGAAGAATTTAACATTAATGTTGATGTGATTAACCATGAAAAGAAATCATTTTTTATTTTAAATGTTTTATATTATGGTAAAAGTGGATACTATTTTGAAGTGCATTCTTTGTATTTTTATGGTTTTTTTATGAATTAGTTATGTACTAATTTTATAAAACTCTAGTACTAAAAATATAATCAATGTGAAAGAATTTAATGTTTAGAATAAAACTCAAGTTTGTTTAATTTTTATATATGGGCCCTTATATTTTGTATAAATTGGATGCTTTATATAACATTGGATATTAGAATGTTTTCAGGTGAGGATAAATTAAGAGTTATGGATACCATAATAGGTTTATAATATTAAATTTAATCTTAAGTTCAAATTCCTTGACACCACATTTTATGGTTTTAAGTAGTAACCATTTTGACATTATTAATGACATTATTGGATAATTTATATTGTATTGGTATATTTTTTACCCCTAGTATCAAAATTGAGTGTTATTTTAGAGGAATTATTAATTGTTCATTAAAAAAAATCATGAAGTTTGGGTGATGAACCATAATATTCGGAAAGGCCATGAGGGTCAAACCCACAACTGAAGGATGATAAGGGTGTGGTGTCTGCCAAAATTCTTCATGGTGTCCTGGATAGAATGAAATTATTATAGGTAAAGTCTATGTTTAATTGTAGAACATATAGGATTTTATTTGAGGAATAAATAATGATTTATATTTGAAGAAAATATGAATAAATCGTTTTATTCAATGGGTCCCAAATATAATCAAGATTGATTTGAATAATTTAAAGGATATTTATTTATAGACTAATTTGGTTTGAACCCTAGGTATTACTATTTAAATTTGGATATTAATGTATATGTATTTATTTTTTAGTAAATTTTCTTACTATGTTTAATCAAATTTGATTTTGGTTAATGTCTAAAGATAGAAGTAATATATCTTTATGATTTTAGAGATTTCATGTTCCATTAAATTTTATATTTGTGATTTATAAATTATAAATTCTTCATTAACACACATAGTTTTGAGTTAAATATGAGATTGTCATTGAAATTGATTAAATGTTGAAATTATATTCAAAAAGTAAGTTTATTTCCATATTATCTATGTCAATACGGTAAGATAATTATTCAAATATATGAAGAGGATCTCGAAACAAAATGTTACCCCATTACCATAAGATTTGATGATATCAGTGAACTTCTTCACACCACTTTTGTCATTGGTTTTTTAATGTAAAAATTATCTTGATCATTCACTATATAGTGATTGATGATATTCTATATCATTATTTGGGATTTACATTATTCATCCACCTGAAAATGTTGCCATACAAAATATTTTCCCTAATTTTTAAACCTTTAATGTGTTACTCCAAATGACCCTTGTACATCCAATTCTTTCTTATTAAGAGGATATAACATTATACCTTTTTATGAAATGGGTTTACCACAAATGGGTTTCCAAATGTCCATAAATTTATTACTAAGAAAAAAGATCAAGTTATGCAGAAAATATTATTATAGGTGGTAGTATGTAATACCTTAATATTTTAAAGAATAAAAATTATGTTTGATTCCATAAATTACATTCAACACCCAGTTAACTTTTGTTACATGAAACACTGAGTTTAAAAGAAATGTTGAATATTATTCAAATATAATTGTTGAATATAATAGTTATAACCCACCAGATAAATTGGGGTTATTAATAGTACTGAATATATAATAAAAATTCTTGTTATCTATTAATTAGTAAAAAATTATAAATAATTTTGAAGAAAAATAATTGTTTTATAAAAATTATTATTGTTTCTCAAACAAATATTAGTCGCACTTTTCCCATATAGCTCAAAATAAAAAATTAAATACTCTTAAAAAATATTTGGAGGAATAAAATTTATTTTTTAAATTATAAATCTATAATTACATTTGCGTAATTTTTATGATTTTTTTGCAAAGTTTCATTTTTTGATGAATAGTGAAAAATACGAAATTTTAAATAAAAACATCATTTTTATTACATAATTTATAATTCTAAATTACATATTGAATTATTTTTAAAAGTATAAATAGTTAAATTATATATAAATTATACTAATTTAAGAAATTAAAATAATTTTCATACAGAATTTTGATATAAATTCATTTTAATCTATTGAACAATTTCACTTTAAAAACTCATTCCCCCATTTAGACTATCCCCATTATGAAAACAAATTTGAAAAAATGGATTCCATATTCTTAATCATCATAATTAATAATTTATAATTAGTTTAACTTAGTTATTTACAATAATGATTAGTGGAAATAGTTAGAATTAATTATAATGATTAAGGGAAAAATAAGGTTTCATTGTGGTCAATCATAAGCTTTATGGTGTTCAAAAGACCAAACACTTGTCCAAAAAACTTTTGGTATCCATATATAAACCCTTATTACCTTAGGAGCTATATTTATGAGTCTTTGGGTAACAATTTTATGAATAATACGTACATGATATGTTATGTAATGAAAAAGACAATAAGGAACATTTTTTATTATCCATTTCTCTCAGGCATTAGAATAAAGAAAAAAAATACAGGTTCAGTTATAATAATTATTTTTGAATATAAATGAAATATTTATATCATGATAATATATTTTATTTTTTTATAGATTAAATAATAAAATAAAATACATAAGAAACATCAACAGAGCGATTATTTAAATAATAATAAACTAAAATAAAAGAAACTAAAAATATAAAAAGTTAATTAAATTAAAAAAATAATTATATTAAATTACTTTTGTATATTCCTGATCATAATATATTATAATTCCATCATTTTATTGATATTTTCAACTTTAAAATGGATGAATAATTTTTAAAATTGACATTAAAGTTATTTTATAATAAATAATATTTTATTAAATGATTTAAAATTACAAAAAAATTTATATCTTCTTGTTAGTTATTTTTAAGTTTTAATAATATCCACTATTTTCTAATAAAGGACTAATTAGTATTTTATAATGACTATACTGAACTCTAAATTGTAAAAAACACTATTAATGAGGTTAAAGTTAAAATAGCGCTTTTCATGTTTTATGTGGTTATGTTAAAATTAATTTTCAAACCATGGATATTTTTTAATTAAAAAATTTGATTTAATTATTATAATAATTGTTATTAAATTAAATTATATTTCACAAATTATTTGACTCTTAATGGATAAATTATATAGGTAAGAAAACTAGTTAACATAACAAAAAACCAAAATAAAACAAAATAAGGTAACATAGAATTCATGGAAGGAAATGCATAGAAAATTTCTTTTATTATGTTTTGGATGTTTTTATAGACTATATAATCCATAATAAACATTAATTACCTATATTTGAGCCACATTCTGTAATAATTATTTCCCAATACTGAATAGTTTTGGGAAATTTCCAATAATTCTAGTACACTTTAATTGTGAATGGGAACTCACTCCCCAAACATATCATCAAAAATCAAGACATTTTTTTCATATGAACCCTTATAAAATACCTTAACACATTCCACATATCATAATAGAATCATTATTTTTTATATAAATCCATATTATAAAGGATTACTGCACTCCAACTATGGATACCCATAGAAGAGGTAATTTTCTTCATCGATCATTTTTATTTTATTTCATTCCCCACATAATTTAATTTTTCATATATCATGATCATATAATAACCTCATTATATTAAAAATAAATAGATGTTTCTTAATAATAAAAACCACATCCACACAAACATTGATCAAATGGGTTATGAAATCATCATTCATGCGTACAATGGACTACCAACTCGTCAAATAATGACATTCATTTTTCCATTACCACATATAATTTTTGGTTATGATGATGGATATAGAGTATATATATGTTATAAATAATTTAATCAATCCTATTGTATAATTATATCATTAATAACATTTTATATTCCATTCCTTGTGAGATAATATATTTTCTCTCATGTGTATGGCGGACTAATGCCTCGTGAATTAGTGTGATTCATTTTTCTCTAACATGTGATATGAAAGGAAATAAGTGAATACAAATTAAATAAATGTGATATGCATGAAATATTATTGATATTAATGTCACATTTATAATCATATAAATAAAATTTATCATTTCAGTTTTTTCATTTCAATCACTGAAACAGGGATAACATCATTCATGGACGTGTGGACTACCGCCTTCTCAAAGTGATGTGATTCCTTCTTTCATCTCCACATCACAATAATGATATAAATAAGTAAATATAATAAAATAATATATTCTTTATGAAACTATTATCATTACTTAATGATTATTTTTTCTTACCTTCCTTTTGTAATGATCATTGAAAAATAGAAATGTTACTTATGTGTTTGAAAGACATATTGTCTCTTTGATTGTATAGTTTATTCATTTTTCATAATAACCATTAAAAACGTGTTTTAAAAGTATAATTCATGTATAAATATAATAATTACATCCTGATTATTATTCTGTAGATTTTTAAATAATGACATCCAAGACCATATTCACCCTACCAAAGTCAATTTTTAAAGATAATCCAAATATGGTCAAAAACTGATATTAAATTAATTGATTGAATATTTGTATATTTATTATTTATGAGGGAAATTAAATTAATAACAAACATGATATTTTTTCATAATAAGGTAAATAATAAACATAAGTTTATCCTTCAAGATGATATAGTGACACATAATGTATCCGATTCAATGGAAGGAACTTCATCTCAAAATCATTTCATTGAGGAATATATTGATTTTATACAACTATATTATTTTACGAGGTGTACATAAAAATAATTTTATAATTTATATCATGAATATATATATTATCAATTTATATAATTATTATTTAATGTTATCTATTCAGGGGGATTATGATTCAAACATTTCCAAAGAAATAAGTGACCTTTCATTAAAATAATTCCATGTTTAATGTTTTCCTTCAAACACTCTTTCAGTTCTATGTCCATTTTGTATAATGTTTTTTTGAATTTTTTTTATATTGAAATTATATATATATATATATATAATTTATTTTAATCTTATTTTAGAATTTGTTCAAAAAATAAACATTTTAGGTGTTATATATGTAATGTTTTGACATATGTAAAAAGGAACATCATATTCTTAAACTACATAGAGACAATTAATATTACTTTTTCATAATGGTTATTTGATTAATAGAACCATTTTAAAGATTTATCATAATACTAAATGAAAAAAAATTATCTATTTTATTGGAATTTTATAATTCAAAATAGGGTTTCAAAAATAAAAGGGCTATTTTCTATTGAATGTGGGTTTTAAATGAAATTTTTATTTTTATCTAATTTTTTTCATTTTAATCTAAAAGAATTTTCCAAATTTTTATTCATGAATGTTTTTTATTCACGATATGGTGCCTATGAATTATATGAAACAAGTGAGACTAATATATGGATATAGTTTATATGAAGTGCTGATCCCCATTATAACACATGAGAAATAGGTGATCCCAATAGAGCTTATTTGAAGGGTGAGCCCCAGTATATATCTCCAATGAATTGGGTAATTGTTATGATATATGTGGCTACTATGGTTATTCCAATAAAAAGTGTCTTGAATGGTTTTGTGAATACGATTCCTTATATCACTAAAATGGAGATTCAATTTCTTATTATCAGTTTTAAGGAATGTTTTTGTGAACAAAATGTGTGTGTGTGTTTTATTATTAATTTTATTAGTTTATTTATATTAAATAAATTTAATATAATGTTAAATATTTCATGGGTTTTTATGTTTTTTCATAATTAAGGATCTACTTTCTTATTATATCCCTTTCTGGGATTCTGTACTCATCCCTTGTTTTTAAATATTTTTTCAAATGGTTTATGGATGAGTTAAATAAATGAAGAATTCAAGTTAATAGTCAAGATAATTTACCACAAAAAAATAATTTTTTATTTTAGATAATTTATATTATAGGAAATATGGAAACTAATTGGATTGATATTCTTTGTATTTTATTATATTTTTGTATTTTTTATGGCCATATTATATAAATATATAAACCTGAATTTATACTATATGTGAAAGAAATAAATATCCTTAATAAACTCAAGATCGTTTAATTTTTAAGGTTAGGTAAATATATTAATTATCAGTGGATTATACTTAGTGAACTATGTATCATAGTCTACAATTTTTTTTGCATCAACAATGGAATCAAGACCCATAAACTAGATCATTTGGACTATAGTTTCCACTAAAAAAATATCAGTCAGAGGATTTTCCTACTATGTTCAATTTGAAGCTCCCTCACTTTTTTTAGATTCAATTATTTATAGATACATATTCAATAAATCAATGAGAATTATGACGATAAAGAAATAAATTGATTCCATAATCACCAAATGAATTTTAGAGAACAATTTTTAAATGGAAAAACTTATAAAAAATGATGTTAGACAACCCCTGACTTCTCATGGTAAATCAAGGATGATAAAAAATGTGAGTCATCTAGGATCACATCCACACTACCTATCGACAATATATAGTGTTTTATCACTTCAATTAGCCAAACCAAGAAAAAATAATACACACACGTTATCAAAAGATTTATCAACAACCTAACATACTTTAATGAAAATAAGTGACAGTTTAAATAGTTCAACACATAATTTCATCAAGGAAAGACCACTATAAAGACTGAATCATGTTACTAATCTCAATGATAATGAAATAAGAATAATGATATCATGAAAATTAATGTGGGAATTATTTCATGCAAAATATACCAATGATAATATCGAAAAAATAATATTATCATAATAGATATAAAAAATATATCATTATGAAATAGAAATTCCAAAATGATTGAATCCAATAACTGGATAATAAAATCTAAAAAAACTAAAATACCACCAATATTGAACCCAAATTAACCCATGGGTCCAACTCCATGCAACCATATTTCACCAAAATCCCAACCCATTTAAAGGAAACATAAATAAGGAGAAATATCATTCATATGATAATCTTCCCTTAACTTATACCCTATAAAATGTGGTCTTAATACACCCAATGAGTAATCATATTGTAAGACAAACAATCCCAATAAGATTCCAATTTTACTATATATAATATCTATTAACATAAATATATTATTTCATGTATAAAACTGATTTGTAAAACATTTTAAAATGAATAATATTTTTTAACTAAAATTATTTTGTAGATTTAATTTCTAAAACATGTAATATTTCAATATTAAAAAAAGTGTAATAACAGTTATCCCAGAAGAATAAATTGATTAAAAAAATATATATCAATCACTAATATACATATTAAGTGGATAAGTAATTATATTAAATAAATATGCACATAAGGTGTCAACAAAACACCAAATTGAAATCCACAACATAAGGGTGTACATAACTCAAAAAATAAGAAGAAGTTAATATCATAATTGAATCCAAGCTATGTGAGTCTTTATTCCTCAATAAGGGATACCCACTTAATGGAATGCATCATGAGAACCTAACCCAATGATATATTACTCGATAAAGGATCTAATTCTCCTAGTTTTTTCCCATAACCCAATGTCTTCTTACTGTTAAATTATATGATACATACATTAAATAAAACAAAAGAATATATTTTATTAAATATTTAAGTATAATTCAATTCATTTATATTATAAAATTATCATTAAACATTTTCTACCATGATTCCAAGTCAAATCCATTCTCAAAAAAAATTCTAAAACCATTCTATGGTTTTTTAGAATATCATGTGAATCATAATGTTTTTAATCAAAATAATGTTTTTAAAAACATTTCCATAGCCATCAAAAAATAAATTCACTGTAAATGGATTTTAAGTCATTAATTTAAAAATTCAAAAAAAATTAATTCATATGAACATAATCATGATTATTGATATATCATATGATAAATAAAGATACCTTAAGATAAAATAAAACATGAACACTTTTAAGGCCAATGATTGGAAACTAATCAATTTTGTCTTTATAGACCTATATCTACAATGATCATTTGCAAGAAGAAACTAATATCCATAAGATATAACTAGATGAATGAAGAACTTCCGAAACCCTATCCCTAAACATATTATTTCTAAAATATAATCCAATGGAAGTTGAACTACTAATGTAATATACGGAATATAAGTCAAATGAAAAATTAAAACCCACAATTAATATTTCATGTGACTGTAGTAACCACCCACAGATGATCAAGAATCATTTGTGTGTCTTGAATTTTGAAGCAACTGTCACCACATCTTGGAGATTCCCAACACAAATATGTGGATTCACCTATGAAATTGAATATGATGAAAGACCATGGTGTGTTATAGAAAACTAGTTGTTTTGACCCAATAAATCTATCCCAATGGCGTGGTGAGGTCCCTCTTTCCATGGTCAAAGTGGAAAATCCTAGTTCCTCATCCTGAATACCAAAACCAACATCAAGTGTTATGGATGTGGTCTTTTTTCATGTGAGGTAAAATGGTACACCATGACATCCATAACATCCATGGTCTTTCTTTCTTTGTACCAAAATTCTGAAAATCCACTTTTTCAAACACCATTCACCTCCAACACCTCTGAAACCAGAAATACAAAGACAAAAGAGGTTGTATACCTCATTCAAGAAGGCACAATGTGACTATGGATGAATACGTCAATTGGATTAAATATAATATATTAAATAAATAAGTAAATAATGATTTCATTATGTTCTAGAAATATAAGATAAATACTGAAACAATTAATTAAAATACAAATGTAATTTGGTTAACAATCATAGAAACAAAGTCATTGTTGATTATAGATTTAAGGATCTTAACCAAAACTATCATAAAATGAATGTATGAAATTATAAATAGTTTTAAAGAACAAATTATAGTACAATGTATGATTTGTGAATGATGAACATTGGGATAATAATATAAAATAAAATCTCTATTACCAAACTAGTTCAAAGTGTTCAAGATTATTCACCCCAAATACATAAAATACAAAATAATTAACTAATAAAAATGTATAGAATAATTATAAATGAATTTTATAAAAGGTTATATATTTGAATAATTTTATGTAATATGATATTAATATAATTAATATATTATATTGAATATTCAAGTGCATTAGTGGAAGTGAGGAATTAATGTAAGGGGAATATTGACTGAAATTTAATTTTTTGATACATATATCATATTGTGTGCCATGATATATTTGATATGGTTTCATTATTTTATAATGAAAGTACCATAACATGATAATTTAATTCATGTGGATTTAATTTCCATATCTTTTTAATTTTTTAAATCTATTTTGATTGTAAACATTCAATGTTGTAAGGGTCCTTATATTCTCTATAGTATTGAAGTAGTTATGGTGATTATATTTGATGTCTATTATTAAATTTTTTTCATTCCTCTACAATTATTTATTTTATGGTAATTTATTTTAATCTTTTTAAAGAATTAATTTTTAATTTATATATTTTATCCTAATGAATTTCTTCACCAACTATTACATAAATGTTGAAGAACAATTTCAGGCATCTTTATTGAAATTTTCCCTCCATTTCCAAATCCTTCATCCCAATTAATGTTGTAATCCATAATTGATAACTTAATAATGTAATATATCATTTAACCTTTTTATTTCCTTTCTACACCTTTTAAAGGTTCTTTTTTAACTCTTTTTACTATGTGGGTTATCAAAAATGGTATAACAAAATATTAACAATATTATTAATCATTTAAAATGAAAATGTTTTATCTTACACTCACTTTTTATTTTTAAATTACCTTAATATAATTTAATGGATAAATATTTTTCATTTTATTTTTAATATTAAATGTTTTTTAATGTTTTTGTTTCACAATTTTGAAACCTTCTTGTCTTTTTTCAAGGATCCTTTATTGAAGATTCTTTTCATAAATTAAAAGTGCTAAAAATCTTTAAAATCACCCAATTCAAACAATTTTATCTTTTATATGGTTTTTTTTGCTAAATTTAATTGTAAAATATCATGTTTGGATATTCATTCTTTTTAAAAGTGAAATTTCGAAAAATGAGTTTTAATGTCACATGTAGCACCATCACTTACATTAAAGATAAAATCAAAATCAAAATACTCTTCCTTTTCTTGTATACCATTTTACTATTTATATATAATGGAATTAATTCCAATGAACTTATTTTTTATCGACCACCCTGTAAATGTTCTTATTAAATACTCTTTGTGGTGGTTGAATTTTTTGTATCAACTATCTATATTATTGATGACATTTTTAGGGATACCATATGAATATGTTTGAAATACAATTTTTTATTCCATGGGTTTTTTTTATAGAAATAATTATTGATTTAAAGTGGAATATATATATGTATGAATGATTCACATGTTTGGTTCAATACATCTGTCCACCATTTGATATGTATTTTCATCTCATAAGTTAACAAGATTGTGTATGAACAAGATCGTATATAGCCTTGTTCATGTGATGGTGAAAGAGTATGATTCCATGGAGATTATTTCATATGTTGGTGAATGGACATTAAAAAATATATATTTATTCTAATTAGTATGTGTGTAGATGATTATATATTGTTTTTTTCACATGATGGTGTATAGAAAATATCACATGTAGCTTTTTTAAAATGATTGTGCATGTAGCGGTTTGGAATTACTTCCAGTGGACTATAATTGATACCTATCAGGGCACTCCATGGGTGGCTACACCCCCTGGGCGGGACACACCACCATCCCCAGTGGCAGCCATTTCCTCATGAAGCCCTTGGGCGGAGAGCCATGCTTCGTCCAACGCTCACATGTGAGAGTTCCCAAGGATCGGATACATTCCTACCTCCTTTGCCTCTGATACCAACTGTAGATACCCGAAGCCTGACGTACATGGACATTACATTACTTTTGCGGAATACTTAGTACATAACAAAAACACACACACAAGGATCGTAATAGTTTAGTGTCTTTGGAAACTCGGAACGTAATCTTCTAATCGAGGTGAAAGATCTTCAATATCTCCCATAAAGATCTTCCCTTTTTTTTTACCTAAAACCTTTCTTTATATCCTGGGGAAAAGAAAACATAAAAGGGTGAGCTCAAATGCTCAGTAAGGGTATACAAAAGAAATAAAAATCATATCATATCTTTTTGAAAATCATAACCTGCAAAAGAGATCATAATATCTTAACATGGAACAAATCATAGAAGTGAAAATGATATCACCATAATCATAACATGAAACTTGAAACTTTGTGTCATACACACATAATCATAGAGGATCATTTCTTGTTAGTCAAGACTCATTGCCAAGACTATCTTTGTGGACAAAGTCCCTTTCTGAATCGAGTAACCCTCGTTTCAGCCCTGTTTCACTGAACCGGTATAATCTACCATTTCAGCCATGTCTATCTCATGAGATATAAATTCTTTAACCAATGCATTGGAGGGAGATATAGGTCCCACCCATCTTATAATGAATCCTTTCTTATGTGTGCCACATAATCATAAATCTTACATCATCACATAACCCATGTAATAAAAATGGGATTCTTAAACAACATGACATCATAAAACAATTCATATAAGATAAAGGAATTCATAAAAATAATTCCATAACAACATGATCAAATCAATTTAATAATAGGGATAAAAAAAGAACCCTTTATTATCTTAGATGGAAAATAATTTTGATAAAACACTTGAACTCCATTCTTGAGGAAAATATCCTTTCTTCTTAAAAAACATTTTTCCATTCATAACATGTCATACAACTTTAAAATAAAAGAAGTTGATTAAAAATAAACTTGAAAACTTGTAATGGAAGCTTCTTGGAAATAATGTTTTAAAAATCCATTCATGCCTTATAAGTTAAAAAAAACATTCTTCG
The DNA here is from genome assembly GCA_963277665.1 of Viscum album. NCBI lineage: Eukaryota > Viridiplantae > Streptophyta > Magnoliopsida > Santalales > Viscaceae > Viscum > Viscum album. The sequence goes on along the minus strand of OY728125.1, from coordinate 837,981,703 downwards.
TACTTTTGTCGGAAAAGTCAAAAAGTACCTCGTACGAAAAACGACAAAAGATTCCTTTCATACATATTACTAAAAACTCACCGAAGGGTAAAAATGGATTTAAACAATTGTAGGTGGATGGAAATAATATGACATATTGATGAAACATGGATGTGGATGATAAAATACACCCCAGTAAATACTTACGAATAAACAATCTCGGATAAAAATGAGATTGTGATATCTCCCATACCTTAGGTCCGACTTGCTTTGTAAGTGTCCGAACCTTCTGTATAATGATTTAAATCATGTTATTGACTTATTAAAGAATCATATTCATTGTTATGATATCATATATGGTTCACTTATGACATTATATTACCCATTCTTTTGTAAATTCCATGTTAAAGAAGCGTTTTGGGTAAAATCGTTTCATTTATCGTAGGTGTTTTGACTTCTTGTTCTTGACATCATTATTACTTATATCATGATTTACTTACTTCCAGAATATAAAATATGATTTATATATCATATATATTCAGTATATATATATATGTAATGGGTAGATAAATAAAATGAAAAAACACCGTTCATGGAGACGGTAGTCCGTACGTACGCATGAACGCTGTTTTCCTTTCCTTATTGTCTTGAAATGGAAGTAAGTAGATGACATACATATGTAAATATATACATAAATCCAGTAGCTTTATAATGCCATATATTTCATTATTATTTCTTATATATAATTTATAATCATTCTTAAATGGTTAACATGGAGAATTAATCTCATCGCGTCGTGGAGACGGTAGTCCGTACGTACGCACGAGCGATGATATCATTTCTATAAATATTGAATTGAATTTGAGTGGATTATAAAATATATCAGAATCAATATGATTTTGTAATAACTATGTATAGTTATTCTTTACACCATTATACCCATCCATGTAAGGTGGTGGTGGAAAATAGATTACACCACGGCGTGGAGACGGTATTCCGTACGTACGCACGCGCAGTGATTTCTTTTTCCGTAGGATGGATAGATGGTGAAATAGGGTTGTTTCATACTTATAATAACATATCAGTATATGAGTGATACTGATGTTATTACTTCATAATGAAACAACCTAAGAAGAAGAAGTGGAAGAAGAAATAAAGATGAAAGAATTGGTAACGGTAATTACCTCTTCTTTGAAGTGCCTCTTTGAGACCTCCTCTTAGGGCACTATAATTGGTCTTTGAGGAAGACCAGAACCTCTATGATGTTTCTAGGGAAGTGGAGAAGAGATTTTGACAGGGTTTGGCCGAGCTTGAGTGCTCAAATTGGTGTGAGGAGGAGGGGGAGGAGGTGTCCTTTTATAAGGGAGGAGAGGGGCACCTTAGGAATATCTCAAAATATTATTTTATATTAAAGTCAAAATCGGTTTATAATGGTTCCAAAGGGTCTTATTTCGAAAATAAGGTGGGGATGGGTCGAAATCCTATCAACCAATAGAATTTAGACAAGTTTAGGATATTATTTTAACCTTATCAATTAGATTTAACTCCAAGTTAAAAAAATTTAACTTTTACCGTGTCTTTTTGTTTTCTTTCACTATATGGTTAATACACTTACTATAACATGCCAAACGAACCCCAAATTGTTTATTATTAATATATATATCCTTATCTAAGTCATTTGGCCGAACCTTAGATTTTTAGGAATAAAATAACAATTAATAATATAATATTTGATTTAAAAACTATTTTGTGTCAATTTTGACACTATTTGATATATGATTTTTGTGAAAGTCATAACAGAATTAAATGTTCGAAGAAAGTTAATTAAATAAATATTAATATATAATAGTAACCTAGAAAATTAGTGTAATTCATAAAAAGTCTCAAATTACATTTATTTTGGTGTTTATAACATCAATTATGTCAATATTTCATTAATAAGATAATTACTGTATCATCATTGTGTCATAAATAAATTAACTTATTTAACGTCTAAAAATTACAAATAAAATACCATTATGTAGGAAATCGTTTTATCGTTCTAATGAATATTTATAATCTAAAATCCAACATATATAACCCTATTTAACAATTGTTTTTCTAAAAGATATATGCTTGTGTCAATTTTGTATTCATTTTAACTTAATTAAAAGAAAGTGTCATTATCACTTACAAGTGGATCAATGGGGTCCCAAAATCGACCCAAAGATGCCCATGGTCGACCATGTATCAACCAATGGGGTCAATACACGTTTTAGGGTAATTTAATATTATTATAATATTATTTTTTAACCCTTATTTACCGGATTTACCCTTAACCATGGTAAATAAAATATTTACCGCAGTAATTATTCAAAATGTCTAAAAATAAAAGTTATCTATTTACACAATTTGAACATCCTGATTCCAAATATGGAATCAATTTTTCTAAATTCAAAACACATAAGTGGAAGAAATTAATTTAAAATTAATTCCTGCTGTCAAAACAAAAAGCGTGTTTTTAAGAGATAATAACTATCAAAAGATTGACACTTGTTTATGTTCGGTTTAATTGTAAAATTGTGTCCAATGACCAACATTATATTAAGTGGTAAAAATATATTCTAAATATACTTTAAAACCATTCAATATTATAATTTAACCACATAATATATTACGATGAAAAAAGTTGTTTTTAATTAAAATATAGCGTGTTTTTACTATTCATTAAAATATGAAAGTTGTCGGAAAAATATCAAAACTTTATCTAATGTAAATTTTTACATCCTGATTCAAAATAAGAATATTATTTTGTCAAATTGAACATATAAACATGACAAAAACTATATTTAAAGTGGGTGCGTCATCAAAAGGCGGTAAAACTGCATTTTTTGAAAAATACTTATTTTACCCAAAAAATTTATTTTGTTCTTATACCATGTTCTAGAAATGTGTAAGATGAATAATAATGTTATAAAATTCAAAATTTAGTTAATAATATTCATAACGGCTAGTTCATGACAATATTATAATAATATAACATTGTTTATTAAAACCCGGTATTGCGTACAACACACGCTATCGAGGAAGGTCGTGATTGCGTGTAATGCAAGCCAAGTCAGGGTTGCGTGTTGTGAAAGAATCCTTTGTTGTTTCGTATAACAGAATCCAACCATATTTCATTTATACATTTAATATATATATATATATATACTCAATGTTGCGTAGAATAACTATTATCAAAATTGTGTGTAACACGTTCCAAGAATAGTGTTGCGTATACTACAAGCTAATACGGTGTTGCGTATAGCGCAGGGTAATCTTGGTGTAGAATACAACATAAGACATTAATGAAATTAAAATAATATTTTTTTATAAAATCTCGGGGTGTTACATTCTACCCCCCTTAAAATGAATTTCTCCCTCGAAATTCGTCGGGGTTATAAATGGTTTACTATTTGAAAGTTTCTTTGATAGAAACCCACATCGTAAAAAGGAATACCAAAACTTATCTTTAAAAACAAAAGTATGAAACGTAACGGTTACCCAAATAAACTAATCACTGGGTTTCCACATAGGTGAAAATATGTATATGGAAGAGAAATCTAACCATCATGTTCTGATGGAGAGTGGTAGAGAACATGGCTATGGAAAAGCCAACAATCACAAATCCATAAATTTGTGACGATCTAAGGTACCATCTGATTAATCAGATATAAGGGCACTAGGACAACATTTTTGGTTTTCAAGATCATTTCCCTAAAGTTGATGAATTAAAAGAAATACTTACATGATTTTGTTACAATCTCACTGTTGTTCGTGAATTGAACAATTTCCACTTCATATCATAATGAAATGAAGTTGAATTTGTTATTCCTGAAGCATTAGCAGATCATGTGATAGAAGGATGGGTCATTCCATCTATTTCAAACAAAGGGTTAGCAAAAGTTATAAGTCCATCTTATAGTGAGATTAATCGTATATGGTTCCAAAAATGAACTTATACTTCATATATCATACCGCTTAATAAAATAAAACTAGTTTCTACTAAACGGGGACTTCCTGTAGGCCAGTGGTAGGCGATAAAGGCCAGTCGCACTTCGGTTGTGGGTTCGATTCCCACAGCCTTGTCCGAAGCGATGGGCTGTCGCCCGTCCTGCAGGTTGTCCTTTTTCTAAAACTATATAACTATAACATCCCATCAATAATATAGAAAAAAACTTCTATCCTTAAACAATACTAACTTATGTCCAACATAATCCATTCCAATCTTTAGGCTTATCCATAATACTGCAGTCCATTCTCATAACATAGTGAAAATGATTACCAGAGATTTAATACCATCGTTGATCCCCATATATCATAAGATATGTTTTTTTGGTCACATTCCAAACATTCAAAGTTATTAATCATGCATTCTCTTGAATAACTTAGTGAAAACATGAATGCAGTTTAAAGTTAACACTTTCCACATACCAAAATCCTCAAAATTCTATATACTCAAACCATGATATCACTTAGTCCTTATATCAATCATGAGCTCATGCATACAATCAAACATCTCATTATCGTATTATCCCTTCATTATGCGCATATCATCTACTTTCCAAAAATACCTCAATCACTTCGAATACCACATTAGACCAATACATAAATATTCCAATACACCATAAAAGTACCTCAACAACATTATTCTTGAATACCAATACATAAACACTTCAGTCCATCCACTTCAATGACTGTCCTGGAATAATTCCTTCCTTGATTTAGAAGTATCTTTTCAGGTCAGGGCATTGAGTTGGGTAATGCCCATGTTCTCCACAAATAAGACATTGAACTCCATAACAATCTGTCACTCTATGACCCTTTTCTCCACACAGATAACATCGGTCCCTCCATTTGAGGTATTCCTCAAGGTTCTTCTTCCCTTCTATAGAAATCTCAATCTTCCTTTCTTTATGCTCCTCAACATGCGAACATGCATAATAGTTTATCTTCCTCTTCTTTGATGAATTATTCATACCACTAAATTTCACCTTGTTAATCATATATCGCGATGACTGATTCGGCATAATCACAATATCTTTATCTCTAGGCATCACACAATTTTGTTGCTCATAGTCACCAATTTGCCCATTGGATTCAATGTTAACCAAATTCCTTCTGGTTCCCTCCATCAACTAAAACACAAAAAGAATTTTGTGAGAGGCGAAATCATGCTAGGGAAGACAACATAGTAAAGGGGGAGCACCCTCAATATCTAACATCTTAGGTTAAATTCTAAGATCGTTATCGTAGTTCTAGGACTATATCCTATACGTATACTTATCCTTAGGGGCATCCCTAGACATACCTTAGAAATACCTCTAGGGATCTCACTAACGTTTTCGCATCCTAGTTTCCAAAGGTTGACTAAACCTTTCCTCTGATACCAACTGTAGAGTTCTGGAATTACTTCAAGTGGACTATAATTGATACCTATCAGGGCACTCCATGGGTGGCTACACCCCCTGGGCGGGACACACCACCATCCCCAGTGGCAGCCATTTCTTCATGAAGCCCTTGGGCGGAGAGCCATGCTTCGTCCAACGCTCACATGTGAGAGTTCCCAAGGATCGGATACATTCCTACCTCCTTTGCCTCTGATACCAATTGTAGAGACCCGAAGCCTGACGTACATGGACATTACATTACTTTTGCGGAATACTTAGTACATAACAAAAACACACACACAAGGATCGTAATAGTTTAGTGTCTTTGGAAACTCGGAACGTAATCTTCTAATCGAGGTGAAAGATCTTCAATATCTCCCATAAAGATCTTCCCTTTTTTTTTACCTAAAACCTTTCTTTATATCCTGTGGAAAAGAAAACATAAAAGGGTGAGCTCAAATGCTCAGTAATGGTATACAAAAGAAATAAAAATCATATCATATCTTTTTGAAAATCATAACCTGCAAAAGAGATCATAATATCTTAACATGGAACAAATCATAGAAGTGAAAATGATATCACCATAATCATAACATGAAACTTGAAACTTTGTGGCATACACACATAATCATAGAGGATCATTTCTTGTTAGTCAAGACTCATTGCCAAGACTATCTTAGTGGACAAAGTCCCTTTCTGAATCGAGTAACCCTCGTTTCAGTCCTGTTTCACTGAACCGGTATAATCTACCATTTCAGCCATGTCTATCTCATGAGATATAAATTCTTTACCCAATGCATTGGAGGGAGATATAGGTCCCACCCATCTTATAATGAATCCTTTCTTATGTGTGCCACATAATCATAAATCTTACATCATCACATAACCCATGTAATAAAAATGGGATTCTTAAACAACATGACATCATAAAACAATTCATATAAGATAAAGGAATTCATAAAAATAATTCCATCACAACATGATCAAATCAATTTAATAATAGGGATAAAAACAGAACCCTTTATTATCTTAGATGGAAAATAATTTTGATAAAACACTTGAACTCCATTCTTGAGGAAAATATCCTTTCTTCTTCAAAAACATTTTTCCATTCATAACATGTCATACAACTTTAAAATAAAAGAAGTTGATTAAAAATAAACTTGAAAACTTGTAATGGAAGCTTCTTGGAAATAATGTTTTAAAAATCCATTCATGCCTTATAAGTTAAAAAAAACATTCTTCGTACTTTTGTCGGAAAAGTCAAAAAGTACCTCGTACGAAAAACGACAAAAGATTCCTTTCATACATATTACTAAAAACTCACCGAAGGGTAAAACTGGATTTAAACAATTGTAGGTGGATGGAAATAATATTACATATTGATGAAACATGGATGTGGATGATAAAATACACCCCAGTAAATACTTACGAATAAACAATCTCGGATAAAAATGAGATTGTGATATTTCCCTTACCTTAGGTCCGACTTGCTTTGTAAGTGTCCGAACCTCCTGTATAATGATTTAAATCATGTTATTGACTTATTAAAGAATCATATTCATTGTTATGATATCATATATGGTTCACTTATGACATTATATTACCCGTTCTTTTGTAAATTCCATGTTAAAGAAGCGTTTTGGGTAAAATCGTTTCATTTATCGTAGGTGTTTTGACTTGTTGTTCTTGACATAATTATTACTTATATCATGATTTACTTACTTCCAGAATATAAAATATGATTTATATATCATATATATTCAGTATATATATATATGTAATGGGTAGATAAATAAAATGAAAAAACACCGTTCATGGAGACGGTAGTCCGTACGTACGCATGAACGCTGTTTTCCTTTCCTTATTGTCTTGAAATGGAAGTAAGTAGATGACATACATATGTAAATATATACATAAATCCAGTAGCTTTATAATGTCATATATTTCATTATTATTTCTTATATATACTTTATAATCATTCTTAAATGGTTAACATGGAGAATGAATCTCATCGCGTCGTGGAGACGGTAGTCCGTACGTACGCACGAGCGATGATATCATTTATATAAATATTGAATTGAATTTGAGTGGATTATACAATATATCAGAATCAATATGATTTTTTAATAACTATGTATAGTTATTCATTACACCATTATACCCATCCATGTAAGGTGGTGGTGGAAAATAGATTACACCACGGCGTGGAGACGGTATTCCGTACGTACGCACGCGCGGTGATTTCTTTTTCCGTAGGATGGATAGATGGTGAAATAGGGTTGTTTCATACTTATAATAACATATCAGTATATGAGTGATACTGATGTTATTACTTCATAATGAAACAACCTAAGAAGAAGTAGTGGAAGAAGAAATAAAGATGAACGAATTGGTAACGGTAATTACCTCTTCTTTGAAGTGCCTCTTTGAGACCTCCTCTTAGGGCACTAAAATTGGTCTTTTAGGAAGACCAGAACCTATAGGATGTTTCTAGGGAAGTGGAGAAGAGATTTTACAGGGTTTGGCCGAGCTTTAGTTCTCAAATTGGTGTGAGGAGGAGGGGGAGGAGGTGTCCTTTTATAAGGCAGGAGAGGGGCACCTTAGGAATATCTCAAAATATTATTTTATATTGAAGTCAAAATCGGTTTATAATGGTTCCAAAGGGTATTATTTCGAATATAAGGTGGGGATGGGTCGAAATCCTATAAACCAAAAGAATTTAGACAAGTTTAGGATATTATTTTAACCTTATAAATTAGATTTAACTCGAAGTTAAAAAAATTTATCTTTTACCGTGTCTTTTTGTTTTCTTTCACTATATGGTTAATACACTTACTATAACATGCCAAACGAACCCCAAATTGTTTATTATTAATATATATATCCTTATCTAAGTCATGTGGCCGAACCTTAGATTTTTAGGAATAAAATAACAATTAATAATATAATATTTGATTTAAAAACTATTTTGTGTCAATTTTGACACTATTTGATATATGATTTTTGTGAAAGTCATAACAGAATTAAATGTTCGAATCAAGTTAATTAAATCAACATTAATATATCATATTAACCTAGAAAATTAGTGTAATTCATAAAAAGTCTCAAATTACATTTATTTTGGTGTTTATAACATCAATTATGTCAATATTTCATTAATAAGATAATTACTGTATCATCATTGTGTCATAAATAAATTAACTTATTTAACGTCTAAAAATTACAAATAAAATACCATTATGTAGGAAATCGTTTTATCGTTCTAATGAATATTTATAATCTAAAATCCAACATATATAACCCTATTTAACAATTGTTTTTCTAAAAGATATATGCTTGTGTCAATTTTGTATTCATTTTAACTTAATTAAAAGAAAGTGTCATTATCACTTACAAGTGGATCAATGGGGTCCCAAAATCGACCCAAAGATGCCCATGGTCGACCATGTATCAACCAATGGGGTCAATACACGTTTTAGGGTAATTTAATATTATTATAATATTATTTTTTAACCCTTATTTACCGGATTTACCCTTAACCATGGTAAATAAAATATTTACCGCAGTAATTATTCAAAATGTCTAAAAATAAAAGTTATCTATTTACACAATTTGAACATCCTGATTCCAAATATGGAATCAATTTTTCTAAATTCAAAACACATAAGTGGAAGAAATTAATTTAAAATTAATTCCTGCTGTCAAAACAAAAAGCGTGTTTTTAAGAGATAATAACTATCAAAAGATTGACACTTGTTTATGTTCGGTTTAATTGTAAAATTGTGTCCAATGACCAACATTATATTAAGTGGTAAAAATATATTCTAAATATACTTTAAAACCATTCAATATTATAATTTAACCACATAATATATTACGATGAAAAAAGTTGTTTTTAATTAAAATATAGCGTGTTTTTACTATTCATTAAAATATGAAAGTTGTCGGAAAAATATCAAAACTTTATCTAATGTAAATTTTTACATCCTGATTCAAAATAAGAATATTATTTTGTCAAATTGAACATATAAACATGACAAAAACTATATTTAAAGTGGGTGCGTCATCAAAAGGCGGTAAAACTGCATTTTTTGAAAAATACTTATTTTACCCAAAAAATTTATTTTGTTCTTATACCATGTTCTAGAAATGTGTAAGATGAATAATAATGTTATAAAATTCAAAATTTAGTTAATAATATTCATAACGGCTAGTTCATGACAATATTATAATAATATAACATTGTTTATTAAAACCCGGTATTGCGTACAACACACGCTATCGAGGAAGGTCGTGATTGCGTGTAATGCAAGCCAAGTCAGGGTTGCGTGTTGTGAAAGAATCCTTTGTTGTTTCGTATAACAGAATCCAACCATATTTCATTTATACATTTAATATATATATATATATACTCAATGTTGCGTAGAATAACTATTATCAAAATTGTGTGTAACACGTTCCAAGAATAGTGTTGCGTATACTACAAGCTAATACGGTGTTGCGTATAGCGCAGGGTAATCTTGGTGTAGAATACAACATAAGACATTAATGAAATTAAAATAATATTTTTTTATAAAATCTCGGGGTGTTACATTCTACCCCCCTTAAAATGAATTTCTCCCTCGAAATTCGTCGGGGTTATAAATGGTTTACTATTTGAAAGTTTCTTTGATAGAAACCCACATCGTAAAAAGGAATACCAAAACTTATCTTTAAAAACAAAAGTATGAAACGTAACGGTTACCCAAATAAACTAATCACTGGGTTTCCACATAGGTGAAAATATGTATATGGAAGAGAAATCTAACCATCATGTTCTGATGGAGAGTGGTAGAGAACATGGCTATGGAAAAGCCAACAATCACAAATCCATAAATTTGTGACGATCTAAGGTACCATCTGATTAATCAGATATAAGGGCACTAGGACAACATTTTTGGTTTTCAAGATCATTTCCCTAAAGTTGATGAATTAAAAGAAATACTTACATGATTTTGTTACAATCTCACTGTTGTTCGTGAATTGAACAATTTCCACTTCATATCATAATGAAATGAAGTTGAATTTGTTATTCCTGAAGCATTAGCAGATCATGTGATAGAAGGATGGGTCATTCCATCTATTTCAAACAAAGGGTTAGCAAAAGTTATAAGTCCATCTTATAGTGAGATTAATCGTATATGGTTCCAAAAATGAACTTATACTTCATATATCATACCGCTTAATAAAATAAAACTAGTTTCTACTAAACGGGGACTTCCTGTAGGCCAGTGGTAGGCGATAAAGGCCAGTCGCACTTCGGTTGTGGGTTCGATTCCCACAGCCTTGTCCGAAGCGATGGGCTGTCGCCCGTCCTGCAGGTTGTCCTTTTTCTAAAACTATATAACTATAACATCCCATCAATAATATAGAAAAAAACTTCTATCCTTAAACAATACTAACTTATGTCCAACATAATCCATTCCAATCTTTAGGCTTATCCATAATACTGCAGTCCATTCTCATAACATAGTGAAAATGATTACCAGAGATTTAATACCATCGTTGATCCCCATATATCATAAGATATGTTTTTTTGGTCACATTCCAAACATTCAAAGTTATTAATCATGCATTCTCTTGAATAACTTAGTGAAAACATGAATGCAGTTTAAAGTTAACACTTTCCACATACCAAAATCCTCAAAATTCTATATACTCAAACCATGATATCACTTAGTCCTTATATCAATCATGAGCTCATGCATACAATCAAACATCTCATTATCGTATTATCCCTTCATTATGCGCATATCATCTACTTTCCAAAAATACCTCAATCACTTCGAATACCACATTAGACCAATACATAAATATTCCAATACACCATAAAAGTACCTCAACAACATTATTCTTGAATACCAATACATAAACACTTCAGTCCATCCACTTCAATGACTGTCCTGGAATAATTCCTTCCTTGATTTAGAAGTATCTTTTCAGGTCAGGGCATTGAGTTGGGTAATGCCCATGTTCTCCACAAATAAGACATTGAACTCCATAACAATCTGTCACTCTATGACCCTTTTCTCCACACAGATAACATCGGTCCCTCCATTTGAGGTATTCCTCAAGGTTCTTCTTCCCTTCTATAGAAATCTCAATCTTCCTTTCTTTATGCTCCTCAACATGCGAACATGCATAATAGTTTATCTTCCTCTTCTTTGATGAATTATTCATACCACTAAATTTCACCTTGTTAATCATATATCGCGATGACTGATTCGGCATAATCACAATATCTTTATCTCTAGGCATCACACAATTTTGTTGCTCATAGTCACCAATTTGCCCATTGGATTCAATGTTAACCAAATTACTTCTGGTTCCCTCCATCAACTAAAACACAAAAAGAATTTTGTGAGAGGCGAAATCATGCTAGGGAAGACAACATAGTAAAGGGGGAGCACCCTCAATATCTAACATCTTAGGTTAAATTCTAAGATCGTTATCGTAGTTCTAGGACTATATCCTATACGTATACTTATCCTTAGGGGCATCCCTAGACATACCTTAGAAATACCTCTAGGGATCTCACTAACGTTTTCGCATCCTAGTTTCCAAAGGTTGACTAAACCTTTCCTCTGATACCAACTGTAGAGTTCTGGAATTACTTCAAGTGGACTATAATTGATACCTATCAGGGCACTCCATGGGTGGCTACACCCCCTGGGCGGGACACACCACCATCCCCAGTGGCAGCCATTTCTTCATGAAGCCCTTGGGCGGAGAGCCATGCTTCGTCCAACGCTCACATGTGAGAGTTCCCAAGGATCGGATACATTCCTACCTCCTTTGCCTCTGATACCAATTGTAGAGACCCGAAGCCTGACGTACATGGACATTACATTACTTTTGCGGAATACTTAGTACATAACAAAAACACACACACAAGGATCGTAATAGTTTAGTGTCTTTGGAAACTCGGAACGTAATCTTCTAATCGAGGTGAAAGATCTTCAATATCTCCCATAAAGATCTTCCCTTTTTTTTTACCTAAAACCTTTCTTTATATCCTGTGGAAAAGAAAACATAAAAGGGTGAGCTCAAATGCTCAGTAATGGTATACAAAAGAAATAAAAATCATATCATATCTTTTTGAAAATCATAACCTGCAAAAGAGATCATAATATCTTAACATGGAACAAATCATAGAAGTGAAAATGATATCACCATAATCATAACATGAAACTTGAAACTTTGTGGCATACACACATAATCATAGAGGATCATTTCTTGTTAGTCAAGACTCATTGCCAAGACTATCTTAGTGGACAAAGTCCCTTTCTGAATCGAGTAACCCTCGTTTCAGTCCTGTTTCACTGAACCGGTATAATCTACCATTTCAGCCATGTCTATCTCATGAGATATAAATTCTTTACCCAATGCATTGGAGGGAGATATAGGTCCCACCCATCTTATAATGAATCCTTTCTTATGTGTGCCACATAATCATAAATCTTACATCATCACATAACCCATGTAATAAAAATGGGATTCTTAAACAACATGACATCATAAAACAATTCATATAAGATAAAGGAATTCATAAAAATAATTCCATCACAACATGATCAAATCAATTTAATAATAGGGATAAAAACAGAACCCTTTATTATCTTAGATGGAAAATAATTTTGATAAAACACTTGAACTCCATTCTTGAGGAAAATATCCTTTCTTCTTCAAAAACATTTTTCCTTTCATAACATGTCATACAACTTTAAAATAAAAGAAGTTGATTAAAAATAAACGTGAAAACTTGTAAAGGAAGATTCCTGGAAATAATGTTTTAAAAATCCATTCATGCCGTATAAGTTAAAAAAAAACATTCTTCGTACTTTTGTCGGAAAAGTCAAAAAGTACCTCGTACGAAAAACGACAAAAGATTCCTTTCATACATATTACTAAAAACTCACCGAAGGGTAAAACTGGATTTAAACAATTGTAGGTGGATGGAAATAATATTACATATTGATGAAACATGGATGTGGATGATAAAATACACCCCAGTAAATACTTACGAATAAACAATCTCGGATAAAAATGAGATTGTGATATTTCCCTTACCTTAGGTCCGACTTGCTTTGTAAGTGTCCGAACCTCCTGTATAATGATTTAAATCATGTTATTGACTTATTAAAGAATCATATTCATTGTTATGATATCATATATGGTTCACTTATGACATTATATTACCCGTTCTTTTGTAAATTCCATGTTAAAGAAGCGTTTTGGGTAAAATCGTTTCATTTATCGTAGGTGTTTTGACTTGTTGTTCTTGACATAATTATTACTTATATCATGATTTACTTACTTCCAGAATATAAAATATGATTTATATATCATATATATTCAGTATATATATATATGTAATGGGTAGATAAATAAAATGAAAAAACACCGTTCATGGAGACGGTAGTCCGTACGTACGCATGAACGCTGTTTTCCTTTCCTTATTGTCTTGAAATGGAAGTAAGTAGATGACATACATATGTAAATATATACATAAATCCAGTAGCTTTATAATGTCATATATTTCATTATTATTTCTTATATATACTTTATAATCATTCTTAAATGGTTAACATGGAGAATGAATCTCATCGCGTCGTGGAGACGGTAGTCCGTACGTACGCACGAGCGATGATATCATTTATATAAATATTGAATTGAATTTGAGTGGATTATACAATATATCAGAATCAATATGATTTTTTAATAACTATGTATAGTTATTCATTACACCATTATACCCATCCATGTAAGGTGGTGGTGGAAAATAGATTACACCACGGCGTGGAGACGGTATTCCGTACGTACGCACGCGCGGTGATTTCTTTTTCCGTAGGATGGATAGATGGTGAAATAGGGTTGTTTCATACTTATAATAACATATCAGTATATGAGTGATACTGATGTTATTACTTCATAATGAAACAACCTAAGAAGAAGTAGTGGAAGAAGAAATAAAGATGAACGAATTGGTAACGGTAATTACCTCTTCTTTGAAGTGCCTCTTTGAGACCTCCTCTTAGGGCACTAAAATTGGTCTTTTAGGAAGACCAGAACCTATAGGATGTTTCTAGGGAAGTGGAGAAGAGATTTTACAGGGTTTGGCCGAGCTTTAGTTCTCAAATTGGTGTGAGGAGGAGGGGGAGGAGGTGTCCTTTTATAAGGCAGGAGAGGGGCACCTTAGGAATATCTCAAAATATTATTTTATATTGAAGTCAAAATCGGTTTATAATGGTTCCAAAGGGTATTATTTCGAATATAAGGTGGGGATGGGTCGAAATCCTATAAACCAAAAGAATTTAGACAAGTTTAGGATATTATTTTAACCTTATAAATTAGATTTAACTCGAAGTTAAAAAAATTTATCTTTTACCGTGTCTTTTTGTTTTCTTTCACTATATGGTTAATACACTTACTATAACATGCCAAACGAACCCCAAATTGTTTATTATTAATATATATATCCTTATCTAAGTCATGTGGCCGAACCTTAGATTTTTAGGAATAAAATAACAATTAATAATATAATATTTGATTTAAAAACTATTTTGTGTCAATTTTGACACTATTTGATATATGATTTTTGTGAAAGTCATAACAGAATTAAATGTTCGAATCAAGTTAATTAAATCAACATTAATATATCATATTAACCTAGAAAATTATTGGAATGCATAAAAAGTCTCAAATTACATTTATTTTGGTGTTTATAACATCAATTATGTCAATATTTCATTAATAAGATAATTACTGTATCATCATTGTGTCATAAATAAATTACATTATTTAAAGTCTAAAAATTACAAATAAAATACCATTATGTAGGAAATCTTTTTAGCTTTCTAATGAATATTTATAATCTAAAATCAAACATATATAACCCTATGTAACAATTGTTTTTCTAAAAGATATATGCTTGTGTCAATTTTGTATTCATTTTAACTTAATTAAAATAAAGTGTCATTATCACTTACAAGTGGATCAATGGGGTCCAAAAATCGACCCAAAGATGCCCATGGTCGACCATGTATCAACCAATGGGGTTAAGACACGTTTTAGGGTAATTTAATATTATTATAATATTATTTTTTAACCCTTATTTACCGGATTTACCCTTAACCATGGTAAATAAAATATTTACCGCAGTAATTATTCAAAATGTCTAAAAATAAAAGTTATCTATTTACACAATTTGAAAATCCTGATTCCAAATATGGAATCCATTTTTCTAAATTCAAAACACAGAAGTGGCAGAAATTAATTTAAAATTAATTCCCGCTGTCAAAACAAAAAGCGTGTTTTTAAGAGATAATAACTATCAAAAGATTGACACTTGTTTATGTTCGGTTTAATTGTAAAATTGTGTCCAATGACCAACATTATATTAAGTGGTAAAAATATATTCTAAATATACTTTAAAACCATTCAATATTATAATTTAACCACATAATATATTACGATGAAAAAAGTTGTTTTTAATTAAAATATAGCATGTTTTTACTATTCATTAAAATATGAAAGTTGTCGGAAAAATATCAAAACATTATCTAATGTAAATTTTTACATCCTGATTCAAAAGAAGAATATTATTTTGTCAAATTGAACATATAAACATGAAAAAAACTATATTTAAAGTGGGTGCGTCATCAAAAGGCGGTAAAACTGCATTTTTTGAAAAATACTTATTTTACCCGAAAAATTTATTTTGTTCTTATACCATGTTCTAGAAATGTGTAAGATGAATAATAATGTTATAAAATTCAAAATTTAGTTAATACTATTCATAACGGCTAGTTCATGACAATATTATAATAATATAACATTGTTTATTAAAACCCGGTATTGCGTACAACACACGCTATCGAGGAAGGTCGTGATTGCGTGTAATGCAAGCCAAGTCAGGGTTGCGTGTTGTGAAAGAATCCTTCGTTGTTTCGTATAACAGAATCCAACCATATTTCATTTATACATTTAATATATATATATATATATATATATACACTCAATGTTGCGTAGAATAACTATTATCAAAATTGTGTGTAACACGGTCCAAGAATAGTGTTGCGTATACTACAAGCTAATACGGTGTTGCATATAGCGCAGGGTAATCTTGGTGTAGAATACAACAGAAG
This sequence comes from Viscum album, assembly GCA_963277665.1. NCBI lineage: Eukaryota > Viridiplantae > Streptophyta > Magnoliopsida > Santalales > Viscaceae > Viscum > Viscum album. The sequence continues at coordinate 837,965,124 of OY728125.1, read as the reverse complement.
ACATTAATGAAATTAAAGTAATATTTTTTTATAAAATCTCGGGGTGTTACAGTGCATAAAAATTATCATATATACCTTATATCACATGATTTTGCATAGAATATATCATGTTTAATTTTTTAGAACATTGTTCCTAAATGTGATTTACATTAAACATTCTAACAATATTATTATTTCTTGTGACTATGAATATGAGATATTTTTATATGCCTATGACTATTATACATATATTTTGTTCATTATCTCAAACCCCATTTCTGTGGTACATGATTTTTCAATTGTGGTTACATGTATTTTATCTTACCGTAAAATCCCATTGTTATATATATTTTAATAATAAATTACTCCATTTTTTATGTTTTCTCATATGTTTATATCTTATCATTTATTACATGTTTAAAATAATTCCATTTCTAGGAGTTGGAGATCACCTCTTTCTTATGTTTCTATTCTCAATGTTATGATAAAAAGATTAACTTATAAGAAGATTCGAAGAGTGCATAATATGTTTTGATTATAATGAAATGCTAAAAAATATAATAAAATATTTAGCTTATGAAATTTATACTTAAGGAATCTAAAACTTTTATTCCGGTGATTGTTTGTGTTTTTTTAGATATAATGTTTTACATAAGGATGTGATGTAATGTAAAGATATGCTTATCTGGGTTGAACTATATTTTTTATCAGTGTTACTATATAAATTATGTGTTTCTGCACTAGAACTAGGAGTGTCGGTATTGCGAAATATAGCAAGGATCATTTCAAAGGAGTTTTATGTGTGATTTATAATGATTAAATCATAATGGACCTGTTTTATTTAATTTGAAAAGAAAAAAAGTGGTACATTTAATATTAATATTAAAATACATAAAAAAATCACATATCATTATCCTATCTTAAACTAATTATATTTTCAAAACCATACACGATTAAAATTTATTGAATCATCCATGTAGGATGTTAAATCTAACCAAATAAGAACAATATGTATTCAAAATATGTGTTTAAATATAGTCATTTTATTATAATAAAATAATTATATAAGTTTAATTTATTTACATATATATCATTAAGTAGACAAATAATAATTGATAAAAATGTTTTTACTAAAGATAATTGAAAACGAATGGTATTTATTTATCACATATAAGAATAAATCTGATGCATTCTTGGAAATATTTATAGTTTTGAAGGGATTTGGTAAATATATAGGGACTTGAAGCTATACAAATCATGAGCATATTATTAGGGATGAAGATATGGTGGATTATAGAGAGAAATTTATTTTTTAGTTTATTTTTTTAGGGTTTTTGTAGCAGTCCTTTTATAAAAGATATTACTGACATTTATTAATAAATTACTAGTTAATGTCAAACAATGAAAGTCATTTTTGGGGAATATAAATCCAAATTTGACAAAAAAAATAAAGACAATGTAAGGTAAGTTTAATGAATTCATCATAAATACATATTAATATATTTATTATGATATTTTCAGTCTTCAATCAGTTATTTAATACTTTTACCATATTTTATCCACTGCCACGATGAGCATTTTATACATTTGTAATTTATTTTCCCCTAAAAATGAAATCAAACCTATTCAAAAAATTGGACAATGTGATTCCAAAAATAAAATCCATTTCAGTTGACTAAATTTTTAAAATTTGTATGTAATAATTTTAATATAACAAATAATAACAGAAAATATAATAATTCTTAGAAATAAAGTTAATTTAATAATATAAATGAATTTTATTTTTATTTAGGAACAAAATTAAGAATATTATTGGTTCCCATGATATTAATTGGGTTTTGACTAAAAGTGTTGAATGATTTGACTTTGAAACTAATAAAAAATTGAGTGTAATAATTTGAATAGTTAATTCACTATAAAGAACTTAAATATTTATTTTATTAAAATATAAAAGAATGTTTGATCAAAATTTCTTAGAATATGTATCTAGATTGATTTTATTAATTATAAATGAAAAATGTTTCATCTAAATGAAATTTATTTCCAAAAAATGTTATCATAAATTTTTTGTGATATGTTTATATCATCATGGAATCATAAAAGATACAGTATTTATAAAAATTGTATATTTACTATTCACCAAAAAATCCTTTTAATTAAAAAAATATAAAATTTAATTTTTTCATGATGATACCAACAATGATGTTCATTGTATCAAAATATAAATCCTAGAATATATAAATTTATCTTTAAATATAAATATATGTAATATTCAATAAAAATGTCTCTAAATATATAATTTTTACACATCCATAAAAAATAAATTTAATGGTCTTTATTAATGATTAATTATTTCATAGATAATATTAGTTTATTTTATCAATCATTCTATATAATTGATTAATATATTTTATCCATTAAAAAATTAAATTTTTATTAAATCAAATCCTCAAAAAATAAAATTTATTTTCAAAAATGAGCTTTTACTTTTCTCCATATTCTAAAATCATTTATTTTTTCTAAAAATAAATATTTTATAATTAAAAAATATATCTTTCTTATGTAATTAATATTTATTTATATTTAAAAAATATAATAAATTCCAAAAAACCCATATTATGCACAATTTTAATTTGATTAATATATTTTTTGATTTATTTATATCTCAAGTTCAAATATTTTTATAGAATATAATTATAATTAATATGAAATATGTTTTATGAAATGGAAATGTTTCATAATACATTGTTTATAATTATTAAATCATTATTCTTCCCAACATATGTGTTACATCATAATATAAATTTCATGATTTACAACTATAATAATTATTCATTTCTAATAGTCGGATATCCCATGAAGTACTCAGTTTCACTATGAATATTTGAGTGACAATAAAAACTAAATTGTGTGATCTTTTTTTCTCATGTTTGTAGGAAATTTGATATCCAATTTTTATAAAATATTAAGTGTGATAAAAGTAATTTATTTGTTATTTCATGAAAGTGGTATATGGAATAATTAAAAGAAAAAATGGAGGATAAATATTTCTTACACTGAAATATGTTTTATTACACTACAAGGGTTCTTTTAGGATATTCATTTTTAATGAAATTTTATTTACCCACTTTATAATTATAATCATTACACCATAATTATTTTTAAAATGTAATTTATGAATGGTCAATTTTTTAGTTTTTTTGATGATGTTTCTTATTGTTTACCTCATGTACTACCCTAAATCCATCTACAATGTCTCTTAACCAAATATGAGGTGGTGTAGTGTTCATCATTTATATAAAGGCAAAAAACAATTTAATATTAAATATATATTGAAATGGTAGTTGGATTTTTTTTATTTTTGAATTATGAATTGATGAAATGATATAGTGAATGTCACTATTACGGAATGTATCATTATTGGAAAAGAGTGAGGATATAATTATGGTGAAAAGATGAAGAGTAATTCACCCTTGGGAGAGAAAATGTTATATTTTTTCATTAATTAAAATCATAAATGATGGATCCTAATAAGACAAATATAGATTGATTACATGAAGGGAAAATTGAGTGATTTTATATTATATTTAGGTGGTATTTTTCTTTATAATTTATTATCATAAATAAATTAGAGATAATTATCTCTCATTTATAGAAGAAAGAAGATATAGTGTGGTCCTGAATAGGTTATCATGCAATACATTCTACAGTATTGATGTTTGAAATGATATAATGATTTAATTCTATGTCAATAGCGGGTTTGAAGATTATTATTATTAACTGAATTTCTAAATTATTATAACATTAATGAGTTACCTTTATTGATATAGGAGAATATTTTACTTTTTAGGAGTTATATATACCCAATTCGATATATTTAATTAACACAGGTTCAAGGATAAACACAACCAGTTTTAACAATTGGATGATACTAGGGTATGTGATGAAAATGGATTATACCATGTTTTGTATATGATATATCAGTTCATTTTGAATGGTGAATTGTGTAAATTAATATTTCCACTATTTTTGTATATAAGTGAAAATGAAATCAGATAATTAAATAATTTAATTTAGGAAGTTTTTCATTCAAGAAGACAAGATATAAGAAAAATCATTTTTTTAAATGATAACATATGATAAATTTTAATTAGATAAAAATAAGAAAATTTCTTCCTTAGATTATTCAAAACCTCTTAGTGAATACCAAATAAAGGACATTACTATTTCTTTATCTTTCTATAATTTTTACCATTATAGATTCCACTATAAACAATATAAATGTGATATTTAAATTAACTAATGATACACAAATAGAAAAAGTACCACAGAAGTTGAAAATGGTGTTTGTGATGAGTAAACTACATTTTTTAGTACTTGAACCTATCCATTGTGTGATGAAACAGTCCTACTTATCATTTATAGAAACAATTATTTTGATCCTTATCACTCCAATAATGATTTAGGGATTATATTTATTTAAAAAGGCATTTTAAATTGTCTCCCTAGTGATTACTAGGTTACAATATAATTTTTTAGATCATTTAAAATAATTATTCTTTAGGGAAAAGGTAAATAAAAACATCATATGTTCATCTTTAGATAGAATCATATTTTTTTAGTTGCGTTAAATTATCAAATATGTGACTAATGAATGATAAATAATATTAATGTTTTTCAATGACTCTATCAATTCTTTCTCTTAATCATCCCAAAGTATTTCTTTGATTTTTCCCTAGGTCATTTTAATTGCACACAGTTTTAGGAATAAAACCCTATAATGTTGTTGAAAGTAACTTTTTAATTTTTATACAATCATATAAAAATAGTTTTCATTTTAACATCACACAAATATATCATGTTTTTTATTGTTATTTTATTGAAAAAACAACAACAATTAAAACAATTTAATTTTAGTGAGCTTCCCACTCAAAACACTAAATAAATAGATTTATTCTATAATTTATTATATATTTTTAAATAAAGTGTAATAATTTTGTTTCATGTCTATAAATGTAATTTTTCAAGAATTATAATATTATGAAAATTAGCATATAAATATTTTTGTAATTATTTTTTTCTCTTTTTTTGAAATGAAAATTAAATGATATACTGAAAATATCCCTTTTCTATGCCTGATAATAGATCACAACATTGGTTGGATCATACTCATTTTGACTAAAAAAATAATTATTAACCAAAAATAATATAAATTAAATGTTTGAACCCAAAATTAACACTGTAGTTTTAGATGATTTATCATAATTTCATAACCCCAAATAATATGGACAGGATGGAAAAATAGAATTTATGGAAAAATGCAGTGCACTACCATTATTGTGATGAAAAATGTGATAAAAACTATATTGATAAAAGATAAAAATAGTGATTAGTAATGGAAATGTGTTATGTATAATAATATATGTTGAAATCATAAAAATATAGATATAATGTGAGATATGTATTGTGTTATTTACTGGTGAGATAATGATATGTGAACTTTGGTTGTTTTGGGTAGATAAAAAAATTCTAGGTTTTAATTAAGTCCATCATTTAGAAAAACTATAATAAAAAACTCTTCTCTACACTATATGGTTTAACTAAATAATAAAATTTTTAATAATTCCCCCTTTAAAGAAAAATAATATTTAAAGTCAAATGAATAAAATAATACAACCTAAAATTATATTGTCATATAAATTCAGCGAGTTCTAAATTCTAAGTGAAATGTCACTCAATTAATCTATGTGATTAATACCTGAAAACATCTTAAACCACATGAAATATAGTGACAATGAATTTTAATACATATATATCACAACATAGAATATGAATATTTACAACACAATTTAATGATTCATTCTAGAATTGAATTGGTATAGTATATTTAGAAACATGGTAATATTAAACACTAGATCGAATGTTAACTAGTTCATCTCCAAGGTTTTCTACATAACTAAAAACCTTCTTATAAATATTATACATTGTACCATTATTCATAACCAATGGAAAAGAAACATAAGAAAGGAAGATATCAGATTCCCATTAAGCATAAATAATGAAGATACCAACATAACATTAGGATTAGGGTATAAGAACATGGTAGTAATAGTTTAAACCCATGCCCGTAATTTGAAATATCATAATATTTTTACATGTCATAATTCTTGTCCATTCATAAGAAATTTTTCATAACAAAATAATTGAATATATACTATACCATTATAATATTAACATAAAACATTAATGTGTGTAATTAAGATATATGTAGAATATATTTTCATTATTAGTAAATTATCATTTCAATGGTTATCATAATAGAATGATTTCACTCCGAGACCATCCTGTTAGTCATGGTTCACTCCATATACTATTATAGTGGAAAATGTCTCTTATTGAACTAGGTCCACTCCCCATTCCAGTCTTATTTATCTCATGAGATATCACTCTTTACCTAATGCACTAGATAGAGATATAGGTTCCACCAATTACATATTCTATACATATTAGTTCCAAAATATTATAAATCATTCATCGTATCATACCCCATGAAAAGGAAATGGGTTTCATAAACATTTCATGATAGAAAACTCCATTAAAAATAAATGGGTTCCATAAAAATTTCTTTTATTAAATAGATCATAACCCATGTAAAGGAACGGGTTTCATGAAAATCATATAAGTATAATAAAATGTAACACCCCAAGATTTCGTAGTGTGTTATTTCTTCAAAATAATTCAATAACTTGCACTACACGCAACACTGAGTTCAATTGCACCATGACTTACCAAAAAAAAGCCATTAAAATAGGTCATGAACAGTGTTAACAAAATTTTAAACTTTATATAATCCTTATAATTTTAGAATCCATATTATGAGTTTCTTAGTCATAATGCAAGAACAGATTCATTTTCAGTATTGCACTTTTATCAAATTTTGATAGTGAAACCTTTTTAAATACAATATTTTAAACTTTTTGACTAAATGGAGACATCAAAAAATTTAAAATGAAACATCCCAAGCTTCCACAGTACGCTTTCCTTTGAATAAAACAGTAGCGTGTGTTGTACGCAACTTCGAGTTCTAACACACCATAACCAATCAAACTAGCTGTTATGAATAGTAATACCTACTTTTTGAAGTTATATATATTTTATATTTTAAAATGGACTTCATTTTTGGATTTGGAATATCAAATTTAGCCTAAGGTGAAATTTTGGTACTTTTCGGATAACTTTCATATTTTGATGAATAGTGAAAATTACTAAATTTTAATTAAAAACAAATTTTTTAATCAAAATAATTAATAGTAATAAATTATGAATTTGAGTGGTTTTAAAGTATATTTAGAATATATTTTTACTATTTAATATAATTTTGTTCATTGGACATAATTTTACAATTAAACCGAACATAAACAAGTGTCAATCTTTTGATAGTTATTATCTCTTAAAAACACGCTTTTTGTTTTGACAGCTGGAATTAATTTTAAATTAATTTCTGCCACTTCTGTGTTTTGAATTTAGTAAAATGGATTCCATATTTGGAATCAGGATGTTCAAATTGTGTAAATAGGTAACTTTTATTTTTAGACATTTTGAATAATTACTGCGGTAAATATTTTATTTACCATGGTTAAGGGTAAATCCGGTAAATAAGGGTTAAAAAAATAATATTATAATAATACTAAATTACCCTAAAACGTGTCTTAACCCTATTGGTTGATACATGGTCGACCATGGGCATATTTGTGTCAATTTTGGGACCCCATGGATCCACTTGTAAGTGATAATGACACTTTATTTTAATTAAGTCAAAATGAATACAAAAATGACACAAGCATATATCTTTTAGAAAAACAATTGTTACATAGGGTTATATAAGTTGGATTTTAGATTATAAATATTCATTAGAAAGATAAAACGTTTTCCTACATAATGATATTTTATTTATAATTTTTAGACATTAAATAATTTATTTTATTTATGACACAAAGATGATGCAGTAATTACTATAATAGTGAAAAATTAAAATAATTGATATTATAAATACCCAAAAAATATAATATGAAACTTTTAATGAATTAAAATAATTTTCTAGGATATTATGCTATATTAGGATTGATTTAATTGACTTTGTTTGAAGTAATCAATCTGTTATGAGTTTCACAAAAATCAACTATTGAATAGTGTCAAAATTGACATAAAAGAGTTTTTAAAACAAATATTATATTATTAATTGATATTAAATTCCTAAAAATCTAAGGTTCGGACAAGAGACTTATATAAGGATAGGTTCATCATTAATGGACCACTTGGGGGTCTCTTGGATGTATATAGTAAGTTTATTAACCATATTATATAAAAATACAAAGAGACATTGTAAAAGTGAAACTAATTAACTTAGAGTTAATACTCTAAGATAAGGTTAATATAAGTACCCAAACCTGTATAAATTCTATTTGTTGAGTGGTTTTAGACCTATCCCCACCTTAACCTTTGAATAATCAACTTTGAGCCTTTAGAAACCGAATATGAATTTATTATAAATTAATATTTCTAACTTTTCCAAAGGTGCCCCTCACCCCCTCTTATAAAAGGGCACTCCTCCTTCTCATTTATTCACACCTTCAAAGCCTTTTGGCTCGCCCAAACTCTTCCCAAATACTCTCCCAACATCCCTCAATACAACCTAGAGGCCTTAGTTTGATCAGAAAGCCAACCTAAGGAGCCCTTTTGATCAAATCAAAAGGAAGAACCCGAAGAAGAGGTAATGATTTCACCACCCTTCTCCAAGTTCATTTCTTCTTCCACTTCTTCTTCCTTTGTTCTTACCATTCTAAAATAATAAATCCAGTATCTCACATATACTGTGATGTTATTATAAATATGGTACAATCATATTCAGTATTCTATCCACCCTTTGAATAACATGTCACCATACGTGCGTACGTACGGCTTACCGTCTCCACGTCGTGGTGTAATTGTTATTCAATATAGTATTATTTGGATGGGTATAATAATGATGTGTAACTCATATAAATAATAAATATAACATGTTAATGATTCTGTATATATGATATACCATCCATTTATATATTATTTAAATATCAGAATAATGATATTGTCGCTCGTGCGTACGTACGGACTACCGTCTCCACGAACGCGATGAGATTCATTCTCCATCGTATCCATTCAAGTATAATTATCATTTGATGATTTAAAAATGATGTTTAAGGACTGGATATCATTATGGATATGAATAAGATACAACAACAATGGCTTATGTAACAAAACATATAAAAGAAAATGAGTAAGTTAACTCCCGAAACGACGATAATTCTAAGATATTATTAACAAATCAATGTTAAAAGATCATATATGATATCATATTAATATATATGATTCTTGTATAATTTAATAACAACTATTTCACCATTATACAGGAGGTTAACCTACCCCAACCAAGGAAAAGTACAAGGTAAGGGTTATTTTACAATCTCTCCATTATCCGAGGTTGTTTATATGTAATAATCTACTGGGATCTCTTTATCATCCACATCCATGTTTCTTAAAAATGTATTTCAAAACATTTTTACTATTTACTAGAATATGAGTTAAAGTCATTTATACGCTTTTTGACTTTTATAAGTGGTTTATAAAGGAATAATTCCGTCGTTTTCCAAACAAGGTGCTTTTTATCCTTTTCGACAAAATTAAGGTAAGAATGTATTTTAACTTATACGGCGGGTGTGGCTATTTTCCGCCGTTATAAAATCGTCGAAGCTTCCCTTACATGCTTATAAGAATATTTTCAAAGAAAAGGTTTTCTTTTATAATTATTTGATTTTTAAATGATTTCAAAAGAGAGATATTTCTCTCAAATATATGAAAATCCAGTGCAAATGTATATGTATTTAACGCAAGCTTAAAAATGTTTTCCGAAAACCTGACTCTCGAGTTTGGTAGACAGGAAGGGATTGGGAGTGGACCCATCATGGCCTGTAATTAATCGGGAAGTCTCAGAATTAGTTATTTTGTTTTCAGAAGCTTGCATATTGTTTTCATAAAAACACTGGAGTATATTTTATCAATTTTAAACATAAGTATCTTCTAAAACAATTGAATCGGTAGGTCTCATGAGACAAACTAGTGTCTTGGCACAAGGCCTTGACAAAATCTTATTTGTAGTCTTGGCACGAGGCCTTGGCTATGTGGTTATGATAGTCTGGCATTATGCATTCCATCATTATGAAAGTGGTTATTGATTTTTCATGTGATTATTCGATTAGTAGAATAACCATGTGAATAAGTAAATGGCATTATTTCATTTCATTTATGCCATACTATGTTGAATGTTCAAGTTTTAAAGGCTTTTGTTTTAGTTATACATTGCCTTAAATGTTTATTCTTATTTATGAAAGTTTCCGCTATATTGTTATCCTTACTGGGCATTTGAGCTCACCCCTTTTCTATGTTTTATTTTTCCCAAGAAGTGAAGAAGTAAATTATGAATGACCTGCAGGGATATTATGTGGGGATATGAGTGTGGATTATGGAGACTTTATGTTGTTGTAGTAGTTTTTCATTTTATGATGTAATGTAAAACCTATGAATATATCTAGTGTTTCCAAGTCTACTAAACCAATCGGTCTTTCGAGATTTGATCTTTCTTGTGATCATGCCAATGTTACGAAGTAATGCACCGACTCTGGGCTGCTGGGGTCGGGGCGTTACAGTTGGTATCAGAGGAATTTTAGTACAAACCTTGGAAGCTATATTTAGATAAACTCTAATTAGAGCACGTAGACCTATGATTAACTTTGAGGATTAGTATAGAAGAACTTCCTAGAATTTTGGTATTGTAGAGATTTTGTGAGTTTTCCGAGCAATACATCCCTGTCTGGATACGAGCAGGTAGAGGCGGCTCTGGCACAGATGTACCTAGGGGTAAAACCCGAAAACACCGCTTTGAGCTAGACTCGAACGGGAACTGGTGCACGACAACGGGCCTTGCTGCACTCTTGGTTACAACACTCCCGGAAGATATGCTTAGGATAACTCTCATTTTCTTTAAAAATCATTTTGAAGGGATTATGAGTATATACTTCCTCAAAGAAAACATTCTTATGATTATGGATTATATCCATAAATATTTCAATTTATGTTAAGTGTTTTATAAGTATGGGATTATGTATTTTGATTCATAAACTGATCTAGTGTATGCCATTGTTTAGAAATGGTGCCCAGTAGAAGGAATGAGAACTCCAAAAATGCACATGATCCAAAGAGAAGGAAGGATCATATCTTTCATGGTCTTAAGCTAGAATTTATAAGAGAAATAGTCTCCCATGTATTATCATCATATGAAGAAATAATATCATGTGTTGATAAGATAAGTAAAGAGTTTTCTGAGTCCTATGGCTTTGAAGGGAAGCAAGAGAAGAAAAGGATGGAAGAGAGAAAGATGGATAAAAGTAAGAGGGAAAAGAATAATTTTTCCATATGTGGTAACTGTGGAAAGAAACACCCTGGAACTTTCCTGAAAGGAATCGGAGTTTGTTATAAGTGTGGAGGAAAAGGGCACAAAGTACGTGACTGCAAGGGTAAGAAAATGGTTTTAAATGTACAATGCTTCATTTGCAAGGAGTTTGGACAGTACACGAACCTATGTCCCAGTCATCAGACTATGCCGCAAATGATGCTATTGGATAATAATCAAGTTATGATACTACCACAGATGAAGAGGAATGATTAGAGTTCTTATGTTGATTATGTCAATTGAGTGTTGTATCAACAATGTACTTGTTATAATAATTATGGAGTATATAAGGATTTTTACTGCAGTACTATTTAATTAAGGACTTGAGATTGTGTGGAACAAAGAAAAGTGACTCATTAGCAGGATAGATTTTTGGAAAATATATGGTTGAGAGAATGATAAACCATAATATAGTTCTGATACTAAGGTAGTGATTTTGGAATAATATGTGATTGTTTTGGATAAATTATATTGGATATTCTTGACTACCTTGGAACTGATTAATGATTTGTATATTCCATCATTGTTGGGGTTTAAAACATTTTTGGATTAATGAAGTATATCCAGCATTCTATATGGAATAAGGGAGCATGAATGTAATCAATAAGGAATATGGTAATACATGATGAAGGTATTCATATGCTATTACGGGGTAAAAAGGATCTATATTATGTTTACCTTCCTTATGAATGTTGGACTGTGAGTTTGGACAGAAGTATTTTGGATAGTTCTAGTTTGGATTATTTTGGATTGCCATAAAAGGACAACCCGGAGGTCGGGCGGAAACCCGTCGCGTCCGACAAGGCTGCGAGACTTGAACCCGCAACCAAAGGGCGACAAGGGTGTATCACCTACCACTATCCCACGAGATGTCCTGGATTAAATAAAGTAGTTTTTTAAAAGATCTGGTAGATGAATTATAAATTCGTTTATTTTGGAACCCTCTATGAATAGTATAAATAGAATTTTTTTTACGAGTGAATGATGAGTTTTGGTAGAAATTTATTAATGGATAAAACTCTAATTATAAACTAAGTATATCTCCTTATGATCTTAGCCAATCTCATAAATAAATTCCTCATCATTAATAAAAGGAACATAGAACAAAAATGTTGTCCTAGATGGTACCTTAAATCATCACTAATTTATGGCTTTGGGATTGTTGGCCTTTTCATAGCCATGTTCTCTACCACTCTCCATCAGATAATTTATGGCTAGATTTTTCTTCCATATCCATATTTTCTTACATGGAACCCTAGTATGTGTTATTTTCGGTAATCTTCATACTTTCCACTCTTTATTTTAAATAGAGGCCTCATTAATTCATTTTTCGATGTGGGATTTCAACTAAGATATTTTGAAACGTCAAAAATGTGTTATCCTAATACCCTATGTTTTGTTGAACCAATGGTATTTCAAATCATCATAGATTGATGAATTTAAGGACCTCAATTATACACTTGTTTGTGATTGATGACCTCAATCACTACCTATAAATATTTACGTTTTTCCTCCGATTATATGTCTCTAATTTCCACCAATGTTCTCCTAATCGAGATCATAATTTGGTGGTGACCCTATGATTTCTCTTTTCCTCATATTAAGACTAAATTTTAGTAACCCAATTTCCGATGTGGGTTTTCCCACAAATATATTTTCTACTTTCAACCTTTTATTTTTGAAGAACAATTTCAAATTGCGAGGACACAATTTATTGAAGGAGGGGAGAATATAACACCCCAAGATTTCATAGTGTGTTATTTCTTCAAAATAATTCAATAACTTGCACTACACGCAACACTGAGTTCAATTGCACCATGACTTACCAAAAAAAAAAGCCATTAAAAGAGGTCATTAATAGTATTAACTAAATTTTAAACTTTATATAATCCTTATAATTTTAGAATCCATATTATGAGTTTCTTAGTCATAATGCAAGAACAGATTCATTTTCAGTATTGCACTTTTATCAACTTTTGATAGTGAAACCTTTTTAAATACAATATTTTAAACTTTTTGACTAAATGGAGACATCAAAAAATTTAAAATGAAACATCCCAAGCTTCCACGGTACGCTTTCCTTTGAATAAAACAGTAGCGTGTGTTGTACGCAACTTCGAGTTCTAACACACCGTAACCAATCAAACTAGCTGTTATGAATAGTAATACCTACTTTTTGAAGTTATATATACTTTATATTTTAAAATGGACTTCATTTTTGGATTCGTAATATCAAATTTAGCCTAAGGTGAAATTTTGGTACTTTTCGGATAACTTTCATATTTTGATGAATAGTGAAAATTACTAAATTTTAATTACAAACAACTTTTTTAATCAAAATAATTAATAGTAATAAATTATGAATTTGAGTGGTTATAAAGTATATTTAGAATATATTTTTACTATTTAATATAATGTTGGTCATTGGACATAATTTTACAATTAAACCGAACATAAACAAGTGTCAATCTTTTGATAGTTATTATCTCTTAAAAACACGCTTTTGTTTTGACAACGGGAATTAATTTTAAATTAATTTCTGCCACTTATGTGTTTTGAATTTAGGAAAATGGATTCCATATTTGGAATCAGGATGTTCAAATTGTGTAAATAGGTAACTTTTATTTTTAGACATTTTGAATAATTACTGCGGTAAATATTTTATTTACCATGGTTAAGGGTAAGTCCGGTAAATAAGGGTTAAAAAATAATATTATAATAATACTAAATTACCCTAAAACGTGTCTTAACCCTATTGGTTGATACATGGTAGACCATGGGTATCTTTGTGTCAATTTGGGGACCCCATGGATCCACTTGTAAGTGATAATGACACATTATTTTAATTAAGTCAAAATGAATACAAAAATGACACAAGCATATATCTTTTAGAAAAACAATTGTTACATAGGGTTATATAAGTTGGATTTTAGATTATAAATATTAATTAGAAAGATAAAAAAATTTCCTACATAATGATATTTTATTTATAATTTTTAGACATTAAATAATTTATTTTATTTATGACACAAAGATGATGCAGTAATTACTATAATAGTGAAAAATTAAAATAAATGATATTATAAATACCCAAAAAAATATAATATGAAACTTTTAATGAATTAAACTAATTTTCTAGGATAATATGATATATTAGGATTGATTTAATGGACTTTTTTCGAAGTAATCAATCTGTTATGAGTTTCACAAAAATCAACTATTGAATAGTGTCAAAATTGACATAAAAGAGTTTTTAAAACAAATATTATATTATTAATTGATATTAAATTCCTAAAAATCTACGGTTCGGCCAAGAGACTTATATAAGGATAGGTTCATCATTAATGGATCACTTGGCGGTCGCTTGGATGTATATAGTAAGTTTATTAACCATATTATATAAAAATACAAAGAGACATTGTAAAAGTGAAACTAATTAACTTAGAGTTAATTCTTAAAGATAAGGTTAATATAAGTACCCAAACCTGTCTAAATTCTATTGGTTGAGTTGTTTTAGACCTATCACCACCTTAACCTTTGAATAATCAACTTTGGAGCCTTTAGAAACCGAATATGAATTTATTATAAATTAATATTTCTAACTTTTCCAAAGGTTCCCCTCACCCCCTCTTATAAAAGGGCACTCCTCCTTCTCATTTCTTCACACCTTCAAAGCCTATTGGCTCGGCCAAACTCTTCCCAAATACTCTCCCAACATCCCTCACTACAACCTAGAGGCCTTAGTTTGATCAGAAAGCCAACCTAAAGAGCCCTTTTGATCAAATCAAAAGGAAGAACCCGAAGAAGCGGTAATGATTTCACCACCCTTCTCCAAGTTCATTTCTTCTTCCACTTCTTCTTCCTTTGTTCTTACCATTCTAAAATAATAACTCCAGTATCTCAAATATACTGTGATGTTATTATAAATATGGTAAAATCATATTCAGTATTCTATCCACCCTTTGAATAACATGTCACCATACGTGCGTACGTACGGCTTACCGTCTCCACGTCGTGGTGTAATTGTTATTCAATATAATATTATTTGGATGGGTATAATAATGATGTGTAACTCATGTAAATAATAAATATAACATGTTAATGATTCTGTATATATAATATACCATCCATTTATATATTATTTTAATATCAAAAGAATGATATTGTCGCTCGTGCGTACGTACGGACTACCGTCTCCACGAACACGATGAGATTCATTCTCCATCGTATCCATTCAAGTATAATTATCATTTGATGATTTAAAAATGATGTTTAAGGACTGGATATCATTCTGGATATGAATAATATACAACAACCATGGCTTATGTAACAAAACATATAAAAGAAAATGAGTAAATTAACTCCCGAAACGACGATAATTCTAAGATATTATTAACAAATCAATGTTAAAAGATCATATATGATATCATATTAATATATATGATTCTTGTATAATTTAATAACAACTATTTCACCATTATACAGGAGGTTAACCTACCCCAACCAAGGAAAAGTACAAGGTAAGGGTTATTTCACAATCTCTTCATTATCCGAGGTTGTTTATATGTAATAATCTACTGGGATCTCTTTATCATCCACATCCATGTTTCTTAAAAATGTATTTCAAAACATTTTTACTATTTACTAGAATATGAGTTAAAGTCATTTATACCATTTTTGACTTTTATAAGTGGTTTATAAAGGAATATTTCCATCGTTTTCCAAACAAGGTTCTTTTTAGCCTTTTCGACAAAATTAAGGTAATAATGTTTTTTAACTTATACGGCGGGTGCGGCTATTTTCCGCCGTTATAAAATCGTCGAAGCTTCCCTTACATGCTTATAAGAATATTTTCAAAGAAAAGGTTTTCTTTTATAATTATTTGATTTTTAAATGATTTCAAAAGAGAGATATTTCTCTCAAATATATGAAAATCCAGTGCAAATGTATACGTATTTAACGCAAGCTTAAAAATGTTTTCAAAAAACCTGACTCTCGAGTTTGGTAGACAGGAAGGGATTGGGAGTGGACCCATCATGGCCTGTAATTAATCGGGAAGTCTCAGAATTAGTTATTTTGTTTTCAAAAGCTTGTATATTGTTTTCATAAAAACACTGGAGTATATTTTATCAATTTTAAACATAAGTATCTTCTAAAAAAATTGCATCGGTAGGTCTCATGAGACAAACTAGTGTCTTGGCATAAGGCCTTGACAAAATCTTATTTGTAGTCTTGGCACGAGGCCTTGGCTATGTGGTTATGATAGTCTGGCATTATGCATTCCATCATTATGAAAGTGGTTATTGATTTTTCATGTGATTATTCGATTAGTAGAATAACCATGTGAATAAGTAAATGGCAATATTTCATTTCATTTATGCCATACTGTGTTGAAAGTTCAAGTTTTAAAGGCTTTTGTTTTAGTTATACATTGCCTTAAATGTTTATTCTTATTTATGAAAGTTTCCGCTATATTGTTATCCTTACTGGGCATTTGAGCTCACCCCTTTTCTATGTTTTATTTTTCCCAGGAAGTGAAGAAGTAAATTATGAATGACCTGCAGGGATATTATGTGGGGATATGAGTGTGGATTATGGAGACTTTATGTTGTTGTAGTAGTTTTTCATTTTATGATGTAATGTAAAACCTATGAATATATCTAGTGTTTCCAAGGCTACTAAACCAATCGGTCTTTCGAGATTTGATCTTTCTTGTGATCATGCCAATGTTACGAAGTAATGCACTGACTCTGGGCAGCTGGGGTCGGGGCGTTACATAAAAAACAATAAATGAAAGGATTTATCTTATAATGGTAGGTCATATCCTTATTAAATTATAAGAATCAAATGTGGTTTTTTCATTAATGAATATAAATACCAGAAAATAAGAATAAAATATCATTGAGGAAAATAAAATTTCAATTTTTAAATAACTTATTTAATATATAAAAAACACTCACCTATTAAATAATAAAAATTCGTTCATAATAAGCATAAAATACGTTAATATAATCATTGAATCCTTGAGAATTCATGATAGTAGGAAATATTATTCATGTTGAAAATGTTAACACACATATTCCTATCAAATTTTTAGTAAATGTAAATGCTACATAATTTAAAAATGAAAATAAATTTCTTTTTAAAATATTTTTAAATAATTAAAATAATGATAACAAATTTTATTTAAACTAAATGATTTTTTTTATAAAATATATAAATGGAAGGAAAACTAATTTTGACCCAATATATATATTAAGTTGGTTTTATGTTGAAATTTTATTTGGATATCTTGAGTACATAAAGAAGGGACAATGAAATGAAAATTTTTAATTTCCATAAATAACCATAGGATAAGAAAATTCAGGAGTTTATTGAAATATAGATCATATGTTTTCATCATCAGAACATAATCATAATCAAACCCAATAAAGAAAGTGCTTTTTATATAATATCATTATTAATTAGATTTATTTTTGAATAATAATCCCCATAAAAAAGAAAATTAAATTTATATTAAAATACTATAATTTCTTAATAATAATTAAAAATGACATTTAGGCGATTTATATTAACTACACAAATGAAATATGTGGTGAATACAACATGTTTCTCATAGAAATAAAAGTGTGACAAAAATCTCAGACCACTTTTGAAAATAGTTGAATCAAAATCCCCATTAAATAAAAACAGAAAATAAAACATGATATATAATGTAAATAAGGATACTGATGATCTAACTTGTAAATGGGTAATTATATACACCCCCAAAAATTAACGAGTGTAAAAATGGAAATTGTCTCCTAGAAATAAAATCGAAACTGTAAATCCCTTACCTAAAACAATGATATTATGCAAACATCGTTTATCCAACAGTATAATAGAAAAAAGTTATATTATAAATATATTACAGATCCAAAAAAATATATATCAATATAAATAATATTTTCTTATTCCTTTTTATTACCCATATATTAATAATTATGTTTGAAAATCACATCTCGCATAATAACATCTTTATTTTTCATGTATGTTCAGGTTGATAATAACGGGCCTGTTACATTGAGAATGGATCCCTCATTTTCCTAATTTTAACCATGATATAAATATAATATAATTTAATTATATATATATTTATATTAATCCATTAATTTTCGAGAAATAATATTAATTACAAATTTATTGGAGATGATAGGTTATATGTATATAGGAACATTTTTTTTCATTTTCTCAACCAACGGAGTAAAAGAACGGTAAATAATATATAACCATTTAGGAATTATTTTTTGGATCATATATATAATATATATTCATTATATATATCAGAAATACCATCTATTTTAAAATAAAATTAAAATCATATACCATCACTTTATGGCGGCAATAGTCCATTAGTACGCATGAACGAGGTTGTTATTTTTTAATAGATCAGAAGGTAAGTTGATATATGTGATATTTTTATTACAAAATTATGTTCTAGTTATTAATATCATATATATATATATATATTAAATATTTCATTATATCAGTTCATGATATGTAATGATGGAAAATGATTTATTTTGGATTGTGAGCTGATAGTTCGTCGTACACATGATCGACGATTTTGCTTCCCATGGGAAAACAGAGATGTATATATGATATTACATTAACAAAGTGAAGTCACTATATAGGAGAGATAATTATGTTATTTTATCAACCAACATAAATATTATTTTAATGGGTTATATTAACAAATAAAATGAAAATTCATGGTTAATAACAATAACTCTTCTTCAGAGAACCTCTTTAGGTTCACAACTGAATCCTTTAAAAGAGGGTTTCCTGATCAAACCAAGGAATATACGATGTGGGAATGGATGTAAGGAATATATTTGGGTAGTTATTTTCTAAACCATGAGAATTTATCTATGTGAACTGGAGAGGAGGGGAGGAGTCCATTTTTATGTGGGGAAAGTTACCAATTGGGAATTTACTTCAGAAGTTTCTAGCCGAATCAAAAATTATAATGTCATTCCAAAGGTAAATATTTCTAAGAGAAGGTATAATCAATTTTCAGATAAGATAAGGTCTATTTATGGTAATAAAATTGTATTTTGATATTTTTAATTTGAAATATTAGCCTTATCTCTGTGTTTTACCACCAGGTGGTCTATTTTTATCCTTAAACACGATACTTAATTTTTAATGTTTTTATAATTAATTGATACCAAAAAATAATTTGAATTTAATATATCATATTAATTATGATTATTTTAAATATTTAATAAATTTTATAAAATTACATTCATATAATTAATTTCATTTAATTAATAGATAAACCCATAAAATTGATGAAAAATCAGTCTTATATAGAGAACGTTTTCTTAAGTATAAAATGTTTCTGTGTCTAAATTCAAGATGAAATTAATTAAAATGACATAAACAGGATTAAAAATAAGATAATTGAACAATTGTTTAACCAATTTTAAAAAATATGGAACATTCTGAATGCATTAAATGAAAATAATTTTCAATGAGAATAAGTATTGTTAATTATACGTAAAAATTACTATTTTCAATAAATCATCAAAAATATAATCTAAAAAATGTTAACATTTATTTAAAAAAAATTGTGTAAAATTTTTAAAATTTGTTATCTAAAATTACAAAAAATTAATTTTATTATTTTTTCACAAAAATCAATAAAAATAATTTATTGTGGAAAATAATATTTTCAATTCGTATCAAGACATTAATAATATTTATGTACCTATCTATCTATAAATTTAATTTATCTAAAATATTAATAACTAATTTTTAATTTTTTTAATTCTATTTATATAACCATGTTTGATGGATATATTATAATAATGATGCTTAAATAATATTATAAATTATATGTTTTGGTTTGTTCAAACATAGTGTTCTGTATAACAAAAACTAATGAAAAATTTAAATTTATTTGGAAATGTTTTTTCATAAATGTTTTTGGTGTTACACCCTACCATGATTAAAATAAATTTATCCATTAAAATTAACCACAATAAAACAAATTAAATCAAGATACTTTAAACTTATCATATCCTCAAGATTCCATATAGCATCTTCAAATTGGTGGTTTCACCACAAAACATTAACAAGGTGAGTGGTAAATGTTTCATACAACTTTGTCTCTGTGATCAAGAATATATATAAGTTGTTTTTAATTGGAAATATCATTATTTAGTAATATGACCTTTACATTCATTACATTTTAATGAATATATTTGTACTTTCGTAGGAGTGATACATGGAATACATCATCGAAATATGATATATTTGGTGGAACAACAAAGTGATAACACAATGATCGTACTCACTCAATAATATTTATGGGGATAATATACATAAATAATATATTTCCTTTATTCATTTATCATATAACCTAATTACATGGATAAACTCTTATAAAAACATTTTCACTGACATCAAAATTCATATCACACTGATAATTGTTAACATAAAATTTTTGTGATATTTTAGCTACCTCAACTTGTTGGTTAATTGATCTGATTGTCACCAAAATTTATTTATCTAACTATAATACTTATAGTTATTTCTATAAATTCAGCATATCATGTTGTAGTTTTATAATTATATCTATCGTGGTCTTCTTAAAGATCAACATCATTTATTGAGTGAAAGTTATTTTTGTAAGAAAACTATAATGTAGGAATGTGTTGATAATTGTCGTCGTTGAATCCCATAAAACCTAATTATCTATATATACTATATTATCGTATTGGTTACGATAAACTAAAAAAATATCATATGATGATACATATTGATGAAACAAAAATCTCTATCAAGGGTATACTGAAGACTTCACCAGCACATCATGGTAAACGTTTGATCTAGATCAGATTCCATATATTCTGGTACTCTATGAAACCTTACCTCTTCCATAATATATATATTCAGAAGATGATACGTAGAGAGGACTTATTTTATTGTGGTTTATCATGTTTAATTTTTATACTATTTACTACAACCCAAATATCATTGTTCCCGTTAAATATTTTTGAGATTCTTTTGACGAAATCCAAGGCTATGTATTCCCATTTCTATTCTGGTAATGAAATTGGATGTAAATTTCTTTTAATCTTTTTTATATTAGCTGGTTCATTATGACATACCCAAAACTAAGATACATACTCAGAAATATAAATTTTATGTTGTACAACTTGAAATACAGTTTTATATATCTATATATTTTTGTACTTCAAGTATGAATAGAGAAATAAGAACTATGTGCCTCATCCAACGAATCTTTCATCAAATATGGAATGTAGGGACCATATACATAGATCTATAACATTATCATTCTATTATAATCAATTATAAACTCTTGAAAATTTCTTACCTTCTTCCAAATCCCCACATATTTCTCATATACCTCTTTAATCATGACTTGTATTGATGGTTGAACACTCAATTTAGAAATATGGGATTTAACCTCTTGCATTAAGAGTTCAAGATCTGTGATTTTAAAATACATAGTATTTGATATTTTATGATCCTAATCATAGATAGTCTAGCATGATCCTTTTTAATAGAAGAATTATCGACCCTATTTTTTCCACGATGGTCATATATTGAGAAGTCATAATACTTAGTCATCTACAATAATCTTATCTGATTTTTATTTAAATATTTCTATATAAATATAGTTGTTGAAATTTATGATCATTATATATATCACACCATTATCCAAAAATATAATTCAACAATATCATTAATTAAAAATTATCATAGATAATTCCAAATAATTAGTTTGGAAATATTTATCATGAACATTCAATTTTGATTGGGAATAAGCTATATCCATATATTTTTTAAATCCCATAGTTATCTTAATGATAAAAATATTTACCAAAAAACATAATACTTATCTATCAAACCATTTAAAAATCATATTAATTATATCATCACATAGGAAACTGTATGAATTTCACCCTTATCTCTTTTCTGTTGTAGGTTCATGGCTAACAGACTTTCTGGATGTGAAATGTTATCCTTTTAACTTTAAAAATAATTATACAATTCATATAATATCTCTGAAAATATTCTAATCTTCTCGAAAATAATTTCAATAATCAAGGTTTATATAAACCATGAGGTTTATAAATACTTTTAAATTTATAAAAATATCATTCTAATTAAAATAATACTTAATGTTGAACCTAAGAGATACATACACATTATTCCAATAGAAAATCTCTAAGAATCTCATTAATCACATTAAAATCCCAACATAAAGTGAAAAAAAGGTGATTTATATGAGTAAGACTTATTGTCATAATTAAACTCATAAATGTTGTATGAATAAATGACTATTACGATAATCTAGTATGAATAAATATATTCTCTCAAAATTGACACAATTAGAAGGAATTTCTGGTTATTTTTATCAAATATACCATTGGTAAAAATAATTATATAGTATGATTTTTAAATAAAAATACATAAATAATTCAACCCATTTAATTATTTGTTTAGTATAATATTGGAACTTTTGTGGTTTATTGTTTGGACCTTAGTTTTGGAAATTAACGTGGATAATTTAAATTTTTACCACATATAGGACATCAATTTATTTATAATTTTTTTATCTATGAATTTTTTTTCAACATTAAAATTATCCTCCCATCAATTTTAGATATTCTTATAGTTTCTTTTCCATACCTTCCTGACAGGTAAGAAGTTCAATCTTATTTACTCTGTGTTCATCACAACATCAATTTTCATGAAATTTCATCTTACTCTTATTTGATGAAATACGAATATCATAGAATATCATATTGTTAATATTATATTAAAATATATGAATGTGTATAATAAAAATGTATTTCTATCTTGTGATCATCTAATTATGATGGTCATAATAAAATAATCAATCTCATTTACTATTAACATAGTTCTTCATGGTTCCATCCACTGACTAAACCCAATATGTAGGTTCTGGTCATAGCGAAAGCATATTGGTGGGTGTACCCAACTTTAATTTTATAATTAACAACGATCAATTCATGATATGTCATGATAAAAAAACACCAGATATGAAGAATATAACAAATAACGAAAAGATAAGAGGGGAGTCCTAGAACCATATAGAGGATCCTCATATATTTGTTATAATTAATTTAATTAATTGACAAGAATTGTCTTGGTGGAATTATTTCTTCTTTGATGTCTCTCCATCATGATCCGATGTTATCCATCGTTGTGTCATAGTATCTATGTATAGGATTCCTCTAGTGGTTATCCACACGTGCTCCACGTATCTCTGGATGTCACTGAAGGGATCTCCGGGTGCTAGTGTAGAAGAGCCTTTGCTTGTGATGTTTGCATTCAATCCGCTTGATTCAGTGGAGGTGGTTATCTCTCTCATAGCTTGAGAGCGTTCTTAGTGGAAAAATAATTCTATCTTGGCTTGAGAGGTTTTCCAAATCCATTGTGATAAAGCACTCAAAAAGGCTAGGCTAATGAGAAATATATAATTAGTATTTTTATTTACATATAATAATAAAATGAATTAATTACCAGAAAGAATTTATTTATTTCATTTAATTCTCTGTAATACACCATGTATAATAATAACACCTAATATTATTTAATTAATTAACAATATTATTTATCATAAATTCCCAGAAAAACTACACGGCGTGTATATATTAATATACACGATGTGTACTTTTATTTTTCATTTTTCTTAATTTCCTCCACCAAATTTATTAGACATTTAATAATGAATATTTATTTCTTTAATAAATATCACTGCATTACTCACAAATAAATATATTATTTTACCCATAATATATTCTCTCGAATAACTAGTGTCAAAATAAATGTGATCAGGAATCCTTGAATAATTATTATACCACATTTGATAATAATAATTATTCAAATTGTTAAATAAATATTTAATTGCGATACTTTGACACACTTAGTGTGTGGCCCTCTTAGTCTCCTTCCCAGTGGGCTTAGGAAGAGCCTTCCAAATGTTCATGTTTAGCATCTAGAAACACGCCAAGACACCCATAGAGAAATAATTTAAGAATGCAATGATGTATCACCTCCAAAAAATTCTTACCGTGTAATGTAAACTCATTTTCATGCTATCCCGAATAAAGTGAGTTGCATGCAAGTTCCATCAACCCATGTGCTCGATTAATATTTCTTTGAATTTTCAGAATTTAACTTTCCAATTCCTCACAATGGATATGGATTTATTTATGCTATATCAGTTCCATCATGGTGAATGGGATATCTACTTTCGTTATAGAATAGAAGGGACAAATTCTTTCTTACATTATCTATTAATGCAATATCACTCTTGATGTGCCCAACATATCCTACATCACTCCGAACAGTGTGTCGTCATATCTATCATCAATACATCTAAGTGCACTAGTTTTAATACCCATTAATAATAATCTTAAAGTCTAAGGACCAATACACACATCGGTAGATAGGAAAATCCAATGACACTATAAAATGTGGATTCCTTACTGGAGAGTCTCATTCTCATAATGTCCATATGGAAATTTCCAAGGGAACACACCAAAAGAAGGTGCCTCAATGATTTATGATTCATCACCCATAACGGCCTGTATTATTTTTGTCCCTCAAATAACATCATTCGTGTATAAAAAATATATTTAAGAATAGTTTTATGGAACTTCTGGGTTCTCGACATAGTAGGGATCCGCCATGACACTTTAATGCAGTTTCTATACTTAGGACATTATAACTTGAATTATCACACATAATAACAATAAGGATATGATAAGGTATTTATTAATGAATAAAGTTCAATGTAGTTGGTTTTAGTCCACCAACTCGAACAAAATGATTATAGTATGATAAATAATTGGCATATTGATGAAACCAAATAATCATGAAAAGTCATTTATATTATGCCTATGTAAATAAAACATTTTTTAATCAATGGAAACATAGGTTTAACCTACGTTATTAATGATAATATTATACAAAAATCCTTTATGATCATTTATAATGACTGTGAATTTGAAAAACCTATCACATGGAGCACCAAACATGGTGTGAGGTAAGGCCTTTTTTTCACCCAGTGATGGTTGAATCAAATCCAATTGCACCATTTTTAAAGTTATTACTCCTAGGAAAAAATTTCCAACGACACATCCACATGCAGTACCCATACATGGATAAAATTACTTGGAAATCACTATCTTTATACTTCACCAATGTTTGAGGATGTTTACTAAACATTGACTTATCATTGTAATTATCCCTAAGATTCACACTAAATCTTTCACATATTAATATTTAAAGGATAAATAAACCATAATATAATACCAAATATAATGAACCTCACTCTTAATATATAGATATAATATTTTAGAACATAAATATTCATTACACAATAAAATTGTACATTCTAGAATCATATATGTCTTGTTCCATTGAAAACATGGAAACATAATGCACTGGTTCATGAACTATATCATTTCTCACTAAGTTCATCGTAACTAGAAACCATATTAATGATATAATACATTAAATTATTATTCATAACCTATAGATGGAACTATAATCATGTCTGAGCTGAGATGCCCTATAAGGGAAAACAATGGAGATATCAATAGAAAATGAGAATAATGGTGTTGAAACACATGCTTAAAATTTGAAAACAATGAAAAAATATCAAAGATCATAATATTATAATATTGATTAAATATTTGTAGTTCAAAAAATATAAACCATAAAGGTATAAAAACATAAGTTAAGTGACTATAAAATTTCCAAAACATGTAGATTTGTGTCATACACATAATCAAAGAAAATAATTTCATTATAGCCAAGGATCATTTACATGTATATCATAATATAATTTTTTTAATTGCTAAACCATTTTATTAGTTAAGGTTCACTCCCAATACTGTCATATTAGACAAAATTGCCTTATTGAATTGGTTTCACTCCTAATTCCAATCATATTTATCTCAAGAGATATCAGTGATCCTGAAATTATTTTAGAGGGTTATATATTTCACACATATCAAAATATCATAAAATGATTCACCATAAGATAAATAATAATCTTACCATGACTCCTAAAAAAATGGGTTTCATAAACATTTCATCATAACATTTCTTGTTGGAAAAAAATAGTTTACATGATCATTTTTTTAATTCATTTAGAATAACCCATATAAATGAATGGGTTTCATGAATATATTTCCATCATTATCAAAAACGATCTTGGGAGAGGATAAGTATCATAACAATAGACTATATTTCTAATAAATCATAAAAACAATATGGGGTTTTTGATGTTAATAAATATAAATTCCTAAAAAAATTGTTTATTCTGGAAAAAATACCCTATCCATTTTGAAATCACATCATTGAAATAATAAAATTTCACAAATATTAATTAAAACATTTTTTTAAAAAATTACTTTGAAAACATGTAAATGAGTCTTTAAATAAATATGTGTTCTTAAAAATAAAAAATATCATCTCCATTGTATATGACAAAACCATGATTCCTTATACATTTTCATTAATATTAAAAGGTACCAAATTTAGAAAAATAAAATATCATTACTTTTTAACATTTTTAAACAATTTTAAAAAGGTAAAATTTTCTTTAAAAAATATTTTTTTAATTGTAGAAACTTTCTTTAAAACAATTTTAGTAAACATGGATTTCAAATAAAAAGGATTTCTATTGAAGATAATAATATAGTTAGTTTTATATAAAAATAATATATTGTTATATTCTATACATAAAAGTGATTAATACAAAATTTAAATTATATATCTTCAATAAATAATTTTTGGATACAAAAATTATTATTTTCATTAGATATATATAATAATATTTCATCACTGAATCTTAATTATAAACAAACTCGATAAATGGAGATGTTATAAAATAAAACATTTACCCCTCTGGTATCTTTTGAAACATAATCCCATAGAATGAAATAACATTATATAGACATTTATAACCAATAATCTCATGAAAATAAAAATAAAATAAATTAATTGTCGATGTACTCACTAGATACAAGAAACAAGTGGTTAATATGGCATGTGTCTCACAGAAATAATTACTAGTTGAAAATCACTTACAACTTTGGAAAAAGTTGAATTGTAAGCTACATTAAAGAATAAAAACAAATGAAACATTAAATATCATAAACATTATAAAATTAATAATACAACATATCAAAAAGGTAGTATTTAATCCTCCCAAAAACATCAGTGGTGAATATGACATATGTATCCTAGAAATAAAAGGGTTACTGTAAATCTATTGCATCAATCCTCAACATTATTAGTATAAATTAAAACCTATTGTATAATAAATATATTTTTATTATAAATCTATAATAAAAAATATCATATATTTATTATGATATAATATATAGATATGACATTTTACAGCCTGTTTCTTAATAATTCCCTATTAAAATAACATTTTGGGTAAGAACTGTTTTGTTTTTTTAGTATGTTTTTGTTTGATATTTTCCATCCTTTTACATTGATCAATGTTCCATAAAACATTCAATCTTAATAGTTATATATATATATATATATTATAAATTCATTATATATTTACTTATATTAATCCATAAATGTTATAAATAGAAAATTAATTGCATCATTCATGAAGATGGTCATCCAAACGTATGCATAAGAAATTATTCAATTTTCTCGGTTGCAAGAATAAAAAAATGTAAAATATATATAACCATTATATAATAATTTTTATTCCTTATATATAATATATATTCATTAAATATATTATTTCTATAATTTATTTCAAATAATGAAAACTATATCAAATCGCTTTGTGGTGTTCGTAGTCCACATATATGTAAGAGTGATGCAATCATTTATCAATGAATTAGAATATAAAAAGGAATAGGTTGTATTATAATTAACGATGTAACATTATGTAATTTAAATAATATATATATATATATATATAATATAAATCCATCAATATATATACACCTAAAGGGTGGTGATATAAAATGAATTATATCGGTTTGCAAGGAAATTGTCTTTCATATAAATGATCGACAGTTTCATTCCCCTTATGATGGGAGATGAGATTTATAATTGTTATTAAATTAAAATAAAAACATATTAGTATATTAAATATACTTATGGTATTATATCTATATATTTTAATCTAATTATGATGATTTATAAGAATAAATAAAATGAAAATACAGTCCTAAGGATATATATATTCTTCAGAGAACCGCTTTACATTTAAACCTAAAGAATTATTAACAGGGTTTACTAACAACAAAATGTGCCCATGAAATGTTAAGGGAATTATGTAATAAAATTGTATAGATGTTTGACTAACCAAAAAGAATTTAATTATGAATACTAAAGAAGGAGATGTGTCCTTTTATAGGTTGCGAAAGGAACCCACTCTTATAATACATGGAAATTTTATAAAAGGTAGCATGTTGGTAAAGTCATTCTCAAGGAAAATTATTTTATACGAAGATATATTAGAATTTGAAATTGGATATGGTATATTTATGGCCAAATAAAATGATTTGGAAATTTTCAATGGGAATAATACACTTATCTTTTCGTTTAACACTTAGTAATCTCAATGTATCTTAAACCATATAAATTAAATTTTTACTATTTTTACTATTAATTTTGAAAAGAAATCAAGTACACCTTAATATATAATATTAATTTTTCAAATTCAAAATTTTGAATCCATTTTATCAAATTCAATTCACTAATTTAGTATATTATATTTTAAATGTAAACTCATAGAAGTGATGAAAAAATTGTTTTCAAAAAAATGTGCTTGTAAGTATAAAATATATTATATATTAATTAATTACTAATTTAATTAAAATGAAATAAGTTCTATTAATAACAATATAATTTATTTTATTTTATTTGTAGTCAATTTTAAATAAATATGGGACTTTTTAAATGATTTAAATGAAGTGTTTTTTTCATAAAAATAGTACTTTTCAATATTATTTGGAAAAATAATCGTTTCAATGAATTCTCAAAAACATACATTAAGATTATTTGGAAAATATGATTTCAAAATTAATTTTCATTTTTTCAAATAAAACATATACAGGTGGAAAAATATATTTTTTTAATTTGTTCAGAATATGTAATGAAAGTAATTTTTTCAGAAAAAATGTTTTTTCCAAGTGTATAAAGACTTTTAAAAAAATAAATAATTATCTGTAAATATATTATCATTACGAAAAAAATTATATACAATTTTATAAATGAGTTTATTCTTATTCATAACACCTATTTTAATTTTTATGTTATAATGGTCCAGTTCCAATAATAATATTTATAGTATATTATGGAACATTAACTCTCGGTGTTTCTTGTAGCATAAGATATCGAAGAAATTAAAATTATTTGTGATAATATATTGTAAAAATTCTCAGTATATTAAATGAATTAATATGAACACATCTAAAACGTATCAATAAAATCAATCTAAACAAAAAATAAATAGTTTTATAAAATATTAAGAGAAATATGAATCTAAAACACCTAAATTTAAATAAGAAATTGGTTAAAAATAAGAAAATAATGAGGTCTTAGTGAAGGTTTGTTAGTGGTTGTTAAATAATCATTGCTAAAAAATACATTAAAAAATAATTTAAAATTTTGTGATATTTCAATGAAATTGCTACTAATTTTATTTTTTATATATTTTAGTGGATTTTTAAAAACTACCATTAATTGTTAAAAAAATAACTGAAATTTGTCCCCCCTCCCCCACCTGATGTGATAGCCTCCCACTAATCCCTTAATCAACCCTCCCCCTTGATCGGAGACATCTCTTCATAATTTTGGCTACCTCCCCACTCCCTCATCTATTCCTCTCCTCAACATTGGTGACCGCCCCTCCCCATCGATTATGCCTCTTTGTCCAACACCATAGACCACCCCCCCTCTCATCCATACATCTCCCTTGCCCTGGTGACTACCACCCCTCCCCATATCAACCTTATCTCTCCCCAACACTGGTGAACTCCTCCCCTCCCCTTCTCGGCTGCAACAATCCCCTCCCCCAAGACCATACCTCTCCATTATGTTAGTGCCCACCCCTATAAACCACCCCCTATACTCCCCAATATGAATCCCCCTTCTCTCTGATAGCTCACTACTCCCCAAGATCCACATTATCCCCGAAGGCTCACAGCTTTTACTCGATGGAAACTGCCCCTCACCCCACCCTCACCTCTGATCCTCATGACCAATACCCCACATTCTTTCCAAATAAAACCCCATAGTGACCCCCACTACTCCCTGAAGATGATCCCCAACAATGATCCCTCTTCTCCATTTATTGGTGATTGTTATTCCCAAAATCTACGTTCAACTTTTTATTTTATGAATGTAATTTTTAATTATGATTATGATTTCTAATTTTTTTTTCCAAATCCATAATTAGAGAGATAATGTTTTTGGAATTAAAATTAAACATTTATTTCGCGTGATTTGATAAGTTTTTTATCATGGTTATGTAATTTATTATGATATATTTCTTTTTTAAATATTATATGATTGAGTGCTTTACATGTATAGTATATAATCATCTTCTTAATAGTTTTGGTTGGTTTTTTCATTTTATATGAAATTATATGTTTTTAAAGTGTTGGTTTATTATTTAGTATTTATATATTTTAATGTTATATTTGTAAAAACTTCATTTTTAAGAGGATGATGAAAGAGATGTTTTTCGTGATCCGATAATTTTATACTTTCAGGTTTACTATGATTTATAATATTGTTTTTATGTAATTATTGGATAGAGTTGGTAAACAATCTAGTTGATGTTAGGTCATGTTTAATTTTTATTATACATGTTTGAATAACGATTTATATCTTCAAATCTAAATTTCAATGGAGAAGAGTAGAAATCAAATATATATGGATAAAATTTGTATTTAATTATCTCAATACACACCTCGGTATACCTAGGGTTTGGAGGATTTTTTGAATATGTAATTTAAAATGAACAAGTGGATTCTATAACAAAATGTTTGTGTTCTGATTACAAATTCAAGTGATTGTTTAATATAAATTAATTATAGGAGAATGTTATATTGAAATACATTCATAATTGATATTTATTTTGGATTTTTCATGGTGAATAGAATGTTATAGAAAGTATACATAATGAAAATACTATAAAAAAATGAAATGTGACTCACCAAAAGAGAATCCATTTCAAAATATGATAAATGAATCATTTGGATTGGAATAATACAATTATTATGATTTTAATAGATCAACATATCATTCAACTGATCATGAGAAAGTTAATAATTTATAGAACATCAGTGACTAAAAATGAGTTTCAGGAATTAGTTGATGAAGGCAAACAATAATTCTATGTTGGGTAATCCATGTTGTCGAAGATGTAATTTCAAATTATATTGTTTAATACGAAACAGTATATAAAGAATTAGTAAAAACATTTCATTATTTTAGTACTGATTCATGATGTATTTATTGAATCCAAGAACCCTAAATCATTCTATGAGATGAATAATGTTACCAACAAACATGTACATGATTATAAAAAGATACAAGAAATCCTTAATTATTTCATGTTCTACTGAGGATAAGAGTCCTATAAATATTAATTCATAAGATATCCTATAAGAATATATGATTTAAGGAAAACAAATGAGAGTATGAATCAATGAATCCATAATAAGAAAAATAATAACATAACTACTTCAAATGTATTGTGTTACATTCCTCTGAACCCATTCTTGTAACAATTATTCAGTTTTTCTAAGACTGCATTCAACATTGATAGGCATGGATAGGATAGTAATGATGGCTTCATGAGACATCGAAAAGACTCAACATCATGAATGTTGTTTGATTCATTATATCCAGATATTTTTATGGATCCTAGGAGTGTACTTTTCTGGATTGGCCTATGATGCTTTTCATCCTTTTTCTACTATAAGTAATAAATATTACATTTGGAAAGTTGTTTTGATCTTTTAGAATTTACCTTTATGGATGTGTGTCAAGAATACATCCTTTATTATTTTAATACATATTAATAAGAATTAAATTCCAGTCCACAAAGTTGATGTATTCATTCAACCTCTAATCAATGAATTACAAGAAATATGGAATGTCAGTGTGGAAACAAATGATGCAATAATTAGAAAAATATTCAAAATTAATGATTCTTTAATTTGAAAAATTAGTGACATTCCATGACTAGAAAAGTAATCTGATTGAAACACTCTTACAGGTTTTTCTTGTACATTTTTTAATTTCAATTTTGAACCTCATTGATTTACTCACAGAAGAAAATTGTGTTTTCCTTGTCATCATCAATTTCTTGATGTATCTTTTAAATTCATGTTTGACAACAAAAAATTTAAGATTGATATTGAATAGGGAAATCCACCGATTTTTTTATTTGGAAAAAAATCAGGGGGAAATTAATGCATTTCACTTATGATTTGGGAAAATGTAATCATTTTAAAAAGGGAAGAAATGGTTTTAGGTATACTATTTGAAGCAACTAGAAAATAATAATGTAATGGAAAGATTATATTTTTAAAACATCTTTACTGAGAGTTTAATTTGATATGTCATAATCATGATGTAATTCACATTAATAAGAATATATGTGATCATTTAATTTTCAATTTCATAATGATATATTTTAATTAAAGTATAAAATTAATTTATATAATGATTTATAGTAAATTAAAATATAGAATGTTTTGTCGAAAAATGATAGTGGATAGTATCATTTGCAATTTTTTACAAGGAAAAATCTTGGGAAATACATATTCTTTAGAAATATAAAGTGATAGATGGATATAAAAGTAATATATCAAGGTATGTTGAATTATAACATAAAAAATTACCTACATTGAAAATTCATGAATAAAATATTCTGATGGGGGAGTCATTACTATTCAAATTGCATAATAAATTACCATAAAATTTAACTATGATAATTGTTGAGATTTTAACATTTTTCAAAGATATTTGTCGAAAACCCCTAAATCCAAATGAGTTTTTTAATCTTCAATAATGAATTAATTTGATACTTTATCATTTGGTGTTTTAATTTTCCCTTCATTCTTCGGAGTCATGATTCATTTAATTTTTTTTTTGTTGAAGAAGCAAAAAGTATTGGATCGGTACACTATCGATGGATTTATCCAATTAAGAGGAACATTAAAAATATTAATATTTTAATTGGTGAATAAAATTTTATCAAATCACTATGTAATTTGTTTAATATGTTTCTAATTTTTTTCATCTTTTAAATAGGTCATTTAAAATCATCGGTGGGGAATAATGCTTAACTAAAAGGATCTATTTCCAAATGTTACATAGCCAAAGAGTGCCAAACCTTATATTATATATAATTTCTATTGTATTGATACAAGATTAAATCATGTTGTACATGTTAATTACATCTTCACTAATTCTCATTCTGAAAACCAGTCATCTATATTTCCAACTATTAGATGACTAGTTAGAAAAGGGTTATATTTTACACTAAATGAAATCGAGTTTCTACATGAACATTGATATTAAATACTCAATTTACATTTTTAAAATTCATTTATTGAAAAATTAATGTTACAAACACAAGGAGGTGACTAAGGGATTGAGCTCAAAATGAGATGGAATTAAAAAAATCTTTTAATATGGATATTATCAAATGGTTCAACATTTATGTAAGTATATAACCATATTTATATTATTCGTCTACAATATTATTTTTCTATGTTAAAATTAACACCTTATATCAATTGTTCTTGATAATTAATGTTGAAGATAAAGTCGAAAATTCAAAAAAAATTATTTTTTTTGCTTGGGGTCCTCTTAGTTAAGCTAAGATATTTGATGCCTACAATATTTATGGATTCATGTTTCATATAATTCATCATGAATAAGACTTGAAAACCAAAAATGGTGGTGTATTTACACTATTAGAGGTGCGATACAATGGAAATCATAATGATATAATTTAATTAAACAATCATTATGATTTTTCAATTGTATTATTGCAATGCCTGTGGGTAAACATAAATCGGGGTATAATGAATGATTTGTTAAATATTACTTATGTCAAATTCCCTCATTTGATCCATAATAGCGAGTCTGTCGAGAAAGATTGATTTATGTTGGATTCATAGGAAATGATGGTTTATTATGTGGATAATGAAATACATTAATATAAAAGTGTTGTTGCATATGTAAATCTGATAAAATTATATGATATGGGTGATAAAGATCAGTAAGAAAATTGTGATTGTGAACCTTATCAAACAAATTACAATAAAAAGATTTTGATGGACAAAACCAAAACAATAGAATATGAAAGAGAGGGTGAAAATGAATCCCTTGTCTTAATGGATGTTGATAAAAATGAATACAATGAATATAAATATAATTGAATATATAAATTGGTAAGGAAAATATATTAAAATTTATTATTGTTAATAATTTTATATATATATAAATTGATCCAGTATTTGTTTTGTAAAAAAAATATTTTTTATTTTTTATAGATTTAATATACCAGAATAATTTAAATTTTTGGAATTAAAAGAACCAAAAAAATTAATATCCTAGACAATCAGTATCTCGAAGTACGCCACCGCTACCATCATCTTCAGTGAATCCAAAGAATTTGATTCTAACTAAGACTACTAGTGACAATTGTTTCCTAGGATTTCTACTAGTAACCCACTATCTTATTATCCTTAGATGATGGAGTTATTTGACACACCTCATACAAGGGATATAAGAGTGTTACAATTATATATATGTATGTCATTGTATAAAAAACTATATATTTTATTAATTTTTCAATGAATTTTTGGAAATGATAAATATTACAATACAAGGGATATAAATATGAACACTGAAGGTGTGTGGGACCTGAATGACATCAATAGTATCATTCCCTTTGATGAATTCAGGGTACCTATTAGTATTGTTTTCAAATTATAGGAGAATATTATGGGGTAGCTATCTTGTGTGACGGTGAGATTTACAACTAATTATGATGAATAGAGGGATATTCCTATATCTTTAAAAAATGGTGCCATTGATACTCAAGTAATGGTTTTATTAATTTTATACTACTCGAAGACTAATTTTAAATACATTATAAAATATTATAATATACTTCTAAGTGGTTTGATTTTTATTTCTACATGTTTTTTCATTTTCATGTCATTGTCTCTATTTCACACCAATGGAATTTCAAAGATTTTGGATAAAAATTGAGAGAATATAAATTGATTTTACAGCTTCAGATTAATTTCACATCCTTAAGCACACAATATATGTATTGGAATGTTATGGAAGACATTTCTCATTTCCAATGGATGTATTTTTTCAATATTAATATAGATGCATATCAAGAGGTAATTCTATATTTTACCATATCCTACAAAAATAAACACAATAAAATTATTCTTTTTATTACTGTTTTTAATTTTTATATGAATTTACAAAAACATATATTTTGAATCATGAAAAACAAGTCTTTATTCACCTTGATAGATCACAATGGTTTTTAATTAAAAGTCTAATTTTCATTTGGATTTTATTCGTTAATATTTATTACATTTTTTTATATATAAATGTTTTTTATAACATATTTTTATTTTTTTATAATTTACAATGAATTAAATAACTCTATTGAATGAAAAGATATGTGGTTTAAATTTCATTGGAAACTTGATGGTATTTATGTAAATGACCCTACAAAATACATTGTAGAAAGTATATCTCATTTCCATTTCATGTTATTTCATTACAATAAAAACATAAAATTGAAAAATAAATTATAAAGAAAACAAGGATTAAAAAAATTTAATTGGGGTCATTTATACAGATCAAACAACACCCATTTAACATTTTTTATACATTAAGTAGGCCCAAATTAATTGGGTTTAAGTCATGTTTGTTATTATAATATTTTTATCAATATTATGTTTTTAAAGTAATAAATGTATACAATATTTAAATTAAAATTTATTTATTATATAATATTATGATGTTATTAAATTATCAAAATGAATTTGTAATTTTTTTTATTACTTAGTTTAAATTAAAGAAGTTTTGGATGTGAACACTTCAGAATCATCATCAATTTTCTAGAATGATGTTGTTACAGTTATTTTGGGAAGTAGAATCCTAGACATGTAGTGGGGATGGGTTCTAGACCAACTCAATAAGAGGTATTTTTTAGGGAATCATCATCTATTATTTTTTCACTAATTGGGAGTTCATGTAATATCGTTGATTGAGAATCACAAAGATAAATTCAATGTTTGAAAGAAAAAGTGAAATAACAAAAATCTTATAGGAAAAACCTCGAGTAGTAGAGGTATACAAAGAAAATTTGTTTTATTTATATATTTCATTAGATAATAACAATGCTTACTTATTAAACTTTTATACATTTATCTCATCCAACATAGGTAAATTCTAAATTTCATAGATCATTCAAACATTTTCAAATAATGCATACAACTTCTATAAATGAAACTAAAATGAAACATTTATATTGAATTCATGAACATTGAGTCATACTAACCAAATAATTTTCATTATTGATGTGTGGTTGATTCCTAATTGTCAAAAACAAATTATATATCATTATCCTTTATTTAGTAAAAAAATCTCTTTTTTTTATGAAGGTTTTACTTACTAAACTATTTGTAATGTTACCAAAATCCATTAAAACGTGTTTTGGGGATTCAAAAACAATAAAATAACATCATATTTAGATTAAATCATAAAACATTTACATTTAATATTTTTTGAATTGTTGTAACCAACAATATGCCATTTTTAGTTACGGTTTTCTCGAGATGCTCGTAAATATGTTTTATGTTTTATAAAATAGTAATTCAGGAATGTAATGGAAGAAAACATAGAAAAATACCTCATATTCATGCAAAATCATGATAAAACCATTTTCAGATATTTTATCTGTGTACGCGTAGAAAAAATATCATTCTAACGTGCTGTGTGGTCGGAATGACTTGATAAACATTTTTTATGGTACGAAAGCCTTGAAAAACTTGTGTCAGGGGGGGTCATAACCAAGAAAATGATATATGAATAACCATAAATTAGAGGACAATGGCCATTGATTTATTTTTTATTTCTATAAACCAAAAACAAAACATTATGAGTTATAGTTTTCCTAGTATGCTTGTATACGTGTTTTTAGTGTTTTAAAATACGAAAATGATTGTGTGATTTTATAAACCTTATAAAAATCCTTATATTTAAGTGTAATCATGGATAGCAATAATTTGAGTTAATTTGATGTGTACTCATAGACAATATTTCAATCTGATGGGTTATGTGGTCAGAAAGAATAGATAAATAGTTTTTTAATGAAATGAAGCCTTTAAGAACATGTGACGAGAGGTAAAAACTAGGAAAACATCATTGAATTATCTTGACATTAGGAGAAATTTATTGTTGATTTATTTAAAAAAATATAAGAATTAACGTCTGGTCATTCTAAGTTATAGTTTTCATAGGATTCCTATAAACGATTTTTTTTAAAACATACAATAATATACATGTAATAGTCCAACTGTAGAATACAACCTCATATTAATGTGAAATCATGGGTGAACTGTCATTGGGTTATTTTTTATTTGTATGAGTAGACAACACATAAATATTTTGTGTGTTGTGGCAGAAATGATATGGTAAAAAACGTTTACAGTTATAAAAGACAATTAAAAGGTGTGCTAGGTAGTAAAACTAGGAAAACAATGTTATATTACAATAAAATCATCAAAATTCAACTATATATTGATTTTTGATATGTAGGAACTGATGGAACATAATTCTGAGTTACAGTTTTCCTGGGATACCCGTAAAAAAGTTTTTTAGTGTTTTAAATAGTCAAATGTCATGTAATGCTATAAACCATATAAAATAGCATCATATTGTCCTGAAATCATGCTAAACCCACCACTGAGTTATTTTTATCTATATATGCATATAACAATTCAATCTAATATGCAGTGTGGTTGTGATGAATCAAAATCAATTTTAAAGGTACTGAAGACTTTAAAAATGTGTTTTTGGTGGTCAAAACATTAAAAACAATATCAGTTTAACCTAAAATAGTCATATAATGACCAATGATTGATTCGTTTTTATGTATTAACTGACTACATTTCTTGTTAATTTTTACCATGTATTCATGTAAATGTGTTTTTAATTTTTTAAAACTCTAAATAGTGTGTATAATAGTCCAAACAATTTAAAATGACATCAGATTGATATAAAATCATGGGAAACCCACTATTGTTTTATTTATAATGTTTATGTGCTGAAAATATTTCAATATGACATGTGGTGTGTTCAAAATGAAATAAGAAAAATCTTTTCATATTAAAGCCTTTATGATTTGTTTACTAAGTAAATTTTGAGCACATAACATGTCGATTTAAAAATTATTTAAAAATTTATATACTTATTACAATTTAGGTTGAAGCAATAAATCTTATCTTAAATATGTATTTTTATGTTTTCTATGTCTATTTCATGATATATTGTTTTTTTAAGGCCTTTTATTTTATTTACAAAATTAAAAATTTTCTGTGCAACATACTGAATATATTTTGTGTCTTTTCTCTTTTGAATTTCATTTTATAAGTGTTATCATTTTTATTGTAGGTGATATATGCCAGTAGTAGGTAGAAGGTTTACTATTTTGATCCATGAAATTCATCAAAAGGCATTTGGGGTGATTCTTAGATTTCATGGTATGGTTATATTTTATCAATGATTCTACTTTAATTGTAATTTATTATATTTAGTTTTTATTTTTTTCTTTTTCTAGTTAATGTTGATGAAAATATTTGGTCGATTTTGGTTTATGAGATTATATGGAGGTAGAATGAAGTAGTGGATGTGATAGGGAGGACTTATATTGGTCTTGGGTTTCAATTGGAGCTATTTTATTTGAATTTATTGATGACTAATGTATGATTTGATTAAGGTTATGGTGACTGGTGTCATGAATATTGTGGATGTATTTATTTATTAATTTGTATTTATGATGTATGTATTATAACGCCCCAACCCCATTTACCCAGAGTTGGTGCATTATTACATAACATTGGCATGATCACAAAAGATCATGTCTCGAAAGATAGATTAGTTTAGTAGCCTTGGAATCACTAGATACATTTATAAAGTCTACATTAAATCATAAAATGATAATATACAACAATATCTTCTCTCCATAGACCACACTCAAATCCCATCATACTATCCCATCAGGTTATTCATAAAATACTTTTTCACATCTTGGGAAAAATAAAACATAGAAAGGGGTGAGCTCAGATGCTCAGTAAGGATAACAATATAGCAGAAACTTTCGAAAATAACCATAAACATTTAAGGTAGTGTATAACTAATGCAAAAGACTTTTAAACTTGAACATCAGCATAATATGGCCAAGATAACATGAAAAAATGCCCATTAATTATTCACATGGATATTCTACTAGTTCAATAATCACATGAAATATCAATAACCACTTTCATAATAATGGAATGAATAATGTCAGACTATCATAACCATATAGTCAAGGCCTTATGCCAATACACTAGTTTGTCTAATGAGACCTACCGATGCATCGAGGAGCTATAGCGGGCTCCACCCGTCACTTACTATGTCCAATGCATTCTTCATATGAACAGGTTTAATCATAACATAAACATTCATATTAAGACTATCATATGAAATGTCAATATTTTCTCCATAAACAATGAATTGTATAAAAATAACACATCCATAATCAAAAAAATCCCAAAACCTTCAATAAAATATGGTTGTTTTGTATCATAATAAATCAACTTCAAATAAGCTTAAAATCCATCAAAGGATAATGACATAGATGAAATAAAAATATTTGATAGAAATATCATTTTTTTAAATCATTTTAAAGAAGCATAATTATAAAAGAAAACATTTACTTTTAAATTATTCTTATAAGCTTTTAAGGGATGTTTTGACGATTTTATAACTACGGAAAATAGCCGCACCTGCTGTATAATTTAAAAAATCATTCTTACCGTAATTATGTTGAAAATGTTAAAACAGACCTTGTTTGGAAAATTACATAAATATTATTTTATAAATATATTATAAAAAGTCAAAAAAGGGTATAAATGACTTTAACCCATAGTTTATAAAATAGTAAGAATGATTTTAAATACATTTTTAAGAAACATGGAAGTGGATGATAAAGAGGTCCCGGTAGATACTTACGTAAAAACAACCTTGGATAATAATAAGATTGTAAAATTAACCCTTACATTGTACTTTTCCATGGTCGAGGGTAGGTTAACCTCCAGTATAATGGTGAAATAATTGTTATTAAATTATACATGAATCATGTACATTAATAAGATATCATATATGATCTTTTAACATCTCTTTGTTAATAATATCTTAGTATTATCGTTGTTTCGGGTGTTAACTGATTCATTTTCCTTTATAAGATTTGTTATTTAATGAATTTTTTTATCAATAGGTTGTATATTATTCATATCCAGAATGATATTAAGTCTTTAATCATTACTTTTAACCACCAAATAAAAATTATTCTTGAATGGATATAGTGGGGAATGAATCTCAGCACGTTCGTGGAGACAGTTGTCTGTTAGTACGTACGTGCGACAATATCATTATTTTGATATTAAAATAATATATAATTGGATGTCATATCATATATACCGAATCATTATAATGTTATATTTATTATTTACATAAGTTACACATCATTATCATACACATCCAAATAATAATTTAATGAATAACAATTACACCACGACATGGAGACAGTAGGCCGTACATACGCATGTATGGTGACATGTCATTCAAAGGATGGATGTAATACTAAATATGGTTGTAAAATAATTATAATAACATCAAATTATATGAAATATACTAGAGGTATTATTTTATAATGGAAATAACAAGTAAAGAAGAATTGGAAGAAGAAAGAAACTTGAATGAGGGTGGTGAATTCATTATGTCTTATTCAGGATCTTCTTATTTACATGATCAAAGGGGATACATAGCAAGGATTTATGATCAAAATAAGGAATCTAGGATGAAGTGAGTGACATTGGGAGGATATTTGGGCAGGGTTTTGACAAGAAAAATGGCTTTGAAGGTGTAAATTAGAGAGAAGGGGAAGTGCCCTTTTATAAGAGGGGTGAGGGGCTTCTTAGGAAAAGATAGAAATATTATTTTATAATAAATTCATATTCGGTTTATAAAGGAAGAAAACTTATTAATTTCAAGGATACGGTAGGGATGGGTTGAAAAAAACTCAACCAATACTTTTCAGTCATGTTTGGGTCACTTTATTAACCTTATCGTTTAGTTTTAGCTCTTAGTTAATTAGTTTGACATTTACCACGTCTCTTTGTATTTTTATATTATATGGCTAATAAAAATAATATAAACTACCAAGATACACCCTAGTGTTTCTTTAATGATACACAAATCATTATATAAGTCCTTAGGCTGATCCTTATATTTTTTGGAATATTATATCAATTTATAATATAATATTTGTTTAAAAAACTCCTTTGTGTCAATTTTGACACTATTTAATAATTGATTTTTGTTAAAGTATTAACAAATTTATTAATTAGAACCTAAATAGATAATGAAATCCTAAAATTTCATATTAACCAATAAAATTCATGTATGTCATCAAATCATTCAAATTAAATTTATTTTAACATTTATAATACCAATTAATTGATTCTTTCATTAATATAAAAAATACTGCATCATCATTGTGTCATAAATAAAATTAATTATTCCATGTCTAAAAATTATAAATGAAATACCATTATGTAGGAAGTCTTTTTGACTTTATAATGAATATATATAGTCAAAAATATAACATACATAACTCAATGTAAAAATTGTTTTGCTAAAAGATATATTCTTATGTCATTTTTGTATTTACATTATCTTAATTAATATAAAGTGTAATTATCTCTTATAAGTGGATCCATGGGGTCCCTAAATCGACCAAAATATTCCCATGGTCGGACATTTGTCAAAAAAAAGGGTTAGGACACATTTTAGGGTAATTATATATTATTATAATATAATTATTTTACCCTTATTTAACCTATTATCCCTTTAACCATGGTAAATAAAATATTTACTGAAGTAATTATTCAAAATGTCTAAAAAATTATACCTATTTAAACAATTAGGACCTCCTGATTATAAATATGGAATCCATTTTTATATATTCAAAACACATAAGTGGCAGAAATTAATTTAAAATTAATTCTCGTTGTCAAAAGAAAAAGCATATTTTTAAAAATTAATAACTATCAAAAGATTGGAACTTGCTTATGTCCAGTTTAAATGTGAAATTATGTCTAATGGCCAAAATTGGATTAAATGGTAAAAATATAATCTAATTATACTTTAAAATAACTCAAATTCATAATTTATCA
The DNA here is from genome assembly GCA_963277665.1 of Viscum album. Classification (NCBI taxonomy): domain Eukaryota; kingdom Viridiplantae; phylum Streptophyta; class Magnoliopsida; order Santalales; family Viscaceae; genus Viscum; species Viscum album. Next base: position 837,922,005 of record OY728125.1, on the reverse strand, counting down.
GTATTAATTATTTTGATTAGAAAAATTTGTTCTTAATTAAAATTTTGTAATTTTCACTATTCATCAAAAAATGAAAGTTATTAGGAAAGTACCAAAAAATTACCATAAACTAATTTCGATATTCTGATTCCTAAAATGAAGTCCATTTTGAATGATAAAATGTATAAAATTTTAAAAAGTGTGTATTACTATTCATAACGGCTAGTTTGATTGGTTGTGGTGTGTTATAACTCGAAGTTGCATACAAAACACGCAACTGTATTATTCAAAGAGAAGCGTAATGTGGAAGCATGGGGTGTTACATTCTCCCCTCCTTAAATAAATTTAATCCTCGCAATTTTATATTTTAATTTGAAAATAAAAGGTTGAAAATAGAAAATATCTTTTTGGGAAAACCCACATTGGAATTTGGGTTAATAAAATTTTGTCATAATAAGAGGAAAAAAATGAACGGGTCACCACCAAATTATGATCTGGATTTGGAGAACATTGGTGGAAATTAGAGACACATAATTGGAGAAAAACGTAAATATTTATAGGGAGTGATTGAGGTCATCAGTCACAAACAATTGTAGAATTGAGGGCCTCAAAACCATCCATCTATGATGATTTAAAATATCATCGGTTCAAGAAAACATAAGGTATTCGGATAGCACATTTTCAGTTTTAAGATCTCTTACCTAATGTTTAAGAATTAATTTCTTCATATAATAAGAGAAGAGATATATATATATATATATATATATACATACTTGACAATTATAGTTCCATCCTTTCACTAATTTCTACTACAAACTCAACTTTCACTCTAAAAGATAATATAACATAAAAAAATTATACAATTTATCTTATTCGTATAGGGTTCAAAAAAATATGAATTTCTAATTCACCTACCAGAAATTTTAATAAAATTACATTATTCAGTCCAGTACATCACGTGGGCCAGTGGTAGGGGAAACACCCTTGTCAACTTCGGTTGCGGGTACAAGTCTCGTGGCCTTTCCAGGTGCGACGGGTTACTGCCCGACCTTCGAGTTTTCCTTTTATGGAAATCCAAAAATAATCTAAAACTAGAATTATCCAAAAATCTTATATCCAAACTCACAGTCCAAAATTTATATGGAATTTAAACACAATGAAGATCTTTTTTTCTGCGTAATAACATTTGAACACTTTTATCATGTATTCTTTTAAAACTCTGCAACATATTGAATGACCATAAAACCTTATTGATTAAATTCATGATCCCTTATTCATTATAGAATACTGGATATACTCCTTCTATCCAAAAATGTTGTAAACTCCAACAATGATGGAATATACAAATCATTAATCAGTTTCAAGGGATTCAATAATATCCAATATAATTTATCCAAATCAATCATGTATTATTCTAAAATCACTACCTAGATATCTGAAACATATTATGGTTTATCTATCTCTCAACCATATATTTTCCAAAACATTAACCTGTTATTGAATCACTTTTCTTGGTTCCATACAGTCTAAAGTCCTTAATAAAATAGTACTGCAGTACAATCCTTATATACTTCATCTTTATTATAACCATTATAGTGTTGATACAACACTCAAATGACACAATTATTTAATAACAACATAAGAACTCTAACCATTCCTCCTCATCCGTGATAGTATCATAACTTAATTATTATCCAATTGCATCATTTGGGGGATACTCTAATGATTTGAAAATTGGTTTGCATAGTGTCCCAACTCCTTGCAGATGAAGCATTGTACATTTGAAACATTTTTCTTACCCTTGAAGTCATGTACTTGGTTTCCTTTTTTCACCACACTTATAAAAACTCCCATTATTTTCAAGCAAGTTCCATGGTTTTTCTTCCCACAGTTATCACATATGGAAAAATTCTTCTTTTCCCTCTTCCCTTTATCCATCTTTCCCTCTTTCATCCTTTTCTTCTCTTTCTTCCTTTCAAATCCATAGGACTCAGAGAATTATTTACTTATCTTATTAACAAATTATACTATTTCTACATATGTTGAGAATACATGGGAGACAATTTCCCTTCTAAATGTTGGCTTAATACCATGAAAGATATGATCTTTATTTATCATTGGATCGTACGTATTTCTGGAGTTCACATTATTTTTACTGGAATCCATTTCTATACAATGGCATACAATAGGTTAGTTTATGAATCGGAATACATAAATCCAAACTTTTAAAATAGTTGTCATATATTGAATAGTTTACGGATATAATCCGTAATCATAAAAATGTTTTCTTTGAGGAATTATATACTCATAAACCCTTAAGAATGGTTTGTAAATAAAATGATAATTATCCTAAGCATATCCCCTAAGAGTCTCGTAACCATGAGTGCAGCAAGGCCTGTTGTCATGCACCAGTTCCCGTTCGAGTCCAGCTCAAAGCGGTGTTTTCCGATTTTACCCATATGTACATCAGCGCCAGAGCTTCTTCTACCTGCTCGTATCCAAACAGGGATGTATTGCTTGAAAAACTCACAAAATATATACAAAAGATCAAGCCTCTAAGGACCAATTATTTTAGTAGCCTTCGAATCACTAGATACATTAATAAAGTTTACATTACATAATAAAATGAAAAACTAAAACAACGTCTTTTCTCCGTAGACCACACTCATATCCCCTCATACTATCCCTGCAGGTCATTCATAAAATACTTCTTCACATCCTGGGAAAAATAAAACATAGAAAGGGGTGAGACTAGATGCTTAGTGGAAACTTTCGTAAATAAGAATAAACTTTTATGGCAGTGTATAACTAAAACAAAAGCCTTTTAAACCTGAAATTCAACATAATATGGCAAAGATAAAATGAAATAATTCCATTTACTTATTCAATGGTTATTCTAATAGTCGAATAATCACAAGAAATATCAATAACCTCTATCATAATAATGGAATGCATAATGCCAGACTATCTTTACCACATAGTCAAGGCCTTGTTCCAAGACTACAAATAATATTTTGTCAAGGCCTTGTTCCATGACACTAGTTTGTCTAATGAGACCTACCAATTCATCGGGGAGCTATAGCGGGATCCACCTGTCACTTACAACTTCCAATTCATTCTTCATTTTAACAGTTTTAAACATAACATAAACATTTTTATTAAAACTAGCATACGAAATGTCAATACATTCTCCATAATCCTTGAATGGTATAAAAATAAAACATCCACATTCATACATATCACAAAACCATTAAAACAATATGGAATATTTGTATCATAATAAATCAACATTAGATAATAATAAAATCCCTCAAAGGATGTTGACATAGATGAAATCAAAACTATTTGGGAGAAATATATCTTTTTTTGAAATAATTTTAAAGTAAAATAATTATAAAAGAAATCATTTACTTTGAAAATATTCTTATAAGCTTGTAAGGGAATCTTTGATGATTTTATAATAGCGGAAAATAGCCACACCCGCCGTATATGGTAAATAAAACATTATTACATTAATTATGTAGAAAAGGATAAAAATGACCTTATTTGGAAAATGACGGAAAGATCCCTTTATAAACATCTTATAAAAAGTCAAAAGAGGGTATAAATGATAATCACCCATACTCTACATAATAGAAATAATGATTTGAAAAACATTTTTAAGAAACATGGATGTGGATGATAAAGAGGTCCCATTAGATACTTACGTGAAAACAACCTCAGATAATAAAGAGATTGTGAAATTAACCTGTACCTTGTACATTTCCATGGTCGAGGGTAGGTTAAACTCCTATATATTGGTTAAATAATTTTTATTAAATTATACAAGAATCATATACATTAATATGATATCATATATGATCATTTAACATTTCTTTGTTAATATTATCTTAGTATTATCGTTGTTTTGGGTGTTTACTGATTCGTCTTCCATTATATTTTTTGTTACTTAAGATGTGCTTGTTATGGGTAGGTTGTATATTATTCATATCCAGAATGATATTAAGTATTTAAACATTATTTTTAACCATCAAATGAAAATTGTTTTTGAATGGATACGATGGGGAATGAATCTCATCACGTTCGTGGAGACGGTAGTCCGTACATACGCACGAGCGACAATATCATTATTTTGATATTAAATTAATATATAATTGGATAATATATCATATATAAACAATAATTATTATGTCATATTTATTATTTACATCAATTACATATCATTATCATACCCATCCAAATAATAATGTATTGAATAACAATTACACCATGACGTGGAGACGGTAGGCCGTACGTACGCACGTATGGTGACATGTCATTAAACGGATGGATAAAATAATGAATATGGTTGTAAAATATTTATAATAAAATCAGAGTATATAGAGGATTCTGGATTTATTATTTTAAAATCTAAATAACAAAGAAAGAAGGGGTGGAAGAAGAAAAAAACATGAAAGAGGGTGGTGAATTCATTACCTTTCATCATGTTCTTCCTTTTGATTTGATCAAAAGGGGTCCTTAGGATGGATTTGTGATCAAACTAAGGCCTTTAAGATGATGTGAGAGAATTTGGGAGGATAGTTGGGTAGGGGATGTCTGATCCAAATGGATTTTAACATGTGAATTAGAGAGAAGGGGAAGTTCCCTTTTATAAGTGGGGTGAGGGGCACCATAGAAAAAGATTGAAATATTATTTTATAATAAATTCATATTCAGTTTCTAATGGGTCATAAATGATTTATTTAATGGATAATATGGAGAAGGGTTGAAAAAAACTTATCTAATAGGTTTTATAAAGGTTTGGGTCACTTTATTAACCTTATCTTCTAGTTTTATCTATTAGTTAATTAGTTTGACATTTACCATCTCTCTTGGTATTTTCATAATATATGGTTAATAAACTTACAATAAACCTACAAGAGACCCCCAATTGGTTTTTTAATGATACACCTATCATTATATAAGTCTTGTGTCCGAGCCTTATATTTTTAGGAATATTATATCAATTTATAATATAATATGTGTTTCAAAAACTCCTTTTTATCAATTTTGACACTATTAAATAATTGATTTTTGATAAAGTATTGAAGGAATTATTAATTCAAAAAAAAATTAATTTATGAAATACTATAATGTCATATTAACCAATAAAATTAGTTTATGTCATCAAAACGTTAAAATTATTTTTATTTTAACATTTATAATACAAATTATTTGATTCTTTCATTAATATTAAAATTACTGCATCATTATTGTGTCATAAATAAATTTAATTATTCAATGTCTAAAAATTATAAATAAAATACTATTATGTAGTAAATCGTTTTATATTTCTATGGATTATTTATAGTCTAATATATAACATAAATAACCCTATTTAAAAATTGTTTTTCTAAAGGATATTTTCTTGTGTCATTTTTGTAGTTACTTTAACATTATTAATATAAACTGCCATTATCACATACAAGTGGCTCCATTGGGTCCCCAAATCGACCGAAATATGCCCATGGTCGGACATGTATCATCCAATAGGGTTATGAAACATTTTACGGTAATTAAATATTATTATTATATTATTATTTTACCCTTATTTACCGGATTTACCTTTTAACCATGGTAAATAAAATATTTACCAATGTAATTATTCAAAATGTATAAAAATAAAAGTTACATATTTACATAATTTGGACTCAAGATTCTAAATATGGAATCCATATTTCTAAATTCAAAACACAGAAGTGGATGAAATTAATTTAAAATTAATTCCCGTTGTCAAAACAAAATGTGTGTTTTTAAGAAATAATAACTATCAAATGATTTGCACTTGCTAATGTCCAGTTTAAATGTGAAATTATGTAAAATAACCAAAATTGGATTAAATGGATAAAATTTAATCTAATTATAATTTAAAATCACTGAAATTCCTAATTTATCACTATTAATTATTTCGATTAAAAATTTTGTTTTTAATTAAAATTTAGTAATTTTCACTATTCATCAAAATATGAAAGTTATCAGAAAAGAACCAAAAATTAACCCTAAGCTAATTTAGATATTCTAAATTCAAAAATGAGGTCCATTTTGAAATATAAAATTTATAAAATTTCAAAAAGTGGGTATTACTATTCATAACGGCTAGTTTGATTTGTTGTGGTGTGTTAGAACTCGAAGTTGCTTACAACACACACTACTGTATTATTCAAAGAGAAGCGAACCATGGAAGCACAGGGTGTTACATGTATGATTTATGTATGATTGGGTCTTCATGAATTTATTCTTTAGTTTATTACTTATCACAATTTATATATTTAAATTTTTTTTAAATAAATATTATAAAAAAATTAAAATAAATATATTGTGAAGTTTTCTAAAAAAATGAAACTAAATAAATTAATGAAAATCCTAATTAGCAGAGGTTAATAGTAAATGCCTGTAAACATAACCACTTTTAATGTTATTATCCATTATTAGGTTCATATTAAGTATTTTATTTTTGGTTTATTTTAAAAAACCCACCGCTAAATAAAAATGAAAGTGCCGTTATATACTCCATAAATGGAACATACATATTTGCTGCTAAACGAAAACAAATCATCACAAAATGAATGGAAAACATGTAATATTCTAGAGTTATAATATCCACCACAAAAATATTATGTTAAATTTTAAACCACCAAAAGTTAAGTAAAAACACGCTACTATTGCCTACTTTTTGTTATGAATCAACCATTGAAATCAATTTTCCATTTGAGAGGCATAGCTAAAATTTTCCTCTGAATCAATAGTATTTAAAAATAATGTAGTATATAAATATGAAAAATAGTCCTTGAAATTTTACACAAGGTAATAAGAGATAATTTCCAATGGATGAGAGTTCCCATTCTTGGTGAGATATCCTTTAAAAAATACCGAGTATAACCCTAGGACCCCAAGTCAATTTTCTAAATGATTAGAATTGGCTATAAGTTAACAAGTATCTCTTATTTATTTTATTTAGTTTCTCTTAATGTGTGGATTTTGTTTTTTTTATCCTTTAATTGTGTTGGTCTCAATCTCTACATACCCTCAATGAGCTACCATGGGTATATTAATTGAAAGGGATTCTCCCTTTTATGATGTATAGCCAACTCATATCAAAATCTAATTTCATGTGACACTCTTTGATGATATGTAATAAAATATTCTAGAATTTCATAGTGTCTTATAATAATCATTCCAAAAAACACATCCACCACACGAACCATTGAGATATAAGAAGCGGAAATTAGGATCTAATATATCATCACAACACCATTAACATCAAAACGTGAAATGGAAGGTTTATCATAAAAAACAATATTATAACTATAAGCACTCAATTAAACGACCTATGGTTCCCTTAACAAGCTTTAAATAGTGGGATTATAAAATTAGCACAATACATTGGAATTATCATATTTTTCATTGTGATTTCAAATATCAAATTCTTTAACTCCATAGATGAGTACCTAAAATATAGTAATTATACATTTAGGTGGCTTGGGTGATCTGGTTAATTAGTAGGCTTGTGGGTATCCAATTATATTAATTGTTCTTAAACTAAAATTATGGAGGGATATAGTAATATTCACCATTGGGATTCATGGATGTATCAGTACTGATCTAGTTCATTTAACTATTCATTTTTATAATGGTGGAGGGATCATGACCCCACTACCACATATCGGTGCAAGGGTAACAATGAATTTTATTAGTATTGTGGAAAATGTGCGGATAATCACCTAATATTTATCAGCTCTAGCATAAAGCCATGATAAAGGAAACTTTTATCAGTTCTAGAAAACACTAATAAAGGTTTACCCTTTATCAATACTTTTTAAATCAGGATAAAGAATATATTTATGAGCACTATTATTAGTGGTGGTAAAAGTTTCTAATAAAAAATATTATTTATTTATATAAAAATATTATATTTAAGTTCAAAAATAATGTTTATTTTTATACATTAAATAAAAAACCCAAGTTTATAATTAATATATTTTTCTAATAATTTAAATATATATAAAATGGTTAAAAAAAGTATTTAATATATTATAATTAAATAAATATATATTTAAATAATTATCAAATTCTAAAAAAATATTAAATAATAAATATATTTATAATATTTAAAATTATATATTAATAAATACATATAAATACTTTTAAAATATATTTATTTATATTTATAATTAAAAATATAAAAATATAAAAATAAATATATGTCCCTAATGAATTTGGTCAATAAATATATTGATGTGTGCATATAATTGATGCAAGCATGTTTCATGCATTCAATAGGAATGTTCATTAAAACATTACATAGTTATTATTATTAATGTTTTCTATTTATGTGATAACTATGATCTATACTTTTCTAGGTATATGATTCATTCATGTTATACCCATGAATCCATTATTTTCCCATAAATACTTATAAAATTTTAAAAAAAGTATTTAACAAATAAATATATTTATTATGTTTATAATTACAAATTTTAATTATATATAAATACTTTTAAAATATATTTATTTATAATTATAATTATAACTAAATAAATATATTTAATGAATTATAAAATTTTAATAAATATATCTAATATAATTTCATACATATATATAATTATATACAAATATTTATAACTATATTTATTTACCCTTATAACTATAAATATTTTAATAATTATTTAAATAATTATAAAATTAATATATATAAATATATATTATAGTTATAATTTAAAAAATATAATAGAAACGTTCATGAGTCAGTCAATCCTACTCCTAAAAATATTTATTGAAAAATAAAAGACATAACATAAGAAAGAGAGATTATAGGGAAAAACAAAGGAAACATCCTCATCCAAAAAAGAATATTACAAATGGGATGAACCAAGATCATCCCCATAATCTTGATCAGAGATATCATCAGCAGATTCACATTTTGATAGTAGATTCTTTTGAATGAAAAGTACAAAGTACATTTCTTTAACCTTAATATGCTACAGAGTGAGATCCTTTGAAGAAGTATAGGTATACCAGCCATGCCCAACCCAGTAATCACTTCCACGTCCTTGTCCACAGATTTTTTGATGTCGACCCCATTTCTAGGTTTTCATTTGCTGCCAAACACCCAATGGCTACTTTGTATAGTAATTAATGAAAATTGAAGCATCATCCACCATAGCTTACACCCAAATATCTTACTCAATCAGCACTATTCTATCCATGATAGGAAATAGAAGTTTATCAGTCAATTTTACGATAACAATCTCAGTGGATTTTGGTTCACCATGATCCAAATTTCCATCCCCTACATTCTACCCCCAACAACAATATCTTAGCACAATTTCTTTTTTACTAGTGCATTGAGTGTCTGCAATAGATCTACTTACTTCCCCCATTAACATAGTCTCTCCTACCAGTTATCCAGAGGTCCCACTAGCTAGTTGCCCAGCCTCTGTACTTCCTTTTCCAAGAGTCTCCAACACCGAGGCAAAGTCCCTCTATTGTATGTAATCCTTCATAGTAACATCATCTGCAGAATGTGTGTCATCCCGCACATTTAGAAATATTTAAATAATTATAAAATTATAATAAATATATTATTTATATGTATTTATAAAATTATAAATATAATAAATATATTTATTATAATTTTATCATTATTTTAATAAATCTATATAAGCATAATTATAACTACATGTAAATATATATTTATTATAAATTTTTAATTATAAATAAATAAATAATTATTTATTTCTATAATCCAAAATAAATATATAAAAATTTCATGTTATATATATAAATACATATATATTTATATATTTATTTATATAAACAATTATCAAATTATAGTTAATATCTATATTATATATTTATATTAATATATAAAAAATATATATTAATTATACATATTAATTGTTTATAATTATAAATATAACTAAAATAATTATTATAATTTTATAATTAAATATATATATATATATGTATTATAAATATAAAAACATAAATAAATATGTATTTATAGTTATAATTTTGAATAAATAATTAAATATTTAATAAAAATTTAATTTTATAAAAATATATATAAATATAAATAAATTTTAGACACTATTTCTTTATTAGTGCTTTTATAGTACTGATAAACAATATCTTTATCAGTGCAATAATCATATCACTGATAAAGACACCATTTACCATCACTTTTTTAGTGATGATTGAAGAAGGTTTTACCAGAGCATTCTATTTTAGCGCAGATCAAACATACCTTTTTAATAAATTATTTAAAAGAACTTATAAAAGTCTTCCCATGATGTTATAAAAAACCCTAATAGTCTCATTACATCATGAATTCCAAGAATTCATAGATCTTTTTTTCCTATCGTTGACATCGTCGCTCCCTTCCCCGCTATCATCACTCCTGACCTTATCCTTCTCTTTCTCTATCATCATCACTCCCAACCCTAACACCATCTCTATTTTCAGCATCATTCCCTCTACTACCATTTTCTCTCCTTTCCAGATTTACTCCCTATCATGGTCACTCCTTATCATTGTCCCTCTCTGCTAGTTTTTCTACATGAAAGTTAAGCCTCTTTATTTCACTCCCCTTATATATTTTTTGGTTACCTTTTTTCCATTAGATAATTCCCCTCATAGAAGAACCCTAAGATAGGGGATTTATGTTTTTATTCAACTATTGAGGTTATGGTTTTTAGATCTTGTCTTAGGTATTGTTTTACACATTTATAAAGGTTTCATTCCAACCACACATGGTTTGATGTAGGTGGATCCATGCCTTTAATGTTAATTAAAACAATATATATAATTGAGATTCAAAAACATTATCCAATAAAATAATGAATTCCATAATGTTTTAGAGTTGGTTACCAAAATAATTTCCAAGTAGAGTATTTTTATTGTTTCTTTTAAAGGGAATTGGTGTATAACATTTGTTTGGTAAAATTAAATAAATTTTTTCATACAGATTTTGATTTTCTAATTAATGTTTTGTATGTATAATACTTTCATGTGATTGTGTTATGGTCTTTAAGTGTTTCTTCAGTTGGTTTCCTATTTTATATGGTATTGGTGAATTTTTTCATATTGAATCTATTTTTTCAATAAACCTACTTAATTTCATTTCCTTATTAGTCTCCTTGGTGCTTCCCATTAAAACAGACACACACACAAGTGGATCGGGGACTCCCCCAGGTATATCACTTTTCATTCCTTAACATATTGAGAATATTTGTTGGGGTTAATTTTATTTATTTTGTATATTAACAAAGGATAATTGAATTTACAAACCATTTTTTGGGATATATTCATCCTATATTTGAATTTTAGACCATTCGTTGTTTATTTGTGATATGTTATATATAGGTATAATGGTGTTTCCTTATGGTTACTTAATATTATATTTCATTATATTATTTTTGTTTTGAATGTGTTTCGTTATTATAATAATGCCTATATGGGTGTTTGTGAGTAATAACTGGCTTTTCTAAGTGGTTTTATCCCAATCTAAGGAATGATATTCGATGAAAAGTGTTTGGGAAAATGCCTAAGTGGATTTTTTTAAAAAATGATTTTGGTTAAAATTAAGTGGTAATCACAAATTTTATATTTTATAAATTATCATTGTGTGAATTTCAATTCAACCCAAGTTTGTGGTTATTTGAATGTTTAAAAAATTTGGTAAAATCTTTAACTATTTTTAAAGTGGTGATTTCACCCTTTTGATCGATATTTAAAATAATTTTTTTATCACTAGTTTATTTTTATATAAATGTTTTTGGGTGTTTCAAGATTTTAAAATTCACAAATGAGATGGATTATTTCAAAAGTATGTGTTTTCCCATGTATATTGATTTTGAAACTTATTGTTCCTTTCAAAGTTTTTCAGTGGTTGTTTGAAGGGTAATGTGAATTCCCATAAAAGATTTAATGGTTTTTTGATAAAATTTTTCCAAAGTGAAGATTGGGATGGATTTTATAATTGGTAAAATAGATTTTAATTCCATAAATGTTTTAAACAATAAAGGCCCATTTGATATTTTATAAAAACAATTGTTTTCATAATATGTGTGATACCCTTTTACAACCCTTTGATTCTTGTATTAACATTGTAGCTTGTGATCCCATGTGGGGATTTTAATTATTGATGAACTAGTTTGATGAGATTAATGTGGGTGTGGATTTGTTTAGTAGTGATGACCAAGTACACTTATCTTCAGTTTAATTCATTTTATTAATACATCCTAGGGATTATTACGATGATATTAGAATCATTTTTATGATTTTTTATGGTTGTTATCTGTCTTATTCTATAGTATGCCCCATAATTTGTATTATTATTTAAATTTTTTTTTTCATTTTCCCCATGTGGTATGAATTAAAAAAGTGATTCTTGAACATGTACATCCTTCCTTTTATTGGTTTTCTTTTATGATTGTTTCAAAAGGGTTTGTGAAAGTATTTTAATAAAGGAAAAAAGGAAATCATTATTTTTATGTGTTTTAAAACTATTCTAATAATGATATTGAAAAGTGATCTCATAAGATAAAACATAGAATGGTTTGTATTTGATAATCCGAGAATGTTTGGGTTTAGAAAATGAGATTTTAAGACAACATACAAACTTTTATAGAAATGATTTTCTTTCAAAAAAGTTTTAAAAATTATTTTGATAGTTTTAAACCACTTCAAGTTTCGAAATGTTTATTTCAAAAAATGGTGTTTATGAAATATTTTAAAGTGATATTTTAAAAGGTTATTTGACCAAGAGGTATTGGATAAAGAAAAAAAATTCCAAGTGATTGTTTAACTTTTGGTAAAATCATTGAGAAGGATTTTTAAAACAAATTTATGTGTTACTACTTATTTGGTAAAAAATATAGAAAATGTTTATTTATCTAATTTATTTAAAACTATATATTTCATGATGTAATAAGAAATTTATCTATTTTATTTGGTTAGTTTTAGTGGCCTATTGGACTTTTAGATCATGCCAATATTTTAAAGGTTCTCCTTTGTTATAGTTCTTTTAGCTTCTTTTGGGTCATATGTGAGGGATATATAGTTGGATTGTGACCCTAGTAGAATATATTTTGTGTATTTATTTTTTAAAATATGAAAAATATTGAATAAAATAGAATTGATATGAATAAATAATGGATGGATATCAATAAGATGAAAAAGTTGTTAAATATAGAATGAAAGAGTTCATCAAGATTTAAAAACGATCATGAATATGGCCCTTACCTAATATGTTTTATATGATTATTTTGTTGTTATTTTGATAATAATTAGTATAGTGGTGTTTGGGGAACACTTTATCTCTCATGGAGTAGAATGAATTTGTAAATTTTGGAACAAAAACAGTGAAAAAAGATAATGTAGGTAGTGGGTGGGATAACATTGTGTTTTACAGATCATCTAATATTATTATAATTGTGGATAGTGAAGAAGACTATATTGAGGATGTGATTACAGTTGTAAATGATGAAGAGGACCATGATGTAGAAATTATAAGGATAGTTGAATAAGAACTTTTTGATTGCTAAATTTTTTTTAGAGATTAAATAGTTAAGAAAAGATGTCATTGTATGCTCATTGAATTAAATATAAATCATTGTCAGTCATACTGAAGCTATATAACATGAAAGTAAGAAATGGATGGAGTGATTCTAGATTTAAAGAATCACTTTCTCTCTTGAATGACATGATCCTGGAATAAAATGAGCTCTCTAACTGAACATACGATTCTAGATGAATGCTACACTAAATGACTATGATCACTAAAACAATACCCTCCTGCATGAGTGACTGTATACTGTATCCTAAAGACAACAAATCAATTGCAGAATACCCAATGTGTGGTTCTTCATGATATAAGAATGTTGGGTTCAGTCTCATGAATGTTATATAATACTTTCATTTCATTCCATTATTTAGGTGCTAATATGGAAGTGAGGAGACTATACGGTAACCGAAATGGCACATAGATAGAAAAAATAAAGATGCGAAACTTCATCACCATGTAAAAATCATTATTGGAAGAAAATTTATCATGAGTACCTTGAATTTGTTAATGATCTGAGAAACCTCCATTTTGTGTTATCCACAGATGGACTGAATGCTTTTGGTTTTCCAAGAATCACTCCCAGTACATGGCCAGTTATTGAGGTAAATTAAAACATTCCAATATGGTGATTAATGAAATGAAAATGCATCATGTTATCTATGCTTATATAAATATCAAAACAACAAGTTAATGATATTGATGTTTATTTTCCTCTATTAATCAAGAATTTGATATTATTAATCGATCAATGTGCTATGTTATCTAATTCTTAAAGAAATTAATATTTCACAATGATATCTATATTGTATGGGATGATATATAAATTTCATTCTAATACATATTTTTCAAGATATAACTTTAAATGAACTCAATGGTGTCCAATTTTTTAACAAGGTACCGAAACAATTATATTGAAACATTAATCATATACAATGTTTCTCGGTCATCACAGATTTCTACACTAATGATGTATGTATTGATCTTGGATGACATCATTTTATGGATGTTAAGAAGAACATACAATACCATCTCTACTAACCGGTGGTCATCTGTTTGAGAAAGTAAAAGTTATTGAAACTATTTTTGGTAAAAAAAACAAAAATAATTAAAAAACTAAATGAAAAAAAGATAGTCGTATTTTTTTTAATTAATATACTGTAATTTTCTATAAATTAAGAATTTTCTTGATGTTATTAATGTTGAAAAAATGTATGTTATAGTGTCAACATCATGTTTCTACATTTTTTTGCATTGAAAAAAAGAATGGAATTAAGGGTATGTTGGACATGGTTGACATGGAAATAAAAGACGATTTTTTACCAGTGAAATGTGAAAAATGAACTTCCTTACTCTAGATACTTACACTCTTTCCAAACATGAGAGATGTTAGTTTTGAAAATTCTTGAACAACATAATAGTTTTAGATGGGTGTTCATCATATATCAAGAAAATTGTGTCAATGGCCAGTTTAAAGTTAAATGGTCTAAAATCAAATGAAATATATATTTTGATTCAAGATCAAATTACTATTGATTTATATTGAATTTTTTCCAACACTGTATGTCATACATTAACCGTGATCTGTTTCATCAATAAGGAAATATGTAGCAATGATATAGACTGGGAAAATTTTCTAACTATTGGAAGGGAAATGTATAACATATAATGTGAATTAAAAATTTTCATCCCACTAGAATTCTTTGATATGGTGGTGCACATGATGGTTCTCTTAGTGAGAGAGATTCAACTATGTGGTCATGTACACTATAGATGGATGTACCCCATTGAACGGTATATGAATATTTTGAATGTGTGCCTAAAAAATAGAATTTTTCCCAAGGGTTATAGTGAGGAGTGATATATGGTTGAGGAAGACAATGAATTATCTATTGATTAACCATAAAATGTTGAAGTCATTGTTCTACAAAAAACTCATCACATTGGGTGGCTAGTAGGTTATAATATTTCTGGAAGAGTTGTTGTCACAATCAATATTAAATATTGCGAGCAGGAACACCATTATCATTATCATAATAGTTTAGAGGTTTCCCCGTATGTTGTAACCCACAAATAATTTATTTGAAATTTGAATCCATCAAGGGACGAAATATAGATATAAAAAACACATAATAAACTGTGTATATGATGGTTTCAAGACCATATTTTAATGGAGTCAGATGAAAATATTGAATCAATTTCAGAATGACATCTATGGATAGATAAAGGACCAAGTGTGTATATATTATCTGAAAATTGTTATGTAATTAATGGTTATATTTTCTAAAAAAATGAACATGGGGAATATAGTACCATGAAACAATAATGTAGTTACTCTTTTGGATGAATTGATGCATTTCTATAGTACTATGGAAAAAAATCCAATTAATTTGAATATGTCTTAATTTGGAATCACCAAACAAATATGGGAGTTGATTTTAAAATATTCCTTGTGCCCATTTTGCATTGCAAGTGGGTCTATAACAATACTGTTGTTATAATAGATGAATTGGGATTTTTAAATGTGGATTTCATTATGGATTTCTACAAAGATAACCCATTAGTAAAGGAATCATAGCCAGTTTATGTATTTTCTGTTCCAGATTGTACAAACTGAAAGTGGTCAATTGTTCTGTTATCGACCAAACCCACTAAGCGGTTAGATGAAAATTTAGCTAAGGATGAACATTTCCTTAAGAGATAAAAATCATTTTACAGTGGACCCAATGTTTATGGGGTATTATTTTTCATAGGATACCACAATAAAGGTATTTGGATACTCAATAGAGGATCTAAATCCCTTAATCGTTTACAAAAAATAGATTTCAATAATCATGTTATATTTTTTGTAATTTATATTATGTTACATAAGGTTATTATCTGTTTGATATTGCATTTATGTAATCTAATTTAAATTTTAAACAAATTCTATAGATAATGACATCACATGATGGTTCTCCCAATCCTGATGAATAACAGGTCTCCCAAACTTCTACTACACCTAGTGGACAGGAAGAACGACCTTCTGCACAAGCTGATGCTACCTCTATAGAGAAACAATTAGATTCTCATCCTACCACTGATCTTAGTGAAGAGTTACAATGACCTCACTTACATGATAAATCTACCAAGGTAGAGGAAAAACATATTGAAGATGCTGAATCTACGGAAATGAATAAAATAAGAACTGGTAATATGGAAAAAACAAGAGCATTGTAGTATGATGGTGTTAGCCAAAATCATTAAGGAGAAATGAAATGGCATCAAAATGAGATCGAATGGAATGTGTTGGGACATAATGTTAACCTCAATAAGTCAATTCTAAGTACTAACATCCGACTCATCACTTGACAATGTGTGCCAATTGATGGAGACTTATGGCACCATGTAGTAGCCATTCTTAAGCCACTAATGTGGGAAGATATTATAGTAAAATTATGTTATCATTTCTTTATTTAACTAAAAAATAAAATAATGAAATATTGAATTAATCTTTATCATCCATTATAAATTGAATTTATAGTAGATGAATCCTATAATAAATATGAATTGATTTTTTCGAGAAGGATTCACAGAGGCTTTTTCCTAATTCTAATGAGAGATAATCTTAAGGATGTCGATGGAAAGATAAAATTCCACCCACCGCTAATGTATACATAAGTGATAACCCAATAAGAGTGGTATTAAATTACGGGATATTGCGGGGAACATCATTTTGAGGTATATTGTGGTGGGAAATAAATTATTTGGAAATTTCTATATTCATCACCTTTATGAATATTTTTTTATAAAATAGATATGGGTGACAAAAATAAGGAATATTTAGTAAAACCAACATACCCCTATCAAAATGAAAAGATGGGTTATGCTTCAATTGAAAAAAATTGGTACACATTTAAATATCTCATAATACTTTTATGTTACATGAAACAAATACATAATTATTTTCCTGTATTTATATGAAGATAGATGAATCTAAATCTAAACCCAATTCCATCCCACTCCATGTGATATGGAAGGAATAACCTGAAAATAAATATGGGTTACTAAAATATGAAGACAAAAAATTTGCGGGAAACATGTTTTAGTATGAAATATTTATTTATTTTATTTAAATAACTATTTAAAAAAATTATTTGTTTTCTTATATTTTCTATCTGATGTAGTCATAGAAATCATCAAAACATGTGTGGTATAAACACCTACTATCGATGGAATTGTATTGTCCAGAACTGTATGGACAGATGAAGATTGTGGGATTTGAGGTGACACCCTGAACTTATTCTGAGAAAAAACCACCATGAGGATAAAGATACAGAAGTGGAAAAGGTAAATGAAATAATAACTGACCCTGTAGAACAATTTCAATGAAAATCTGAGTTGCTAGAAAGTGTAATGTTGGGAAATAAAATAGAATAAGAAACCCAAGAACAACCATTGCATGAAGAACTCTCCCCACACAATCATTAAGGAGATACATTCCCCTCAAAGAGATATCTTAGTAGAGAATATCAATATCTGTAATAACTAATTCTAGGAAATTTGATACAGACAGACACTGATACATTTCCTATACTCATATTCTACATTGTGAAAATGATTATTATTTATATATATCAACACACACCCTTCACCATGATATGAGTTATATAGTGTTCAATATTCTAGAATACATGATACACAACATACCACTTCCAAAAGGCCATCTGAGAGTGGAAATTTGAATTTCTCATGAGCCGAGCTTTGAGATACCTATTCTAATTGATGATGAAGATATTCATAAGGTTGACCACGATTTTGGAAAATTCGTCACTTGGTTGTTAGATATGTTAAAAATACATGTCCCAAATATTTATTCATTTCCAATTTATTTTTCATTCTATACCATTAACAATTAAAGAAAAATGTTCTGAACCAGCTGAATATAGACAAAGGGATGGCGTGAAACAAATGGGTGACGTAAAACCATATAAATGGTTAACCAAATGATCGAGAAGATCTTCTAAAAGCACATTACTATAGAAATTTAATGTCCTCATTTACATACATTGGAGGTTCATGTACACACAAAACTACAACGAGCTAGTATTCATGTAGATAACTTTGAAGAAAAAAAGTACGGAGAGGAATGTATATACTATATTTCATTTCATAATTGAGATTAAATCCTCAAAAATGAATGGCTAGGACCCTCAGTTATAAATTCATACAAGAGGTATGTTTTCATGAATTAAATTCCCAAAATCTCATAATCTATGTTAATTATGACTAAATGAATTTTATGTTTTTTTAGAAATATATATCTATACCAAATGAATGAATTTTCCAAAAATATTTTTTGACTCATTAGTCATCGCACCACCTCTATAGAAGAGACCAAGATAGAATCCCCCAAAATGGTTGAAATAGTGGGAAACATATCCAAATATTTTGAAATCCACCATGAGGATGACATACTATTATTAGAACAAACATAGCAAGGGAAAAACCATACAGTTAAATAATATAAAATATATTTTAATTTATTTCATTACTTAGTCCTCTTTTATGATTGCTTTGGGTTGTATAAGAATCATCCACACATCAATTAGAGTCATGGTGTGACCGGTATGACTCTAAGTTCATAATTTTTATTTAAAATTTACAAAATAATAGTAAAAAAATATAGCTTACCTACTAAAACCCTCATAAACACATTATTATTGTTTTCATTATTTTTTAAAATGATCCATTTGTCATTTGGGATGTGAATGAATATTTATAACCTCAATCAGACGTACAGTGTGACTACTATAACTACGAGTGCTTATTTTTACTTAAAATTGAAATAATTTTATTAAAAATGAACAAATGACATTCTACAAAATGGGAAGACACATTTTTAATATTTTAATACATTAGGTAAAACATAAAAGATTCCATATGGATATGTAGAAATTAGTTTCACCTTAATCTGAGGAATGGTGTGACCCGTATAACTCCAAGTGTGTCATTTTAATTTAAAATTGACATCAATTTTAGTAAAAAGACAAATAACCAAATCATAATTTACAAAACATATTCATATTGTTTTGATAATTTTCTAAAATTATTCATTAGTAATTTGAGATGTGTTGGAATTGGACTCAACTCAATCTGATACATAGGGTTACCAGTATGTCTCAAAGTGCATCTTTTTATTTAAAATTGACATCAATTTTATAAAATAGAATAAATGAAATAATAAGAACCCTGAAAATTAATTTGGATTGTTTTTATTCATTAGTTAAACATTCCATGAATCATTTGGGATGTGTAGGAATCATCCACACCTCAATCTAATGCAAGGTGTGATTGGTATGACTCCAAGTTGGTCATTTTTTATTTAAAAGTGATGTAAATTTTAGTAAAAAGGAAAACTTACCTACTCAAAATTGATGAAATACATTGATATTGTTTTTATTCTTGAGGTATATGATCCATATGTCATTGTTTTATGTCTATAAATAAACTTCACCTCATTAAGATAGACATTGTGACCGGTATGACTCCAGGTGTGTTTTTTATTTATAATTTAGGTTTATTTTAATGAAAGTAATAGGTTCCATACTAAAATCCTAGGAAATGAAATATTATTATTTTTATACTTTACTTAAACTATCCATTAGTAATTTTTTATGTATAATAATTATCCACACTTAAATATGTTTCACAGTGTGATCGATATGACTCCAAGTGCATCTTTTTATTTAAGAGTGAAATCAATTTTAGTAAAAAAAAAAACTGACCAACTCAAAATATAGAAAACACATTAATATTGTTTTTAAAAACTAGAAAATTGACCCCTTAGTCATCTTAGATTTTTAGGAATCAGCTGCACCTCAATATGATGCATGGTGTGATCGGTATGACACAATGTGCATCAGTTTATTTAAAGTTGACATCAATTTTCAAATAAAGGAATACTAAACAACTCAAAACTGAGTAAATGCATTTTTATTGTTTTTATAATTTATTATAATGATCCATAAGCAATTTTTTATTTCTATGAATCAACCACACCTCAATCTGATACTAGGGGTCATCTATAAAACTCCAACTGTGCCTTTTTATTTTAAGCTGTCATTAATTTTAGAAAAAGGAATAAGATACACATTAATCAAATTTATAAACACATTTGTATTGTTTTGATAATTTATGGAATCAATTCCTGAGCCATTTTTTACATTTAGGAATCACCCACACCTCAATATGATGAATGATGTAACTAGTATGTCTCAAAATTCATGTTATCATTTTTAAATTAACATTTTAGTTCAAAATGTGTGTTGCTCGCTGAAAACCATGAAAATTCAATCTGATTTTCTTGATAATTTGGGAAGGAATCTCATAAGTCATTTACAATATGTAATAATAAATCAAACATCAAAATGACACACTATGTGATACAGATGACTTGAACTATGTGTTTCCAATTTGAAATGAAATTTCAGTAGAAAACATAGGCGACATACACAAATCTAAAAAAATGCATTTGGATTGTTTCAGTAAATTATGAAAATGATAATCAATAAATTTTTAACATAGAAGAACCATCCGCATGTCAATTAAATGCATGATGAGACGAGTATAACACCAAATGTAAATTTATTTAAAATTGACATTGATTTCATTAAAAATAACATGTAATAAACTTAAAACTAAGAAAACATATTTGAATTGTTCTGATAATTGAAGAAAATTATCCCCACAATTTTTTTGATATTTTGTAATCAATCACACCTCAATACAATGCATGGTTTGACCGATACAATATAATTTGAATCTTTCTATTTTATGTAGAAATTTTTAATGTATTTGTTCATATAAATGTTTAATTAATTTCATTATAATATTGTTATCCTATGTTTTATTTACTTATATTAGTGAATTATTTTTCTTATGATTAGGTGATTTGATCAACAATGGATACCATGGGATGAACTTTTTGAGAGTGGACCAAAGGTTATAAAAATAATCATTAATGTTTTAAATTTTTTGTGGAAAGTAGTTGTGAATGTAATTATATAAAACATTGTTTAAAATATATATAGTAGTGTTTTTTAGTATTTGTGATGTGATTTTTTCAATTAAATTATTAATTTATTGTACTTTTTACAAGAGTTTTCTACTGTGTGTTATTATAAAAATAGCATAGTGATTAGATGGGGCCTAGATCAGCAATGTTTTAAGCTCTGATAATGGGTGGCATGTAGTAGTGCTAAACAAGTGCTGATAAAGGGGATCCTTTTCCATGACATTTTAAGAATTTATAAAGGACCTCATTCAATATAACTGTGATTAACAGTTTATTTTTAGCACAGTTGAAAGACTTTTTTCATTCATTTAAAAGGAATACCAATTTTACTGTGTGTTTGATTAGAGATGGGAAAATGAACAAGATCAATTAGACTAGAATCTAATATGAAATTCAATCCTCCAGTAATATGATGGGGTTATCTACTTTATAATAGGTAAAAATCAATATGAATATTATATATCTTTTATTATATGGAAAATATAAATAAAATAATACTTTATGGGTTTTGAATTATGGGCTGGTGGTGTCTTGAGTCCTCAAGTGTGTTGTAAACTAGAGTACAAAAGCTAGGTTTGAGATATATGGTGTTATGGATGATATAATCTTATGGCTTATTTAGGTATTTTGGGGAACACCTTGCATATGGATGAACCATGAAAGCTAAAGTTCCATTATGGTGTTGTACAATGCTAAATCTAGTGTGAGGATGCTTGGCAAATTTGTTCTCATGTGGGACTATGGTATCTATTGAATGTCGGATCACTCAAGATGCTTGATGACTCACAAAATTCGATGGAAACAATGGACCAATTGGAGCCACCAACCTGTGACATCTATCCATGGTGCATTCATGTATTATCTGTGTTAGTTTGAATTAACAAAATATCATGACCACCCATCAATAAAGAGACCACACATCTATTGTGAATCCCCATACTAGAAATATGATTCTAAGATAAATAAACATCACATCCACTAAAAGAAATATTATAGCAAGCATCCAGTGTAAAATTACATAATGACCACATGATTTTATGAAGGGGACACCTTGTAGCTCAATACCACAAAAACAGGTTTTCAAATATCCACCCTTTAATAGTGATAGAAAATGCTAATAAATTGGTTACCATTATATGCACTAAAAATTGAACTAATAAAAAGTACTTGTAACAGTGCCAAAAAAAACTATTAAAAGTGCCCCTTTATGAGAGATTTTTAGCGCTGATAAAGGAACCCCCTTTATCATCTCTATTTTTGCATTGATAAATCTACCCCCATTATCAACTTTTTTAGCACTGTAAAAGGGAACCCCTTTATAAATTGTTTTTTATAACCACTAATAAAGACCCACTTTATTAATTCTTATTTTCTAGAGATGATAAAGAGTATATTTCAAAAAATCATAAAACTAATATAATAATATATAATAATATTTATATTTATATAAATAATATATATATATTTATATAATATGTTTTAGATAAATATAAATAGTCATTTACACCTAATATATATTATAATTAGTGAAAATTGAATGCAAAATAATATAAATAATAATTATTTTTTAATAATTTGATGATTACTATCTAGTAATAATCATTTAATAGAAACTTTAATGAATATATAAAATATGAAAAAAATTAATAAATGATCAAAAATAAGATAAAAACGTAACTTGAACTTCAAAAGGTTATAAGTTTTTATTTGGGTGTCAATTTGGGGTCTACTATATGTCAAATAAATAAAGAGATGAGCTCCATGCACTAGTGAGGGAGGGAAATCCTTTTTCAAAAGTTTTTAAGGCTAAAGATTCCCATAAGGCCTCAAAAACTATGTTTTTAGTCGGGGTACTCCAATTTTTTAACATTCAATGGAATTTCAACCTCAATTTATGGGGTCTTTTTTTCCTCTTATCAGTAGGGAAAAATTTTACTACTAGGGATTAAATTAATAATGATATTATGGATTCAAAATATTATCATGTTTCTCAATGTACTCTTATTTATAATAAAATATATAACAATATATACATGTTTTTTTATATATTCTCCCATAAAAATTTAATTTTATAAATAAATAATTAACATGTTTAAATATAAAATATATTTCCCAATATATAAACCTTCTCTAAAAGATGTCCATTTTTTGTAAAATACAAATTTTTTATTACTTATAGACATATTCATATCCAATTAATGTATATATAATGTTTATATATATATATATATATTTGTGTGTTGAAAATCATATATATGTTTATCTACATATTATAATATATGTTTGTAAATAATTATATATAATATACGTAAATAAATATAATTATTTATAATTATATTTATAGATTTCCACATATATATTAATATATGGATGTATTTCTAAAGACACACACACATACATAAAATAAATTATATATATATATTTTAATATATATATATATATATGGATAAAAAATGTAAAAAAATTAAAAAAAAATTATTTTGATATATTATAAAATAAAATAAAATCAATATAGGTGAGTGGAAGAGTCACAGGAACATGAGGTTAAGGTCTAAGGATCAAAACCCAACAATGGAAAGGGGGTGCCAGCGGGTGAGCTGGTGCCTAGAGATATTAGTGGAATAATACTATTAATGTGGGAGGTTACATAGTGTTATTATAAGGAGGTTTACTGTTAATTAAAGGGGGTATTTCAACCTTTGATTTTTATAGGAAAAATATTTTTAACAATCTAGTTTTTGACTATTATTTGTGTTTTTTGTGATGATAAAAGGGAACTTTTAACAGCGCTAAAAAAAGTGATGATAAAAGTCCATTTTATTAGTTCTGTTTTAGCACTAATAATGGAAACCTTTTAGCACCTATTTTTCAAGCACTACTAAAATGGGACTTTATCAGTGATTTTTTTAGAGTGGAAAAAATGGACCACCTGTTTAATAGCGCATCAATTATCAGTGACTGTTTAGTATAGATAAACTCTAGTTTTGTAGTAGTGGATTCCCAATTACTGGAAAATGGACCATATACCATGCATCCGTGTACTCGCTCTATTAATCTATGATGTAGATACTTATAAACATCCCATTAATCACATGGTCCTTAATCAACTATGGTTTTTTACTCCTATGGTTGTTATCTCTTATCCAATTCTCAATAAGTAATTTTTTCTCTTCCACATATATTACATAAAGAAAAAATGAATCTTTACTCATAATACTATGTGGCCAACTATTCTAGAAAAATTATTCATAAAAAATGACTATTAATATCCTGATTTCCACGTTATGAATATTGGACAATGACTAAGGATAATGGGACCATTGAATTTATTGTATGAAATATTTATATTTATAGAGTCATGGGATTTCCATTTCTCCATGAATATCCTTATACTAATGGTTTTTCAATTTTACAATATATATTTTGTTTCATTTGAATGGTTTATTTATCCATGAACCAACGTACCATGTAGATTAGTCATTATTTCTTTGCTTCTTCTTAAACCACACATGACATCTTCCTGAAAAGAGACCACATGAATATCTTTTCTCTATGTGCATATCTAAGGAATGATAGCCCAATAATGTGAGATAAATAATAATTTTTTTCCATAAGTGGTTACCATGTGTATAGGCCACCCATAGTCCTTAAAAATATTCGGAATGATATCTCCATGACTAAAAAGAGATATCTTAGAGGTTGTTCTAATAACCATAGTTAAATAAATCTTATTTTATAATATATATAGTCATGGATGTAGTACCCCGGGACACCCTGAGAGGGGATGGGTGAGCCAGGGTGACAACTTATTCTTTTATTGTGATGCATCTTGTTCCCACGTTGGTAGGAACATGTTAAACCTGTATGATAAAAAAGATCAAAGAGAAAACATTCACATGCAGAGATATGACACACAACTTTTTACATAGTTCACCACTAAGGGCTACGTCTAAGGAGCATGGGCAGACTAGTTGTCGGTCATACCAAATTCCACTTAACTTCACTAGCTATTGATTACAACGGTTTCGTCACAATAACTCTGTCCCAGGCTCACTTCCTTTACAAAAGTTCAGGGATATCTCACTGCGTCCCTCGAGTCACTCCCGTTGACTCCCCCGGGCTCACTACCTTTGGTGAAGTCCAACTCAGTTTATAGACATGAAGGTCTCTTTTTCATTGCAAAAGAATTCATCCTCTCTTGTATCTAGATGCTCTGTTGAAGTCCGAATCTTACCAGTAGACTAATCTCACTTTACACCGAAGGTATCAGGAAATATTTCAGCATTCATGTAGCTCCAAAAAGACCGGAATGCTTCAACAACACCTAGCGCGCTTCTCCAATCCCGATGCGCAGGTTTCAAGACGGTGCACAAGTCTCGGTGTGCAAGTCCAAACTGGCATAGAAGTTCACCTGAACCACTTTAGTGGCACTCACATATTCAACTTCAATCATGCACAGCTTAGCTCCTTTCTCTCCCAAACCACCTCGGACGCACATCTATCAACTTTCGCGCAACAACAACTTGCACGATCCCTCACCACTTGCGCGACAAAAACCCCTACGCGATGGGAGCTCTAATTTTCTCTATGTCCGAACCTCATGCCGAATAAAGAGGGTTCAGCCTATATTTATAGGCATTTGAACACCCTGAGAGATGGCGCGCAAGTCTCCCCTCGACGTGCATGTTTCGGCGTGCAAGTCTCTGCCCCCAAAAAGAACTTGTGCGACCAACATCCAAACTTGTGCGCCCTTCTCCCTTTTCCATATTTTTGTGTCCAGATCTTGAAAAAAAAGGCTCGCATGTTTCGAAGCCTCCAAGTAATTAGTGTGCATGTCCCTTTGCTAAAAACACTTTTCTCCATTTGACAATTTTGAGGTCCAGAAATTTGGAAAACACTGGAAAATGGTGCAACCTTCAATACTGTTATCTGCTTGAATTCTAAGATCACTTTGCTGGCACATATTCTGAACATCCACTGAGGATTGACAACAAACACAAATCATATTCCAAATCATGCAAAGACAACCATTGTTCCATCATTGGTTTCATGAAACCATCACTATTTTTTTTAATATCAACATTTAACACAAATTTAAATAAAACCACCCCAAAATGTTTCATAAATATCCTAATATGGACCCCCTTCACCTATCTACTCCAAGACCCTACACCAGCATCATGCTTCCCTCAGTGACCCCCAACCACAACCCCACTAACTGGAGACCCCCAACCCCATCCCCCTTCCATCAACACCCGAAGTCTCCCCTCCCTCTCTCTCCCCTCAATGTCCCTTTATTTTGACCCTAACCCATCATGTTCCGCTTAATGACCCCAAACCATGATCCCCAATTGGTGACTCAAAACCCCAACCCCACTATCAGCAACCCCCAACCCCTCCCCCTCCCCTCAGAGAACCCAGACCATGACCCCCTATCAGTGACCACCATGACCCAACCCCCCTTCCAGCTATTTATGTTTCCCAACACCCCTTATCAGTGACTTCAGTGATCCTGACTCCACGATCTATAATATCTTTGTTTCCAAACCCCCTATTAGTGATAACTGTGCCCTCAACCACTATACTTAATATTTTCTTGACCTCAACCCCCATGATGGCTACTACCGTGACCAAGACTCCCTGCTCCTTAATAGTGATCCCCAATGAAGGTGCCTTTTTCATTTTTTCTAATGGGTGCGACCCCCAATTATAAGGTATAGTCTTTGAATTATTTTACTCAAATTTATAATTTTGATTATGATTATAATTTTTTTCCAAAATTCTACATTCAAGGAATTAGTATTTTGTATTCAACATTAATCATATGTTTCTTTTGAATTAAATATATTTTTTCAAGATTTTTTAATGAATTCTGATTTATATATAATTTTTTAATATTAAATGTTTGATTATATTCTATATATAATTTAAAATCATTATATTTATTTCTAATTTTGGGTTTTTCATTTTAAAATACTGATATATGTTTGAAGTGATATATTATTATTAATATTTTATATTTTTAAATGATATATTTTTTTAATATTAAATTTTAAGAGGATGATGAAATATATGTTATATGTGATTTGATAATAGTATACATGAATTTTCACCATGATTTTTATATAATTTAATTATTTATTTATAAGACAGAATTGATGATCATTGTAGATGAATTTGGATGAAATTAAATTTATATTCTAAAAATATTTATTAAACATTTATATCTTTATATCAGAATGTATAGGGAGAAGAGTGAAAAGTCAATTATAATGGATAAAAATTGGATCAATTAACCTAAAAACAGACCTATATAGGCTAAGTATTTCAAAGAATATTGTGATTATCAAATTTCACACCAATAAGTGGATGGTAAAATAAAATTCCCATTTCTTGAATTCACATTTGAGACATGGTTTAATAAAAATAAAGTATATGATATTTTGATATTGAAATACTCTCCTAATAAATATTTAATTTTTATTTATCATAGTGAATAAAATTTTATGTAAAGTGAAAATGATGGAAATACTATCAACGAAATAAAAAGGGAACCAAAATTATAGAATTTATTTTCAAATTTGATAAATGATTCATTTGGATATTAATGATATAATGCGAAATATTTTAATATTGTAATAGAACCTTCTATTGATCTTGAGAAAGTTAATATTACTCAAAATATATGGGGTAAAAAAATGAGTTTTAGAAATTAGTTGAAGATAGAGAACATGAATTATAAGTGTGGTGTGCTATGTATTTAATGATGTCTTTTCTTCTTAAGTTGTATCATACCATATGTTTCTATGGAAATACTTAAAATGAAATGCACATGATTTTATAATTTCATTATGATGATTTTAGTGAAGCTAAGATCCCTAAATTATTATATGAGATGAATAAATGCATTAACAAACAAGGACGTGGTTATAAAAAGACACATGCATGACCTAATGATTGCATTATTTACTATGGAGATGATTCTGATATGGAATAATTTATAAGGTGTCCTACAAGTATATGTAATTCAATGAATCGCAATAAGAGGGTAAATAAATGAAAACCTAAGATGAAATAGAATAAAAAAACTCTATCTATGGTATTGTGTTACTTTCCTCCAAAACCACGCTTGCTAAGATTATTATTGTTATCTATAAAAATATACAACATGAATTGGCATTCCCTAGATAGTAATGACGGATTGACGAGACATCCAAAATATTCAAGATCATAGAATATATTTGATTCATTATATTTATGTGTTTATTAAGATCCTAGGTATGTGTGTTTTGGATTGGATCTTGATGGTTTTAACACTTTTCATACATTATTTACTATTTATATCATTCGAACTATTGTTTTGATCACCAATAATCGACCATTATGGATATATATGAAGAATATATCATTAATTATTTCTATTATTTTTCCCAGAATGAAAATTCATGGAAATGAAATTAATTTCTAACTTCAACCTATAATGACTGAACTGGGATAATTATGGGGTAATGTCATTGAAATATATGATGTTTCAATGAGAAACAAAATACAAAATGCATGATACTTTAATGAGGACAATTAGTTACCTTCCTATAATAAGAAATTTATCTAGTTGGAACACTCATACTAGTTTGTATTATCTAGTTTATGATTTGATTGTGAACAATAAAAAATACCACATAGAATAAAATGGTGTTTTATGTTTCATCATCGATCTGTTGATGCATCTCATAAATTAAATTTTAACAAGATAGGTCTCAATGGATTTATTTAATGGATAATTCCACTGAAGGTGTTATTTGGATTAAAAATATTTTGAAAATGAAGGAATGTAATTGACGAATTTGGAAAATATAATAAGTTTAATGAAGGGGAAATGGTTATAATTATAGTATATAAAGTAGTTAGAACACAAAAATGGGAGAAATAGTATATTTATTCAGAATTACTAATTGAGAGTTTAATTTTACGCACCATAAAATTGATGTAATGCATATTTAGAAGAATGTCCATGAAAATGTAATTTTTACATTGCTTAGTGGGATGGGTAAAGAAGAGAATCCCCTTAATTCTCACAATAATTACGAGTCAATGAATATATAGCATGGTTTGTGGGAAAATAAAAATAGAAATTATCATTTTTATATTTTTACAATGAAAAATGTGGAGAAATGCATATTCCTTCAAATACTAATAAATGTAAAAGTTTTATATGGATATTCAAGTAACATATCAAGGTGAGTTGAATTAAAACAATAAAATTTATATGGATTGAAAATTCATTAATCACATATTCCTATGAAGAAGATATTTCCATTGGTATTGTGTAATACATTACCTAAAAAGTAATTATGGTTTTAGTTAATTTTTTTACATTTTATAGAGTGATTTGTAGAAAACATTAAATCCAACTCTCCTTTATATACTCCAAGAAAGAATTATTTTGACACTTTTTAAATTAGATATTTAATTTCCATATTCATTATCCATACTCATGATTCATTTTATTTTTCATTTGGTTGATTAAATTGAACATGGTGGAATTGTATGGCTATAAATGCATTTCTAGTGTCTTAACACACTAAAACAATTTTGGAATTGTCAAGTCTATATAAAATGACATCATGTTCATCTGAAATCATTGGGAAACAACCTTTATGTAATTTTTTTGATTAAACACATTGTATATGACAATATTATGTGTACTGTGGTTAGAATGGCTCAGTAAACATTTTCTGAAGACACCGATGCCTTTAGTAATTGTTTGGGGGTCAAAAGATGGAAAAATATGTCAGATTTCCAAAAAAATAGAGAAAAATAACCAACGATTGATTTTTGAAATGTATCATCTGAAGGAAATTCATCCCAAGTAACAGTTTTACCAAGATAGTTGTAAACAAATTTTTCTTGTTTGAAAACACTAAATTGTTCGTGTAATGGTTAAAACCAAGGAAAAAAACCTTATATTAATGTTTATTCATGGGATAAACACCATTGTGTTATTGTAGATGTGTGTGTGCAAAAACATGTCAATATGAATTTTTTGGGATTAGAATGACTCAGTAAACCAATTATAAAGGTACTAAATCCTTTAAAAACATGTGTCTAACGGTCAAATCTAAGAAAAAGTACATCGTATTCTCCTAATATTAGAGAATGATGACCATAAAATGATTTATGAAATGTAGGAACCAATGACACATCATTCTATGTTATGATTTTTTTATGATAGATATAAACACTTTTTATGTGCTTTAAAACACTGAAAAGTGCATTTAATAGTAATGACTTTAGAAAAAGACCTCATATTAATGTTAAATAATGGGAAAACCGTTGTTCCATTATTTTCGATATGTATTTCAAATCAAAATTTCAATATGATGTGTTGTGTGGTTGGGATGACTTGTTAAACACATATTAATATTTCAAATTCCTTTAAAAACTAGTGTTTAGGGGTAAAAATAAGAAAATTATATCATATTTCCCTAAAATTAGTGGAAATTTTTGGAAGATCGATTTTTGAAATTTATTAATTAATGGCATGCCATTAAAAGTTACTGGTTTTCTTGTATAGAAATAAATGCATTTTTAGTTTTTTAAAACACAAAAACATTCATTTAAAAATCAAAAACATATAAAAATACCTCGTAATGACATGAAATGACTATAAAACTACCAGTGAATTAATTTTTATGTTTACACATAGAAAACAATTTAAATATGATTTTTGGTGAGGTTATTATCACTTGGTTAACACTTTTTAATGTTTACAAATCCTTTAATAAAATGGTTTGCTAGTTAAAATGTAGAAAAATGTCCTCATAATTCCCAAAAATAAACGGAAATTGACCATATATTGGTTTATGAAATGTAGGAACTGATGACATATAATTCTGAGCTATGGTTTTCCCGAAATGTTTTTAAATGCATTTTTAGTGTTTTAAAACACTAAAACATATGAGTAATTGTAAAAACCATATAAAATGTCCTCATATTGAACTCAAATCCAAGAAAACCAGAATTGCGTTATTTTTGACATGTAACCATTGACTACAAATCAATACAATGTGCAGTGTGGTCAAAATGACTCGATATAAATTTATAAGGTTACTAAAGCCATAAAAACATGTGTTGGGGGGTAAAACCCACCAAAATGGTGTTAGATTTCCCTAACATTAGAAAAATATAATCATGTATTTATTTTTTATATATATTAATAGAAATAAAATCCTTTAAAGTTTTGATTTTCTGGTATTTATCTAAACGTGTTTTTAGTGTTTGAAATCACTAAAAAATGCATCGAATAGTCAAAACCAGAGAGAATGTCCTCAAAATTATATGAAATCAGGATAAATCCATCATTTTTTTACTTTTAACACGTACTCATAGACTAAATTTCAATCAGACAAGTGGTGTGGTTAGGATTACTCAATAAACACTTCTTAAAGGTACCATATCCTTTAAAAATATATTTGTGGGTCAAAAAAATTAAATTTCCCTAAAATCAAAGGAAAAAGGGGATAACATTAATTTTGAAATTTTGGAATTGATGATTCATCATTCTAAGTTCTATTTGCCACAGGATATCCATAAACACATTTTTAGTGTCTTAAAATACTGAAATGGTAATTTAATAGTCAAAATAATAACAAACAACCTCAGGTTAACATGAAATCATGGTGAAACCACTATTGTGGTATTTTTTATATATAAGACTAGTTGTGATATCAAATTCTTTAAAAAAATGTAAATAAATTTCATGCACACAACACATATATTTTAAAATTAATTAAAATATTCACTTACACCTTTCAGATATAAGTATTGAATCATATCATAAATAATTACAATCAAATTTTCAAATAGTTATTCATGATATACATTATTTTATGTAAAAATTATTTCTATTATCTAAATAAAATTTTTTCCATCATTTTAAATATATTTTGGGTCTTTTCTCTTTCACATTTCTTTTCATAAATGTTCTAGTTTATATTATAGGTGAAACATTCCAATAGTAGTCATGAGGTTGATCATTTTTATTCAAGATATTCTTTGGAAGGAATTCGGTATGGTTCGTATTTTCAATGGTATGTTTAAATATTATCAATTATTTAATTATATTTATGATTTATTATGTTTAGATTTAATTTAATTTTTCTTTTTTTTTCTATATTCGATGAAATGTGGTTAGTTTCAATTGATGAGATGACGTGGAGGAAAGAAGATGCAGTGGAGGTAATGGCATGGATGTATATTATTTATGGGTTATTGTTGGAAATATTTTATATGTATATATTGATGGATGAGGTATGGGTTTTTTGAGGTATGTGAATTAGCGATGATTACATTAACTTAGTGGCAATTTCGGTGTGTGTCATTTTTAAAGTATTTAGTAGACATTTTAGTTTTATTTAGTAGCATCTATTATAAAGAAACAATTACCTAAATAAATTGATTACATTAAACTAACTAAAAATAATATATTTAGTTGTGGTTATGTTTAGCGGTGATTATGGGTAACCACCTCTAGTGATAGTTTTCTATAATTTACATAACGGAAGTTAGTGAAATCCACCGCTAAATATTGTAATTAGGAATTATATTTTTAGTAAAATATTTAACAAAAAATATCAAATATAGAAAAAATACATGAAATAAACTAAAACATATATGTATAATAAACCCATCATACATATGTCATTTATATAAAGATCCACAGTCAGTGTAACTTCCGTGAATATATACCTCATTCAACCCATATTCCAGTCAACCCATACCTCAATCATCAATATGTACATATAAAATATTCCCAACAACAACTCATGCCCAATATGCATCCACCCCATGACGTCCATTGCATTATTATGCCTCCACGTCATCTATCAACTAAAACCGAGGACATCATCTCATCAACTGTAACAGAAAAATAGAAATTAAAACTAAACATAACAAATCATATTTTCTGGAATAAAAGATAAAATTTAAACTTACGAGGTAAATTAAGAACCATAATGAATGCCTTATGTAGAGCATCAAGGATTTGAACGGTCAACCTCCTACCAACATATGGAATCATTCACCTGTAATAAAAACTAGAATATTTATGAAATGAAATGATAATGTGAAAAGACATTAAATACATTTATAATTTTTCACATAATATTTATAATTAAATAAATGAAATTTTAACATAAAACAGATAATATATCATAAGAAACACTATTAAAAAAAACATACCTATTTAAGATACGATGAAATACATGTAACTAAAATGGGATGAGTAAATATTCAATGTAATTTTTAAATAGGCATGGGGTGTGATTTGAATTTACATAATAATAATAATTTAAAGATGTTGATATCCCATAAGGTCATGTAATTAAAAAATAAGACAATAGTGGTTTTACCATTATTTTATGTCAATTTGAGTTTGTTTTCAATAGTTTCGACCATTACATGAAAATTGTAGTGTTTTGAAACACTAAAAAATAATTTATAGAAATCTCAAACTAACATTAAATTATAATTATCTTCCATCAGAACCTAAATTTCAAAAAACATTCTACAGTCATTTTCCTCTAATTTTATGGCAACCCGATGTTGTTTTGCAGGCTCGGACACCCCCTAAATCATGTTTTTAAAGGCGTTAGTACCTTTAAAAAGTGTTTAATGAGCAACTATTTACACACTTCAAGTTATATTTAAATATTATCTACCCATACATGTATAAAATAACACATTATTCATTTTCCCCTGATTTCATGTCAATATGATGTCATTTTCTATAGTTTTGACTATTTCACACACATCATAGAGTTTTAAATAACTAAAAATATGTATATGAACATCCTAGGAAAACTATAACTTGTAATTATGTGACATTGGATTATAAATTGTAATAATAAATCTATGGTCATTTTCATTTTATTTATAGAAAATCCAACATTTTATTCCTAGTTTTGACCCCATAGATGTTTCTAAAGTCTTTAGTAAAGATTAAATATTTTATCTAACTCATTATAACAGCACCACTAGTTAGATTTATGTTTGTTCTATGCGTATATGTGAAAAAAAATCAATAGTGGGTTTCCCATGATTTCACGTCAATATGAGGTCATGTTATATGATTTTGAACATTTTGGGCATGTTTTATTGTTTTAATATAGAAAATTATTTTTA
This sequence comes from Viscum album, assembly GCA_963277665.1. Taxonomy (NCBI): domain Eukaryota; kingdom Viridiplantae; phylum Streptophyta; class Magnoliopsida; order Santalales; family Viscaceae; genus Viscum; species Viscum album. Next base: position 837,887,185 of record OY728125.1, on the reverse strand, counting down.
CATCCATCTCATGTAAACCATAACTCAGAATGACATTATATCGGTTCATAAAATTAAAAAATCATTCTATAGTCATTTTCCTATGATTTTGGGGTAATATGACTTTTTTTCCTATTTTCAACCACACAACACATGTTTTTAATGACGTTGTTACTTTTAAAAATTCTTTATTGAGTCGTTCTAACCACACATTGTGACAACCAGCACTTATTTCATACATAATCTTGAATTTATTCAAGAAAACACTTCCTTTTACATTAAGGATATTTTCATGTTTAGAGTTTTAGAGAAATAAGAAAAATCATTCATAACATTACACATTTTTACATAGTAGATACCATAAAATCAGTTTCCATTTTCTCAGAATATAAAACATTAAAACATTAAACAAGACTCCTTGACAATTCTTCAACATTTAACATGTCTTTATTCATTGTATTACTCATCCATTAACCTGTGAGAAATCATTTAAAAACGTGGGATGAGCACAAAATATCAGTAAGGTATGAAAAAGAAGGAAAAATCACATTATCCCATGAATACGCATGACGTATGAAAACATTTTCAAAAGACATGATTTTCACCCATAAATACTTACTTTGTGTAACATGAGATTTACACAAGATCCACACCAAACATAATTATAATCATAGAGGTATCTTGGGGCATTACTTACATAATCTTGTAACCATCTTGGCAACCTTAAAATTTGTAACCCTCACGGCTACCATACTTTGTGTAACCGCCGCAGTTACACGAGGAGTAACCCTACGGCCAACCTCCAACATACTCATACCCAATGAATTGGAGGGAAATATAGGTCCCACCCTTCATCATAACCAATTCCCAATAACCAAAACATTATCATACAACATAAATAATATCATAAAAACATTGCTTTTGAATCTTGTAAAACAGAATTTTAAAAAGGGGATTTTAAAAGAAAAGTCCCTTATAAACATCATATACTTGAAGTGGGACTTAATATAGTGGATGGAATATGTATATACTCTGTAAATACACATAATGAAACATAATATAGTCATAACCCATCACACACACAATTTAAATAGCACATAAATAATAAAGTAGACGGTTAACCCAACGAATGGAAATCGGGTTTAGAATTCCCTAACCTTGGGCTTGTCTTACTTAAAAATAGTTTAAACCTCATGTATAATGGTTAAAATAGTGTTATTAGTATTTTACAGAAACATTTTCATGTTTATAACATATTATATAGTCATTTCATAACCTCATATCACCCCTTAATTGTTAGTATTTTGTTCCTTGCATTATTTTGGGTGAGTTCTTTTGTGATTTTCACAATCAGTTCATGATGAATCGTTCTTTTTGATTGGAAGTGAAACTCCAGAATTGGAATGGAGTAGTTTTTACATATTTCCAGTACCATAAATTATACCATTTATCACTTTGATTCTTTATATGATGATGATTCATATGTTAAAACATTAATTATGTTCATTTAGATCATTTAAGTGGTTCTTTGATAATTACAACATCATTTAGTCTTATAAATTTGAATCATTAGTAAAAAAGAATTATAGAACCTTATGTGATTCATAAAACATATATTATAACCTGATTCAACCATATAAATGGTTTCATGACCAGATTGACGGTAGAAATGGAAGAAGAGAACATGTCGTTTTTGAAGGTGATAAATTTAACACCTCATGAACAATGTTCTCTATAATAAAATAAATGGAAGAGGGAAAGGGTGTGGGGTGATATAATATAACATTAGAAACATAATATTACAGTATATATATAATACTAGATTTACAGAACAATTTGGTCGAAGTTAGGTAGGGAGAGATCAAGAAAGGACTTGAACTTGAAAGGAAAATAAAGGAGAAGAGAGAGAAATTTACCTTTAGATTCCTCGTCTTGAGATCCATTTTAAGGAAGCTATTCTTGGTCTTTTGATGAGACCAGAAGACTTTGGACGTGGGGGATGAGATAGGGAAGGTGTCTGGGCAGAGTTTAGAGAAGTCTTGGAGCTTGAGAGGTGTGAGGAAAAGAGGAAGTGATGGGTGGCTTTTATAGTGGAGGGGAGAGGGGTTTCTTTAATATAAAATTGATTAGTTTATTAATTTCACCAAAGAACAGGAATAGTGAGTCTTGGAAGACCAATAATAGTAATTTTATAATGTAATCCTGAATCAAGTGGGCTTACATCAGCAGAACATCATCGATGACTCAATGAATACATTATTTAGCATTTATTTTGAATTATCGGATCCCACTATTCATCAAAAATTCATGTATCTTAGAAAAATCTCAAAAATTTACCCCAACCATTTTTCGACGTGTAGAATCCAAAAATGAATTCCATTTTTCAAAAAAAAATTTCTAAATATTATTAATTTAATAATTAATAAAAATCATAATTTACTAAAAATAACAGTTTTTAAGATTAAAACTGAATTTATAGTTCTTTCAAAAATTACGTAATGTCTTATAAAATTATCTAAAAACTATTAGACATTGATTAAATAATTTTTGAATAAATTATTGGAAAATAAATATTCTTTTAATTAATTAATTAATTATAATTAATTATTTATGACTTATAAAATACCAAAAATGTTTACTAAGGTCAAATTGTCACTTTCTAAGATGTCTAAATTTTATTTTATTATTCATAGGTAATGTTACTCTTATTTACAATTCATAAGGGTCATATTACTATTCATAAGTGTGGGTTACTATTCATAAGGGTAGGTTACTATTCACCAAAAAAAACAAGTTTGTTTCATCAGAATCTAAATTACATACTGAACACAATTTTAGATGACCGTTTCTTGAAATTCAAAACATAGGAGAAATAATATTATGTTTAAAGGATACTTATAAATATATACCTTAAACAAAATTTCAGTCATTTTCAATTTATTTTTAGAAAACCTTGGGATGATAAATTATCCCCACCTTCTTGAAATTCCGTCCTCACAATTTTATTTACATATTAAACAACTGAGGGTATTTTTCCCTCATAGTATTTTCAGACTCCCATGTTGCTTCTTCAACCATGTGGTTTCTCCACAAAAACTAGATTACCTTATTCCGCAATACCTGTTCTCTTCGATCAAGAATCTGAACCGATTTTTCTTTAAAATAAAGGTTCTCGGCCAGCTGAACTGCTTCTAGCCTCAAGACATGTGATGAATCTGGAACATACTTTCTCAACATCGAAACATGAAAAACATCGTGTACCTGAAATAAGCTCGGAGGAAAAGCTATGAGGTATGCAACTGTTCCAATTTTATCCAAGATTTCAAAAGGACCCATGAACCGTGGACTTAGTTTACCTTTCTTACTGAAATGCATCACACTTTTCCACGGAGATATTTTAAGGAAAACATGGTCAGCTACCTCGAAAGAGAAGTCTTTCCTTCTGTTATCTGCATAACTTTTCTGCCTGCTCTAAGCTGTCCTCATGTGTTGCTGGATCACCCTCACTTTCTCAGCCACTGCTTCTACTAATTCTGGCCCCATCAACTTTCGTTCACCGACTTCATCCCAAAACGCAGGAGTCTGACACCGCTTTCCATGCAAGGCCTTAAAAGGTGCCATCTGAATACTGGAATGAAAAATTTTATTATAAGAAAACACAACTAATGAAAGATGATGATCCCAACTTCCCTGATAGTCCATCGAACAATCTCGAAGCATATCCTCTAAATTTTGAATCGTTCGTTCTGACTGCCCATCTGATTGAGGATGAAAAGCTGTACGAAAATTCAACTTTGTGCCCAAAGTCTTCTGAAGTCCCTTCCAAAATTTATAAGTGAACCTGAGATCTCAGTCAGACACAATGGAAAGAGAAACTTCATGTACCCTGACAATCACCTTGAGGTACAATCGAGAAAGATGATCTAATGTCATTGTATCTCGAATAGAAAGAAAATGAGTATACTTTGTTAGCCTATCAACAATAACCCATATCGAATTGTTACCTCGAGAAGTTTTTGGTAGTCCCACCACAAAATCCATGGATATATTCTCCCATTTCCATTATGGCACTGGAAAAGGCTGATGCATCCCCTTTGGTAACTGTCACTCTACTTTAACCTGCTAACATGTCAAACATTTCATTGTAAAATCAGCAATATCTCTTTTCATCCCATTCCACCAGTAATACTCTCGACGGTCTCTGTACATCTTAGTACTTCCAGGATGAACAGAAATTGGAGAACAATGAGCTTCACACAATAATTCTTTCTTCAGCTGGGAATCACAAGGCACACACAACCTTTTTCTAAATCATAAAACACAATCTTTATCAACATTAAATTCTGGAAACTTAACCATTTTAACCAATTATACCTTTTTATGTAGCTCATGGTCTTCCCTCTGCGCTTTCATAATTCTATCTGACAATGAAGACTGCACTGAGACCAGAAACAAAATAGATATATTCCCTATAGCAACAATTTCTGAGCCAAAATTCATCAAATCGTTAATCAAGGGATCATGTTCCAGTCAGAGCATGGTTAATGATGCATGATTTTTCTGACTTAAGGCATCTGCTACTTTGTTTGCTTTCCCAGGATGGTAATTGATCGTGCAGTCATAATCATTTATCAGTTCTAGCCATCTTATCTGCCTCATGTTTAATTCCTTCTGAGTGAATATATACTTAAGACTTTTATGGTCAGTATATATTTGGCATTTGGTTTCGTATAGATGATGCCTCCATATTTTCGAAGAAAAAACCACAGCTACCAATTCCAAATCTTGTGTGGGATAATTTAGCTCATGTGGTTTAAGTTGACTCAAAGCATAGGCAATTACCTGATCATTCTGCATCAAAACACAACCAAGTCCCTTCAAAGAAGCATAACTGTAGATGACAAACTCACCATTCTGAGAAGGTAAGGCCAAAACTGGAGCATTCACCAATCTATTCTTTAGTTCCTGAAAATAAACATCACATTCCTCTGTCCAAACAAATTTAACCCCTTTCCGTGTTAACTTAGTTGTTGGGCTAGATAACCATGGAAAGTTCATAACAAACCGTCAGTAATAACTTGTTAAGCCCAGAAAACTACGAATCTCTATAACATTTGTGGGTCTTGTCCATTCATCAACTACTTTTGTTTTGGCACGATTAACTGTTATTCCATCCTTATTTACAATGTTCCCAAGAAAAGAAATTTGATGCAACCAAAAATCACACATTCTGAATTTTCCATATATTTTCTTTTCTATTAATGTTTGTAAAACAACCCTTAGATGTTTTTCATGCTCCTCTTTATCTTTAGAAAAAACTAGAATGTCATCAATAAATACAACCACAAACTTATCCAAGAACTCATGAAATACTATATTCATAAGATTCATGAATACAGCTGGGGAATTAGTTAACCCAAATGGCATAACAACAAATTTATAATGACCATATCTAGTACGAAAGGCTATTTTCGAAATGTCATCCTCCTTCACCTTCAGCTGATGGTATCCGGATCTCAAGTCAATCATGGAAAAGTACTGAGCTCCCTTGAGCTGATCAAACAAGTAATAAATATGAGGAAAATGATACTTATTTTTAACATTGATGTTATTCAAAGATCTATAATCAATGCAAAGTCTCATGGAATCGTCTTTCTTTTTAACAAACAAAACAGGGGCTCCCCATGGTGAAGTACTGTGACGAATGAAGCCTTTGACAAGCAAATCTTGCAACTGATTTTTCAATTCATGAAGTTCTATTGGAGCCATACGATATGGGGGTTTTGAAATTGGCTTAGCATCAGGAACTAAATCAATTGTGAATTCGACTTCTCGTTCAGGTATAACACTAGGTAACTCCTCAGGAAAAACATCAATGTATTCATTTACCACTGGAACATCATTAATTTGAATAGTTCCCTTGTTTTCAACAATATGAGCAAGATAACATTCACTTCCATATTTCAGTAGTTTCTCAGCTTCCGGATATGTTATCAATTTTATGGGTTCATTCTTGTATACAATGTGAAACTCTTTCTGAAAAACAACTTCTTTATCTCTACTATCAATCTTAGCATTTTAATTATAAAGCTAGTCCATCCCCAGAATAACATCAAACTCGACTAAGGGTAAAGAAACAAGGTTTGCAGGTAATGTCTATCCACATACCACAATAGAAATATTGTTATAATTCCTCTTTTCTATAACATTTCCCCCTGGTTTTTTAACAAAAAGTTTGGGTCTTTTTTGTTGAGGTGATATTTCCAATTTACTATAAAATTTCTCAGAGATGAAAGAATGTGTAGAACCCATATCAAAAAAACATTATCAAAATCCGAGTGAACAAACAAAGTACCTGATACAACTTCATTGGATGGCCCAACACCTGCTGACGTAGTCGCAAAGGATCTCACTACACCTTTCTGCTTGTAGTCTGGCTTCTTTGCATCATTTGGATCCCTCTCTGGACATGCACTTGCATAGTGACCCATCTCACCACATTTAAAACACTTTAAAGTTTGCTTATCAGGATTAGTCTTTGGATCATTTTCATTGCAATCTCGGACCATATGTCCAAACATACCACATTTAAAACACTTCCCAGTTTTGATAAGACATTCCCCAGGGTGCTTCTCGTAACAATTTTCACAAACTGGAAACAGGATTTTCTTACAATCAGATTTTTTTGGTTGATTCTTACCCATTTCATGCCAACGGGACCTCTTCTTCTCTTTGTTTCCAAAATGCATGTGATCGTCAGCAAATTCCATCTCTACCCTCTCAGCACATCGGACAAGTTTCTCATAACTTTTGAATTCACGGGAGGCCAACGCCCTTCGATACCTTGGCTTCAATCCTGAGTAAAAGTGGTTGATTTTGCTATCGAGTTCCAGAATACAATTTGGAGCATACCTCGCCAGTCGAGTGAAGTTCGCTTCATACAAAGCCACTGAATCTTCATCCTTTTGATTCAATTCAATGAATTGCTTCTCCATTCTAAGTCTCACCACCTTAGGAAAATATTTTTCAAGAAAAAGACATTTAAATTCATCCCACACTAAGGCATCAAAATCCTCTCTACCCTTGATATTCCTTACCATTGACCACCACTGATCAGCTTCCCCTTCAAAATGGTAAATGGAAAGTCTTACCTTTTGATTGTCCGAACATCCCATAACATCAAATATCTTTTCAAGGGCTTCAATCCATCCTTCTACAGCCACTGGGTCAGAAGATCCATTGAATGCAGGAGGATGTTGTCTCATAAAATGTTCCACCACTGTCATGTTCCGTTGGGGTAACTCTATTGGTTCTCTTGCATGGATTCCATCACCATTTATAGCCTACGTTAGCTGAGCCATTACTGTCACAAACTGCTCGGTTCCAATCCCTACCATTCCGGGCTGTAGATCAGGAAGGATGTCATTCGTTCGGTGCCTCTCCTCTTTAGCATCCATGTTCCTTCTGCGGACAACCATTCTGAAAAAACATTTCTTAGATGAAGCAACATAGTAATCTTTAAATGATATAACAAATTAAAAATAGAGTGAAAATTATTTATGGTATTCTATTAGCATCACCTTAACCCCTAAAGTTATCTAATCCATCCTCTGATACCAACTATGACAACCAGCACTTATTTCATACATAATCATGAATTTATTTAAGAAAACACTTCCTTTTACATTGAGGATCTTTTCAAGTATAGATCATTAGAGAAATAATACAAATCATTCATAACATTACACATTTTTACATAGTGGATACCATAAAACCAGTTTCCATTTTCCTCAGAATATAAAACATTAAAACTTTAAACAAGAATCCTTGACAATTCTTCAACATTTAACATGTCTTCCTTCCTTTTATTACTCATCCATTATCCTCTGAAAAATCATTTAAAAACTTGGGATGAGAACAAAAGTTCAGTAAGATATGAAAAAGAAGCAAAACTCACATTAGCCTATGAATATGCATGACGTATGAAAACATTTTCAAAAGACATGCTTCCCACCCATAAATACTTACTTTGAGTAACATGATATTTACACAAGATCCAAACCAAAAATAATTATAATAATAGAGGTATCTTGGGGAATTACTTACATAATCTTGTAACCATCTTGGCAACCTTAAAATTTGTAACCCTCACGGCTACCATACTTTGTGTAACCATCGCTGTTACACGTGGAGTAACCATACGGACGACCTCCATCTTACTCATACCCAATGCATTGTAGGGAAATATAGGTCCCACCCTACATCATAAACAATGCCCAATATCCAAAACATTATCATACCACATAAATAATATCATAATAACATTGCTTTTGAATCTTGTAAAACAGAATTTTCAAAAGGGGATTTTAAAAGAAAAGTCCGTTATAAACATCATATACTTGAAGTGAGACTTAATAGAGTGGATGGAATATGTATATACGCTGTAGAAACACATAATGAAACATAATATAGACATAACCCATCACACAAATAATTTAAATAGCACATAAATAATAAAGTAGACGGTTAACCCAAAGAATGGAAATCGGGTTCAGAATTCCCTTACCTTGGGCTTGTCTTACTTCAAAATTGTATAAACCTCCTGTATAATGGTTAAAATAGTGTTATTAGTATTTTACAGAAACATGTTCATATTATAACATATTATATGGTCATTTCATAACCTCATTTCACCCCTTAATTGTTAGCATTTTGTTCCTTTCATTATTTTGGGTGAGTTCTTTTGTGATTTTCACAATCGGTTCATGATGAATCGTTCTTGTTGATTGGAAGTGAAACTCTATAATTGGAATTGAGTAGTTTTTACATATTTCCAGTACCATAAATTATACCATTTATCACTTTTATTCTTTATATGATGATGATTCATAAGTTAAAACATTAATCATGTTCATTTAGATCATTTAAGTGGTTCTTTGATAATTACAACCTCATTTAGTCTCATAAATTTGAATCATGAGTTCAAAAGAATTACAGAACCTTATGTGAGTCATAAAACATATATTATAACCTGGTTCAACCATATAAATGGTTTCATGACCAGATTGAAGGTAGAAATGGAACAAGTGAACATGTGGTTTTTGAAGGTGATAAATTTAACACCTCATGAACAACGTTCTCTTTAATAAAATAAATGGAAGAGGGAAAGGGTGTGGGGTGATATAATATAACATTATAATCATAATATTATATTATATATATAATACTGGATTTAAAGATCAATTTGGATGAAGATAGGTAGGGAGAGATCAATAAAGGAACTTGAACTTGAAAGGAAAATAACAGAGAAGAGAGAGAAAATTACCTTTAGAATCCCCCTCTTGAGATCCTTTTTAAGGAAGCTAGGCTTGGTCTTTTGATGAGACCAGAAGCTTTTGGATGTGGGGGATGAGCTAGGAAAGGTGTTTGGGCAGAGTTTAGAGAAGTCATGGAGCTTGAGAGGTGTGAGGAAAAGAGGATGTGAAGGGTGGCTTTTATAGTGGAGGGGAGAGGGGTTTCCTTAATATAAAATTGATTAGTTTATTAATTTCACCAATGACCAGGAATAGTGAGTCTTGGATGACCAATAATAGTAATTTTATAATGTAATCCCGAACCAAGTGGGATTTCATCAGTAGAATATCATCGGTGACTCAATTATTAAATTATTTAGCATTTATTGTGAATTATCAGATTCCACTATTAATCAAAAATTCAAGTATCTCAGAAAAATATCAAAAATTTACCACAACCATTTTTCGACGTGTAGAATCCAAAAATGAAGTCCATTTTTGAAAAATAATTTTCTAAATATTACTAATTTAATAATTAATAAAAATCATAATTTACTAAAAAAACAGTTTTTATGATTAAAACAGAATTTATAGTTCTTTCAAAATTTACGTAAGGTCTTATAAAATTATCTAAAAACTATTAGACATTGATTCAATAATTTATGAATAAATTACAGGAAAATAAATATTTTTTAAATTATTTAATTAATTATAAATAATTATTTATGACTTATAAAATACCAAAAACGTTTACTAAGGTCAAATTGTCACTTTCTAAGATATCTAAATTTTATTTTATTATTCATAGGTAATGTTACTCTTAATTACTATTAATAAGGGTCATATTAATATTCATAAGGGTGGGTTACTATTCATAAGGGTAGGTTACTATTCACCAAAAAAACAAGTTTGTTTCATCAGACTCTAAATAACATACTAAACACAATTGTAGATAACCGTTTCTTAAAATTCAAGACATAGGAGAAATAAAATTTTGTTTAAAGGATACTTATAAATATATACCTTAAACAAAATTTCATGCATTTTCAAATTATTTTTATAAAACATGGGATGTTACACACATCACGTCATATTGATATATTTTCTATGTGCACACATCCAAAATAACATATAAATTGTTTTCCTATGATTGCACATCAATATTAGGTCCTTTTCTATGGTTTTCCCATAATATGAATGATTAATTATTTTAAAACAATTAAATTTTGTGCAAAATCATCCCTAGAAAATCATAACTCAAAATAAAATTCCATGGGTTCCTACATTTCAAAATTAAATCAGCATTAATTTTCCCCTAGTTTTAGGGAAATCTAATGTTTTTTTTATTTTGACACCAACCTATGTTTTTAATGGCATTGGTACATTTAAATAGTGTTTACTGGGTCATTATAACCACATTTCATGTCGTATTTATGTTTAGTATGCACATACCCTGTAATAATAACTCTATATTGGTTATCCAATAAATTCTGATCAACAAGAGGTCTTGTACAATGGGTTTTTTCCATTACAAAATGTTTTTTATTTTCAAAAACAAAAAATTAATTTATGACCATATTTAGAAAACTATAACTCAGAATGGTGTACCATAAGTTCCTATAGTTCATGAATTAATCTATGGTTGTGTTCCTATGATTATAGAGAAATCCAACATTTTTTTTTGGTTTTTACATCCTAAAACAATCTTATAAAGGCTTTGGTACCATTAAAAAGTTCATACTGATTCATTCTAACCACATTTCAAGTTGGATTAACATGTTATCTATGTATACATTTTAGAAATAAAACAGCAGTAGTTTTCTAATTATTTCATTGAAATATGAGGTATTTTGTTATGTTTTTGATAGTTATACATACATTATAATATTTTAAAAACACCAAAAACATTTTTATAGCAATCTTAGGAAAACTGTAACATGGAATGACATTCCATTGGTTCATATTTTTCACAAACAAATCTACAATTGTTTTAATATTATTTCATGGAAATTAAAAATTATTATTCTAGATTTACCCCCCAATACATGTTTTTAATGACTTTGGTACCATTAAAAGTATTTTACCAAGTTATTCTAATCACAACACACATCCTAGTGATGTCTAGTCTGAGTGTACACATCTAAAATAACACAACGGTAGTTTTCCCAGGATTTCACATCCATTTTTTTTATATTTTCAATTGGATTTTGATCATTCCACCTAGGTTTTAGTTGTTCAATACACTATAAAAATGTCCACGACCATCCCCGTCCACTATGATTATCTTATTCATCCAAATTAACAATCAAAATAATCTTGACCATGAAAAATGAAGGGGGAAATAACATTGTCAAATGAAATATTTCAAAACAATTATCTCTTGATGTTTATCATGATCAGTTAGATTAATAATTTTCTCACAAAACTCACTAAAAAATGGTACTAAACTCAACTAGTAACACAATTAATTTTTTATGTACTTTATTATGCAATGAAAATGGTGAAAACAAATCCAAAAAAACCTAGGATTCATATCTTATCAATCTATGTAACATTTTATTTTTTAAGTCATCGTGCCTTGATGTGTTATTTTAATATTCATTGGGTATTTTTACATTTTATAAAGATTTAAAGAATACGTCTTTATCATGATATTATACTAAAAAAATTGACAATTTATAGTTTAAATCCTAATTTTCCGACAAACTCTGATTTATATTCATGGAATAAAAATCCTAACAATCATTAAAGTGGTCATTCCATTTACAATTCTCAAAAATAAATGTGAAATTTATGTTATCACAATAATTCTTCTAAATAAGAATTTTTTAAGATTATGAAATATCAAATAAAACTCCAAATAAATAAATTTGAAAAAATGAACTATTTTTCTTTCATTGTTGTGTTCCATCTTCATTGAATAATGCACCCCATACCCTTTTATTATTTTCTAAATTGATTATTTTTTTGACTACATTAGTGAAATTCATTAATTTCTATATGATTTGTGAACCAGATTACACCTTTAGTGGGTTTCTCAATTATATATCTCCATTGAATCATTTGATTTCAAAAATTAATTTATGATAAGCATAATGAAATAGGAAATGATATGTAAAAAATTATTATTATATTATGAGTCAATCATTGATGTTCAAAATCAAAATTACCAACATGACAATCCAAACTAGTATAAGTGTTCCAACAATATAAATTTTCATTTATAAGAATGTTACTAATTTTACAAATTAAAGTACCATGAATTTTGAATATTTTTATCTTTGAAACATCATATGTTTCCATTCCATCAGTCCATAATTCTCACAATCCTTCGATTAGAGGTTTAGCACACACATCAATATAATTTATAGGAATTTTATTTCTAGTGACAAATGTCAAATTAATGAAATAATTATTCTTCATACACATACATGGTGATATATTATTGGGGGTCAAAACAATGGTCCAAATTCTGTAATTAGTACTTAAAGTTTGAATGGTTCAAAACGATTAGAAGCCAGTCCGAAATATACACTCCTAGGTTTCAAGTAAAAATATAAATATAAAGAACCAATCATATTCAATTATTTTCAATATTTTGTATGTATCGTCAATCCATCATTATTATTCCTACCATGCCACTTCATGTCATATGCATTATTAGATGACATGAATAAATTTTCAACCATAGTTTCCTAGGAATGTAACAAAATACCTTTATAGGAGTTTTATTCATCTATTTCTTCATGAGGTTTCATAGATTTATACTCTCATATTTTTTCATTGACTTCCGACTTCATGTATGAAATATTTGGAATTCATATTTACTGGACTCTTATCCTTAGTAAAGTATGAAACAATTAAGGAATTCATGTATCTTCTTATAATCTACTCTTGATTTTGTTATGAATTGATTCTTAGTATAAAATGATGCAGTGATCGTAGTTTCACTAAATGTAGTAAAAGAAACTCTAAAACGTGGATATTCTTTTACAATAATTCCATATAGACACTTGATATGATAAAACATAATATGAAAAGACAACATTGAATACTTGGAAAACCATTCAATCAATTCTTGTTGTCCATATTTAACTAATTCATAAAACTCATTTTCTGATCACTGATATAATGACCATTATTAATATTCATAGGATCAACTAATGGTTTTTTTGACCTGTTAAAATCTTGAACATTGTATCCTGAACAGAAAAATGCATCAATTACCAAATTTTTAGCTGAATTCTCTTCTAGTGGATCAATGTGTAATTCATTTACAGGTTTTTCATTGTTTTTAATTTTCATACAATTTGATTCATCATGAAAAATCCAAAATACATAGAGATCAGGAATCCAATTCAATATCGAATGAACATATACTTTTTCTTAATTAACTATCGAATAAATTTCGAATAATGTCATGAAAAGTTTATTCTAAAATCCACGGTTTGGTTCGAAATTATATCATCCAAAAATCTGTCCAAACACTTATCATTTATAGCTCTATTTAGATGTTAATTAACATAATTTTTATCCATAGGTATTGTATTTTGACACTTCTACTTGTACATTCAGATATAAATTTATAAATTTATAGTCAAACAAGTATAATAAAAAAATAAACATCACCCAAATTTATATATCATGGTCACCAACGCTATCCTATAATTGTATTAATAGAGTATACAAATTCATGGTGAATATTCAATTATGAAAATTATCAGATCACACATAACATATCTCTCATCATCTGGTTAATATTTAATATTTTATGAATATATCATTTAAAAATATAAAAATAAAAAAAATACATCACTTTTAACACATGTAAATAATTATAAAATGAAATATAAAGAAAGGAATAAGTAAACATCAAGATTATAAATTAGATATAGAAAATACTCAAACATATAATATTAAAAAAATAATAAATAAATCACAATACATTACATTATCATGATACAAGCATTATTATATTATACACAACATATGTTTAATGTAAAATTATAACAACAGGTGCCCCTAACATTGATTATGGGAAAAAAAATTATAAATCATAATCATAATTATAAAATGAGCACACAAAATTTAAAGTTGTACTTTATGATTGGGGATAACGCACACTAAGAAAAATGGAAAATGGATTCTATTCAGGGATCTCCTTTAAAGAATGTGAGGTTGGGGTAATGGAAGTATATGTAGGGGGATTGGATGTCATGGAAGAATATAGAAGGTGTTTAGTGTCATGGTGGTCGCTGGCATGGGGTTTTGGGAAAATGAAGGTCACCAAAAGGGCGTCAGGATCACGGTTCTTACCGGAAAGGGGGATAAAGGGTTCACAGAAGTTTCTGATAGGGGGTTCATGTCCATTACGGTTACCGACATGGGGGGTTAGGGATCTCTAGTAGGGGTTTTATGTTTGGGGTTACTGAGGGTAGTAGGAGGGGTCGGTGGTCACCAATAGGGGTTATAAGATGGGGGTTATCGGTAAGGGGGATCATTATCTGGGGTCACCGAGGGGAATTTAGGGCTTTATAGCTGAGTTAAAGGGCCACCAAGGGGGAGAGTGGGGAGAAATAGGGCTCATCGTCAATAGTTTTTGGTAGGGAGTTGGAGGTTAGGTATCATCAAGGGTTGAATTGTGATGGGGTAGGGTTAGGGAGGAGATAGTGGGAGAGGGTCAAAATTTGGATATTACAAAAACATTTAGTGAAGTTTTATTTTAACCACATCTAAATATTAAAAAAAATTTCATCGGTTTCGTGAAACAGCTCCTAATATATAAGTTTTTTTAACTATGATTTGTTTAGTGGTTGTAATTAAATCCACCACTAAGCTATATTTTTTCCTTTGTGTACCAAACTTGGCAATATCCACTATACAAATCAATTTTCATCATGCACCTACCACATTAAATGAAATCCACTTTTCACCTATCATGCATAAATACATCATTTTGGTGTTTTAACCCTCTATATCCCACTCATACTTATGGACATGGTATTATAAAAACTTATTCTGCACTTGTATCCAATAAATTATTAGAAAGGTTGATTTATAAAGTTTCCAAAATCCACCATCCGTATATAAACAAGAAGATGATTTCACTAGACTGCCCCTCTTTTGAACCATCATTCCCCATGATACAATGTATCTTCTCCTAATTTTTAATGACATATAATCCATCACCAGTCCATGAAATATAATCCAGTTTATCATATCCTATATATTATTTTCCTTGGATTTAGGTGGATTACTATGTCCATTCAATAAGGGAGGATTCCAAAGTTGATGAAATACCTATATTTAACCTTCAATCCACTTTACATAGAGATATTATCTTTCATCTCTCATTTTATATTAATAGGTAGGAATATGGGATGATTAGTATTTAATTCCATGTATGTGTAAGTCCATACATAGGGAACTATGATGTATTTTCTCTCCCCCCTATGTTTTATGCCCCCATTGTGCTTTCTACTACGTGTAAGCCTCAAAACAATAAGAAATTACCTTTTCTAAATATTGTGTTAGTCATTCTTTGTATTATCAAGATCATAAACCATTCCATGTATTATGTAAAAAATACATTCAGGATAATAAATTTTACTCATCCTTATGTAAAATTTTGTTTCCAACATAAAAATCACATGATGTAAAACTTCTTGATAAATTCTTTCATGTGTGACGGTAAACTACATAGTACTGTCCTATTCCACCTATTTGAAAATTTGCACATCAAACATGGTTTGATTTTATTCCTATTTGAATGGGTATATAGGATGCCTCCTAATGGTTTAAACCCATCGTCAAGAATCATCCATTATCCATCTTCATAGGGACATATTTCTCATGAATCTACTTTTTTCGTTCCCTATTAGGCTATATCATCCATTCGATCGGGAGACATTTCAACTAGTTCTATATTCTATGGGAATTATCTTAATTATTTCATACAATTATTGAGACTATATCCCATATGTAAGGCTATATTATTTTCAAAAAATACCTCTTTTCATTTATCATCAGATATTCTTGACAAAATCATGTTCTACTCGGTGGGATATTTTACTAAAAACTTAAAAAACCTAAAAACCCATAGTTACATATCAATTTTGAATATTACAAAACCTCATTAGGTTATATTTAATTATATTTTATCTATAAAGGTTCTCTGATGTTTGTATCCCACACAATCCCTTTCCATGAACTTTTTACCTAATCACCCTTACAACACGATGTTATGATCCATGGATTTTTCCTTGTCACACATGTTTTAATACAATAAACTGTATTATTTTTTTAAAAAACTATTTTTGTTCTTATTTCATTAAAAATGATACATAAGAATACATTTTCAAGGGAATGATCAAGACAATTATCACTCCCCTAGATGGTGATAAACCTCAGTGATTTTACCTATAAATATTTAAACCATTGTATTGAAAAATTGTGAATGCATAATTTGTAAACATGAACGATAAAAACATTTAATTCATAATTATATGTTGATGTACAACTACAAACATAATGGAAACCTTTCAAAGACCAGAAAATGGGATGTATTTATGAAAATGGAATAAATCTATAAGAGAGGTTAATAATAAGAAGTAATCCACATAGAATGGTGTGATGATCTTGAGCTCCCACCCTCTCACCTGACACACATTCTAAGGTTTCACTGGTAAAGTATCAGTTAGAAACTACCTTTGAAATGTTATACCCCCAAGACTCAAATCCCCAATCTTCCCAAGGCATGGTATGCAATTCAGTGTTTCATGGACGAACTTATTTTAGCCTAATATGAATCTTTAAAATATTTTTCTCTTTTAAAAAAATTAGAATATAATTTTGATTTACAAATACAATTCAAACACAAATTGTGAAAAAATTTCAAATCCAATTATTTTGAATAAAATGAGTTAAAAATTTCTTTTTTTATTTATTATACTACAATGTTGAGTTTTTTAATACATATTGATATTTTCATGATCAGACTATAACTAAATTGACATGAATCCCTGCCAATTGTCAATCCATAGACTGGTGTGGATGATGAAGAAGCAGATAATTATAACCATTTCAAAAAACATCAGTAATCTCTATTAAAGTACAAAACCATGAATCTCAATTTGATTAGGTTGGACAATAAGGAGGTCGATTGTGACTTCATATCAATATAATATCAAACTATAATGGATCCTATCATCCACCACTATTATAGTCACTTTTCAGAAGAAACAACATAATAAACTACTAAGGACACCACTCATGAGATCCAGAAACGGTTCACATAGACCAGAGAGTCTAGGAAATATCGCTAGGGGTGGAGAGAAAAACTCATGCGTAACCAAATTATATCCATAATTCAACTGAAGGATTCTACCAACATACATTAGTGTAAATTGGTGAATTGGAGCATATTCTTGTTCATAACTACAATGACTATTATCATTCCTTAATTGAATCATACAAACCATTATGTCATATCCACAAATATAGTAGGGGTGGGAAAATATTCCCTCTCCCACTCACAATGATTTCCAATGTCATTTAATTGAATCTAATGAAAAATTATTACATATTCCAATAACAACCAAAGGTCCCATGCATATTCCTCTCTCCACACATGAAACCCACCTATATTTCACATTGTTAGTTCATATATATGTAAAGGATTATATCACATAACACATAAAAAATTTATCTCATATCCATATTCATAATGTAGAATCATGATAACTAATTTTTTATATAGTGGATGTTGATTATTATATCCCAACTCATATTATTCAAAAAAACCAGAATATCATAGTAGTTAAAACACAATATGGCCTTTAATATAAAACAGTAACAATCAGAGGTAAAAACATATTCCCACCCCTCCACTAGAGAATCTAATTAATATGATAAAATACCTTATCAAAATAAATAAAAAATTCATCTACCATTTCAATGGGTCATCATTAATTCCCAATGAATATTCACAATGAAGATCATGCCTATGCCGATTTTTCAATTGGAGGTCTTTAACACATTTCATTGGCCACTTCAGGGTTGGACCACATTTTGGAGAATAAAACAAAAGTCCATTGAAACATTTTTACTCTAAAATGGGAGTCTCTTAAGATGACTCCAACATATGATGGTCAATTATCACTATAAATGAACTAAACACTATATTATAATCTTTAGTCATGGCTCTATCTTCATTTCAGAACAGGAATGCATACACTGAATGATTTATATCCCCAACATCCTATATTACAGTAGACGGAATATTTCATCACTTTTGATAGTTATTTATGATCTTTGATCAAAATGGGATGATGGTATGTTGGTTTTTCCTTCCATAGATTCATCCTTGGATATCATCACATATTCCTATTCTCCCTTGTATATTTAATTCATGTTAATAGAACGCATTCCCATCACATGTTGATGTTGGTTAATTTTATTTTTACTATCTAGATATTATTATTCAATCATTATAAGGCATCAACCTTTTTTTAGGAGCGTAGTTATGTTGGGAATCACTGTCATGTTGGAAGGTTGGGTGTACTCTTGTCCTATATTCTTCCTCTAGGAAGGGAATCCCATGTGGATGTCTTATGTATTGAACCTAAGGTATTTCATGTTAGTAATGAAGTAAAATAGGATAGTAAAAATCCTTCCAAGGATTTTACATTATTCATACCTTGATTTTTAAGAGTTAGATGACATCTTGGGGGAATATATTCTACGTCTTTCACAATAATCATCCTGTGTTTTTTAAAATGTATCTATTTTAATTGGTGAATGCGGATAATGTATGGTGGATATGTATAGATATTTCAACCTAAGAAGGATCGAGTCAGAAATTTAACATCTTGTAGAGACTGGATTGGTTGATCATAATACCCTAATGGGAAGAAGAAAGAGGTGAACCCCTATGAGGGAGTATTTCACACATAAAGGTTTAATAGTTGGTGAGAACTCCCTATGGAGGCATATCTTGAGTTTTGGATAAGAACGCCTCTTTAGGGAGACAGTGGATGGTTGGATCTAGATTTTTGTAGATGTAGACCCAGGAGGGTCAGATCTAATTACATATGAATGTAGAACCATGATGATTGGATAAGAAAATACCTTGATACTGTCCTTGGGTGGTTGTATATAATTCCTTATAGAGGATGAACCAGGACGAGTGGATCTAAATCCTTATGGAGGTAAACCCAGGATGGTTGGATATAATTCCCTCTAGAGGAGGACCTAGAATGGGTAGACATAAAGCCTTGTGGATGTGAAACAAGGATGGTTGGATCTATTACCCTATGGAAATTATCCCATGATGGGTTGATCTAATTCCTTACAGAGGAAGAACCGTGATGGTTGGATCAGAAGGTCCCTTTATATGGACCCAGGATGGTAGGATCTAATTCCATGTGGAGGTGAAACCAGGATGGGAGGCTCTATATTTCTAAAGAAGAAAACCCAGGATGGTGGGATATAACTCTCTACGGAGGAAAACCCATGATGGTTGGATCTACCACCCCATGTAGGTGGACCCAGGATGGTTGGATCTAATGCCTTGTGTATGTGGAACCATGATGGGAGGAACTAACACCCAATGGAGGCGACCCCAGGATGGGTGGAACAATTTATCAATGGAGACACAACTAGGATGTGTGTCCCTAGGAATAAATAACATGAGTTTAAAATGGTTGTGATTGAACCTCATAGAGGGATACTATATACCATTTTTTTAACGATAGGGATAAAAACCATATAGTTTGGTACTACAGTTTGAGGGTGTGTGATAGGACGGATCCTTTCAGTTTAACATCATGCATTAAGTATATTGGTGTCATGAGAGGAGAATCAATGCATGGTGGTGTGGGTATTACATGTGGATTATTCCCTTTACAAGGGGATTTAACATGGTTGTATTTTTGTGGGGTTTACATGTTGAATATACCCTAGGGGGATCTCATTCTATTTGAGGGTGGGTGGAATGAGGACCATCCCATTCTAGCTATACTTGGAGCATCCAGAATTAATCCAATATAGAAAGTCCATAGTTTTATAACATTTGTTGAGGAAATTTTCATGCATTTTAACATCGTAGGACTAGGACATGGCACAATACATTTTAACTGCAGGCCTCTTGAACATGTGGAGATTCACTCCTCACCCCTTAGGCTCTCATGACTATACCTCATGAACTATTGGGTGATTAATGGATTTGGAACATCCAGGGTACAATTATTACAGGATTTTCCAATCATGAGGTCAATGTTGGGACTATTCTTGTATAATAAAATGTGATTAGGGTAACTATTATTATAAGAAAGACGTATGTGGGGGGCCTTTTCCACACATTGGGAGAAGTGGGCTGGCATAGGATTGGGTGGAATAGGTCACATGGGGAATCAATGGATAGATGGAATTGTAATCAATTTGATAGGGATTACTAACCTCTCAACCTTCATTAAGTTGGATCAGCAGAAGGGAGGAACCGTGGGGAGACCGAGGAGATGAGATTCATGAAATTAAAAAAATAGATATTTTTTAAATTTAAAAATAATGTAATTTTGATATCAGTACTTTTAAAAGGATATTCAATTAATCAAATAAAATTTAATAAATGGAAGAGAAAGTTTTAATATTTGATCTTCTAAAATTTAATAAAACTTATTTATGAAGAAATAAAATTTTTGAAGCATAACCTGACATTATCTAAAAATAATTATTTTTTTTTTGTAAATTAATAACGAAATTTAATGTATTTAAAACCTTTATAAATAGTTTTTCATAATATTGTTATAACCATTCATACTATCAAATATAATGGATATGTTAAAAAATGATTAATTGATTTTTGTTTATTTAGATTTGAGGTTTCCTATAAAGAACACAATAAAATACATCAATTTTTTAAAATAATGTTTTAAAAATCCTGAAGTATCAACCCCATATACCTAACACTAATATTTCTATTTTATTTATACCATATAACTTTCTTATAGGGTGATATTTTAATGAAAAAGTTTACTGTAACTTCAAACTCTACATCCATTCAATAATTCTTATTATATCTCTTCTTCAAACTCTGTACAGATTTTATGTACTACTATATTGCTTGAAAATTGTTTATAATATATTTTACAAGATCATGTCTATGAATATTTCATTTACCAACTTTATACCAACTTTCTAGTGTTCTATATCACTTACCATATAGATCATTATATTGATCCACTTGAATATTGTAGTGGGATTTGTTGTTCAATGAGAATTAAATCAATGGGTGATTTTTGTACCATCATAATATAAATTCGATTGATAAATATCTAAAAATATCAACATGTTCTTTAATGGTCAATTATTATAGAACATCAGGGTGATAGTTCATACTAAATCTTGATTGAAAATTCTTATAATATTGAAAAATTCTATATAATTTCATGATAAGACATTTACTGTGGTTATATATGATCAATAGTAGTTACATATGAATCATCACCACTTCCATTAGTTAAATATTCATGAATAGTGATGAATTTATAACTCTCAATTAGTCGGTCCACCACATCCCATATCACATTGACTCCTTTGGAAGTCTTAAGAAGGCTCGGAAAAATGTCCATTATGATTTTCTCTCATTACCATGTGGGTATGTTCAATTGTTTCAACATATTCTTATATATAAATAAATATAGATTAATTTTATTTCATTCAAAGTACTTTTATTTCTTCTCATCAATCTCATGCCTCTTATAATCCCGCTAGAAGGGATCTCAAATATCACAGTGCATATTTGTACATCCAAGATATATGAAGAACTTTTATTTGGGGATTTAAAAATAGAAACATTCCAAATAGATATTTCTTTATCATAGGTGGTGAATTCACACTACTTATAGTTATAGTTAAAATTAAACTATCTTCATCGATGAAGAATTCATTAAGATTCCCTCCCTTTAATCCATTCACCGTCTTCAAGAGATCTAAATCATTCAATTGTTCATCCTTGATCGTACCCATAATAGATGACTAGGAAATCAATTTTTATGGTAGGTTGTATTACCTTTAGTTTTGAGTTCATTATCTATCCTTTTCATTAATATGATTATAGGATATTTTTCAATCCGAAACATGGATAAAGTAATATGTTATTTTTGACTAAGTGCATCAACTACATTTTCACCTTTCTAGGATGTTAGTGAAAAGATAAATCAATGTTTTTGATTAACTATAAATATCATTGTCATTTCATGTTAAGCTCTTTCTATGAGAATATATAGATTAAAATCCTATGATTTTCATAAATTTCACACTTCTCACCATATAGGTATTTCCACTAGATCATTAAACCTGTGATCATAACTACAAACTCCAAATCATATATCTATTAGTTCTTACAAAGGATCTTATTTTTTCAAGATACATCAACTATCTCATTGTCATTTCTATAGAGTGCACAATAGAACCCATCTTTAAACTATCATTGTATACCCGAAACCATTTTTTTATTTATGGTAGTGTGATTATAGGCACATTGACTATCTTGTTCTTTATATTTTTAATATTTTCCTCACATTCTTCCATGTAGACATACCTTACCCTTTTTCCTGTTATCATTGTTAGTTGTTTCATTAATCTTTGGAAATATATAATCAATTTCCAGTATTACCCCTCTAGTCAATGAAAACTATGGACTTACCTAACACATGGGGGTTTGGCCCTTACATTATTTTAATTTTTTTCTTTTAGTGGTCAAACAAAATTCCCTCAATTGTGTTCATGTTTTCCAAGTATATAAAATATTACATATAGAATTTTTATTTACAAAAATTTTCTTTAACCATCTATATTCATAAATTGACCAACACAATCCCAAGATAATATCAATGTATCTCATTTATATTGTATTGGATGAGAGTATCATTAATTGATCATCCCAAAAATTTGATAAGGATGTATCTAAAGGCTTCAATCATCAAATTGATATAGATTTATGGGGAATTTTCAAGTATTTTTTCCATCATTGTTAACTCGTAATGCCAATATCTTTTACATAAGGTTTTCTTATGAATAAATTCCTTCTTCACCATTAATGGAAAACATCTAGAACGATTTTATAAATTTCAGAAGAGCTAATATCCTTCCAAATTAATTGAATGTGAAATTATTCTTTTACATGTTATTGTTTTTTTATGTTGAACATGATGAGATTCCGGTAATTGATATATAATTATATAGATCCATGCTTTTTCTGGAAAATGTAAATTTGTACACCGTAAGGTGATACACATGTCTGAAAATACCCTTTGTTCCTATTATTTATACATTATATCCTCTAGTTATATTGGGGAAATACTGTAAGGGATTTTACAGATAAGAGTGTCTCTAGGTAAGAGTTTATTTAAGAACTATACCTTGTGATGTAGTGGTAGAATTGGAAACAATTTGTAAAATATTTTAGTATAATACATCCCAATAATAATTTCCTAGTGTTTGATTCAATCCATTAAGACATCCTTCTAAGAACCTTATTAATAATTTATGGGTATAAACATTAACACTTTTAATGTATTTTATAGAGGATATTCTTGACCATTGTTGTGTTTTCACAATATTATGGGATGGATTAAAATATAGAATTTTATTTAAATTTAATGAAAACTGATGTGTGATATATATAAAAAGATACAATCCATTCACAACATGAAATTAGATTCCATAATGTGATGAATTGTGATATTTTCAAGAATAATCTTCCCAAGTACACTAAGAGGAGAATAATATAACCCTTTGTTTTTAATGGTCTCACCACTATATATTTATATGGATATCAATACTTCAAGGTATGATGGATGTCATTAAATAAATCTATAAAACATATATGATATAATGGAATTCAAATAACAAGAATAAAATAAAACTTTTCAAATTATTAATTTATTAAAAATTTTATCTTTTACGACTTCAATTTTCATGTTCCACCTTAACAGTGGTGATCACATAAGCTTTCCCTTATTCATTCATATTTTGAGGATAATGAAATTGATTAGACTCATGTAACATTGGTTTCATGAACTATTATTCATTGTTTCTTACCACCTTAATGAAGAAACATTAATCTATGCGTGGTGAATTTAAAGTAACATACATTTCAAACGTTATGATGATCAAAATATTATTGTACTGTAAACAGTCATGGGCCTGGTGGCCTTCTCTAATAGACATGTTGAATTTACATATCCATTTAATGTAACTCCCATGATTATTACTTTCACATATTAAACTTATGGGTGGTTTCAAATCCTTTCGTCCTTCTTCATTCCATCTTCCATCTTTAATCTCTATTCTCTCTTCTTATGAACATACCAGTAAGACTATTATAAAAACACTACAACTACTTTTTGATAACATTGAACCAATTATATGTAACTCATTGTGTCTATGATTGAAATATATATTATGTAACATTATTTAAACAACTATAAAATATTTTTATTTTTAATTCATTATTGATGAATAAATCCAAGTCATATCTTGTAATACTTGTTAAATTGTACTCAAATGTTGGGATATATTCACTCTCCCATTTCATAAGTTGTATAAATTCACTCTCTATCATTGTCCACATATTTTAAAGTAATTACAAGTTAATAAATATATTCATGATGCATTCTTTCTCCATTTCATCAATTTTATATTCTAAATTCATTTTCATTATCAATTTCTACCATTAATTATCTTATACATTTATAAAATAGTCGTATAGAGTGAATTTAACCATATCAAAAAAATGGTTAATAGAAAATATTATTTCAATTGAGTTCACCCATTATATTCTGATAAGTGCCTAACATCCCAATCATCTATAGATATATATTCATCTTGTTTTCAAGAACTATTTTGGAATTTTATTGGGTAAGTTTTGTTTAATTTTTACCTTGGAGAGTTTTTGGGTGAAATTATAAAATTTTGGAAGGAAGAGGGCCACTGCATGATTGATTCATAGTTTACCCAAACTGTGTGCAAATCCCAACAAAACCTATGAACCCAAATAGAGTATATTCTTATATCTAGTCTATAGTTTGCCAAACGATATGCCCTTTTACGATTATTCATGCACCCCTCCCCACCCCGTAGAAGAGTAACACAGCTTTCAAAAACATGCACATAGAAAGGACCTAAAAATAAAATCTCATTTTGGAGGGTCCCAGAGGAATTCCAAGACATTCCAATATATTTTCTGGAAAATTCAATGACAGGATTGATGATCTCCACCTCTCCTAGAACATGAATCTTATCTTGTGTGGATTCCTCCATATTTACCATTCTTTTCCCATCATATGAGGTGATATTTTCCCTTGTTAAAGTTATATGAAGACCTAGGTTTGATGGATTATGATATGTCTATTCTTATTACTTGGATTTGATTCAGGATCTTTTTCATCACCATGTTTTTTCACATTAAATTTCAATTTTTGGGATTTTATGTTGAATTAACATTCCTCAATGATATAAGGTATGTTTTAATTTATTGAAATCCAAAATTATTGATTTCAAATGCTTTTATACAATTGTATAATTAATATTAATTTTTTAGTAATTTAATTTCTTAAATTGAATTAATTAACTTGTTTAATTAATTAATTAAGGTATTATGATATTGGAATAACTAATTGAAGATCTAATTAGTGGAATGTTTGGATTTTGTAATTGGAATATTTAAATGTTTAATTAATTAAGGATGTTGTTTTTATTATGATAACGATTCAATTAGATTAATTAATTATTGAACTAAATATTTGGATTTATTTGATTATGAAATCGATTGAACTTAATTAATTAATTATTGAGTTAATTAATGGGATTAATTTTTTTATTCAGTAGATGTAATTGGATTAATTAATTATTTAATAAATTAATGGGACATTTGGAATTGTGAAAATGATTGAATATCATTAATTAGTTATAATGTTTCTTAAAAGGATTTTTGTGTTTTTTGCAATATATTTCATTGAATTAATTAATTTGGGAATTAATTAATGGATTATTGTGATTGTGAAATGTGATAAGAAGATTAATGATGAATATCCTTGATTGATTTGATATTGTGATACATTTGATTGTGTGATATTTGTTTCGGGGACATGGTCTTCTGTATCAAAATCCCATGGTGATGCATTGATATATGAGTATGAGATGGGGACTATAACTTCTTAATCTCATAAGGGTCATAGGAATGGTAAACTAGGCCAAATATGATTGCATTGGACCATGGTTCGAATTAGACATAATATGAATTGAAAGGAAATAAAAAGAAAAATATCATCTGTTATAGTGATTTTTTAATTGAATATATTAAATGGTTCAGACACCAATATGGTCCATTGAAGGTAATGAGAGTTCTGGTGTCCTTGGATACCTTGGGGTTTATTTGGTTGATTAACAAAAATTTGAAATTGTGACAACTATTTATTTATTGATTGTATTTAATTGTTTATACAACTGCATATAGTTTTATTGACCAGATATTATATAAACATTATTGGTAGTGGGATACTATGTTGTACTCACACCCTACTCGAGATTCCTGATTGTTACCTTAATATATTTCATGATTGAAGGATATGTTAAGGGAAAGGGCCCTATATTATAGGGATAATATGGGATGTATTATGGATAAGGGAACCTCTCTTGGTTTCAGGACCACTTAAGATTTTTTAGTTGATTTATTTATTTTGGGTTTTCCAACAGCAAAAATTCATTTGGAAGGACATATCTACATTTTAGATTTTGATATTTTAATTCATGTTTTGGTCATCATTTTATTATGGTATTGTTCTACTCATGGTTATATCATTTTTTATTATTTATTATTTCCTCTATGGAATTATTTTGAAAAAGTGTGTATAGTATTCCAATGATATATATTATACCCTCGTTGTTAGTTATCATTCTCTGGAATTTAGGGAGGTTCACTTGAGGTCATGTAGTGGACCGAATCGGGAACCAGTGTATAGTACCCTGGTAGGGATGTACCAAAGTGGTATCAAAGCTTAGTTTTATTTTATTTTATTTTGCCTTATTATTTAGGAATGTTATAAATGAGAATATTCAGACTCAATACTTGGATAATAGATCAATCATGGTTGTATCTAACCCATCTGTGAGGGTAAAATCCAATTTCGTAGGGTGGGATTGTTGGTATTGATGTGCTTTGTTACATTTGATTTAATATTACCTCGATTGGTGCACTTATTGGGTGATGTGATTATTATTTTTGAGTATTACTAATATGTTGTTGGTGGCTTGGTATGGAATGAGAGTTGAGTAAGCATGAATATTTCTAAGAACTCGAGACTATTATGTGACATGCATCATTTTGGGTATGTATGGGAAAATAAGGTGCATGGGTAACCTATTTTAAGGAAATTTTTTTCTTCTATGTTTTAAATGTAAAAGGTTCTTAATATTAACTTGAAAGTGGTAAATGTTACATGATGAAAAATTGAAATGGAAAATAATTTTCAAATTACAAAAATTAATAATGAGAATGAGTTTACCCTTTCTTAACCATAACATAGATATAGGATAGTTAAGGGTGGGGATAGTGCATCACTTTTGACCATGTGGAGAGGTTTGAGGGATTGAATGTTATGTAATTTTTTAAATCCCACTTGTAAAATTTTTTAATGTTTTAGAATATATTTATAGACATGTGTTTAGAATTGTAGAGATATGGCTCAGTGATGGAACTTGTTTATAGGATGACAAAAGGTTAGGAATAGAGATTCTCCACTAGTAGTGGAGGTTGAGACACCAAGAGAGCCAGGTAAGGAACATGGAGAGAAGTTACCTATGAACATTTCTCACATGATGTAGTTTATAGAGAGAGAACCAGTACAGGGTGTGAAGAGAATGTCTGATCTGACCCGGGGGGTTTTAGTTACAGAACCCTCCAAAGTTTACCAGAAAGGGTTGTCCTGAGGTATAATACTTCTGAATTGAGTTCATCTAAATTGTATGTGAACAATTGGAGAATCTGACAGATAATATGGTAAAGTGAGCAACATAAATTAAATAAATATTTTCATATAATTTGTTGGATGTTCATACTTAGATTGGAAAGGCTGATGGTATGGTATGAAGGCAATTTTTGGAGTAGTTCTTGGATAACATTTATTTAGATATACTGAGAAATGACAAAAAAATGAGTTCACATGGTTGTATCATATGGAAATATCTATGATGGACTATGATGGGAACTTTACTAAGTTATTGTGCTTTGAACCAATTCTATCAGGGGATGAGATAGCAATAGAAAGGTAGTTTCTGGTTCATATTAATATTTAAATTATGTCCTAAGTGAGCATGTTAAAATTAAATATTTTTGATGAGGTTGTGGATCAGGATCTCATAGTTAAGGGAACTAGAAGGTGTCTTTCTACATAGGAAATGTTTTTTTGCATTATGATCAGGAGGTATTCCATTCAAGAGTAGGAAGAGTCATTATAAAAGTATTATCCATTGTGATAGAAATGAGAGAATCTATGGGCAGGATTAGTTACATAGGACATTACCCGGGAGATCTTCCACCAGTGTGGAATGGTGGGTCAATTCCATAGAGAGTTCCCCCAATAAACTGTACAGTGATGACCTTTCAAAATCATGGTAAATCCACAATTTTTCTATAGGAACCCACTACAGATAGGTAATGATTGGGTAGATATACATAATCAGAGTGTGGTAAGGGGATATTATCCAAAATATCAGACTAGCTGGTGGAGTTCCACTAGTCGTGGAGGTCGAGGCAGTTGGCGAGGTGATTCTGGGATAGAACGATCATATTAGTTGTGTGGTGAAACTCAGGGGACACAGACTACCTCATAGGAAAGAGGGGAGGGACAATTAAATGTTTTTCATCCTATATGTGTGGATAGTGAGGATGGACCTTTGATAGTGATAGATACTATTATTATTGATTCTAATATATCTAGTGCATTATTAAATATATGTTCCCCTTATTCTTTAATTTCTACACAAGTTGTGAACATTTTATTCTTATCAATGGGATTTTTCAGTGGGGTAATGAATATAGATACACTTTTTGTAGTACGGTTTACAAACATCTATTTTCCAACATGTGTTCTCTCGAGAATGGGGAGTATTGTTTTATTTGGGATCATTTCATTGAATACTGAGATAGAATTGGTTATTTCCAAATGAGAGTGACTTTTACATCTCTTAAGGGAGACAATTACATTCACCATGGATAATGGGATATCTAGGAAGGCAATGCATGGAAAGTTCACTCACAACTGGGGGAGCTCACCACCCAAGTCTCTAGTCTGATTCTAGATGACAGAGGGCTCAATCATGATGTCTTTACTCTCATAGATTGTAGGTTCTAATATATGTTTCCTATGAACTTATCATGGATACATCCCAATAGATTTGTGTTATTTACTATTGATCTCATTATGTTGGTTGATCTAGTTTCTATTACACCTTAACGAATGACACCAATAGAGTTTCAAGAGCTCAAGACTTTTCTAGAAGAGTTAATTGATAAACAATTTATTTGACCATTTACATAGCCTTGGGGTTCTAAAGTCTTGTTCGTGATGAAGGATGATTAAAACATACACTTTTATTTTGATTACCAGATGTTGAACTAGATGACTATAAAGAACTGGGTCCTCTTTCACATATCAAATATCCATATGACTAGTTGAAAAGAGAGTTTTTATCAATGATTGACTTGAGATTAGTATATCAACAACTAATATTCAGACCATATGATATACAAAGGATTACATTGTGAAGTATGTATGTAGTGTATAAGTTCATATTAATTCCATTCGGGATGAAAAATACACCATCATTTTTTATGGCTTTCATGAATATAATCTCAAAACTATACGTAGATCGGTTTTTTCTAGATTTTTTGATGTCATATTGGTTTACTCCAAGACTCATGGAAATATTTCCCAATATCTTAACATCATCTTGAATATGCTGATAGAGAATTGACATAATCCAAGACATCTATGTTTCAATTATGGAGTGATTATGCACACTTCTTAGGTCACACAATCACATATGAATGTTTGTAAGTGGACCAAGAGAATGTTTAGGTAGTGGTTTCATAAGATTATCCCATGAATGATTTTGATATCCATAACTCTATAGGACTGATAAGGTATTATCAAATTTTTAACCATGAAATTTTTATTTTATAAAGAACCTCTTGTGTTCCTGAACAAGAAGTGGATAAATTTTGAATGTTCTAGATCATGTGATAATGATTTCAAGGAGTGGAATAAATGCTTAACATTAGCAATAATAATGATCCTAAATGAGAAAGGTGAGGAATATAAAACCTTCTATAAAACTTCTATGATAGGGCATGGTGTAGTGATGATGTACAAAGATCATGTTGGGGAATATGGGTCTCAAAAATTGAGACCACATGAATAGATTTACACTATGAACAACCGTGATTTGGGAACAATTGTTTATTCCTTGATGTGTTGGTAGAAATATCTATTTGGCGGGAAAATTACTAATTATATAGATCACATGAGTTTAAAACATGTATTTTCAAAATTATATTTGAATATATGGAAGAAAATTTTGGTTGAGTACATGTATTCTTTTGAATTTGACCTAGAGTATACACTTAGAAATGGAAGAAGTGTTATTAATTCTTTAAACAGGAAAACAGAGCCTAAGGAAGTTTAGGAGTCTAGTTTTGAGTGGAAGATGATGACTTTAACATCTATGATATATGTTTCAGTTTAGGAATGTGTGGATTAGATTACTCTAATATCATTTTTAGTGGATTCTACACTCTTGAGACGGATTAGGGACATGCAATAAGAGGATCCAAAATGTTTTTCTAAGTGGTAAATAAATGAATGTGGGATGTCACCTTTGGATTATACCATACATGAGGATGATGTCATCTATGTTAGGAAGAGGTTTTTTGTGCCTATGAGCATGCATGAGGATCTGATTCATGTGTTTTATTCCTCGAAGTGGGTGTTGAATCTATGCGTAACCAAAATTTACCATGGACTATTTCAATAGGATTGGTGGTCGTGCCTAAAAATTTAGATAGCAGGGTTCCTGAAACGATGATACACCTTTAAATAGGTTAAGGATAAGTATAAAAAACGTGGGGGTTTACTAAAATTATTTCTCATTCTGTAATGGATGTGGGGTGATCTTACTATGTAATTTTTGTTGGGTCTCATTAGAATTATATAGAATAATTAAGATATATGGGTGATAATGTACCATTTGACCAATGTAGTTCATTTTATTCCTATACAGGGGATATTCTCAGTGGAGTTTTTTAGAGACACGTATGTTCAATAGATAATCTATCTACATGGGGTTATAAAGATTATTTTTTACGAATTTTAATCATGTTTTACATCACTTTTATTTATGGTATTATACATGGCACTTAGTACTTAGGTTTTATTGAGTATGTATTTCATCTAAAAAACAGATTGGCAGTTTGAACATACTATACAGGTACATGAGGATATTATTCAGGCATGTGTCCTTGACTTCAGTGGGTCATGGGGAAAGCACATAGCTTTAGTACAATTAACCTGTTACAACATTTATCATGAAACTATTTAGATGTAACCATATGAGGCTCTTTATAGTAGGATATGTAGATAACCAATATACTGGATGGAGGTAGGCGAGTTGGAGTTTTTGGAACTGAGTATTTTGAAGGATATGTTGGATCATATTTTGTTGATTCGGTAGCATATTGATATGTCTTAGAGTATACAAATGTAATATACAGATATATTAGGAGGATCCCTAGAGTTTGTAGAGTGTGATTGTGTATTCTGTTGGGTGATTTCCATATTGGGTTACCATAGGATATGTAGAATGGGTAAGTTAGTGTCTAGGTATGTTGGACCATTTGAGGTTGTAGAGAGAATTTGGCTGGTGGTATACAGATTGGATCTTCCATAGAGTTACACTACTATACATGATGTCTTTCTTATGTCACAAATGTGGATGTATCATTCCAACCCTTCTCATGTGATCTAATGATATGATGTTTATCTTGACATGGATATGTCCTTTGAGGTGCATCTAATGTGTGTAGTGCGTCACAGTGAAAAATTGTTGTAGGGAAACACAATGCTGATATATCATTACTTGTGGTTGAATTTATATGTTTGAGAGGAAACATAGGGGATATTGGTAGATATTCAGCCTATGTGGTATGATCTTATTGACTCAGAATCACAGAGATACTTGGGAATACAGCTCAAAGATGAGGTGTTAGAAGGTAGAATGATTGTAAGATCCTGGACTTCTCTAGAGATTCCTATAGATTGTTTTTAGGTATAATTTTTTCCTCTTCTGAGTAAATTTTGTCAGGTGTTACCATAGGGATTTTTGGGGGGAAATCATAAAATTTTGGAAGGAAGAGCACCAGTGATCAAATGGTGAAAAATATTAAAAAAATATTTACCATAGACCAAAAAACCATTAAATCCCAAAAGGAGGTTATTTTCGTCGCTCTTGCATTTTTTTCAAACAATTAGACCTTTTAAGAGTAACCATACACCACCCCCACCCATATAAAAGGCACACAATTAAGACTCATGGTTTGGAAAATCATGTGACCCTACCCAAGAAACCATGCGTGTAGTTTTAATTACACTGAAAATTCATTTAAAAATACCCAAACCACTAGTAACAATACTGAATCCGCCCTCTATTGGCCCTAATGGTTTTCTCAAATTTTTTGGAGGCACCCAAAGGGATTCCATGCACTTCCAACCTCCATTCGTGAAAATTTTATGCCCGAATTGAAGATCTTCACCTATACTGATAAGTAAATCATATCATGTGTGGTTTTATCCCACTTTCATATTATTCTCCCATTCATTGAATATATATTTCCCAAATTTGAATTATATATAAATTTAGTATTGATCGATCGTGATCTATTTGATCTTATTTCTTGGATTTTACAGTATATGTTTTTCTTCATCATGGGGATGACCTTTCTGTTTCAGTTTTTTGAATTTTTGTTGGGTGATCGTTCTTCATTGATTTGATATATGTGGTATATTTTTCAAATTGAAAAATCTTCATTTCAATTTCATGTATGTAATTGTAGAATTGTTATTGATCATTTAATAATTGATTTCATTAAATTGAATTAATTGATTTGGTTTATTAATTAATTATATGATTGTAAAATTGGATTAATTAATTGAATAATTAATTAATAGAATGTTTGGATTGTGGAATTAGATTAATTTATTATTTAATTATTGAATGATATTATTGTGATTATTCAATGTATTTAATTATATTGAATATCTATTGAATTGATTAATGTGATTGTGGTGATTATGAAATTGATAGAATTACATTAATTGATTTTTGAATTAATTAATGGGATTTTTTTTATTATGTAATTGATTCAATTCGACTAATTAATTATTGAATAAACTCATTGGATTGTTTTTATTATGAAATAAATTTAATTGGATTAATAAATTATTTATTTAATTAATGGGATTAATGTGATTATGTAATTTGTTGAATTATATTAACAAATTTTTGAATTGATTAATGGGGATTTTTTGATTATAAAATAGATTGGAATGAAATAATTAATTTTTGAATTAATTAATAGATTTTTGGGATTATAAATGTTGATAAGATGATTAATGTTGATTAAAAATGATTTATTTGATTTTGTGATAATGGTTATTGTGTGATATTCATGTGCGGGACATGGTTTGATGCATGAAATTCCAACAATGATACCGTGATATGTGACTGTGGGATAGCGACTGTAACTTCAAAATCCCAAAGGGATCATAAGTACGATGAACTATGACCAAGATGTTGGAATTGGATCATGGTTATAATTGAATGTAAAAAAAGAATTGAAATAGAATGGATAATGAAATATCATGTGTTATAGTGATTTTAGAAATGAATATATGATATGTTTAGAATCCAACACATGTCGAAGTAGGTATTGAGAGTTTGAGTGTCCTCTATAACCTAGGGGTTTATGTTTCTAATTAAATAATAATTGAAAATATGATAATTTTATATTTATTACTTACATTTTATTTATTATATAACTTTACACACTAGTATTGAATGGGTATTGTTTAGATATCGTTGATGGTGGCCAACTATGTTGTACTCACATCATATTGGGGTTGTCTGATTGGTACATGAATAGATTTAATGATTTAAGAATATGATAGGAGAAAGGTCCATGTGTTAGATGGATGATATGGGGTGGAGCATGGATAATGGAAATAGACAATGTGTCATGACCCAATGGGGTATTTTCCTTCTTATTATTTAATTTGCATTTTCATATTGACTGTAGACATGCATTTGGCATGACATATCTACTATTTAGATTTGTATATTGTATTTCATTTTTTGGTCATCATATGATTATAGTATTTTTCTTGTTATTTTTATATCATTTGGTTATTCTTTTTTTATTTCATATTTGTTATTAAATTGATGAAGATGGTCTAGTCTCCCCATGATCGATAATAGACCCTCACTACTATTCTACAGCCTCTGGTTTACGAGGAGTCCCGTGTGTGGTCACGAAGCAGACTATACTGGGGAACCAATGTGTGAATCTAGGGCTGGAAGACTACAATGTTTAATATACTATATACTAAAAATTAGTGGTCATTTCTACATAAATTACATGATGTATAGTTTCTTCATCTTTGGTGAAGGTGGGCATTCTATATGGTTCTCATGTTATTATTCATAGTTTGAGATACCTCGGTCAGTTCCTCTATTTATTTTTGACCTTCAACTCCGATTTCATTGGTAATGTAATTCAAACAATAGTTCCACTGTGCCTAAAATGGGTTATTGGTCTAGATTCCCTTTTTTCCACCATTTTAAATGTTTGAAAAGGTTATAACAAAAAATATGACACTAAAGAATGAATAAATAATGTGTGCCCATGTGACTGTTATTTCTATGGTTATACTATATGGGGTACCCATATTTAGTATAGTATTATTCTCAATGGATTCTTTTTGTAAAATTTTATTCAATATTTTTTATCTTTTAAAAAATAATTACATTTTTTTATTTCTTTATTATTGGTTTTTATAGAGCTATTTTTTGAGAGAAGTATAACCCTCGAGAGTTTTAAGTGAGGTATACAAAAATTTATATTTTTCATTCACTATGTATAACTCAATTTAATACCCAATGATACCATTTATTGTATTAACCTTTTGTACATCTATTCTAAATCCAAATCAACATGAATTATCTATAGGTATATTTTATTTCAGGGAAACCATGTATTATTTAATTTATCAAAACATCAAGATAGTTCCCTTCAAAGATAAACTTATAAATTTTATTTTCAACAACATTTTATAGTCCTAATTCTATTATTATATAATCCATTATCTAATGGGAAGATACCAAAAATTTAATACATAAATATTACATCAATTTTATGATAAATTAAAAATTTATCAATATATTCTTGAATATAATTGTTTAGTATCTATTAAAAATTAGTATCATAAATAGTTTATAGTTAATTAGTCATAAACCTTATTATAATCTATCATCACGGACCTCAAAGTATCTTTCATATTTTCCAAATTACATATAATCACAAGAAGATATACAACATATATTGGGGTGACATAAAAGACTAGTTAGGGGAAGAATAACATGGGCTAAATATAGGACATGAATCAATTTTATATGGATGAGAATAATGATCATTATCATATCATAATCATAGGATCATTATAAAAATCAATAGTGAAACATTTGAAAATTTTATACAAATTTAAAATTTAATAACAATGAAACATCATAACACAGTGGTCAGATAATGCAAATGATTGTGAACAACACCAACATCATGGTCATGCATAACATAATTTCATAAATTGTAAAATCATAATTGTAAGAAAATATAACATATTTTTCATTCCTAATAATAATAATATCATGATATATATCATATTAAATAATGTTTTATAAGGATATATTATTCTATTCCCTTCCATTACAATATAAAATATTCATGATCATTCATTCCACATAAAAAGTGAGAATATAATAATTGTAGTCATAAAGTAAACCCATGGAAATGAATTGCTTCCATAATTTCATCATATTGAAATTATGAATGATTATAATTATAGGTTCTCTAATGGATATGGTAGATCATATTTTAGTTAAAAATATAACTATTCATGAGTATAGAAGATACAAATCAATATGAGTTAATGTGATTTTTTGAAGAATAAATTCATTTAAAAAAACATTAGAATTGGATTTGAAATACTTTCATCAACATAGAAATATGTATACACCATGAATGAAAAAGGGAAACAATTGTGAAAATACATTTGATGGACGTTTTAGGAATATCCACATAGAAAATATTGTGAAATAATTTATAATATAAAACAAAAAGAGTTGGGTTTTACAGTCCATTTACCTTAAATCACATTATGTCTCATCTCATTTACTCCTCCTATATACAAAACAATGGAAATTTAATGCATTAAACTAGAAGTGAATTACTTCTAATTATTTCTCTATTTATTTATTAAAAATTTTAGTTTATAATAAGTAATACTCTATGTTAAACATGAATTATTTTGATTTCAATTTTTTAATTAAATTACCATATCTTCTTTCGATTTTATTATTTTTGTTCATCTTCATTTATACATTGGTAAAACAAATTATAGAAATAGAAAATATATTTAATTATATATATATATAATCTATATTCAATACTAACTACACATGGAGGTGGTGATAAACAATGACTTGGAAATGTCCTTGTAAGAGGTTAAATGAACATTAATAGGACATTTTCAGAAGATGAGGAAGAGAAGTATGACATAAAATATAGAGGAATTGACACCATTATATTATGTATGAATCGTAAGTATAATGTTAAATAACTAATACGTTAATTTTATAAGGTCTGGGATGGAAAAAAATAGATACATTTTGAATGATATGTGGAAATTGACAGAAAAAGATAATGAAACATTACACTCTTCATAGTGTTAATTCTTTAATATGTTACTAAACTCATAGAATTACTTTATTTTAGTGATACCTAAATTTCAATATGGTTTTTATGAGTCTTTATTAAGGGAATTTTGGAAGTTATTATTCCTTTATGAGTGTGATACATTTTATTCCATGGGGAGGTAGAGGGGTATTTATTCTTCAAAAGACGAGTATTTTTTGACTAATATATTGAATAATAAATAATTTTCATGTTAATCAATTCCATATTGATTTTGAATACATTTTACATAATATTTAAACAAAAAATATTATTTTAGGACTTTTAATGAAATTAGAAAATATAATTCATTATTTTATTAAAATTGAATGTAGGAAATGATGTTATTTAAATGTAATAATTTATCATTTCATACATTGAAAAAAACATTTTAGGTTTTCAATTTAAATTTATTATTCATAATTTAGGCATTTATCGTATTAACTAGATTTTTGGATGAGAAAAAAGTTTTATAATTTATTATTTCATTTCTAAATATTGAATAATGAATTCAAAATATAGTTCTAAGGTAATGAATTATTTATACTTTTAACATAAAAATGAATCTATGTCATAAAATAAACAAAATTCAACCTTAGAAAATTTTTGAATGCTTCTTTAAAAAAAATTTCTATTTTGTTAACATAATTTTTTTATAAATATTAATATTAAATTTTAATATGTATTTTTTCTGTTTTAACAAAAAATATTATTTTGAAAAATACCTTGATACTTACATTAATTTTTATAATTATTTTAACGCACTCAAATATTATTAATTAATTTTTTTAGGGTACATTATTTACACGTAACTTTTTTTTTGTGGGAATTAATTTTCCCAAAATTATTTTACTTGTTCAAATTTTGGATTAATATTTTTATAATCTAAATACTTAGTGTAAATATCACTCAATTTATTCATTATACATTCACATAAATTTCTCTCAATTTTCTATATTTCTCATTTCTAAAATGTTTATTTTATTGTTATTGTTCTATATTTTCATATACTTTTTACACTATATTGATTTTATGAGACTAAGATTATCCAAATATTTTAATTATTTTATTTATTATTTTTTATTTAATTATCCATTGCAATATTTTCACTTCTAATAGATATATTTATTTCATTAGCAAAATGTATAATTTAATGAAATAAAAATTTGTGTGTTTTATAAATATTAACAATAAAAAGTACCTAATTATGATGAGAATAATTTATTACAATAGAAAATTCTACACATATAAATCTTTTGGATGTTATATTATCAATATTCCATGAACCATATCATTAATCCCCTTATAAGGCTAACCATTAATTAATATTTGGAAGATATTGTGGTCAAATAGATGTAATGTTGTGATCATTTTATTTATTTTGAAATTATTTTCAACAAAATATGGAAGCACTTAACAACAAAACCCCTCAATAATTGTGCTTTTGGGTTGACATATGGAAATTTTTAGGGCCTTTTAGTATGTTATCATGACATCTTGGTCTGCCTTAGGAAAACCATGGGAATCTTTAACATTACACCTCATTAAAATCTCACTCAACTAATATAGATTCAAAGAAACATTGCATACATCGATTGATTTCAAGAAAATATTTATTGAATGTACCTACAAATTAACATTACCAATTATAAGGTAATATACTATTAATGGGATGAATATTGGTAAGAATGAATCAAAAATATCAGTAAATATCTCATGATCTCACCGGTATAAATGATTATTATTAAAGGAAAGAAAATAATTATATATGTTGAATCTATGGAGTTGTTACTTGATAACTTTATCATATGGAATAATGACTTAAGAAAATAAAATGGCCTCTACTAACATAGTGAACTCATGATGGGTATCGATATATGATATTTTTGAATTTAGAGGAATTTTGTTACATTGAAATTCATGGATCATAAATGGAGACACTGTTTATAGATTCATGAGGTCTGCTTGATCACTTTTATTAATCCACTAAAATATATCCTTAACCATCGAATGATTACATGATAGCTAGCATGTTGGGATGCAATTCAACAACAATTTAATATGTAGTTTATTCCACAAAATCAAGTTAAATAAAAAGTATTGAAAGACATCATTACAACATATCATACCAGGAAAATTTTTATAGTTGATAAAGAATGGACAACTGAAGAGATATTTTACATCTATGACTCTCCTAGGATATGAAGGAATTTTTTTAGGATCTCCCAAAAATACTATAAAAAGATAGATGAAAACCCTAAAATTTACCTGAGTCATCTTTAGAATTATCTGTATCTCTCAGATAAAGGTAATTTTTTTATATTCCTTTTTATTTTCTAAATGCATCACTAGGAATGAAATATTACATCAGGATATCATTTTTGGATTGTAATTTCATATATAGATACTAGTTTATTGAAAAAATAACAATGGTGAATCAATGTTGGAAATCTAGAAAATTATAATCACAAGGAAGTAATTCAAATTATCAATTACATATTTGTACAAATGGAATAATTTATATCCTATATGGAATTATTATATTACAACATTCACAAAACACCCATACATATTCATTTAACAACATAATAATTGTCATAGAAGATCCATATTGGGAAAATATAATCATCATCATTTTACACCATATAGTGGTCTCCTTGTTTCCTAGTAATGAAAAGGAAGCTGTCAATGATATCCACATCACTCATAAAAAAGAAATACTGATAGACTCACAAAACTATTCCACCATTAAAATAAAATCCCATATTCTAGACTATTTCTAAAAAGTAATTCTTATATTAGATAAATCCAAAATCGAATAGATTTTTCATTAGGTCATATACAATGTTCTTTATGAAAACATAAATTCTAATACATCCATCTATAAACAATGATTTGTTGGATTCCTACTCTGATGCATTGATATAGGATAGAACGTGTCTATTATACAATAATTCAATGCATGAAATTTTATTTCTCATTAATAAATCACCTAGAACTATAATCAGATCAGAATACTTGGATGTGTTTGGCCATAAATATCAAAAACATGTGTGGAAGTCACCTGAAAATTTCATTCTTGAAAAATAAATTCCAATTTATTCTATCAAACACTATATTTTATATATAATAAAAAATATTATTCTCTATTTTCAATCTTGGAAATTGATTTCAATGGTAAATGTCCCCCAATCAATTGTCCTAATGTTCATGTACATCCTTACTTACACCAAATTCTTCTACAAGTGGGACTAGGTTATACCCCTCCAGGAAGTCTGGATGAGGGTTATTATCTACTTTGTAAAGTCAAATACCAATTCCATATTTAATGTCATACATAAAATATTGTTATAAAAAGGAATGGAAATCTATTGTTCGGAGTTAAAAAATATAGATTACTAATATGGTATTTAGTCCAACCACTCATATTGCATCCATGTAGTAAAAAATAAATAAATATATCATTTCAATAAGTCTCTATATAACATTACCTATAAGATGATAAGTAAATATAATAATTATTATCTAGATAAACTAAGACTTCCTTTGAAGGATTATCTCACAAAAACCAGTACCACTATATAAATAACCCCATATTTTCATGTATACGATATAATGGTTTCCCTACCTATCAAATATGATTCTTCTTCACTGTGCATCATGATCTATAATTAGATATATGACGATGCGTATTCTCAAAAAATAGTTTCATGTGTTGGAATTAATATATGAGAAGATATTCAACACATTTAAAAAATTATAAATCCATCCAAACATAACAGTATGAAATTAATAAATGAATTTTATCCTCCACTCATTTCTCTATGTATAGATGATTTGAATTATCATAACTCTGATGATACCATCAAATAAGCCTCCAAATATCAATCTAAATTAGGAATGACTTTAGAAAATATAGAAGGTTTACTAAAATAGATTTTATCAATCTATCATAATAGATGGAGAGTGTATGACACCTCCCACCAATGTTTGGTTTCTAAAATATTACATTTGATTAATTTAGCCTTGGTTCAAAAACATCATCATATAATGACATTAAAATTCATGGATAATGTCCTCATCACATTACATTTAACTACGTGACATACATTATTATCATATAATGATAAACCCAATGGCCATCAACCCTACTTATTGATGATAACAAATGTGACCTAATTACTAGTTTGGTGAGTTTAAATTACATATATTACCATCCTTACAATATGACATAATAATTCATTTTCATGGTCCTAGTAAGAAGACCTAAAAAGGTGCACCGCTAAAAGAAATTATAGTTTAACACACAATGTCCTGGTCACATGTAGAAAAAAATATAGAATCTTCAACACTATGAATTCTAAATCATTTGTATGTTTTTTATATTATCTTGTCTTGTGGCCAAGTATTATATTGTAAATAATTTGATTACATATTATTTTTTTAAATGATCTTGAATCATATGTTCTTAG
The DNA here is from genome assembly GCA_963277665.1 of Viscum album. Classification (NCBI taxonomy): domain Eukaryota; kingdom Viridiplantae; phylum Streptophyta; class Magnoliopsida; order Santalales; family Viscaceae; genus Viscum; species Viscum album. Next base: position 837,845,321 of record OY728125.1, on the reverse strand, counting down.
AGGTGTTGGTTGATCACTGTACTTAATATGAATAAATATACCATGATAAATGATTTTGGGTGATTTATTCCAACTTTTAAGTCCATAAACTTCATGTAAAAACTTACAGTATATAGCCAAATTTACATACAAATGATCCGGATCTATAGAGTTCTTTTGAGTACTCAATATTCAAGGGACCATAGATATAAATTCACTGACCTATATTAAAGAGCATTATCTATATTGTATATCCATCAATAACTATATTTTGATTAGTTTTTATTATTTTAGGATACGTAGGAATAGCTAAATGTATTATCCTTGGTTCAACAACAAACATAAAAGTCAAATTTAATGCTTTACTTCCCGATATGTGATCTTGATCTGTATTGGTAATTTTTCCTTATAAACTCCATGTTTCTTGATTTATGTTTCTTTTGGATATTTAATGATTCTCATATATCAAATCCTAATCCCATCCATTTTTTTAACAAATAGAATCCCCTCATTCACATTAGTGTTTCAAATTATACATAGGCAATGCCCAATTTTAATCACCTATACATGAATTCATTATTGGTAGAATAATCCACACACAAATTTTTTAATGATCAGTAAGAAATTTCATTCACCTATGTTAAATCTATATTTATATAGGGATATAAATATAAATATCTATTTGAAATATATTAATTAAAATCATTCCCTATTATATATTTTATAGATCTATATTGGTTCCTTAATCATGGAGTTCTTCAAATGTGAAACTTCACCCAAAAAAATGTCCCCCCATCTAGAATATTTTAATCATCATATGGAACCATATCTATGAAAAATGTGTTGTTGAATTCATATTTATGTAGTATATGTACTAATTCATGGAGATATTATCCTAATACTGGTAAAAAACCATTAAAAGTTCTACATTTTCATCATTAGAACATTATAAATGATCAACATTGGGAAAATGTTTCCTCACATTGTGTATAGACAAGATCAACACAATGTTAACAACAAAATGTCATCCTTATAGAATGATGATCAAAATCATGATATATAGTCTATTCCAAAAGACATAGAACTTTTTAGAGTGGTCAATTTGGTATGATTGTAAACTAGTTAGAATGATCAATTCTATATGACCTAGATCATTAAATACCCCTCCCCTAAACGAGATCTCAAGCTTCACATGGTATAATTATCTATCCCATTAGGATATAATGGTTAGGCATATTTTACTCAACACTGAGATCATAGTTCTCTTATCCAATGATAATGATTTCCCCCCTAAAATATTAAACTTTCAAATAGATTTTCATATTACATGAATTGTTTCCAAGATTTATTATCATAATCTAAACTAAAAATTGTAATGAAACATATAATATTTCATATTATTTTTAATTTTTAATTCACAATGGGTTTTTTCATTGTTAGTCTAGTGGTAATAAAAAGACATATTTTTTTGTTTGGGAGATTGATCGACGTAAATCACTTTTATAAACGTCCTCATCATGTAACCTTAAAATTCCTAGCACCTAATTCTGTATTTCCTGATGTGAAACTACACAAAAAATGGCTTACGCTACATGACCTTAAATTGATTAGAGTGGACTATATATATGGGACTACATCCCAATATTAGAATCATAAATATGTAAGGGTTCCCTATCTTGGGTTATTCTAAAATGGTATGAAGATAAAATATCATATTTTGAATATTATATCATAATTTTAGAAATCCCACAAAAAAATATGAACCATACATGGTGTAATTTATATTTGAAAAGAATATGCACTTATATATGAATCATATATTTAGGAGATAACCAAGAGTTGTTATCTTTTTACACTCCATAAGAAATCATAATAGCATATTCATGATAATATCAAGAATAATGTTCCATTTTTACTCTTCATGAACATCATTTTCCATAAATCACCTTCTTTGAATATAGTGTCTTGGATCACCTCAAAATTTTGAAAATAAGAATATAATACTCTGTAAAAAACTTCTTTTTAACTATTGATACACACCCCTAACATATATTCATATATGTTTCCCTACTATTTATTATCAATTATAGGTATCTATGTCATTGTGGGAAGATCCTATAATCTATATAAACCTACTGTAATACAATGTATCCATATGGATTCTCGTATAGGAGTTTAGTAATTGAGGGGTGTTTTCATTATCATTTGGTAGAGGGGTCTTGTTTTCTATTGAGTTTCACTTTTAAATTTTAAGGGTTTAAACCCCTAAAAATAGATTTTTTTTGGACATGGATTGAGGTGGTATTGGTTTTAAAATGTCTTAGGAGTTCTTATGATAAATGAGTGGTGATGGAGGCATGTATCCATGGGGTTACAGTTCTACAAGCAAGTCATCCAAAGGTCATTGACTTGTTAATGGCCTTCTAGTGTATAAGTGGTTCTTCATAAGCTCCCTAGTTGTCTATTGAGCGTGGAACAATACCTCAAGTGGTCTATTTTCTCACCAATGATACCCACCTTCCATCTAGTGTGATATGTTTCTTTTCACATAAAATGGGAGAGGTTAATTTTACTTATTCACATCACATTATTCATAACCTTATTTTGGAATGTATTTTTCTATACTACATTCATTTAGGTGACCTCCATCACCTTTTCTTTTCCATATATTATGTCCCCCAGTTCTGGTATTTTTTCATCTTGTATGATGAATTGGAATGGTACGTGTTATTCTAATATTCTATCCCATTCTATATCATTTTCTACCACATTACAGTGTTTCACCCCTTTTTATGGTTTATAAGCTATTTTAGGTTCATTTTTCATATATTTGGATTCACACATTTCATAATGGTATAAATATTGATATAGATTGATTGGGAAACTATGAGGATACGGTATTTGGTATAAATTATATTCCCTTAAATTTGATTTGTAGATTAGTTTTTTACATTTATAGAAAAACTATCTTATCGGTATATTTTCCAAGTAATTAAAATAAATGGGTTTTTAACTTTTATGCATAATATACCCTATTATGATTTAGATAAACATTTTGTATTTGGTAGGACTTTGATCAAACCATCAATTTAGAGTAAATTAATTTTTCTATGGGAATAGGTTGATTAATTAAATTGTTTCTAGATAACATTGAAATTAAATTGCTTAAAATTGAATGGAAAATTTCCAAGGATTTCCCATTGGAATGAGAAATTCTTATAGTCTTGAAATTTATAAATGTAATAATTGATTGTGATTTAGATCATGAGTATAGACCTAGAAATTTGTAATTGGAAATTGGGATTGAATAATGATGAACAATTAACTTAATGTGTTAAAATGGGTTATGTGTGAAAAGAAACATGTTGGGGAATATTTTATTAGAATGAAAAAGTAATTTTTTTTAAAATTTTAAATAATGTCTACATTGACATTATTAATTTTTTTTAGAATTTTAATTCTCTAGATATATCCTTATATTTAATTTAATATTTTTGGTATAGACTTTCATGGAAGATTATTAAATTCAAAAGGGGGGTTCATTTCAATTTAGGGTCTGAATACATACATGTATTCAATTAAATAAAATTATATAGAACTCCTTAACCCAACAGGTGGATTATAAATAGATTCATTGTCATGAATTCTATTAGGTTTCTCCCCCAGGTACATAAGTAATATCTAAATCTATCAAATTCCATGAATTAATGTCATATATTCTTAGGTTAATCAATTTATAAATGTTGTGTGATGAGATATACTGATTTGGATAGATTACTTTTGTTATGTAATACCTTTGGTGTGATCCATGGATTCTGATAAAGTTGTGATTCTAAATATCATTGGTGGTCCCTTGAGTTCAGACTAGGATAATGACTAAACATTGAACCACTTAGTGGGAATTCCAATTTGATGCACATGGATTAATCTTAGGACAGCTTATTATGGTTGTCTCATTGATGCACCTTGGATCCAAGATGATACATGATGCATCCACCATATTTAGAGATACTAGTGTTGTTAGAAGCAGTTTAAATGTGTATGGGTGTTTCAATTGATACCTGAAACTCAACTGGGTTATAATTACGTTAATAGGTTAGTACTAATTATCCTTTAGATATTTATTTGTATTAAACCTTTATACATTACTTTCATATACTAGATATTCACTAAAACCCATATTTTTGAACCTACTAAGTTGTACTCATAGATTTCTTAGGTTTATGTAGACGTTGGGTAACAATATATATTCTCATTTATCATTGGTTATTGGTTTAGGAAATGGGATATGGAGGATTCCAAATTATGTAACAAGGTTAATGTTTTGGAGGTTTGAGTCATATTTAATAATGGGAATTCACTAATTATTATATATTTTCAGATTTTATCTTTGAGTTAAAATTTGGATAGTGGTACATTCCATATTCATTATGTATTTCCCTAACTATATACATGAAGAATCATTAAGATATTTTATTGGCTGATATATATATTTTAAACTTAAAATTTTATTCATTAGAGATATTATATATGGTTTAGTGATTTTGTCAAATTTTTCACTCTATTTTTTAGATAATTGTCTCCAAAAGATAACATCATATGTCCTCAACACTATCACTAGACTATGGTATATAGGGAGCTTCACTTGTGGATATGTGGCACACCATCTTGGAGCATCAATTCATAAGTTGCCGAGGTGGGGCAATATAAAGTGACATGAAATCATATTTTACTTTTTTTATTACTCTTTGGGTTTTCTAGAAAGTATATTAGAATTTTTTTTAGTGGTTGGTAATAATCTAATATATTGGTGTTGTTTCCCCATGTATTTGGGGAAATCCAGTTTTCCAAGTATAGGAATTATGGTTCTCATTTTCTGTATTATATTTCACTAAATTCAAAATGATGTAGTTCACTAGAGTTTCATATTAATTATTTATGGGTTTCTTGTTTATGGTTTGTATATTAATATGTTGTTTGAGTTTATGCATAATTTTTGACACAAAGGATTTATATGACATCAGTATGTTTCTTATTATTTATAGTTTCTTGGTATTATAATATTTTTGTGAATTGTATGTTTTTTATGTCCTGTATATTTAAGTAATTTAAGACATCATTAGATTAAATTAAATAGATAATTTTTTTAATTAATACATCAAAAACTGTTTATATTGTGATTTGAAGATATAAGTTTTTGTTACGATTTTGCATGGAAATCATAGAGTAAACCCATTTGTTTTTTTGTTATATATAAATGGAATCATAAAGAGATTGATGTTGAAGAATAGGGTTCTAATAAGAAACTTATAATATTTTTTAATTTTTAAAATATTAATGAAGTATTATATAACATAACCAAGGGATCAAAATGTGTTTAGGTGAGGCTATGAGTTTTGTTTATTCCTGGTAGTGACACTATGTTATTAGTTGAAGGTTTAATTAAGTGTTGTCTTTTATAGACTAGTGTTATAAACTCATAGTGTGTGATGATTTTTAATTAAACAATTCTAAGATTCAGACCATTGTGGGGTGTTGTTTCAGTTTCACGTTCTTCATTGGCATCTACTCACATGGGTTGATGATCTAGTTAATAGTCAAATTGGTTGGTGTGGTTTTTGTTTTATAATAACTGGTGTAATGTGCATGCCCCATCTGTGAGATAAGGCTCACTATTTCTTGAATGTAATACATAAGGATGAGATTTCATATAGTGGGAATATTGAAAAACAATTTGTCCGTAAAATTTTTATACTCTTGATTGATTTTTTAGATTTTATTTTTTAGAGTGTTAATTGTCTACCATGGTTTATATTTGAATTAAAAGGATTATAACCACTCTAAAGAGCCTTTTTGAATTGTTTTAACATTATCAAGTGTTAAAAATGGGATTTTGGGAATCAAGAATACTTGGTAGTTGTCGAGGAATGAATCTAAGGGGCGTAAGTGCTGCTAGATATTCTTCTAGAGACAATCAGTGCTTCTTTGGCCAACTATAGAGAAGGAGGTTCTACCTAGGCTCACCGGTGGTCCACAAGACAGGTAGTGAGAACCACCGTTCAGTTAGTGGGATATGTGTCCTTTTTTAATATATTATTAAATAGGTTATTTTACCCATTAAACATTTTTTCCTGTCCTATTTGGGTTAGTATTTGGCCAAAATTCAAGTATGTCAGATCCCTTTTACCCTATCATTTTCGTAGAAGATCATCACCATTTATTTTCTATTTTTTGGCCATACAGTAATAAGAAGTCCATAGGTGACTCTAAGTGTCTTATAACTTTTACTTCATGTTTCTTCTAATATAGATTATTCTCATGTCGTTTATCTAGGTTATGCTCTATTTTCTAGGATTTGTTTTCAACTTATCCCATTTTAGAATGTATCAAAGGATGATACTGGATGAGTGGGTCTCTTTATGGTTAAGGTAGGAGGTATAAATTCATTTCCAATATATTTTCACTATATTATACCAGTTTTTAATGTATTCAGGTTTTCCTATCAATCTCTTGACTTTTTCATTAAATTGCATTATTATTTTCCAACTATTTCCTTAGAACCCCACTTGAGGTTTAGATAAACATTCTAACATCAGTAAAAATTTGTTAAAAACCTTAATGTAGAGTAATTGGATTGTGACTTTGTTATTGGTAAACTAATTGGGATGTACATAGTTTTCCATAGCATTGAATCGATGATAACTGAAATCTATGTTTCCATGGGTGACCCTAAGGAACAAGGACTACATATAACCATATATTTAAAAAAAATATAAATTATAAATTAGATGAAAATCATTGATCTTGAAAGTTTTATTTTGAATTATGAGTCATGTAATTTGTAAAATTTATCATAATGTTTCAAAATGTTTTATGTGTTAAAATGAAAAATGTTTTGAATTTTGTCTTGGGATATAAGATTTTTTTAGAATTTGTAGTAATTGCTTGAATGATCTTTTGGAATTTTTTTTGTAACAATATAAATTAAATGGAATTATACTTGGTTTTATTTTGAAATTAGTTGACATTCAATTCCTTGTAAGAGCCTTATATTCCACTTTTAGATTCATGTGAATGATGAGAGTAAATAACTTCATATATTCAATGAACACAAATTCTATAAAATGCCTTGATAAATATAGTGGATTATTTATCATAACCAAAATCTATGTACATATTCTATGTGTAAGAATACAGTATTATATAACTCTATATTCACATCAGATATTTCCTTTTTCTAATGGGATGTAATGTCTTGATTAGTGTTTTAAGCAGTAAAAAAACTAAACTTAAAACATGGGGATAAATAATATACAACCATAAACTCAATCCTTAATTTTCATAGACTAAAATACCCTCTATAATAGATGAATTTACTGAAAATAATTTCAATATGAAAAAATGTAAATGGAAGAATAAGGAGTCATGTTCTCACTCAATAAGCCTCCCAGTTTCTATATTTTTTTTAAAAAACAAAGAAAATTTTTAAATGAAACAAATCTTGTAGGTCTAAATTTTGGCCAAAGAAAATTATATGCCACAGTTTCTATAATAAATGATTTAGAAAAATCTTAGATCGATGAAATATCATACCTATTTTCTATGATTGTGTATACCATACAAGGTTGTGTAACCTTTATAGAGATGAAACCCTTCTGGAATATTCCTTCCTTCTATAAACCTAATAAATTTAAAAAATGATAGAATCCTTGAAAATATTTATGCATACCAATAATGTTTATATTCAAATACAATGGACACTTTTTATTGACTATGTGTACATGCCCAAAATAAATCTACATATGCACCCCTGATATGGCTTATTAATAAGAGGCCTCAACATCCTAAAAAGGGTGATCCTATAATATATATACAATCATACAAGTTTTGTAGAAAAACCAGTTAATCAAATATAGATAGATGTTTTCTCCAATATACATGTCCCATCTCGTCAACCATGACATTTTTTGAGTTATTATTTTCACAAACTATAATAAAACTATTTATGTTTTTTAATACCCTCAATGTTACAGTGTTTTCCATTATATTCACCTTCAATATAGAGATCTGATTTATCAGCATACCACATTTCATTATTCCCTATCAAGAGAATTTAAATTTCATGACACAATATATTGATATTTATGAGCATACATAAATTATCACCAATTTGTAGATATAGTCTATTTTTTAAATTAACCCCTTATTCAAATTTGATTTGAACATTCGATAGCAAGATGTAATATACCATGTATTTTTTCAAATATATTTTAACTAAAACACTAAAAACCAAAGGTCTTGGAGTTATGACCATAAATTAAATGTTGAAAACAAAGTTTATAATGTCACTAAGACCACTTCCGCATGGGTTTTTTTCTCAAAAATGATTATCGTAAATACTACCTCACTTTAGTTTTTTCAATATCATTCACACTAAAATAATATAATTCCCTATTCTAGGCACTATGACCCTAAAGAATATTCACCATATCATAAGGCTATCCAAATTAGTAACCTTGTGATATCTATTCATATTTGGATATAATTTACCCATGTTGATATATATATATATATATTAACTCATATTTCGGTCAATTACATCCAAAATTTTATATGATCTACATCAATACGATTTGTACAAAAATAAAATTAAAAATGAAAGATACATTGAAAACAATTGGTTTTGAAACTATAACATGTGACAAGGGAATAAGATTATAGTCTCCAATCACTAAAGATACACCTCGTGTGATTTTAGTGAAAATTAGTTTTTAATATTGGAAATACACAAAAAATAAAATTGGTCAAAACACTATAAAGGGATTCATAAAGAAATATTGGAGTTCATTCTCATTAAATTTACCCCTATATATGGCTTAGAAAAAAATTTGGAAATAAATAAAATGAAAAATACTTATAGGGTCCATAATATCCCCAATAGAAGTTAAGCTCTGATCATTTGGCCCTATAACATAGGAAAAATGTAGATAATTTATTTATTACCACACCACTGGAAAGCCAATATATATAATACATAAAATATATATTCATGTTAATTTATCCTATTTAAACCATTTGGAATAGTCCTATATATATTTCAATTGGATTCATATCATTAAAAATTATATAGTTCATCCATATTGAGGAACTCTAGGATTAGTGAGATTGAATTTATTCCCCTCCAATCTATGAGTCATGGATAGGGGAAATCATGAATCAAAATAGACCAAATCAATAGGTGAAACAATGGTATTTATTCTATAACCATATGTGAGCTACGTAACGGTTCAAATCATCATACACAATTGTATAAATGTGGTGTTACTATGATGTTATTTCTGTATGTACAAGTTTTTGAGCAATACTTATGAAGAAAATCATCTATCAAAATAGACCAACTCAAGTGTTATGTTGATGTTATTTCTGCCCATACCCATACATAATTCATTGTGTATGTGAAAATCGTCCATCCAAATGGTATGAATATAGTTCCATAGAGATGGTGCTTCTAACAGTATATGTTCACAAACGACACCAAATAAGTGATATTTTTACTCAAGCATTTAGGATACATGTTTTAACTTGTTCATTCCAGTTCAATTTTTAAAAAAAATTAATTTAATATTGTGTTATAATTAGGATATTTTAAATTCTAAATTAATTATAAGAACAATTTAATATAGAAGTAAAAAAATGAATTGTGATTAAGAATTAAACTATTTTCATTCAAAGAAAAAATGGGAAGTTGATCATTAACAAAAAGGATCCCCTCCTTAAGAGAAAAATGCAATATAATATATCATTGAAATTAGTTTTGGTATATTTATTTTGGACCCTTCTTATTTTAATAATCAAAAAATAATTTTAATTATATTTTTAATGGTTTTTATTCTTTATGATAGAGTTCTAAAATATAATGATGTTTGTTGAAATATTGTTTTGAAAATTACTATCATCAGACTTTACTCACCAGAAAAAATGATTCACCATTGAAGATGACCTACCACTAGAAAAGACCCATTGTTAGAGTTGAAACTCTGTCAAGATGGATATTTGGAAAAGTGTTGAAAATTTCAGACCCCGAAAAGGAGTCACCATTGAGGATGACTCGCCACCAAAATTAATTCACCTCCAGACATGAATCTTCATTGATCATGGGTCACCATTAAATATTACCTATTGTCAAGCTTTACCCACCATCAAGACATTTGGAAACGTTTTTAAAATATCAAACACCAAAAAATAATAACCACATAGATGAGTCACAATTGATAATGGCCTATTTCCATATAACCTACCATAAGCCTAACTCATCGTTAGCTTAATTCACCACCATATTAAGTCAAATCCTGGAGGAGTCACCACTAGAGTTTTATCACCACCAGATGAGTCACTATCACTATTTTTATTAATTTGATTAAAATGATTGTAATGAATATATTATTTAATTTTATGGAGTTTATTTATTTATATTTGTTTTATTTAATATTTTAGGGATGCATGAAAGTGTGTTTTAGGGTTCAGTATGAGTACTAGAAGATCCGAATGATTTTTATTCAACTATATACTCTTAAAAAGTACAAAAATATTAAAAAAATAAGTCACAATCATGTAAAAATATATAAAAAAGAATTGAATGAGTGTATACTAGTCAAGTTCAAATAGATGATCATGTGTTCTCTTTAGTAGAGATCTATACATAGTGTATCTTACGTACAAATAACTGTTAAAGAGTGGAGAAAATAAAAAATATAGATCCTTTATATAGACATAACTAAAAGAGATTATGAAATTATGGTTTTTATTTTGTCTCTAAGAAACAACATGATATGCTCTACAAGATATGTATAAGGATTCTCAATCTTTTATAGCATATCAGATTGAGTAACAAAACAATTTACCTATATTTATTCCTTTTAATTCTATATTTTTGATTTTATTTCGAGTAGACTTTTTATTATGTTTAATAATCGCACTCTATCTCATTTTATTTAATGGTGATTCTAGGAATACCAAGACTCCTCGGTAAGGGAAATCAAAGTTGGGCACCAAAGAACATTCTGTAGCGATGAATCAATTATATAGAGCTGAGTAGGTGTATATAAATGATCAGTCTAGACCATCTATAGTTATAGGTAAAATTATTTGAATTCTACCATTATGTAAGTGTTTTTTGATATTGTTTCATCACATTCCTTCATTGCATCTCATGTTTTTGATTTTAAATGTTTAAAACTTGAGATGATTCATTTAGTGATAAAACTTCCAACTCCTCTATGGGTATGAGAATGTCGACACTTCATGTGTAGAGCATGTTCTATAACTATTGATGGAGATGAGTTAAAATGGGATTTATCTATGTTATATATGGATGTCTACTATGTAATCCATGGTATGGTTTGGTTGACAATATTCAAGGGTCGTATGGACTATTATAGGAAAATAGTTAGTTTCATGACTGAGAATGGAATCGAGCATCTCCTTAAAGAATATTGAGTCATAAAGATAGGTGAAATAGTCATGTTGGCGCTAGTAGTGGGAAAAATCTCTTAACATTTTGTGGTATTGACTTAGGAATCAATGAAAAATATTGAAAAAAAAAGTTCTCTAATGATGGTGGATCAGTTTCGAAATGTATTTTCAAAAAATATATCAGGCTTACCACCTATAAGATAAGTGGAGTTTATGATTGATCTTCTTTTGGGAACCAGTCCTATCTCACTTCCTTCTTATCATATAGCACCAAAAAATATAACGGAATTGAAGGTGTGGTTGTATTATCTGTAAATCAAGGGTTTCATTTGGCAGAGAATGTCTCTATGGGCTGCACCAGTCGTGTTCGTGTAGAAAGATGAAAGAACACTAAGGTTTTGTGTGGTTTATCATAATCTTAATGAAGTTATGATAAAGAATTGATATCCAATTACACACATTGGTGATATCTTCGATCAATTTATGGGAGATCTATGGTTCTCCAAAATTGACATATTATAAGGATAACACCAATTGTCAGTTCAGTAGGAGTTTATTCCCAAAATATTCTCTTAGAAGAAGAAATGACCCTTATTAATTTTTTGTAATTCCAATTGGTCTTATAAATGTAGCAACCATCTTTATGGACTTAATAAATCAGTTATTTTATAGATATCAAAATTATTTTTATTGTGGTGTTTGTGTAAGACATATTGGTGTATTCATGGACTAGGTATGGGGATGAGAAACACTTAGCTATAATGTTCAGAATCATGAGTGATCATTTTTGTACGTCAAAATTATCATAGTGTGATTTTTTGATATAGGAGGTACGATTATTTTTCCATGTAATTTCTAAAAGATGAGTTTTAATTGATCTAGAGAATATAGAACCTATTATATCATTGCAACTGCTAAAGAAAAACTTTGAGATATGATGCTTCTTTTGTATAGATTTTTATTACCAACATATGTTTTGTGACTTCTCACGAAAAGATTTTCCTTTAAATGATTTGGAAAATCAGACTGTTCAATTCTAATTGAGTATTTAATGCATGGAATATTTTCAACATTTTAATTTTTTCCTTAAATCTACATTAATCATGAATTTTTTGGAATCAGGACAGGGTTACATGGTGTATTGTGATTCTTTGAGATATGGGTTGGGGTGTGTTCTCATGGAAGGAGACCATATTATTGCTTATGTATCAAGGTAGTTATGAGTTCATGAGAATAACTACCCAACACATGATTTTTAGTTATCTTCAATTGCCCATGATTGGAAGATGGGGCGTTATAATCACTTTGTTGAGAAATTTATTATGTTCACAGAATATTAGTGCTTGAAATGTATTTTTGTACAATGGAATTTGAATTCACGAAAATGAACATGGATGGAGTATCTAAAATTTTTTGACATTGACTTTATTTATACACTAGGAAATGGAAGTTTGGCTGTAGAGATATTAAGTAGGAATTTATATGCTCATTTGAAAAAAAAGCTTCAAATGAGTGGCAGTTGATGTTGGTCCTAGCCGACATGCATGAAAAATGTGAAGACGGAGGCAATGTTGAAATATTATAGTCAATTTATATTGTTATTTATTTAGTAAATTTAGTAAGATAAGAAAAAACATCCAATGTATAATGCATTTTTATGAGTTCAAAACTCAATGGTGGGGAGACCATTGAGGGATGGAAGGTGGATGGGACTTCAGTGTTGTGGTTTAGAAATTGGATGGTTATACCTATGACTTATCAGGAGAAACTTCTCAGTTCTTATATCCATTTGATATGGGTTGTTTATCCTAGAATATATAATATGCATAAGGCATTGAAGGAACAATTTTGTTTGAATGTTATGAAATAGATGGTGGTTTGTTTTGTTTCAAAAAACATAACTTGGCCGCAATTTATGGCAGGTCATCAGCAAACATCATGTATGTTTCATTCTATACACATCCTAGTATAGAAATGGGATAAAATGACTATGTATTTTTTCATAGTACTTCCAATAATGGTTTGGAAACATGACTTCATAGGGGTGCTATTTGATCAACTCACTAAGTTTGATCACTTCCTCCTTATTTTTGAAACTCATATGGTGGAGGATCTATCCAAAATTTATATTCAATAAGTGGTAAAGTGACATGGCATACTAGTTTCGATCTTATCATACAATTCTCTAAGGTTCAAATTTTGTTTCTGGAATTCCTTAAAAAATCTCATGGGACTCAATTGACTTTGAGTACGGCGTATCATCCTCAGACAGATGGGAAATCTGAATGGATGAAAAAAACATTGGAAGTCATGTCAGAGGCTTGTGTAATAAATTTTGGTGGATCATGGAAAGAAAAAATTCCATTGGTGGAGTTCCAATATAACAATGGTTATCAAGCCTCGATACATTCGACTCTGTTTCAAGCATTGAATGGGAATCCTTGTCATTCTCCACTTTTTTGTGTGGAGAAAGGTGAAACATCACTAGTTGGGCTGAGCCTTATCCATGAGGCAATGGAGAAGATTCGGTTGATCAGAAAAAGAATGGATTTAACTCATAGTTTTTTGATATGGTATTCTGATCATCCTTGATGTCCATTGTTGTGAGTGATCATATGTTCTTATGGATTTCTCCAAGTCTTGGAAATTATCATTTTGTGAAGCCGGACAAGTTGTCTTCTTGAAACATTTGACCTTTTGAGAAACATGAAGATGTTGGGAAGGTGGAATATCAGTTGTCATTGTCACCATAGATCAGAGCATATATAACATGTTCCATGTATCACTGTTTAATAAGTATCAACCTGATCCTGACCATGTGATGAGATGGGATCACATTGACATAGAACCAAATTCTTTAGAAGTATATATGCCATTGTGGATAGTGGATAGATAATTGAAATCCTATCATGGAAAAATAATTGTTCTACTAGGATTACTGTGGAAACATGGTCAGATTTTAGAAGAGACAAGGGAGTGCAAGATAAAAATTAAAGAGCAATGGTTGGAACCCTTTCAGGGCAGTAGTGATTTTCTATATTCCGATTATGGAAAGAAACATGTTGGTGAGAATCTGAACCCATGAATTCTATTATTTAACCATTTTGTTTTTTATTTTATGTATATAAATTATAAGGGTGGTTTTGGGAGATTTTTGAAACCTTGTAATATTTTTTGGGTCTAATGAGAACATGTATGGGCGGTGAGTAGTTTTTCAAAACCACGCAACAGCCTAGGAGAAACTTTGTTCTTTGAAAATGGTTTTAGGTATTTTGAGGAAAAGGATTCGGGATAGTTGGATCATGGTTATGAAGACTATGTGAGGAGATCGAGTTAAGTAAAATCCTTATGGAAGTGGATAACACACAGTTAACACACGGTTTTCCAAACCGTGCGACTAAACCAGGCGCAGGTTAAATGTTATAACCTAAAAAAGAAGATCTAGGGTATTGTTTCTCGAAGTGTCTCATTTTCCCTCATATGTGGCCCAAAATAATTATTTTTCTTCCCTAATGTGGAAATAAGGTTATCTCATAAATTCATAAGAGATCCAAAATATTCACTTGGTTATTAGAAGCTGATTCATCATTCTAAGTGTTCGTTCTTCATCGTTCTGGTCATTTTTCATAGATATACTTCACCACTCTTCTTTGTTTCGTAGACCTACACATTATGTGTGAATATATAAGGTTTTTAATTCCATTTATGTCTATAATTGGTCTATTTCATACTATGTGAAGAGATCTAAGGCAGGATAGTGGAGTTTTAACTTGGGTTCATTAGTGTTATTGGTCCATTTATCATTTTAAAAATATTTCTTGAGTTATATGGATTCACTGTCAACTAATCTATTTGAAACATGAAGGATTAGTTTCAAATTTATGTTTTTATTAAAAATTGTTTTGATATTGTTTCCTCTGGAAATGGGGATGACCTTGATGATTTAAGGTTTAAACATTCCAAGAGGTTTCTAAAGGGTTTGTTTGTAGAACCAAAAACATCAAATGATTCTATATCCAGTTGGACCTACTTTCCAAAGGTAGGTGCTCATTAGTTTTGAAATGATAAGGCTTATGAATTTTCATTGGTCGAGATGATGGGAGGTCGGACTCATCGCAACTTTTTGAGGGGAATTATTGTCTACTCTGTGACTCTCTTTATAGATTTAATTTATGTTCGTGAATCCTTATTAAGTTACCAAGTATAAAATGAGCTTTTCTTTAGATGATACAATCAATGATTAGTATGTAAGAGATTTAGAGAATCTTTTTTATGTATTTGAGGTTATTCATCGATAGAGATCCATCTGTATTTGATTGAGATTCTTATTCAATGGTATCTTTCCACACATTATATAGAAATATCTTGGTCATTATAATAACCATACCGGTTTTAAAGCCACTCAGTGTGGAACGTGAAGTTTATTGTAATTCAGAAGGACACTGATTATTTCGGAGTTGGGATTGTACCTGCAGATGGGCTACCTACGTATCCTTATTTAGAAGAGGAATAAAACCCCACATAGTTTGAGTAAGATATTATGATGTTTATGTATGATTTATTTCTCAAAGAAAGATGTCATAATTACTTTTACTCTCTAAGCTCCTATGAGTCATGATCGGTGTGAGAAAGAAGAGTTATTTGTAAAAAAAGACAATTGTGCCATGAAAGATGAAATCATAAGAAATGATGTGGGGATTTTGTTTGTATGACTGCACAAATAGTGAGAGATCAGGACTTATTTCAGAGAAGAAGTCCGGGAACAGGTTCCATAAAGGTATATGAGCTTTTATGGTGTTTTTGATACTCTAACTTGGGGCTTACCCCTGAGGAAGATGACCAAATTAGGTGGGACTTATAATTGGGTTTTATTCTTGAGAAGGAAGCCCAGATCAAAAGTAAATTAAGACTGGTTAAGAGAAATTATTTCTGGGGCTTATTCTTGAGAAGGAGGCGCAGGTTAAAGGACTTGTGACTGGGACTTTCTCCTAAGGAGGAGGCCAAGGTTAAAGGGATTTGAAAACTGGGGCTTACTCCTAAGGAAGAGGCCCGGGTTAAGGGAATTTTTGATTTGAGGGACCTCGGGCTTAGTCTTAAGGAGGATGCCCATATTTGTATACTTTGAGACTGAGGCTTACTCCTAAGGAGGATGCCCAGATTTGAGAAATTGTGACTGGGGCTTATTCCTAAGGTGGAGGCCTAGGTTATGGGACTTAGGGCTTATTCCTAAAGAGGATGCCCAAATTAAGAGAACATGGACTGGGGCATACTCTTGAAAAGAAGGCCCAGGTTAAGTATTCTCAGATATTTAAAGGATGAGGTTGAATGACTGAAATGTCTAACCTTAGTGACATAAAGATGTGTAAATCACTAGGTTTTGAGAGATGTTCCACATAATTCTTTTCAGATAAGGAAGCCAACAAAGGAAGCACGCCATAAATGGCTTTAAAGAGGGTTTTGATTGTTGAATGTTGAATAAGAGAGGTGGATAGACATAAGAGAGGTGAAATGGGAAGGGAGGGCACCTAAAAGAGAGGGACATGCAAGTCCTGGGTGCGCAGGTGTACCTACGCAACACAATGGTACTTTCACGACCGTCAACCCTTAAGGTAATACATGGCCGAGACATGGCTCAAGCCCTTAGTATTATCCCTAGGGGCATCCTGAAGGGTGGCGAGCATGTTCTGTTGAAAGGGTATGGTGGCGCGCATGTGTGTCCATTTCCCCTAAGGTCTGGCCACATAGGAACAGAAGTTTTGAAGGGTCTCAACACTTCGGCCTTACTCCCCCTCTTTAGATCTTCTGTTCTAGTTAAGAAATTACCTTAGAAGTTTTCGAAAGATTTGAGAAGAGACTAGGGCACCGGGAACTCAAATCTGAGTTTCTGGAATTTTTCCTCCTTCAAATGGGGGGCCCACTGGGGGTATTTATAGCCTGGTGAAGACCCTGGGTGAAATTCAAAGAGGGTGCGCAAGTCACCTGCACGACCACTAGGAAACACACAAGTATAATTGCGCAACTTCGGTGTAACATGCGCGACCCAACTGCAGATGAATCTTTGTTCATGTCCTTGCCAATTTTTGATGTTTTTTCAAAGGATTAATCACTTTGGGTTCAAGGTTTTTCCCTTTTCATTCATTTAGGCTCGGGGATGGAATTTAGCGTCAACAAAAGTCCCCCCTCAGAGTTGGATCCAAAAGAAATTAGGATATGACTCCGAGGTAAAGAAGAAAACCAAGGAACATGCGGTGCACAAGTGTTCAGAACGTAGATGGCGGCATTCATGGGTTGAGCGTGCTGCCATTAGGCATGTAGGGTTGAGTCCTGGCCTATATATATCTGTCCATTCTCGCGTAAAGCACACAGATTTCAAACTTTCGAGCTCTCGTCATGAAAGTTGCCCTTGCCGCACAAGTTTCTCTGTTTTTTTCGGTTTCTTTGTTATCATGCAGCTGTAGTGGTATTTGGACTTGCGTAGTGATACTTGCGCCCCAAAACTTACGCAACACACTGATACTTGCACGCCAATATTGGGACTTGCGTGCCTTAATGCCTTATCAATTTTTTCACTTTTCATCACAAACATTTATGAAAAATCAACTCACATAAGAGTTAATTATTCGACCTTTGTGTAGATTCAATGGTTCCTAGAAGAATTGGAAAGGATGATTAGCTAGCTATCAACCAGATTGATGACATGATTAACATTGTGGGCCATGTTTACTATGATATCTACAACAGAATTCTCCCATATTTGGCTAAGTACATGAAGAAATGTCATCTTAATTTCCCACAGAGCATCTACCTGCCTCTGTATGGTCATGGTCATCTGCAAGGATTCAATGTTCCAGATTCAAAGAACTATATTACTAAGATGAAGGTGCACTTATAATCCTCTATTTCGGCAATTTTGTGCATTAAGAGAAACAACAATGGTGTAATCTTTCAAATTTTTTGAAAATGGAAAACCCATGGGCTGAAATGTTTTCTGCTGCCAGTTGGTAGAGAGAAGACAAACATGGAATTAGAACAATATCAAAAAATAGAACTCTCTTCGAATGGCTCTTTACTTCTAATTTTTCATTCTCAAATCCATGTATCCATCTACCAAGTCTATTGGACAGAAACAGATTCACTGTTTGATCAGTAGAAAATTTTCTCAAACCGCACTCAAGAACATTCTTTTACAATTTTTCCAAGAAGACCTGGTATCACTGCATCTCTTACTGTATCCAGTTGAATGAATGAATTCCAAGTGGCTACTGATGAATCTTGGGATGTCGTAAATCAACTTAAGATTTATTTTGAAAGCCTTTTGTAATTACTGAAATAGAGAAGAGACTCCAGTCTGTGGATGTCCTTCTAACTATTGTTCATCAATGAAAAAACTTTCATCTTCAATCATTTGCGCAGGAACTTTCCTTCTACCTACTTTAAGATTTTACCTATTACAATGGGCTTAGTAAGCATAGTTTGGTTTTTATAGGATTATTTTAAATAACCCTTCAAAATTTGAATCTTTTAATTGGTCAATATTACCTAAAATAATACAAAATGTATGTTTAATGAACTAGGACTTGACTTTTTTTCAGAGTTCCATTGTCTTTTTTGGGCAGTTTAAAGTCATGCACATCAGACTTAAAAAGGCTAATGTTTAAGGTAAAAATAGCTTTGACCGAATGGATTAAAATTGACACAATTTTTTCCAATTTGTCTTAAAACATATTACCACACACATGTATGAGGGAAAATATGTAAATGACGACTTATAAAATTTTGAATCTGAGTAATGACACGAAAAAAGGCTAAAAGGAATTAGAAGAAGTAGTTCCCATGAATGAAGTTACCACTATTTAAAAAACCCGTTAGGGGGTTGAATTATGCAGGGCCTCCTAAGGGCATTAGTTGTATAGTCAAATAATAGCATCCATTGGCTGACATGTCTGTTATGTAGACTACTTATGCAAGGCCACCTAAGGGCAGGTGCTGCATAGTCAGGAAAAAGAACTCTCAAAAATTTACTTTTCTACTACTAAAAATCCAAAGGAAGTTTATGGAGATTCAAATTTTCCAAATCAAAGAGTTTCCTATACGGAAAGAGGTACTTGAATATGGAGAGGATATTTCCAAACAAGATTTTCTAAGAACGGGATGAATGTCACTCCTACGAAGGTCTGACCCAAGCGTAGGGAAGAGGAATATAAACCATAGACATGAATACTTTCAGATCATGAAATAGAACATGGGACAAATATGTTAAGGATTGCTAATTTTTCGGATCCCGACATATTTTCATTAAGACCAATAAGGACAAAAGAGGTTTTCTTCCCAAGAATGAAGTTACCATTATTTAACAAACCCATTAGGGGGTTGATTTATGCAGGGCCACCTAAGGACATTGGTTGCATAGTCAAATAATATTATCTTTTGGCTGATAGGTCTGTTATGCATACTACTTATGTAAGGCCTCCTAATTGTACGTGCTGTATAGTCAAGCAAAAGAACTCTCGGGTTTCGGACATTTTGTGACCAGAAGTTTAGAAAAATTTATGAATATCAGAAAATAATTATGTTTAAGATTATGAAACATAATAAATGGGTATTGTATAATGTATGTAGAGATACACAGATCAAATCTAACCATAATCATGTTTAGGCTGGGTCTGAATTGAAATGTTGAACGTTCCTACGTATCCCGTAAGGATGGGAATCAACCCATACGTAGTTCCTCAAATACAGTTTAACGTCGTGTGGGACGAAAGTGTGGGAAATAATATTTTAGGGTCATAGAGCTCGGACCATAATAATGAATACACTGTGTGTGTTTTAATAGGTACTTTTCAGCTAGGGGACTAAAAGTGGAATTTGGGGTTATGCCCAAAAGACTTGGGGCTAGATTTGAGGGACACTCGAACGTTCCTACGTATCCCATAAGGATGGGAAACACGCCCACGTAGTTCTAGAAATACCATCGTTACAGTTTTGGTTCGTACATGTGAAGTGTGAAAGGGTACTTTAGTGCAATGATGGTTTTACCCAAGATAAAAGGCTTAGACATTTCCATGTATGTACGTAGTCTTTATAATATAACATGATTGAAGATCAATGTAAATAATGATTCCATCTCAGGTGAGGGTGTCAAATAATGTTGTAGTTTATTGCCGTACAGGAAAAAAGTGTTTTATAGTTTAACGTCATATAACAAGGACAAAGGTGAACCAATGTGAATCGATTGGTTTTGGGATTGAACCTTGGGAGGATTCCTATGTACCCAGCCTAGATGAAAAGGATCAAAGTCCACGTAGTTCAATTAAAGAATGAATTTGTGATCAAGTTGTTATCGTGGATAACGACTGGTGATGGGACTTACGCATGGTTAGAGGCCCAGAGAGGGTGTTATGGTTTAATTTTACTCTAAGATCGCATGAGTCATACTCAGTGTGAGAAAAAAGGGGTAGAAACAACCATAACGATGCACAGTTTAATGTCATGTAGGACATATAAAGGGACTATGCAGTTTAAAGTCTTACAGTGAGGACTTTTGGTGCTGCACAGTTTAATGCCATGTAGCAGGGACAAAATAAAGTTTGGCATCATGTAGGACATAATATAGGGACACAATTTAACGTCATGTTGGAGATGAACACAATTTTGAATCATGTTAGACAATAAGAGTGTTGTACAGTTTAGCGTCCTATAGCTAAGATGATGGGGACAATACAGTTTAACGTCATGTTCGATGAAAGGGGGACTGTGTAGTTTAATGTCATGCAATAAGGACAAAAATGATACAATTTAACATCATGTTGGACATATTAGGTATTTTTTTGGAGTTTAACATCATGTTGGAAAATAAGGGTGCTAATAGTCTAAGGTCATATGCATGGACCGTGGATGATGCAGTTTAACGTCTTGCTGGACAATATGGGTATTTTTGTTACACAAAATACTTCTTAAAAAATCTAGCATTGGTTGGAGTAGTGATGAGTTCTCCATTCATTGAGATTAAAGAATAAGCTCCATTGGAGTAGACCTTATGTATTGAATAAGGTCCTTCCCATTTTGGCCCAATATTGGGAGTTTTCTTACATGGTATCATTGGAGTTTTCAGAACCAATACCAATTCTCCATGAATGAATGAACGAAGATGAACTATTTTGTTGAAAGCTCGTGGTATTCTATTCTGATAGACTTCCAAGTGATGCAAGGTACACAATATTTTCTCGTCTAATCATTCCAATTCATCCAATCACTTTTGAGATTGTTCATCTGTATATGACTGATCACAAATGGCTACTATGAGAAAAGGTAATTGAACATCAATGGGGAAGACTGCTTCTGTTCCATATAGCAGTGAATATGGAGTTGACCGTGTTGCAGTGTGGGTGGTGGTCCGATAAGCCCATAAAGCATGAAAGTGTTTATCAGGCCATGATTTCTTATCTTTATCCACCATCTTTTGTAGTCTGTTTGGATGAGTCTTGTTGAAGGATTCTATCTGGCCATTGGCCACTGCATGATTCCGAGTTTAATGATTGTATTTGATGTTATATTCTTGATACAACATCCTCACCTCATATGAATAGAAGTTGGTGACATTGTCCATCAATATGTAATGAGGGACACCAAATATGGTAATTATGTTAGACTTAATGAAGCTAACAATGCTTTTAGAACTATCTTATTTGAGAGGTATTGCCTCAACCCATTTGGAAAAGAAGTCAGTAGTAGTAAGAATATACTTAAACTGGTTGGATGTAGTTAAGGGTAAGGTCCCACCACATCCATTATCCATGTGGAAAATGGCCACAAGTATTTAGCTGTATGAAGCAACTCTGGGGGCTGATGAATGAAGTTGGCATGTACATGGATAGAATGACACTTCATTGTAAAATCAACATAATCTTGTATCATTGAAGGCCAAAATTATCCAAGCCTTCGAATTTGATCAAACAGTCTATGTCTAGAATGATGGGAACCATAGACTCCTATATGAACTTCTTTCATGACAGCCATTGTCTCTTCACCATCAATGCATCTGAAGAGAACTCCATCAAAACGGCTTTTTAGAGAATTTTTTCTTAATGATCAGGGATTTCATGAAGAGTAAAATTGACCACACGTCTCCGGACATGTTCTTCCCCATCTTTGTAAGGTGTAAGTGTTCCATTTTTAAGGTATTCCCCATAGGTGTCATCCATTATGTAGTATGACCATATGGTTCAAGAATGGGACTAATTTCATTGATTTCCTCTGTTCTGGTTTGAACATAAGGTGAAATTGTACGGCGGTGGGAGGTATTGATGACTGTCTCATCCCGATTTGGATCTGCTATGGATGTGGCTATATTAGCCAGTGCATCATCTTGGGCATTTTGTGATCTTGGGACATAAGAAAATTTCAGTTTTGTAGGAAATCCCACCATTAACTCTCTGATGTAATCATACAAAGGGATTAGTTATTCTTTTCTAATGGCATAATCCCCATTGACTTGTTTGATTACCATGTCTGAATCAACTTTCACCTTTAAGTGATTCACTTGTGCTTGAAGCGCCAACTCCAAGCCTGCTATGTGATCTTGGTATTTCACTTCATTATTTATACCACCTCCCAAAAATGAGAAGGAATAGGATAACACAGACTTTTCCGGGGAAATGAGTAAAATTCCTAACCAAACTTTGTTGAATTTAGGATTTTCCATTTTCCTCCATGTTGGGAATCTTGAAGCACCATCAAAGAACATTTCCCACGTTTGAATACTACCTTGAATAAAAAATACTTCTTCATCATGAAGATCAATAGCTGGAGATGTTTCTTCCACTGAAGGGTGTTCTGCAAGGAAATCGGCCAGAGTTTGGCCCTTTATTGCCATTTGAGACACATATTGAATATCAAATTGCTGTAAAATAACTTCCCACCTTTCTAGACATCCTGTAAGCATTGGACGACTAAGAATGAATTTTAGCGGGTTATTGTGAAATACCAATTGGACCTCGTGATGTTTCAGGTAGTGTCTCAACTTCTGAACTACAAAAATTAATGCTAGGTAGCACTTCTCAGTATTTGAATATCAGGTTTCTGCTTCAAGCATAGTCCGACTGAAATAGGTGAGGCTGTTTTCACTCCCAGCATCATTCATTTGAGCACGAAAGGCACCTAATGATCTCTCTAAAGCTGTCACATAGAGGATATGTTTCCTTCCTTTAACAGGTGGCATTAATACCAGTGGACTCAAGAGATACATCTTGAGAACATCGAATGCTTCTTGACATTGTTCAGTCCACTGGTAAGTGACTCCCTTCTTCATCAATTTGGTGAAGGGTAAAATTTTACCTACCAAATTGGAGATGAAATGCCGAATATAGGCTATGTGTCCTTGAAGTCCTCCCAATTCATTTAGATTTAGAGGAGGTGACATACCAAGGATTGAATTTGTCTTCTCAGGATCGACTTCGATACCATGATGGCGTGCAACAAAGCAGAGAAATTTTCCTGAGGTTACCCCAAAATCACATTTTAAGGGGTTCATCTTTAAATTATGTTGCCGATGCATGTGGCATATGACTTCCAAATCATACAAGTGATTAGAACATTGCCTGAATTTAACCACTAAATCATCCACATGACATTGAAAAAAACATTCCTAAAAAGGGTTTGATGATATGATGCATATCACACTGATATGTTGCACCTCCATTTATTTGGCCAAAGGGCGTTACCCGATAGCAGAACACACCATGAGGGGCTCTGAAGGATGTATATTATTCATCTTCTGGAGCCATTCAAATTTGATTATACCCAGGATATCTATCCATGATGTAAAGTTCGTCATAGCCATCTGTTGCATCAATTAAGAGACCCGTAATCAGAACTGGAAAATCATCCTTAGGAAAATGCCAGTTAAGATCTCTGAAATGAATTAAAACTCTAATTTGTCCATTATTTTTCTTCACAGGGACAATATGAGCCAACAACATGGGATATTAGACTTCTCTGACATAGTTAGCTTTGATCAGCTTATCCACTTCAGCTTCAATTTTGGAAGCATAAGTTGGGTGTGTTCTTCATGAGGCTTGTTTGAATCCTCGATGTTCTTCTGAAAAACCCAAAAGATGAGTGGAAACATCATGATCAAGCCCTGGAATCTCTGTATAGTTCCAGGAAAATATATCTCTATATTTCTTTAAAAATGAAATATACATCTCTTGATCTTCAAGAGTCATGGACGCACTAATTAAAGTGGGGTGTGGATCTTGTTTTGAACCCAGATTTATTTCTCTGAGCTCATCCACGGTGGTAGAGATACCCTCTTCAAATGCTGGAGGAGCATCCCTGAGATCATCCTATTCTTCTTCATAATGTTTTATTTCATCTGTTTCTATTTTGATAGTAGATGATGAAGTAGAATTTCCATGATCAGAAGAGATGTTAAAATTTGAACATCTTGAAGAATAAGCTACCATTTTTGACCTGATTGATGATGAAGGGTCATCCCTAGGTATTAAAGAGAAGATAATGGATTGAGGATCAACATAATCATTCGCCTATGGCATTGCTATAACTTCTTCTGGCCAGGTTGGCGAAGTATATACTTGTTGAATTTCAGCAAATGAAATGAAGACATCCCTATTTGAGCTTTCATCATTTCATGGTGTATCACCAATTTCTCCCATGATTAATGGCTTGATTTTCATAATTGACATTATGGAAGTTTCTATAAGAGTATTTTTATTTGAGTCTATCCTATCAATTTGACTGATAAGAAACACATAATCTTTACTCACATGTGTAAATGGATTTACTGGAATCGTTTCCAAACCATATGGAGCATTAACTTTGGTAATCTCCCATGTTGTGCATTTCTCTTTTCCCTTCATGTGGTAGAATTCCGCCTCAATGTATTGCGGTTCACAAGTCTTGAACGAGGCCTTATCACCATACAATATCCCAATTTGACCATCGAAACAATATTTGAGACATTGATGATATGATGAAGGGATAACCGCATGTTGATGTAGCCAGGGTCTTCTAAGAAATATGTTGAAGGCTGAGTCTTTATCAACAACCGTGAAATCTGAATTGGATACAAGATATCCAAACTGAGTTCTGAGTGTAATCTCACCCAGTGGTTCTTGTTCATTTTTATCATATCCTTGTAACATCATATTAGGAATAGATAAATTAGATTCTGTGAGGCCGAATTGACGAAGTGTACGAATGGGGATGAGGTTTACTCCTGAACCATTATCAATGAAAGCTCTTCAAACGTCTAAAACATTGACCTTTCCAGATAAATACAAAGGTCTAATATGTCCATGTATGACATCATATTCATCTTCATATGTGAAAGATATCCCTTCATGAAATTATGCAGGATTATTCTCAACATGGTAGGCTTCAGCCGCACCAATTTCAATTTCAAACTACTGAGGACTTGACAAAGCCTCGATGAGTGCCTCCCAATGATCCTTCGATAAATTCAAGGCATCCATAATTGATAACATGGACAGTACTTGGGCCAAGTGTTTCAATACATCATACTTTTGATCCAAAGGTTTGAATTTTCCAATGGGAACATGTGGTTTTGCAGGTACCTTAGAAGTTGATACTTTGGAAGTAGATGCATCTTGCATCGGGGTTGGAGTTGGAGATATTCCTGGCTTTGGAAGATTAGACCGATTAGGTCAATTTACTTGCTGAGAAGAACAAGGTGTAACTTCTAACCGGTCCAACATAATAACTATTTCAGGACTGAGTCTGCTATTGGTGGAAGAATTTGTTTGTTCTTGTTGAGCTCATTGAAGGACTCTGCCATGAGTTTCTTCCTGATACACAGTTCTAGCAGGGGTGGAATTGGAATAGTGGACTCTGAAAGATCCACATCTTCCACTGCATCCCAGACCTCTGGAACTTCCTCTGATTCTTCTGTTTGATATAGGGAACCCAGGCTCATCAAAGTCAAAACTGTGACCGGCATAAGGATTTGTTAAGTGAATCATATTAACAGAACTGAAGATTAACTCTTCATCTGATAAAGACTCTTCCTGACTCGCCAATTTGGGATGTATCGTTTGGGGGATGGTGCTTGTGTCTTCAATGTAGATGGCATAAAATCTGCCAGAGTCAAAGACAACAGAGGCTTTGACACGATTTCATCTTCATCTGATTGCACTTCTCTATTTGAATTATGTCGTTTCTTTGAGTATTTTCCCTCTAAGGAAGAGGGTTTTTCTGTGGAATTCATGGTAGAAGACACAATTGGTTTCTTCAATTGTGTTTTCAAAATATCATGAGTTCGGTTGATCATTTTTTGGACCAACCAATCGTCATATTTTTACGAAATTTTGTTCTTAACTTCTTGCCACTCTCCCTCTTCATCTGGATTTGTAGTAGTAATATATGCTACAAAAGCTGACGAACCATTCAATTCGACTTGTCCCTAGTTTACCAATTTTTGCAGGAGGTCCTTGAAGAAAAAACACTCCTGGATGGGATACCCCAACATCTAATGAAAGGGGAATAATAGGGATGGTCTTCATCTCCTTCCTTGTTCAGATTTTGTGCCTTGGAAATTGGACCATATTATTTTCCAAAGCCGAAATGAAGTATCAAAGAACTTGTTAATTTCGGAAAGAGTAAACTTTTCTCTTCAAATCCTCAAATTGTTTTCATCTTTGATCTGTTTGATCATATTGACGAAACGACCTCTGTTGTTGACGCTTAGGAGGCGTAGCCCATTGAGAAGATGATGGTTTTGAAGTAGATGCAGGTACAAGTGCTTCGTTAAGACTAACTGTAGCAGTCTCTACTCTACCAATTATCCTTCCAAGATCAGATGGAAGTACACGAGTTTTATCCTTAGTCTTCATAAAAAAACCTTCAATCTGTTGTGTGATTGAAGTATGATCTTGAAACACTCCTGTGTATTTCACAGGGATCAACGACGTGCATAATTAATCACGCAAATTTCCCACATAGATTGGCAACAATTCTTCATAAGGGAGTGCTATGCTTAGGGAATATGTTAATCCCTTCTAGCGAGCAATGAAATCTAAAACACTTTATGAAAGATCAAAAACCATTTTATTTGGTAAAGTTGAGCTGAATTGAAGAAGGAATCGTTGAAGGAGATCCTCACATCAAATAATTTACCAGGATTGCAAGCTCGTGTACCATACAAAGGCAGGTCCTTGTAATGACTGTACAAAACACCTGAGCTTAACTGCTTCCTGTTGCTGATGGGTTCCCATAATAGGATCACAACAATAAACAAAATGGGTTAAGTGTTGCTCTGGGTCTCCCGAACCATTAAGGATTGGGAATTTGGTACTTGAAAAATTTGATGGGGGAGGAATTAAATCAACCCATTCGGGGAAAGGTCTCTTTTCTGGTTGAATTTGAGCTCGTTTTCCCTCTATACCTTCCAACCAAGCTGTTAATGACTCAATAGTAGTTATTAACTTTTGAGAAACATCTGGTTGAGCTTGGACCTGAACAGGTGCAATGACAGAAGCTTGGACATTTGTGGTGGCTGGTACTGCAACTGATGGTAGCACCGTCGATCAATATTGCACTTGGCCCGTAGGAGTAAACCTGTGAGGGTGTACTGGTAGATTAGGATATTCTTGATAAATCTCAGTAGCCGAAAAAAATTCACTTGGCTAACTGACTCCATCATGCTTAGGATGAAGACTACCCTGAAGTAGTTCTGCATTCATCCTCCTCAATTCCTTCATTTCATCCTCCTGTTGTGGAAATCTTTGCTCAAGTGAGAGCGATTGGCCTTCTCCAGAGGAAGGGTATGTAACCTGATTATTTCGTTTTCCCTTGTTGGATCACTTTCGGAGATGGGGAAGTGGGTTACTTGAAGGAACACCTAGATTCTGGGTAAGACATTGATTTCTTGTATGCACACCTTCTTCATTTGTGTCTGTGCGTACAACTTCGTGAGCAGGAACTTCTTCATCTGATCCCTCTGAGTGAGCCTCATCCGGTGGATCAGAAAAAATGTAATTCATGACATTAATTGATGCATAATGCATTGCATCCCTTCTATCACCATTTCTGCGATACTGTCTTCTTCCATTTCATTGATGTGACATTGCCTTTTGTCAATTTGATTCCTCAAGAACTTCGTGACGAACCGTAATTTTGAGGGAATCTCCTGATAATTTGGCTCTTCGTTCCTCTTTGTGATTCTTCCCTAATCGAGAGAATACTGAATTTCTCTGAGGGAGAGATTTGATGATTTGAAAAAGTCCACAGTCCTGTGTACTGGGGCTGTTCTTGCTGTTCCAGATCAACTCATCGAATCCTATTTGTTGATTTTGAGGGTTGTTTTGAAAGAGTTCTCATTTTGGAAAGATGGGGTGGTTCTTGATATGCTATATCTGATACTTTCTTGAAATATCTCTTGATCTTGCGGACATTAGTCCAGAAATTGGCTGGATGCATCAACCTGCATCCACTTTTATCAGCCGGCTCAAAAGACCGTTAGATGATTTCTATCACTTCTGTCAATTGATGATGTGCTTGCTCCAAATGAGAGGCTTGTTCATTATTCTAGTTTTCTTGATGCATGATTAATTCAAAAAATTGTTCTCTGTATGCTTGATTTTGAGAAGAACTAGTTGAGGCATGTTCTTGAGTGAGCCTTTGATTACAAACAAAACCAATTGATTGTGGCAGACCATGGGCATGAATGAGACCATTTTCGGTGGGCTTTGCTGACTGGAGAGCATAGTGAAATGTAGTTCTCCATGAACACCCCATCCCCAGATATGAATACCATATTGGAATTGGAAATTAATTGGTTCAATCTTCTTAGTGCTCCAAGGCATGAACACTGAAGGGCTCTCTACTACTTTTCAGCCTTCAGATATCGAGAAATTGAGAGAGATGCCAAGTCAATTTGGCATTATAACCCTTATATTATCTTGAAATGATTTTCATATTCATCATAAGATAATATTTTACTTTTCAACTGAAAAATATTTTTCCATCTGTTGAGTCTAATATCATGAATTCCATCTTCTATCAACATCTCTGGAATGTCATACTGAGAGTCAGCCGAAGGCCAAAACATGACTTGCACATCACATTTCACCGGTTTTTTTCTCATATTCAGTACTTCCTCTTTACCATTCAATGAAGATTATTCTACCTGATTAGACCAAATCTGTTACATCCTTGTTGCTTCATCAGATTCAACAATATTGGTAGAGTATTCAATGATCAAACTAGAAGATGAACAACCCAGGGGTGGTTCGGAGAATGACGTACACCCCGGGCTATCTTCTGATTGAGAAAGTATTTTACCTACTAGTGGTAAAGCATCAGACATGACTAGTTTCACATTTTCAAGTGCCTCAAGACAAGAGGGCTTTCTCGTCACTACATTGTCCATTGGAGAATTTTCTTAGCAATGTGCATTATAACCACGGAGAGGAATTTCGTAGCTAAATTCATCATCATGGGAAGGACAACCCTGGTGGGTTACAACAAAAGATGAATGATTTTTCTCCTTGGTCTTCTGACCACACAGAGGGTTACTGTGGCTCTCATTTAAAGATGATACTTCGAGATCGATCGAATTGTCATGAAGCAAGCCTTCATGAGGAAGTGTCTGGTGAAGTCCTTCAGAATTAAAGTTCCCACCATTGGGAAATGAGAGAGTAGAATCTTGAATTCCAACGGATAATTTTCTGAGTGCATCAAGAACTACATCATCGAGCTAGGCCTTGTTACAGATTGGATCTTGATTTCATGATTGTGTGGGGCATGCATTTTTCTTAGATGCATTCATACTCAATTTGGGAACCACTTGTTGATGAAAGTGGTCGTTATGGGCAGGTGTATGTGCCTGGTCAATAGAAATGATCAGGTTAGGCTGATTATCTCCACTCAAATCAGGTGTATGTGCCTGACTTGGTAGTCCGTATGATATGGGGGAGTATTCCCCACAACCCTCTTGAACTGGAATAGAGGTGTGTGTCTGTTCCGGAGTGAATTGATGATGTGTCACTTCACTGGTAGTGATATATTTATGTGTCTTTCCCTGGGAGGCTGCTGAAGCTGTTATAATATCCTGGCAGGCATCCAGAATATGAGCAGGGATTTGCTTCTGCTCTTTCACCATTGATAGAATATGCTAAGTGACATCAGCTTCCAGAACGGGGAAATACATCCATTCTGTGTTTGTAGTAGGTGTGTATTCTTTCTCCTGTCCTCCTTTTCCTGTTAGTGAATTCTGACAGTACTCATGTGTGGGGGCAGAGAGTTGAGTCTGCCTCTTGTTTGTCGTCGGAGCTTTCTAACCGACTTCTCCAAATGCTACCAAATGAGACTATTGGTAGGCCTGACCAATACTATCAGGTGTATGTGCCAGCTGATTGCACTCCACTAAATGTGTTTGACGAGATTCCTTCAATACTGACAGACGAGGCTGCTGGCAGGATTGATGAGTGTAAGCAGGTGTATGTGCATGTTTACCAGTTTTCAACACATTGGGTGGGCGGGATTCATCGCGTGTAGTCAGATGAGCCTGATGACTAGCTGAGGATTTATAAACAGGTGTATGTTCTTGTCTATAGTACTCTGCCCGAATTTTCTAGCAGGATTGGCGTGATGCTTCCATACGAGTTTGCTGGACAGAGTAATTAAAACGGACGAGTGTGTGTTCCCTCTCGTTGCTTGCCACCAAGTTAGGTTGGTGGACTTCCTCAGAGATGGCAGAGATGAGAACATACTCACTGTTGACCGGATTTCACCTCTGGTGGTTCATCTTTCCTTCTCGGGCTCGAGGAACCTGATCCAAACGCCTGGAGATGATACCTGCATCATGTTGAGGGTGCACTAACACACGAGTCTGGAGGCGATTGTTGATGGGAGCCCTCGGGAAGGACTCCTATCTCCAGGAATTAAGTCCCTGGGGGACCTACTCATTCACCTCCATAGAATACGGGAGTGAATTGTGATTGCATTCTGGGGATAACGACCCGAAACGATTGGAGACGGTGGTTGGCACCACCTGCTTCTTGATCACTAGTCATCGCAGTCTGGATGACCAAGGTGAATTATTGAATTGGAGGGCTTGTCAAGAGGCATCCAGAGTTAGAATAGTATGTTTTTGACGATACTTCTTAACTAGCGCATTTGATACCCATCATTGAAGACACTGATTAGGTGATGTCGTCCTTAGAGCGGACGATTATCCAGCAGTAGTAGCAGTAGAGGAATTCACAGTAGAAGTATTCATAGTAGAAGTATTCACATGAGTGAACTTAATAAAATCCATTTTTGTAACGTAGAATATCATGGAAATGAGTACCTGTTTGATATAACAGATGTAATAAATATAATTTCGGCCACTACATATTTTTTATAAGCACATATGTTATTGATTGTCTTGTTGGCCCTCTCTTTGAGTTTAAATAGAGGCCAAACA
Source organism: Viscum album (assembly GCA_963277665.1). NCBI lineage: Eukaryota > Viridiplantae > Streptophyta > Magnoliopsida > Santalales > Viscaceae > Viscum > Viscum album. The sequence continues at coordinate 837,813,424 of OY728125.1, read as the reverse complement.
AATAAGTAAAACATCTCTTTAAATTGGTTAAGGATTCAATTCGGGTTCACCATTTTTTGATTCCTCTAGAAATGGGGATGATCTCGTTGATTTATGGGTCAAACATTCCAATTGGTTCTAAAGGGTTTGTTCGTAGAACCAGAAACATCCAATGATTCTATATCCATTTGGACCTACTTTCCAAAGGTAGATGCACATTAGTTGTGAATTGATAAGTCTTATGAATTTTCATTGGTCGAGAGGATTGGATGTTGGACTCATCACACCTTTTTGAGGGGAATTATTATCTACTCCAGGACTCTATAGATTTAAGATATGTTCGTGAATCCATATTATGTTTCAATGTATAAAATGTGTTTTCCTTTAGATCTGAAAATCAATGATATGTATGTATGAGATTTAGAGAATCTCTTTATATGTATTTTAGGTTCTTCATTGATAGAGAATCATCTCTAATTGTTAGCAATTCTTAGTCAATGCTATCCTTCGACACATTATATAGAAGTCTCTTGGTCATTATCATAAGCAAACTGGTTTTAAAGCCACTCATTGGGGAACTTAAAGATTATTATCAATCAGAAGGACATGGATTATTTCAGAGTTGGGATCGTACCCACAGATGGGCTACCTACGTATACTTATTTAGAGAAGGAATCAGAACCCACGTAGTTTGAGTAAGGGAGTATGATGTTTATGTATGATTGATGGATCTATGAAATATGTCATAATTACGTTTACGCTCTATGCTCGCATGAGTCATGATCGGTGTGAGAAACAAGAGGTATTGGTTAAACCAGACAATTGGTCCATGAAAGATGCAATCATAAGAAATGATGTGGGGCTTAAGTATATATGACTACTCAAATAGATAGATATCAAGACTTATTTCAAAGAAGAAGTCTTGGAACAGGGTCCATAAAGGTATATATGCTTTTATGGAGATTTGGATACTATAACTTGGGGCTTACTCCTGAGGAAGATGCCCAAATTAGGAGGGACTTATGATTGGGTTTTATTCCGGAGAAGGAAGCTTGGATCAAAATTAAAGTAAGACTGGTTAAGAGAAATTATGACTGGGGATTATTCCTAAGAAGGAGGCCTAGGTCAAAGGACTTGTGACTGGGACTTATTCCTAAAGAGGAGGCCCAGGTTAAAGGGATTTGAAAACTGGGGCTTACTCATAAGGAAGAGGCCCAGGTTAATGTAATTTTAGAATTTAGGGACTTGGGGCTTACTCTTAAGGAGGATGACTATATTTGTAGACTTTGATACTGGGGATTACTCTGGAGGAGGATGCCCAGATTTTGGAAATTATGATTGGGGCTTACTCTTAAAGAGGATTCCCAGGTTAGGGGAATTGGGGCTTATTCCTAAGGAGGAGGACCAAATTAAGAGAACATGGACTGGGGATTACTCTTGAAAAGATGTCCCAGGTTAGAGATTCTCTCGCCATTAAAGGATGAGGTTGAATGAATGAAATATCTAACCTTAGTGACTTAAACATGTGTAAATCACTAGGTATTAAGAGGCGTTCCACAAAATGCCTTTCAGATAAGGAATCCAACAATGGAACCACGAAATAAATGTCTTTGAAGAGGGGTTTGAAGGTTGAATCTTGAATAGGATAGGTGGATAGACATAAGAGAGGTGAAATGGGAAGGAAGGGTACCCAAAACGAGAGGGGTGCGCAAGTCCTGGTCGTGAAGGTGTACATGTGCGACACATGGGTAATTACGTGATGGTCAACCCTTAAGGTAATTATTGGGTGAGACTTGGCTCAATCCTTTAGTTTTAACTCTAGGGGCTTCCAGGAGGGTGGCGCGTATGTTCTGTTGAAAGGGTTAGGTGGTGCGCAAGTGTGGCCATTTCCCCTAAGGGATGGCCTCTTAGGCGCGCATGTTTTGATGAGTTTCAACATTTCAGCCTTACTCCCCCTCTTTAGATCGTCCGTTCTAGGTATGAAATTACCTTATAAGTGTTCGGAAGATTTGAGAAGTGACTAGGGAACTGGGAGATGAAATATGAGTTTCTGGAATTTTTCCTCCTTCAAATGGAGGGCCCAACGGGGGTATTTATAGGCTGGTGAAGACCCTGGGAGAAATTCAAAGAGGGTGCACAAGTCACATGTGCGACCCCTAGGAGGCGCACAAGTATACTTACACGACTTTGGTGGCACTTGTGTGACCCAAGTGCAAATTAATCGTTGTTCATGCCTTTGTCAATTTTTGATGTTTATTCAAAGGATGAATCACATTGGGTTCATGGTTTTTCCCTTTTCATTCGTTTAGACTCTTTGACGGAAAGGAGAACCAAAAGATATTGATGAAGTACACTTATTGTAAACCTGTTTTTGTGATGGAATCGAGAATTGTGGAAAAGTGGACATTTTTGTTGAAAGCCAAATTAGTTTTTGGATTTTCAAAATGCTGATTTTAAAATGTACATTTCATGGAATTATGGTAAATGGTATCATTGAAATGTTTCTAAAAATGTTGGATTTAATGAAATAAATTTTAAATGGTTGTTTTTATGGTTTTTAATAATATCACAGTTTTATTAAAATAATTGGAATTTTTGGTTTGGAATGTTTATTGGTTATAAAATGATGTGTCTGTTAATGGGAATTTGTGATGTAAATGGATCAATAGTCTCCCCCATAATTACTGGGTGGTTAAGGGTCAGGGAAATCCCCCATCGAACATTCATGTGCATTCGGGACGGATAAGGGAAAGGAGTCTCCCCTGTCATTGCAAGGACGGATAAGGGTAAGAGCTATCCCTCATCAAAAATTCATGTGCATTCAGGACAGAAAAGGGTAAAAAGTACCCCTTATAATTATTGGGATAGATAAGGGTCAGGGATATCCCCCATCAAACATTCATGTACATTTGGGTCGGATAAGGGTAAGAAGTCTCCGCCATCATTAGTATGATGGATAAGGGTTAGGGATTTCCACCTCTTATAGGTTTCATGCATGGTTTGTTGTGTGGATATGCAGAATGGAATGGTTATAGTAGAATATAATGTTAAATAACTTAAATAAATATTTATATTCTTTCCTTGAAAAATATATTTAATGTGAACTACTTAGCATTGATATAATATATATTATAAATTTTTTAATATAAATTTCATATATAAATGTTTCTAACTTGTTTTATCCTTGTGCAATGAGTAGGAGAGTCATTGGGGGAAACATAATGAGTTTTAGTAGTCACCCCTGATTTGGATCATTGGTGCTTTTGTAGTTCTCATCCATTGGGAATTGGGAAAAGATAATGTATCATGGATCTTTAGTACTAATTTTATCTAGATGGGATTTTTGATGATGTTGGATCATGGAGGTTTAGGATATTAGAATCTCATCATTGTCTTCATGTTTGGTAGTTTTTATTCCCCTATTTACTTTGATATTGTTTTCTTCTATTGTGAAACATAAATTTGTACATATTTTGATAAATAAAATGTAGAGTTTTCAGCCATTCTTATCTTGCATCATGTAGAGGTTATTTTGTTATAGTTTGTTTGGTAAGTAGTTTTATTCCAAAAGGTAAAATAATCGACCAAAATTATTGAATCCCTTAAGATTTATCTCTAGAATTTCGAATATTGGGGATGTCTCTGAAGGCCAAGTAGAATCCTCTCAACTTCTCAAGTCAGTAAGGATATGGAGGGATGTTAAAAGGACACTGTCTCAGAGTGATAATAAATACAACATTATTCATGAGTTTGGGTTTCATTATCAGAAATTTAACTTATTAGGGGAGCATATGATGCATCCATAAACTATCTATACTGTTTTATCATGTCCTTCACATCCTATTCATTCAATAATCATGGAATACCCCCAGTAATTATCGAGATGTAGTGTTCAAAAATTATACAATGGATCTCCTTGGTGTTAATAAATTCTTACCCACCATCATTTGATGAAATCAATTCGAACATGAATGGTATAATGATACCAAATACTTATTTACATTTATTATAATTCCCAAATTTTTTATATAATTTATTGATCACTGATACAACCAAAAAAATCAATATGTTTCTTACATATTGGGAAGTCATCCTGAAAGAACTCATCCCGACCTAGGATTTTCATTCTTATACCATGAGAAGGTATCCACGTAGGTTGGATTGAAAATGATGAACTACTTTAAATAGTATTTCTACCATAAATATATCATCCATGTACTCTATATCAAAATTTTCCTCTTCTAGATATTGAAAATATGCATTGGTAAGTCTTTATTTCCTATGATTTGAGAAATATTGGGGAAACATAGGTTATGAATCTATCAATTTCATCATGATAAATAAATCCACCCATGATTTTAAAGAAACATTATCCTTCGGATAAATTGTTTCCACAATTTTTACTTCTTCTAATTTAAGTAGCTTTTTTGAAATTGGTAGGGGTCCTCTCTGCATTTACCCATGAAGATAATGTGAGGAGAAAATACTTGTAATTGTACCATAGAACCATGGAACCACTAATCTTATACACATCACTGATATCCACTCCTATATCACAATGAATCATAAAAATCATTAGTCTATGTGATCGATATTCTAAATATGTCTAGAATCTAGTCTAGGTTATAGCGAGGGAAGTTCTGAGAAACTGATATGGCTTCATTCAACCCCACCACCTTTATCTTCTCTCTCAATTATTTTCAACACCACTCCACCAAGATTATCCATCTATAAAATTTTTTAACCGCCTGACCTATATTTTAAAAAATATATGTTTGGAATTCCTTATCAAATTCATGATGATTAAATAATAACTTTTTATATATGCCACAACTGGGTTTCGGTTCTCCTCTAAATTCTATGGATTTTTGTAATGATCAGATATTTCACTATGTTTGTCCCTTTGAAAAATATTTTATAAAAAATATTTCTACACAGATGACAAAAAAATAGAATTTTACTATGACATATTAGATTAATATTATCATGATTATTTAAGAATAGTAAAACCTCTTGAAAATAAGAATATTATATTGAATTATAAATTCATATTTTAAAAATAGTTAAATTTTTAAAATGGAATTCTTCGCCAAAAAAACTTATCTTTATATATTTTATTTTCATCCAAAAAATTATAAATTTAATTAATTTCAAATTTCATAGATGAATTTTATTTATTAATTAATCATATCACATATAGTGTATATCAAATTTTGGATATTTTTATAAAAATGTTGATTTAATGTGAAGAGATAAAATATATGTTTTCTATAATTGTTATATTTATAACATTAATAAAATATGAGAATGAACTGGATGATTATAAAACAATTAAATTGATTCAATATTTATTTATCGATAAAATATATATATTTTAAAATATGTTTTTCTTATATTCATCATTTTATAACTTATGTAAATTTTTATTATAATTTTAAATCATTTTTCATATTTTTCATTTAAATAAACATTTAAATGTATTATTTAGTTTTGGAATCATTTTAAAACTAGAAATTATTATTTGTTTTATAATAAAAAAAATTTTATAACAAAATAAAATTAGATTTTTAAATTTATAAAACATAAATTTGATGCTTAGAAATACACTATTTCTAAAAATGGTATTTAATTGTTAAGAGTGTTTTAAATAAAATTAATTTTAATAAAATTTTAAATTTAATTTGAATAAATTATTTTAATATTTTTAATACTCATAAAAAATTTAGGAACTTTTTTCAGTAACTTTTTTGTTTTAAATTTTAATCTACAATTTGTAGATTTTAAATAACCCTGTAAAATGATTATTTTTCCAAAGAATGATACTTTTCAAAATACTTTTTACCTTTTAATTAAATGGATATATTTTATATTAAGAAATTTTTATTATTTTTTAACTTATATATAAATTTATTAGCCATAATTTATTTGTCAATCAATATTGAATATGATTATGAACACATATATATTAAAATATCTTTTCCCCCACAAAAAATGTTTTTGAACGCATTATACATACATATTTAACAGTTAAATTTCCCCTCTTTAAAAATTTATTTTAGATATAATCGATCGCATATTTATATTTAATTAATATATATATATTTTGGTTTTAATGGTAATATTATATTTTTTTAAATGAAATAATTACCATGAATTATTTTTAATCAAGATTAATAAGGGTAAACATGGTGAATAAAGAATCATGAATTATAAATAAATAAAATGTCACAAAAAACATCTAAAATGACTTTATAGGTTTTAAATTCATTCCCAAATTTATTAAATACCATATATCCACCTAATTCCCCTAACATACCAATTCCACCTAACACCCATGTCATTCATTTCTTACCACTTACCTGTCTACATTTGTGCATGAAAAGTCTCTCATATTAACCTATAAAAGTATATCACTCTCACCCATTATCTCTTTAAACTCCACCCAATGTCCTTGATATTTATTTTCTCATCCCTATATTTCTATAAAATCTACTCAATTAGATAATAATTTTCTATGGAGTCCTAACAAGCAATAAGAATTAACTTTGAAGGGTAAGGGTTCTCCGCCTCCTGTTTTTGATTGAAGTAATTTTTTTGTGATAAGAACTTTTTTTTTAAATTGATTATGAATTATTATGTCCATAAAAAATCTTTTATATTTAAATAATTCTATATTTATTAGATATTTCAATTTAATCTCACTAAACTCATTCTTTAAGTATTTTGGTATAGTCGTTATGCTACCGAAATCTCTACGTGATTTTCTCTGTATTCTTCCAAATTCAAGATCTTCAGTGGTTATAATTCTTTTAATTAATTGGGATTATTCTTAAATGTGTTTATAATAAATAATTTAATTCCCTAATTATTCATATTTATCATATACTATCCATATTATTGACATACTATCCATATTTCTATTTCATTCATTTCAAAATCTATTTTGTATAATCTTCAAGCTACCAAAAGCATTCCCTGATATTTTGTATTCATGCTGTGAAAATTGAACTCTATTATAATTAATGGTTATTCATATAATTAATGTTTATAAAATTATATTAATATTAGAAGGTTCTAAAATAGTAATATAATAATTTTTTGTTTATTAAATAGTATTTTAGATAAGTCTATGTTAATAATGATTTAAGAAAGGGGTTTTAATGATATAATTTATTTTAATTGAGTAATAGTCCACATAATTAAGAGATATTATTTAAATATGGTTAAAATAATATCTATGATGATATTATGTTTTAAAACCTGTTTTATATCTTGTTTACTTAATTTTATAGCCATATCTTCTTCCATGATGATTTCATTTATAAAATGTGTGGTCGCTAAAAAATTCCCATATTTTCTAACCAACCATTCTTTTTCATGGAACAATCATTCCCATACCACTAATATTTTGATTAAATGTTTTTAAAACATTATTATTTATCTCTTTTAACCAAAAAATTAATATTTTAGGATTTTTGAAAATGTGTTTTATCCACTTTAAAAAGATGTTGTTTTCATAAAATGTATATATATATATATATTATATAAAATGATTTAAATTTCAAGATCTTATATTTTCTCTTATAAAACACATTTTAGTATAAAATAAAATTATTAATTTAGTAATATTTATTTTTATAAAATATTTTAAAACTATAAATTTATATTTTTGGATAAAAAACTTTCAAATTATTTTAACTCTATCTTTCTAACAAAAAACGTGTATTTTAAAGAAATAATGTTTCTTCAATAAAATTTTCATACAATTACATCTTTGTATCTGAGAGATTCACCTCTGGCAGAGTTTTATTTAATTATTTTTATTATATGTCCTTTTAAAATATTTTTCAATTTTTTGAAAATTTATTAAAATAAATTTGTATTTTTTGAAGATATTTTAAAATATAACATTTGACATTGTCATGGAACCAGTATTTATTTTTGTTCCTTAATTAATGATGTGATTATTGTTGTTGAAGTGAAAAAATTAGTTTTAGATTGTGATACATGTGGTTGATGTACATCACTGAAATTAATTTTTTAATTGATTATATCTACTTCTACAATGTAACTATTTTAATCTAGTCTGGGCATCGCCCAAGAAAAACAATTTAAAGGTGATATAAAATAGTGGAGAATGAGTGTGTAGGCCCTAATAAAACAATTAAATGAATATGGTAGAGATCCCAAACTAGAGAATGGAGGGAACTGGTCCTTGGTCACCAAGGAAGCCAAGAAATCCACCACCTTATTCGCCTCACACCAAGTATGAAAAATGTCCACCCATTAATGATGAATATTTTCACACTTTCAAATGAGATAAATTATAGACCATGGATGTTGGGACTTCTACATATACACCTAATGTAACACCTTAGAGAATATTTCCACTGATACATGTGAGATATCAGGTTTGTGGAATAGCTCATTACCCTTCAGCATTACCTTGGCCTCTGCCATTAGAGAGTCCACCTCCCCAAAGCTGTTGCAAAATTCCAAGATCACCACACCTTTGGGGTTTCAAACCACCCTGCTACCCCCACCCTTGCATAATATCGGAGACATAGGATCCATCCTCATTGAGTTTCAGACCACTCATTGGAGGTATCCACCACACCCATCTCCCCTATTAGTTAGGATTTCTAAAAATACACTATATAGATTTTATATCCATAAAATTCCTCAGCAAATATAATCCCTCCTAACATTAGACTTTCGAGACCAGTTTTGTGATAGTGATTTTACACTTGATCACCAATATCAATCATGATATAAAGAGTCATGTATGATGACATTGGTTTATCCCCATCCAAATGGTCTAGCAGTCCACCACAATAAGGACCACCCTCACCTGCCACTCTTATGCCTTTTCCTTTATCCTCAAAAACCAAGTTTGAAGAAAATATTATAGAGAGTAGACTCGATTTCCAAACATAGAGACCTCAACCAATTCCTCCCAGACAACCTCGTCCCACTTACTTGTGATGAATAGGTGAGCCATAAATTCCTCATTCAATTTCTTGTAGTACTTACATTCAGACACTTTCAAGATTCTTCTTTTCATGAAATACTCATCAATGGGAAGAACTTCCTGATAAATCATCAACACCGAAAAATTGAAATTGGGGTGAATTTCATTTCACCAAAGGGGATTATTCCCCACATATTGTCCACCAACCATATGAATCAGAGAATGGTATCCCTTTTATGAGAATGTTCCCGAAGCCGATCTCGTAAATATAAGTTTGTTTAGTTCATCATTGATGCTAATACTATTGATGTTATTACTTTGATGGTTATTGAGAATGAAATGGATGAAATCCTATTATCATCTATCATGGGAGAAGGTAATATCAAGAGTTGGATAGCCCAAAAAATCAAGCACTAAACGAATCATATTTTCTTTCCAGAAATTGATAGTTACACAGCCAACCTTCCACTTGAAATGGTTCCTCATCATAGGTAAGTTACTAGTGATCTCATTCCTAATATGGGAGGTTCCCCCATGAGTTTGGATCATTGGAATTTAACATCTATTAGACATAATTTTTGACCAAATAGATCCTCCCATTATGTCCCACACAAGATTTCCATGCATGATTAACATCTTATCCTTAATTCTCGTAAGGTTGATACCCCCAACTACAAATTTCATGTCAATCTTGTCCCAAGAGACCCAATGATAAATTCCTTTTATGTGAAATTCCTATATGAATATTTTCAAAATAAACATTATATTTAGTACCATATTTGGAACATTGAGCACTGACACCATGTGAATGGGAATATACGATATAACACAATTGTTTAGAATGAAATCCCCCCCCTGATGGAAAGAAACCAAATCTTCCAATTTGTTATGTGAGCCATAATTTTCATCACTATCCCATAAAAATGGTGAATCTTAATTATTCTAAGATAAAATTTCACCCAAATATATTTCAAGGGGAAGATTTTATTTTTCGTACCTAGACCATCCTCAAATTTTCATTCCCACATCTCTGATCACTAAATATTGATAAAAAACTACTCCTTTTCCAATTAATAGTTTCTACACCCCACTTATAGTATACATTAATGATTTTTTGAACTATTTAATATTTATCATATTTCTATTAAAGAAAAATAACATGTCATTAGTAAAAAAATATATGTTTCAAATAACACCCATATTATCTCTACGATGGTTTGGTTGTAAATTTACATTACCCATCTTCCCCTCTAAGAATCAATAGAGAGTGTCCAACAACCAGAAAAATATTGTGGGAGATATAGGATCTCCTTTCCTAAGTCCCAATGTAGTCTTAAATAATCCACACTTAATCCCTATAAAATAAAACACCAACCATGGTGAGCTAATTGCAATACAAAAAATTTCAACTACCTTTCTTGAGAAACCCTTGAAATTCAGTGCCTTATTGATTAAACTCGAATTCATTTTCTCATAGGCCTTGTTCATATAGACTTTGACCGCTTAATTAGAACCATGTGATATTTTTTTACATCTAGAAATATTTACTTTACTATGGATATAGAGGGTTGTGTTGAACATCCTTTGAAAAATCATTGTTGGTTCTATGATACCAAATCAGAGAGATACACCATGAAAAATATGATGATAATGATTTCAATGGATTTATATGGAAAATTACACATGTTTATTAAAATATAGTAACTCAGTGATGTTGGATATTTCACTTTTAGAATGACTATTAAGGTCAAACCACAAGAATCCCCTGGAAATCTCCAACCTCTAGAAAAATATTGAATGGCCTCCACGAGCTCTCTATTAACCATCCCCTCTAATGATGTATAAATGGAACATGGAAACCCATTGGGCTCTATAGTACTCTCTGTATTGAAAGAATATTCTTCCTACTATATCACATCCTCTTCTTTCATGTTTCAAAAAATATTATTGATCTCATGGGTTACCACATTTGGAATGTCATCAAATAGGATACTTTTCTCATTTGGGTATCCTTATTTTAGATGAGGATTATGATCATCCAGTAGAGATTTAAAATAATCATTATCTGTAACACCAATGATCATATAATAATTTGGAAAATACATGTCTTCCTAGAATATATTCAGAACATTGATCAAATTCCTTTCATTTATGCACACCTAAACATTTCTATATTCAAATCCCCCTACATTAACAAAATAACCATGGACCTATCATGAGTGATTATATATTATTCTAGAATAAATTTGGCTATATATTTTCATTTCTCCACCATTGTAGAAAATTTATCCCTATATAAATTAGTATCCAGACTCACCTCATTGTGATAAATATCATCCTTGTTCCCCTCTATGTTCATCAAAGATTTGTTCTACTACAATTCCCAAACTAAAAATCAATTTAGAGTCTTCTAAATTTTTTGTGTAGCCAGGACTATCTCATGTCTTTCATGGGTTACAAACATGAATCCCAGACTGTAGTGATGAAGCTGATATTAGATTCCCATCAATTTGAGAAACGAAAATTCCAAATGTATATAGATCCATACTTCAAACAGATGAGAAGTGGAGTGAGGTCTTGAAGAACTATGTCAGGTGCTCGACCCTTGTTTTTGGAAATTCATACTTAAATTAATGATTTGTAAAACATCAGTCCAGACAAAACTAGGTACACTAATTCGCTGTCTGATTATTACACCAAGTGAACTTGTTACCTACAAAGCCCATGTTATGGAGGAAATTACGAGTAGTACATGATTTAAATGCCTTTCAGAGTCGTCTAGGTACAATTCAACCTTATTTCATCTATGAGGAGTCAGGGATAATATTAAAATCTCCTACAACAACCCATTTTGATATTCATGTTTCAAAACACTCTAGATCCTTACACAAAATTTCAAATTACTTCACCTCTAACTTTTCATATACAAATGCGAAGACATAGCCTTGATTTCCACTGTTAATCTTTACACATATCAGTTGATTAGAACATCCCAACAATACCAAAAAATTATCATCCCTCTATAATAACAATATATATTTATTAAAAGGTTATCCATGTATAAATCCATAGAGACATATCTTATAAGAAAAGTCCAAGATCAGAGAAGATTTTTGTTCGGGCTTAAGGATTTCCACCATCGAAGCCTTAGAGCCCCAAGGTTTTAAAAAGATAAAATCTTCTATCACGCATGTCCATATACCCCTTTCATTCATGATTTTTAGTGATATTATTAGTTGTGGGGGTTCTTGGTTTCGTCCCATGGAATCGATAATCCATTAGTCTAATCATAAGATACTTAGTGGATAATACACAAAGGTCATGTTGGATATTAACTCCACTATTACTATGTTCTCGACAAATACGCATAATTGAACATTTGGATTAAAACTCATATGTGATATAATATTTTTGATTATATGGTATTTAGGAACAACAATGTGGGATTGATTTCAGATTTAACCGAAGGGATAAGTTAATATGTATGAGAAAACACAACCTAATGTTTAACCAAGAGTGATATATGTTTAATTGAATGTATCCCAATACAAAAAATCTTGCATCATCAGAATTTATAATTTTTACTATTCCAAATTAATATATTTTCTTACTTTCATTCACTTTAGATACAATTGATCAACCATGATTAATATTTTTTGTTGAATTTGATGTCTAGAAACATGAGATAGAATATTTAATTATAATTAGGTCATTGTTATTTAATTTTATGTGTTAATTTTTTAATTTCAATATATTAATGATATATTATCATAATGTGTGATAGGAAATATAAAATTAAACTTATATGCTTCCTAGATTATTTAATTTCTTCCATTACTAAAAAATCTAGTTTGAGTGATCCTAACACATTTTATAATATTTAGGTATTGTGTAAGTAAGATTAAAATATATATAACTTTTTTCCAATACATAACATTATTATGGAAAATTCAATGCTTCTAGACATATTTTAATGATTCAAGTCACTCATATTATTCAATTTTATAATTACCACACGGAAATTTATCAAAATTTCACAGTGTCACAAACCCAAATAGGTCTCAAAATCTTTTAAAAAAAGTCGAGGAGGTTTATCCCCTAATTAAATATATCTACCTTATTATACAAGACGGTGGTTTTTTTCATATTTCTACAACAAACCATCCTTTAAAAAATTACATCCTAATAATTTCTGATGTATTTATTGAAAACATGTCCAGAATGACATTTAAAAACAATATGTTCAAAATCTAAAACTATGTAACCTTATTTTTTAATTTATATCAAAAACATAAATAGGGATATCATTTATGTTATTGGAAATAATAATATAGAGAACTAAAAAAATTTATGATGCACTATCTCAACATATTGATATAACCTTATGAAAATTTGAGCCTCTTAAAGAAACAAAATATTTAGTGTACCGGGGGATCATGATTTTTAAAAGGTATTCCTCGGGAAACTCTTACATATAATAACTATAAAATGAATCATTTTAGCCCACATGGTTGAATATATCAAAATATGCCTAAAATAGTGTAAAATAAGCCTTTACTTGTTAAACATTAGATATTATGATGTATACCTTGTTTAATAATATATATTTAGTTATTCATATATTTAATGTACCCTTAACTAATGTTAGTATTGAGTTATGATTAAAATTTAGATGATTCAATTATTTTGGGGGGAGAATGTAATGACATAATATTTTACTATGTATTTTCCTTAAATAAATATTTTGTTCAATAACATTCCTCACATACGACATGAGAGTAAAATGATATGTGAAACAATAAATAGATTTTATTTAGAATATTTAAGAATAATAAAACCTCTGGTGAATATGAATATTGTTGTCATTTATTAATACAAATAAAATAGGTTGAAAACCCCTTATTGTTTTGAAATTCCATTTTCCAATAAAGGAAGATTTTATTTAGGTATTTCTTTCTCATAAAGAATAAATATTTATAAATTTTAAAATTTTATATTTTCAAAATCAATTTAAAATTTTAATTCATTTTATTATAATTATCTTAAAACGGATTTTTTTTAAATTTTTTTTAAATTAATTTTTTAAATTAATAATGATATATACGGTTTCCTTCAAAATTTTACATTTTTTAAAATTATTAATATATGATAAATAGATAGAATTTTATAAAACCTTTTAATTTTTTTGATTATTTTTATTGAATAAAACTATGTATTTTGAAATATCATTTTTTCTAAGTACATTATTTTTGAACATAAGTAACAATTTATTCAAATAAAAAAGTTAAATATTTTTTTTAATTAAAAATTTTAATGAAAATATTCTATTATGTATTCTATTATAAGAAAAAAAACTAATATTTTTTTATAAATAAATATTTTATACATTGAAAATGAATGGCAATGACAAATTTACAGTAAATAAATATTAATTCTTAAAAACACACTTTTTGTAAAAACTGTTTTAATGCGTTATGCTAAATTATATTAAAAATAATTATCACCAATTTTATAAATTGAATCAGAATAAATTATTTTGATAATTTTTAATCTTAATATACACTTTTTATAATGTTACTTGTCACATTTTTCGCATAATGATTATGTTTTATTGGGGAAATATTACTTACCTTGTTAGAATTGTTAATTTTGAAAAGAATTATACTTCTATAAATGTTATGTATTTTTAAAATAAAATTAATATATATTTTAGAAGGACTATAATATGATCTTTAAAAATATATAAAAATTTATAAACACTCAATTAATTAGTAATCATGGATGGAAAATTTTAAGATCCCAAATAAAGCCCAAATTTTGATTCATCATATCAAAATTTAGTAATATGGTTCATATTATATTGCTATTTATAAAAATGATAGAAGGAATAATTTTTAATCATGATTAATAATGGTAAAAATTTCAAAATAACGTGTCTCTAATTTTTAAAAATTAAAATTCTATATAAATTGTATAGAAATTTTTTTAAAAAATAAATTAAATAACCACATGACTTTTATACAGTTTCCCCCCAAAATTCACCTAACTCACCAAACCCATCTGGAAAACATATGATTCCCTTCATAACCCTTAACATTTTTTCCCATAAAAATTTTCCTCTTTTTCACCTATAAGAGTAGCTCACACCCACCCATTATCTCATTACACTCCACCCCAAAGTCATTTATAATTAAAATCACTTCTATATCCCACTATAAATTCATCTACCTATTTTCTATTAATTTTGTGGAGTCCTATCATTCATTAATATGCTAGATTTCATGGTAAGGGTTCTCCTCCTGGTATTTTTCATTCATGTACTTATTTTTTTTCATATTCACATTATGTTTAAATTGATTGAAAATTCGTATTTTTACAATAAATCTTTTACTATGCAAATTATTCACCATTTATGATATATTTACCTTAACTCTCATAAAACTCATTCTAAAATAAATTTAATATAGTTGTTATGTTATATAAATCACTCCTTTATTCTCTCCCTCTTTGTTAGAATTTAAAAACATCCTTTGTTACAATCATTTTTTTCTATTAAATATTCATAGACGTTTTTGAATGAAATACTTTATTATTAACATTATTCTCTATTAATGTTACTCTTACATTATCTCTAATTCATCCATTTAATAGTCCCTTTTCTAGGGTAATCATGCATCCAAAATCACTCATTTATTTTCCATATTCATGTTTTGGTTATCCTTATGTAATATAAATCATGAATATTCATAATATTTTTATTTATAAACTTTTATTGTTATGAAAATATCCTAAAACAGGTGACAATGATTGTCATTTTTATTGTAAAGTATGTTAGATGAAGGCTATGTTATGAAAAATAGAGCTTAGGGTTTTGATAACTCAATAACATTTCATTGAGTTAAAAATATATTTATAGAGAAATATTTTTTAGAAGATAGTTTTAATAATACCTATTATAATATAATGTTGTAAAAATTCATTAATTTCAATGGAATTATGTTTTATACTCATTTATTATTTAATGATGATTTCATTTATTTAGTGTGAGATCAAAAAGAATAATTTCCCTTATATTCTAATGAACCATTATTTTCCTTGACGATCGTTTCCCATACCACAAATGTTATCCTATTTATCGAGATTATTATTAGTATTTATTTTATGTTATAAAAACATGTTCCATTTCCAATTTTTGGAATTATTTTTTATCATTTTTTAAAATATGTGGTTTTCATCAAAATTATATATTTTTTTATAATATTATTTGAATTTAATGCCAATGTATTTTAACATTAAAATACAATTTTATTATATTAGGAAATTATTATTTTAGGTTTTTTATGTAAATAAATAATATATTGTAATTATATTTTAATAATTGTGACTAAAATCTTTCAAATTATTTTAAACAACATTTTATAAAAAATTTACAAGGATTTTAAAGAAATTTATTTTTTTAAAAAGATTTTAATTAAATTTCTTATAAATATATTGATGATTTAATTAAAGTACATTTGTAAATAAAGAAAAACCATATGTATCCTATTATAATGTATTTAAATTTAGTGAAAAAGTTTTTGTATAATTATATTTTCATTTTTAAAATAATTAATGAGATATCATTTGATAATTTAATGAGACGAATTAGTTTTTTTGTGTTATTTTTATGATGTATGGATTATATTTCTAATGGAACACAAATGTTTGTATTATTAGAATTTTGGGACTTATATATTGAAACAATTATTTTCAAAATGAATTATATCTCAATATATTAAATTGTTATGTGGGTATGTTAATAAGAGTCTATATTCACAAAGGGTGTTCGTGATTTAATTTATCTATACACAAAATGTTACATGTGAATGGGTTGTCAAATATCTAGGTTCATAGTGGGAGATTTTAAAATCATTTAGCTATACTCACACTTTTATATTTGAGAAGGATGGAAGGTATCCTGGTTCTTAATGATCATAAATCCTTTGTTTATGATTATTCCACATTAGTTTATATGATCTATGTCTCACGTTATATGATTCATATTTTATTTTCTCTATACATAGTAAAAGTTATTATTGTTTATGATGAGTTTCTTGTATTTAATGCATATGAATAATAGTTATTGATTTATGTACTTTTAAATCATATATTTTTATTTACTCACACATTTTTACATTTTTATTATATTACCATTATGAAATATGATATGTTGTGCCTTATTGAGAGTTTGAGGTCACCCATTCAATTGTTTTCCCTTATCTATCATTTTTAGTTCATTAAATCCCATAGAATGTTAATTTTGGTGTATAGTTGTGGGTAAATGTTTATGGTGTATAAAATCTGTGTTTTTTCTAGTATCCATAACACAAAAAAATATATTTTTTGGATTTTGTAGAAATTTATGAGAAGTATTTTATAAATCATGAGATTATTTAACTATTTATTTAATTTATAGCATGTTTCAAATTAGTTATACTAAAGTAAATACAACTTAGGATGTCTTATACCCTTGATAAACATTATAATAATTAATATTTTATCCTCTATTTGATCAATAATTTTATTCAATGAAGATGAATATTTTTTATCCACAACATATGAATAAGTGTGTTGATAAGAATTATAAATCTACATGAGGATATCTTATCTAATAGTGGATATTATGATGGTGTGGATCCCATTAGACCTATAGGGAAATGAAACATTCACGGAATCTTCTAACAATGTCCATTTTGAATTATTTAGGTCATCTATATCCATATAGTAGACATAACATGAGAATTACCACACTTTATCTAGGTCATTATCAATATAAGTGGAGTAACAAGGGTTAGTTTTCAGTAGAAAAAATTCAAAAAATAGAGGAAAATAGAAAAAAATTTCATTGTAACCATATGAATATAATTGAATGACTATAAAAAACATCAAGACTTTATAATCAATAAGAAAACCATGCAGTGACTGAGAATTTAGGTCAATTTAACCTGGGATCGTGTGAAAATAGAATCTACATTCATGAATATTTTAGTAAATGTGTGGATGGTGTAGTTTCAAATAGTATGAGTAACTCCACCTACAAAGCCTATAGAGGCTATTTGTTTATGTAGATTATGTGAATATTTTGGTTTTTCAATGATTAATTCCTTTAATGGAATCCCAAATCACAAAAGGAATGAAGTGATTATTAATGTTTGTTCTAACTCTATGTATAAAAGTTACTAAAAACATTGGGATACACACCCCCACACAAACTATGAGATATATATACATCACCAAGTTGAGCATGAGCCTCCTACGTACTGTATGGTAATCATGAGGGTTTCTGTTATACTTATTTTTAATAATCCTATATTTATTCCAATAGAGATACATTATATAGGGGGGGATTTTTTTATTCATAATGGAACACTAACTAAAAAATACTGAATATAACCAATGGAGTCACAAACCTATGTTATCCATTTAGCATGAATCTGCCTACCATCTATGTGATTCTGAGGTTAAGAAACCTTATGTTCACCCAAATAACATGGAAATCCCCTTGTAGAACATATCTATAACACCCCCGTGATTTTATGAGATATATTATTTTTAATTTTTTATGTCTTTTGTGGTATAATACACAAATATCAGCTTGCTCTATACATAACATAGTATTAGCTTGCAGTATACGCAACACAATACTTTGCTTGTATTGCACACAGTTTCATATTCAATTGTTATAATTCATTTCACACAATAGTGAGTATTTATATTTTTCAATGTATAAAAGAAATATATTTGGATTATATCATACGCAACACAAAATTAATCTTAGACTAAATATAACACGGACTTGGCTTTCATTACACACAAGAGCGACCTTCCTCGATATCTTGTGTTGTACACAATTTCGAGTTTCACTAAACAATGATATATTATTAACATCTTATATAAAATACTATTTATTAATATTATTAACCTAATTTTGAATTTATATAACATTAACATTCATCCAATGTATTTTCTAGTACATGATATATGAAAAAATTCGGGTTTTCATATAAAAGAAGTATTTTTTAAAAATGCAATTTTTCCACCTTTTGATGGCATACCAATTTTAAATAAAGTTTTTTAAACTTTTATACATTTTTTTTTGAAAAAATAAACATCATATTTGGAATTATTAAATAAAAATTTAAATTGGGTAAAATGTTTCTATTTTTTTGATGAAATTCATATTTTTATGAATAGTGAAAAATACTGCATTTTAATTCAAAACTACATTTTCATCTAATTTATTTATATAGATAGATTATATTTTTAATTAGTTTTAAAGTGTAATTAGTTTTTTTATTATTTAATCCAATTTTAAACATGAGAAGTAATTTTAAATTTAAATTGGACATGAACACATGACAATATTTTGATAAGTTATTACTTATTAAAGCCCCACTTTTTGGTTTTGGCAAAGTTAATAAATTTAAAATTAATTTCTGTAAATTATTTGTTTTGAATTATGAAAATTTATTACATATTGGGGATCATTGGTTCCAAATTATGTTAATATATTACATTTTTTTGATATTATGAGTAGTTACTATGGTAGTTTCTATTTACCACAGTAAAAGGTAAATCTTGTAAATTAGGGTAACTAAAAATATGATAATGATAATAAAATTACACTAACACCATCCAAAATAAACCAAAATGAATTAGAGTCTAAAAATATCACCAATGAGTAAGAATTGAACCATTTAATGGACTATTTTCCAGAAAAGTGATGCAATTATAATTAAAACAAAAGAAGGTGACAATTATCACTCTCAAAATATCTTATATGTATAATAATTTTAAAATAGGTGATAAACAAGATAAAACATAGTATATAAATATTAAACATAAATATAATGAAATTATCTGCATCATTTTAAATCATTTAAAAATTTTAGATATTAAATAATTACCATTAATGAAGACACAATAGTGATGTAGAAATTATTTTATTGATAGAAATATCAAATAAATCATTTTAAAAATATTAAAATTAATATCATATGAACTAATCAATGTCGTCCACGAATTTTCTAGGTTTTTATGACATGTTATGAGTTTATTAAATAGTTTTTTTTTAATTTATGTTTTTTTATTTTATTTATTGTCAAATAAATCAATAGTCTCAGAGTTGACACTATTAATATTTAAAAAGAATAACATAGTATTAAATCATTTAAAAATCACAAAAAATATTTACAAATCTCAAAGTTAGAAATATATGGTTTATAATGTGAAAAATTATCCAATTATGGATCCCTTACAACACATAAGTAAATATTTATAACCATTTAATATTTAGAATATTATTACAACAAATTAAATTTAATAGATTAAATAAGGATAAATCAAAATGATAAGGTTTAAAATAAAATCAAAAAAATAATAAATACTAATGGATGAGTTTATTTCAACCCATGCTAATATTATATTTCAATTAAATGGATTTGGGATCATTATAAATTGGAAATGAATTTATAATAAATTAATATTTCAAGACTTTCAAAAGTTGCCCCTCCCCTCTCTTATAAATGTAAACATCTCCTCTTTTTGTCACACATAAAAATCACTTTGTCTCATCCAAACACTAACCAATTACCCTCACAACTTCCCTAAATTAATCCTAGATTCCACCCATTGAGAATAAATTCATATTAATGAGTGTTTTTGTGCATACAAAAATGATAAAATCGAAAACGAGATAATTGTTTTATCAACTCTTTTAGAAATATTTTCTTCTTCTGCATACTATTTATATGTTTTTCCCAAACTAAATTAATAAATATAGTATCATAGACATTATGATATGTTTTTATAATTATTGTAAAACCTTTTACCTCCTTTTATATATCTTATGAATAAATATGTCACCATGCGTATGTACGTCGGGCATACTGTCTCTACGTCGTGGTGTAATTTGTTATTCAAAAATACATAACATGGATGGGTGTATTGATGAGTATAATGGATATAAATAATGAATATAACATGATATTGTTTCTTTGAAATTAATATACCATCCAATTTCATTCTATTTAACCACCAATGGATTGATGTTATCGCTCGTGCGTATGTACAGCTTACCGTCTCTACAACGCAATGAGATTCATTCTCCACATTCACCATTGAAGAATTATTATAAACTATATATAATAAATAATAATGAAATATATTAAATAATAATGATACTTTATTTTGGTATATATATATATCATTCACTTGCTTCCATTCAATTCAATTAGGAAACCGAAATAGCATTCATGCATACGTACAACCAAATGTCTCCATGAACGGTGTATTCCATTTCATTTATCTATCTATAATAAAAATTTATATACTGAAGATTTATTATATATAAATAATGGTTAAAATTATTTATATAGTTAAATAACTATCTATTTAATAATATTGAGAATAACAAGTCAAAATGCGTATGATAAATAAAATGATTATTACCCAAAACGTTGCTTTAACAAGGAATTTATAAATAAATGGGTAATATAAATTAATAATTGAATCATATAGGAAATAATAAATATTATTATGGTTCTTTTAAAAGTTAGTAATTTTTTTAAACCCAATATACAAGAGTTTAAGTCACATATGGAAGAAATCAGACCTAAGGTAAGGGTTAATTCTGCAATCCCATTATTTTCCGAGGTTGTTTATACGTAAGAATTTTAAAAGGTATATTTATCTTTCACATAGTTGTTTCATAAATATATATTATTATTTCTATACTTATACTATTTTAAATTTCAATTTTACCCACTGGTGAATTTTTAATAAATGGCATGGAGGGAATCATTCATTCATTTTCTACACAAGGTACTTTTTTACTTTTCTAGCAAGAGTGTGAGGATGATGTTTTTCAACTTATATAACATGAATGGATTTTTATGTATTTATAATTCCATATTTACATGAATCTTCATATACTATATTTTTTGTTTATTTTCATCTAAATTCTTTTCTATTAAAATTTCAAGAAAATTTGAGAATATAAAACATTTTTGTAGAAGAAATGATTTTCCCTCGGGAATTAAGCTCAAGTGTTTTATAAAAATTATTTTCCATCTCAGATGAGATAGGGTTACGTTTCTATACCTATTATTATGTTTATTTTCTTGTATTTATTACGTAATTATTTTTATTAAATATATTTTTATTATATGTATTATGTTATAATGGAATGATGTTTAAGAACCCTAAATATTTGTTTCTTGGGTTTTACTATGGTGAATGGTTTATGTTTTGTGGAACATGTTAGAATGATGTCATCGTTAGATGGGTGGGACCTATATCTAAATTCAATTCATTGGGTAAAGATTTATATCTCATGAGATAGACAAGACTGGAATGAAAAGTAAATCTGGTTTAGTAATATAGGGATGGAACGCCATGTAAATCTAGTTCAGTAATACAATGGTAGGAATGGAATGTAAACCCGGTTCAGTAAAGGACATTATCCACTATGATGGTCTTGGAAGAAATGCATTGGATACTTTTGAAATCATATTATAATCGTATTTACATTCCAAAATACCCCGTTTTATGCCAATGTTATTTTATCATAGTTAATGTTCGTTTATGGTCTATTCTTTACGTACTGCCAATATTTATTTCACGGACCAATATTTTGATATATAAACATCATGTTCAATGTTTCTAAATTATTATGTTTATGTTTTTTATATATTCTCCATGTTTCCCCTTACATAGAATTAATCACACCCTTTTTATGCTTTCTTTTCTCCAATATATAAATAATTATTTTAGGTTGGAAAAAACAGGGAACATATTTACAGGTGATGTTGAAGATCTTTCACCAAGTATAAAGATTATGTTCCATGTTTCCAAATACACAAAACCAATAAGGTTTTTGGGCATATATTTGTGAAATTTGTTATGTATTATAAAAAATGTAATTTACATGTATGTTAAGCATGGGTCATTACAGTGGGTATCAGAAAAATGGTTTATTTAACCTTTGAAAAATAAAGAAAGATGGATTTCAGGGGAAAATCTCAAAACAATGGTGAAAAGTAGATGAATATTTCCTTCAGATCAAAGTGTTGAAAGAAGCATGGTTGATATTTTATTAATGGGAGTTTCAAATGTTTTTAGTGTAGAAAATATTGTCCTTGAGTAGTTGAGTTCCAAAGTGATGGGAAAAAGGTTGATAATGATGTGAATATAGAAAATAGTTCATTTAATGCACCACCCATAATTCAATGATACAAGTACAAAGAAATGGGGCTTTATGATTTCCAATTTTTAAATAAAATATATAATGATTATGATCGATGTTAACAACCTCGTAAGTCCAAAGACAATGGAAAATCACATGGGATCACTATTGGTGATGTTGAGTATATCAAAGAAGTTGGGGAATAATAAAGTGTTTATATAATGGGAGTCTATAATTGCGTTCTTGAATATGTTTTATTGAATTATGGAATATTTGAAAATCAATGTATTGGTCCTTTGTGGTTTTCCATAAGTATATGGTACTTATAACCCTGAAAAGTGATTGAAATATTTTTGGAAAGCACGTGATATGCACATAATGAAGGGATAAAGAGATAATGAAATGTTTGATAGTACTAATGAGCTCATGAATGATATATGGAAAAAGTGATATCATGGTTTGATTATATATAAATTTTGGTAACTTTGGTGTGTCTAAAGAGTTAATGTGGACATTATCCATGTTTTCACTAGGGTTATATGGTAATTCTTGTTATTACCATGTTTCCCAAGAATACATTATTAACGTATTAAAAATGTTTGGAATGTGATAACCAAGGACTACCTTGTGATATATGAGAGATAAATGCTATGTCAATTTAGTTCACCTATTTAATTTTTTTTATATTTTCAGTTTTTATAAGGGTTGTATTTATATCCATTTACGGATAGTATAAGTTATATTATATTTAAAGTTTGTTAGATTAATGTATTGTCTCACTATAGTTAGTCTTATTCATACTTGATTACCTGTGGTAACATTTTTGTTGAGACAGGTGGAATGACCTATCATTATATCTCATGATCATCTAACACTTCAAGAATGAAAAATGAACTCATTTCAATGAATAACATTTTAATTGTAAATCTTCCAAGGCATGATCAACAGTGAGATTGAACTAAAATCAAGTAAATATTTATTCTCATGAAAAATTCTTTAACTTTAGGGAAAGGATCATTAAAACCCAAAATGTTATATTCGTAAATTTTCATCTAATGAATTATATGGTACCTTAAATCATAGTATATTTATGGCTTTCAAATTGTTAACTTTATTCAAACCTTGTTCTCTATCCCTCTCAATCAGAACTTGATGGTTATAGTTTTTTTTTCTATATGCATGTTTCCACTTCCCACTAATGTTATAATATGTAGAATCCTAGTGATGAGTTACATTGGGGAACCTTTATGTTTCTAAATATACATTTTGAAAGATAATTTTAGTATTTCTTTTTATAATGTGGGTTTTTATGGAGAAACATTCAAGTTGTAAACCTTTTTAACCCAGATGAATTTTTTTAGAGAAATTCATTTTAAGGGGGGTATAATGTAACACCCAAATATTTTATGAGGTATATTTTTTTAATTACATATATGTCTTGTTGTGTACTCTACACCAAGATCATCTTGCGCTATACTGAACATCATAATAGTTTGCAGTATATGCAACACTATACTTGGATTTTGAATCACACAATTACAAGTTTGTTTGCTAGAATTAATTTCATGAAACATTGATTATAGATTTTGTTTAATGTATAAAATAAATAAGTTTGGATTATGTTATATGTAACATGAAATTATGTTTTCACTAAATTCAATACTAACATGTCTTGTATAACACACAACAGCGACAATCCTTGATAGCTTTCATTGTACGCAATACCGAGTTTCACTAAACAATGATATATTATTGGAATATTATATAAAATAGACTTTATGAATATTATTAACGGTATTTTTAATTTTATTTAACATTAACAATCATCTTATGTATTTACTAGAACATGATATAAGAAAAAAACAAATTTTTTGGATAAAAGAAGTATTTTTCAAAAAATGATGTTTTTTCGCTTTTTGATGGAACACCAATTTTAAATATAGTTTTTAATAATTTTATATATTTTATTTTAAAAATAAACATCTTATTTTGAAGTGGGACATAAAAATTTAACTTGGTTGAAATTTTGGTAATTTTCTGATAAAATTCTTATTTTGATGAATAGTAAAAAATACTGCATTTTAATTCAAAACTATCTTTTTGTCTAATTAATTTACAAAGATATTTTATCTTTTTTAATTAGATTTAATGTTTTATTGTATTATGTTTTTATAATTTAATATAGTTTTGGTCATTGAATGTAATTTCACATTTAAATTGTACATAAACAAGTGACAATCTTTTGATAATATTTTACTTCTTAAAAACCCAATTTTTTGGTTTTGACAATGGGAATTAATTTAAAATTAATTTCTGAAAATTATGTATTTTGAATTATGAAAAATTGATTCCATATTTGGAATATGTTTTTCTAAATTATGTCAATATGTTACTTTATTTGATATTATGAATAGTAAATATGGAATTTTTTTTACAATACTTTATGGTAAATCAGGAAAATTAGGGTAACTAACAATATGATAAAGATAATAAAATTACCCTAACAAATTAAAAAATATTATTGTATGAATTAAATTCGACAAATATCAATAATGGGTTGGAATTAAATCATTTAATGGATTTTGTTCTATGAAAATTATGTTATTATAATTAAAACAAAAGAAGCTGAAAACATGTCACTCTCATATATATTATAAGTATAGTAATTTTAATATAGTAATAAACATGATAAAACTTATAACATAAATAGTAACTCGAGTTAAAATGAATTTATATACATCATTTTAATTTTTTTTTAAAAATTTAGATATTAAATAATTATCATTAATGAGAATACAATAGTGGTGTTGATATTATTTTATTGATAGAAATATCAAATAAACAGTTTTAAAAATATCTAAATAAATAGCATATGAACTAATTAATTATATACACTAATTAATTAGGTGACTATAACATGTGGGGAGTGTATTAAATATTTTGGTTCGAATTTATCTTTTTGGTGGATTTTATTTAAATTCAAATAAATTAATAGTATCAAAATTGACAATATTGATATTTTATAAAAAAAATATTATTAAATTATTTAAAAACGAAAAAACCATTTAAAAATTATAAAGTTGACATTATATTGTCTAAAATTTGATAATGTATCTAAGTATCAATAATTCACAACATATACGTAAATAATTATAACTATTTAATATTTAGTATATTATTACCACAAATAAACTTAAATAGATTAAATGAGGACAAATAAAACTTATATGTTTTAAAATAAAATCAAAACAGGTCTAAATTTTATTGGTTTTGAGGATTTATATCCATACTCATATTATATTAGAAATAAATTTACTTTGGAGAATTATAAGCAGAAAATGGATTTATAATAAATTAATATTTCAAGACTTTCCAAAGATGCCCCACCCCTCTCTTATTATAGGGTACCTCTACTTATCTCTTAATCACACCTAAAAAGGCATTTTTCTCGTCCAAACCCATACAAAATATTCTCCCAACAACCATTACTTAATTTTAGATACCACCCTTTGGGAATAAATCCATAAAAAGGTGTCCTTTTGTGCATACCAAAAAAGATACATGAAAAAGAGGAAATTGCTTTACCACCTCTTTCAAAAGATATTCTTCCTCTACTTCCTCTTATAATATTGTTCACATAATACAGTAATAAATTCAGTATTGTATTCATTCCTTGAAATATTTATAATTATGTTACAATTTAATACCTCCTTTAATCCATCCAATGAATAACAATATCTCTATGCGTGTGTACGTATTACTTACCGTCTCCACGTCGTGGTGTAATTTGTTATTCAATAATACAAAATTTTTATGGGTATATTTAGGAGTATAATGGATTTAAATAATGAATATAAAATTATATTATTTCATTAATATTCATATACCTTCTAATTACATTCCATTTAACCATCAAAGAAATGATATCATCGCTCGTACGTACGTACGTACGACTTACCGTCTCCATGACGTAATGAGATTACTTATCCACATTTACCATCCAAGAATGATTATAAAGTATATATAATAAATAAAAATTAAATATATGAAATAATAATTCTACTTAATTTATATATTTAAAAAAATATATATTTTTTGTTTAATTGCTTCCATTCGAATTCAATAATGAAACAAAAACACTGTTCATGCATATGTAAGTCCTACCATCTCCATAAACATTGAATTTCATTTCATTTATATATCTATTTTATATATTTATATACTAAATAATTATGATATATAAATAATTTTTTGCATTTTGGAAGTATGTAAATCACAATATATTTAATAATATTTAGAATAACAAGTCAAAACACGTATAATATATAAAACGATTATTACCCAAAACATTGATTTATCATTGAATTGATGAATAAACAGGTAATATAATGTCATAAGTGAATAATATATCATATCATAACTATTATTATGGTTTTTTTACATGTTAATAATATGTTTAAACCAACTATACATATGTTTTGGACACATACAGATGAAATCAAACAGAAGGTATGGGTTAATTCTGTGATCTCATTATTTTCCAAGATTGTTTATACATAAACATTTACTAGTGTATATTTATCATCCACTTAAATGTTTCATAAATATATAATATTATTTATATCCTTAAACTATTTTTGAAATTCAATTTTACCCATTGGTGAATTTTTTTTAAACGGTATGGAATGAATCTTTCATTTGTTTTCAATTCGAGGTACTTTTCGACATTTCTGAAAAGGGTACGAGAATAATGTTTTTTTAACTTATATAGAATGAACATATTTTTATGTTTTTATAATGACTTATTTTAATGAAGATTTTTCTACATGATTTCAAGTTCATTTTCAGCTAAATTATTTTCTTTTAAAATTTCATGGAATTTAGAAAATTGAAAAAAAGAAGAAGAAGAAAGGATATTTTCCTCATGAATTAAGCTCAATTGTTTTGTCAAAATTATTTTACATATAAGATAACATAGGGTTAGGTTTTTATCCCTATTATTACTATGATTTAATTGTGTGTATGATGGAATTTTTTTAAGAAATACATTTATATTATATTGATTATGATATGATGGAATGATGTTTAGGAACCCCATTTTTTTGTTCCTTGGGTTAAGCTATGGTGAATGTTTTATATTTTGTGAAACATTTGAGAATGATTTCATTTTGAGATATGTGGGACCTATATCTCCCTCCAATTAAATGGGTAATGATTTATATCTCATTATATTTTCATAACTGGAATGGAATGAAAATCTAGTTTAGTAATACAGGGTTAGAATGACATGTAAATCCAGTTCATTAATACTTCTCTGGAATGAAAAGTAAACATGGTTCAGTAAAAGACTTTGTCCACTATGATGGTCTTTGAAGAAATGCCTTGGCTACTATGGAAATCATATTATGTGATTATTTACATTTTGGAATCCCATGTTTTATTCCAATGGTATTTTATCATAGTTAATGTTATTTTATGATCTATGTCTTACATACTACAAAGTTTTATTTCATTACCCATGATTTTGATATTTAAACATTATTTTCATGTTTTTACGTTATTATGTTTTTTTTCTATATTCTAAATTTTTACCATTAATAATCACTTACCTCTCCATTTTTATGATTTATTTTCACCATGATATGAAGAAAGTTTTTAGGTATGAAAACAAAAGGGGAAGATATTCTTAGGAGATGTTGAAGATCTTTCAACAAGTTAGAAGATTATGTTCCATGTTTCAAAAGGCACTAAATTAATATGGTCTTTGGGCATATATTTTTTGTAATGTATTAAGTATTCTTAAAAATAAATCTAATGCCCATGTATGTCAAGCTTGGGTTGTTACAATATTAACATACCCTGGATACTCTTTGGATATGACAAAACATTGTGATCAGACACCAACTCGGTGACTTCGCATGTACTAGTAATATATTTACCAGCATCATGATTCTAAGTTATAGAAACCTTATGACTTTTAGAAAATAACAAAAAACACCATTGAATGCATGTCAAAATTCATGTTTCATGAATCCAAAACGATGATACTTTGTGATCAACCATTAACCACATGACCATTGATCAACCATATTACTACTCAATCATATTGAGTCTCTAACCCCTTTCACCATTGGAAAGAGAATAACCATCATGATTTGATCTAAGGTAGATCCACTGCATGATTAGACACCCTTACTTTGTGTCATTATCTTCCAAAAATTAGTTAACAGGGGATTTCTATTAAATACACTAGTTTCCACTTCTCAAATAGAGGATATAGACTTATAGAAAAATAACACAATGAATTCCTCTCAATGTTACTCTTTCACATGTTAATCATTTGATGTCCTTTTACACATGGAAATTATTCCATGAAATCTTGTTAACTTGTCTAAAATGAAGCCCCATCCCTACGTGTAGTTTGTCCATCCATGTTCTAACATAGAATTAGAATTTGAAATTGTTGATCTACTTCCATAGAGTGATTCTTTTACCAAATAATCCATCTTAATGTTTGGATACCACATGGATCCTTTTTCTCCTTGAATATTCAAGGAGGTCCTTCCCGATGTTATAAGAAAACATAGAATAATTTTTTCCATGTGAGGTTACACCACAACCCAACATCACTAATTCCTATCAACTAATCATATCAGACACTTAATGTGATGATTTGGAAGAATAGAATAATAGGAAAATTTATCAAGAAGACCATCCAATATCAGGGTCTTACCAGGTGGAAAGGACTTCATCATGGTTATAATAGGAAAACAACCAATATTTTTGTTATCTCTATGTGTTTCCACTCTCCGCATTCCAATAAACAGTTTTTATCCAATTTTATCATGTATTATCTATGCATACTAGCCTCTATTGTGCACCTATTGTGCATATAGACTTCCATTCGGTGTCTGAAACCTTTACCTTCCACTTTTAGTTATGTATAAGTTATCATATCATCCAATAGGCCCTTCTTGATAAATGGTACTTAAATGGGATGGGTTATGAACTCTCTAAAATCAACCATATGAATATGATAAGGATTCCATATATTTCATAGTTCTCATTTTCTATCCAAGGATCCATTGATAAATATTATCCCTTGGTTATCCAACCAACCACATTTATGAATTCACTTGATAATGGTGATTCCCATAACATTGACACTATTGAAAAAATCCCTAGGATATGAAATTAAATATGGACACTACTATAATTATTACCATAATCTGTGGAGACTGGTGAAATACCGAGTACATTCCACTAGGGATGTATCCAAATATTGAAAAAAACATCCATTTAAACATATCGTCTTCTAATTTGGGGAGTTTCTTCTTCATTTATCCCCCATATTAAAAATAAAGATGTGTTGGAACTAGAAAACGAAACCGTGATATATTTTGAATGCTTCCATACATTATCCAAGATAATTGAAAATTTCACATACTTAGATTTGATTGGTCATAGGGCCCTAAAAGTGTTATGGATTAAGAGTTATGGACATTTGATGTGGGGCAAGAAAATTGGTTCGAGGAGCTCACTCATGAAGCTCCATCCGCGATCGTGAAGTTTGGGAACCTGACCGGAGCCTTTGCGAGCATCGTGAATCTCGATAACGATCGACTCCAATGATATGAAAAACATGAGGGAATTTGACTGGAGCCTCAACGAGCACCGTGAAGCTCTATGATGGCCAGCTCTGCAATTACGTGAAACTTGAGGGAACTCCCTCCAATTGAAGGGCACTATTTGTTTCATGGCGCACATTTTGGATTCACAATTCGTATTTGTGCGTCGCAGTGCGTTCCATGGACCTCCATCACCTATATATACCCGGCTCACCCCCCTTCATAAGGATGGTCAAACCACCCCTTGGGTGGTTAATCTCCAATTTCGTGGAGCTCCAAGGCATTACTAAGTGATGACCTTCGCAAAGGGAAGCATGAGAGGCTTTGTTCCGCGAGAGGCATTCCTCCGCAAGAGGCTTTGTTCCACGAGACACTTTTCTCCTCGATATGATTTTCTCTATTAGAAACATTTTTCCATGAGACCCTTTGCTTTGTGATCTACTTTCCTCCATGACCCCCTTTACTCTTCAATTCCATGCTCCACGATTATCTTTCCTTTGCGAAGTTGCTCGGTGAGGCCCCATGCTCCTCAAGAAACTTTATACTGCAAAGCTTCTTCTCAAAGACCTATCCTTCATGAAGATCCTACCTCCATGCCCACTGGTCTGTACTATAGTGGTTGTTCCCCCGCACCACCACTCTAGATTCATTTCATTCCCTTTTCTACAGTCACTGAACCCATGAAAAATGCAGAGTCACACAATGAACTTCTCAGGATGGGATGTCATCATTTTCCATTGCACACCCACCTTCCACCTATGGAATACCATGATTTCCAATTCTCCTCCACACAACATAAAACACCTTAAGTTGACATATTCTTTTTGGATCATTTCCCATGTTGTGATTTGAGAGTCACATCATCAATTCCCAGAGCACCTTGACTATACAATTTCACAAGCAACTCCTACAAACCCTATCTCTTGGCTCATATGCACGGTTGAACCAGAAAGGGATAATCTTGCACAAGTCCCAATAGCAAACATTTTTAGGTGCCTTATGCCTAATAGTCCTCTATAAATGACTATAAATTTTAGTAATCCCTATGTTCAAAACATAGGATTCCTCTTCCTCCAAACAAGGGATGCCTTATTCTCCAAGCATAAGATGTCTGTAGTCCTATCTACATGACAATTAATTGTGGTACACCCAATGTGCCATACATAGGGTTCCTCTTGCTCCAAAAAAGTGATGCCTTATGCTCCTTGAATAAGATGCCAATAGTACTCTCTATATGACTATAAACTATAGTACACCTTTTGTTCCAAACATAGGATGCCTCTTGCTCCATGCAAGAGATGATGTATGCTCCAAGCAAAAGATGCCAGTCTTCCTCTCTACATGACTATAAATTGTAGTACACCCTACGTTCCATACATAGGATGACTCTTGCTCCAAACAAGTGACATATTATGCTCCAATAATAAGATGCCTAATATTCTTCTCTACATGAATATAAACTATTGTACTTCCTATGTTCCAAAAATAGGATGCCACTTTCGCCAAATAAGAGATTCCTTATACTCTAAGCATAAGATGCCAATAGTCCTCTCTACATGAATATAAACAATAGTACACCCTATGTTCCATACATATAAATCCTCTAGCTCCAAAAACGTGATGCCTTATGCTCTATGAATAAGATTCCAACAGCCCTCTCTACATGACTCTAAATTGTATTAAACCATATGTTCCATATATAGGATGCATATTTCTCCAAACATGAGATGCCTTATGCTCCCAGCATAAGATGCCAACAGTCCTCTCTACATGACTATAAATTATAGTACACCCTATCTGCCATACATAGGATGCCACTTTCTCTAAACATGATATTCCTTATGCTCTAATAATAAGATGCCTAATAGTCCTCTATACATGACTATAACCATTATTACTTCCTATGTTCCAAATATAGGAATCATCTTTCTCCAAAAAAGAGATTCCTTATATGCCAAGCATAAGATGCCAATATTCCTCTCTACAAGACTATTCATTGTAGCACACCCTATGTGCCAATCATAGGATGACTCTTTCCCCAAACAAGAGATGCCTCATTCACGAAGTATAATATGCCTAATAGTCCTATCTACATGACTGTAAAATTTAGTGCTCCCTATATGAAAAATATAGGATTCCACTTTCTCTAAACAAGAGATTCTTTATGATCCAAGCATAAGATGCTAACAATCCTCTCTACATAAATATTAACTATAGTACAACCCTATGTGACAAATATAGGATGCCTCTTACTACGAACAAGAGATACCTTATTCTCCAAGCATAATATGCTAACGGTCCTATCAACATGACTTTAAACAATAGTACACCATATGCGCCAAACATAGGATGACTCTTTCTCCAAACAAGATATGCCTTATTCTCTAAGCATAAGATGCCAATAGTTCTATCAATGTGACTATAAACGGTAGTACTCCATATGTTCCAAAAATAGGATTCCTCTTGATCTAAATGAGTGATGCCTCATGTGCCAAGCATGAGATGCCAACAGTCCCCTCTACATGAATATAAACTATATTATACCCTATGTCCCAAATATTGGATTCCTCTTACTCCAAACAAGAGACGCCTTATGATCCAAGCATAATATTCTAATAGACCTCTATACATGTCTATAAACTATAGTATGACCTATTATTAAATAATAGGATTCCTCTTGTTCTAAATAAGAGATGACTTATGTGATAAGAATAATATGCCTCATGCCATCATTATTGTGGAATAATTTCGCAGGATTTGGAATCCATTCAAGAATTCCACCAATCCACACCATGTTTTGCATGTCCTTCATTCAGATCATCATCTTCTTCCATGTCTGAATGGACCCCATAATAGCTTGGTCCCATGTCGCATCGGCTCACCTACCATTCTGGTCTGACACCCTAGAAGACTTTGGACGACACATCAATTCAGGTCATGTGTTTCGATCACGGTCAACAGTCGACCCTCATTTTTTTATTCCCATTTTAGGATAACGTGATTTGGATTCTGTGTTTTAACATCGTCAATAGTTATCCTACATCGACCCACCACCCTCATTTTGTTCCAAATGTCAGTTGTGTGATTCACACTTTTAATCTCCTAGTGTTCAGACTGATTCCAATGCCCTAGGCGTTATCCCTCTTGGGCACTAGAACATAAGTGCATACCTCAATTTTATACCATGACACACAGTGAGTTTAGATCCCATCATGACCAAACATGATGAAGACACCCAGGAAGGTTCCTAGCATAAGTCCCATTCACCATTTCCCCTCAATAGAGGCACCCAGGCTGCTTCCCTGCGTAAGCCCCATTCACCAATGCCACTTCTTAGCGGCCCCTAGGTAGATTCCTTGCATAAGCCCGATTCACCATTGCTGCTACATAGAGCCTCCCGGAAATCATCCATGTGTGAGCCCCATCCACCATTTCGTTTCCATAGTGGCTCATGGGAAGCTTCCATGCATAAGCCTCATTCACCATTTCCCCTCTGTACTGCTCCTAAACAACATCCTTGTGTAATCCTCTTTCACCAGTGTCTCTCAATAGTGGCACCCGAAAAGCTTCCTTTTGTAATCCTCATTCACCATGGTCGCTCCATTGCGGCACCCGAGTAACATCTTTGAGTAAGCCCCATTCACCAATGTCACTCCATATCAGCACCCTGATAGCTTCATTGTGTAATACACATTCACCATTGGTGCTCCATAGTGGCACCCAGGAAGCATCACTGTGTCAGCCCCATTCACCATGGTCACTCCATAGCGGCACCCGGGATGTTTCCTTGTATAAGCCCCACACACTATTTTGACTACATAACAGCACCCTGGAAGCTTCCTTGCATAATCCTTATTCACCATTGTCACTCCATAGTGGCACCCAGACATCTTCCATGCATAAACCCCATTCAACGTTGTTTCTCCATAGCTTTGCCCAGGCATCTTCCTTGCATAAGCCCCATTCACCATTGCAACTCTTTATCGGCCCCCGGGTAGCTTCCATGTGTAAACCCCATTCACCACCTTTCATGGTTGAACCTTGGCGCCATGATTGTCAGTTCCTTGTTTCCACATGTTTCTGACACTGAGCACAACTCGCGTGGGCTTTGAGTAGTAAGCATTGACTATGGAATCCTACCTAGGAAACCTAGAGTGTAAGCCCCAAACAATTATCCCAAACTATGAGAACATTTATCCTTGCCATGTCAATGTATGTAGGAAGACTCCTTGTGGTTCAATCCCACCATCCATTGGTCTTGAACATCTTCATGTCATTTCACGAAATTTCCCCTTCTGAACTACATGGACTTTGATCCTTACTGAGGCAAGATATGTACGAAGCCTCCCAAAGGATCAATCCCACTATCCATTGGTCTCAACCATCTTAACGTCGGTTGACCAACCCATCCAAAACTATGTGCACTCTGATCCTTGCCATGTCAAGGTATGTAGGAAGAATTCTAGAGGTTTAATTCTAACATCCATTGGTTCTGACCCCCTTCATGTCAATTCCCACCATCCTAAACTATGTGAACTTTGATCCTTCGCAAGGCATGGTACGTAAAAAGAAACTTAGAGGTTCAATTCCACCATCCACTGATTTTTACCCCCTTCACGTCGTTCCCCACCATCTGGAACTACATGGAATTTGATCCTTGCCCTGGAATGGTGCGTAAGAAGCCTTCCAGAGATTCAATCCAACCATCCATTGGTCTCGACATCTTCACATCAGATCACTAAACCCTCTCGAACTACGTGGACATTGATCCCTATCTCCTTCGAAGGGTACGTAGGAAACCGCCATGAGGTTCAACCCCATATAGAGGTAATCTATTGTGATCCCCATCCAATAGTAAGCCATTGTGATCTCCATTGAGTGGTAAGCTGTTGTTATCCCCATCTAGCGGTAAGCCGTTGTAACCCCCATCCAGCGATAAGCCGTTGGGATGCCCATCTTGTGGTAATCCCTTCTAATCCCCATCCAGTGGAAATCCATTTTGATCCCCATCCCATGGAAAACCGTTGGGATCCCCATCCAGCGGTAAGCCATTGTGAACCCCATGTTGGGTCGGAAAAAACAAGGGAATGATGGCAAGAGGGGGGTGAATTGCCTTTTTAAAAAATTGATTAAGAAATTTAAATCAAAGTATAAATGCAGCGGAAAGTAAAGAGGCAAGACACAAGAACTTGATAACGGAGTTCGGCCAAAACCCGGCCTACGTCTCCGCTCCCAACTCAACCGTTGAGAGATTCCTACCGCTTGCTTTTCAATGGTTTTAGCAAGAAACCCACTAGGCTTTAAGGTAGCACTAGGACCTATTACAGCTTGCTTTTATTGGTTTAGCAAGAACCCACTTGCTTTTAATGGTTTAGCAAGAACCCACTAGTCTTTTTACGGGTGAAGACTAGCTCACCGAGACACAAGCCTTTTAAAGGAAAAGCTTGAGAAAACCTCTTCACACCTTAGTGGTGGTGTGAGAACCCAAAGAAGGGGAGATGAGAAAAGAGTTGGGGTTTGTAGGCACAAACCCAATTTTAAAGCTCAAAAAGAGATAAACAATAAAACCCGTAATGGAGAAGCCTTGGGCGCCTTTGATTGATTGATGATGTTTGAGGGCCGCTTCCAAGCTTCTATGGAGGTGCTCTTGGATGTGGAAGTTGTTGGAGCACTTTGGGTTCCCTTGGAACAATCCGTCGGAGCTTCGCCAAAGATGTAAAAATGTGTCAGGTGGCTTGTATGTTGTTCCGGGGCTTCCTAGGCCTTTATTTATAGGCTAGGAACCTTCAAGTATCCGTTGGAGGGCTTTGGAGCCGTTGGAAAAGGCCTCGGAGCCGTTGGGAGGCTTTTGGAGTTGACTGGTCAAAGCCAACGGCTAGTTTGACCAGTGCTACCGGCTGGCCGGTACAGCTCCACCGGCTGGCCGGTGCCTTGGCAGTGGAGGAGAAGTCTGGTCCAGGGGCCACCGGTCGACCGGTACATCTCCACCGGCTGGCCGGTGCCTTGGTAGAGAAGAAGAGTCTTGATCCAGGCTCCACCGGTCGACCGGTGAGGAGCCACCGGCTGGCCGGTGGAAAGACAGTAGATTGCACTATTTGGGATGGATGCCACAGGTCGACCGGTGGCAGAGCCACCGGTCGACCGGTGGGGAGGCAGTAGCTACCCCTTGAGTCTGGGTGCCACCGGCTGGCCGGTGGTGAAGCCACCGGTCGGCCGGTGGACTGAATTTCAGTCCATTTCTGCCTCTTCCTTGGTCAACTTCTTGGCAATCAAATGCCTATCAACACAAACACTTAAAACACAATGTTAGATAAAAATGAAAGTGATTGTGATCATGAAAATCAAACAACGAGAGGTTCGAGATGTACAACAATCTCCCCCTATTTTGAGGATCACAATCACTTAAACAATTAAAGTAAAAACATGAATTGAAAGGAATGCTTAAACATGATGAAAATGATTCTCCCCCAATCAATCAAGAAATTTCTCCCCCTTTGTGATTATCAAAATAGAGTGGGGCATAAAACTTGATTGAGGGAAATTGAGATTTTAAAAACAAGATTTGAGATTTGAAAATCAATTGAGATTTCTGAAAAAAAATTTGAATAACAGTTTGAATTGAAAGTTTTGAAACAAAAACAAATTGAAATTCGAAATTTGAAACCAAATGAAATTTTTTAAATTGAGAGTTTTGAAAAATCGACACCAACTGTTGGATATTTAAAAAAAGAAAATTTGATAGAAAATATGAATTGAAAGAATTGAAACCAAGAGTTGAGTTTTGAAAAGAAAAAATTTTGAATACACAAAAAAAACTTAAAAGATCCTAACTCCCCCTAAATAAAAACAATGAATCACCGGGGAGAGGGATTTTGAAAAGAAACAATCTTAGGCCCGGAGAGACTCGCAAGAAGGGATTTTTCAATCCATACTTGCCTCATGGCGGGTCTTCTCCTATAAAATTCATCCGAAAAGAAAAAACTTTTGGGTTGACCATACCGGGCGTTTTTACAATTACACTCATAAATGAGATGCCCGGTTTTCTTGCAATAATTACAAAATTTGTAATCGGAGCTCCCCCTTACAAAAACAGTTTGAGCATGGGAGGAGGAGGCTTGCTTGGAATAGCCAAGCCCTTGGTAGGTTCTAGAAATGCGTTGGGAACCTAGCAAATTGTTCAAATTTTGTTCCCCTTGGGTGAACTTAGCTAGGGTCTCCCTAAGGTCTTTTATGGTTGATTCCATAGAATCAACATTTGGAAAATTTTGGATTTTAAGGGAGAGTTCCTCCTTCTCTTTGAGAAGTTGTTCTTTTTCGGAGGAAAGCTTTTTGAAAGATTTTTTTAAAGCAACAAATTTTGAGGATAAAGTATGAAAACCATTTTCCAATTGATCTCTTGCATATTGGAGATCCTCATAAGACATATGATTGAAAGAGTTTGAATTTGAAGAACAAGAGGAGGATGAGTCGGAAGATGTTACCTCATGAAATGCCATTAGGCATTTGTTACCGTTGTCGCTTGAGGAGGAGGAGGATGATGAAGAGGAGGTGTCACTCCATGTTGCC
This sequence comes from Viscum album, assembly GCA_963277665.1. Taxonomy (NCBI): domain Eukaryota; kingdom Viridiplantae; phylum Streptophyta; class Magnoliopsida; order Santalales; family Viscaceae; genus Viscum; species Viscum album. Next base: position 837,775,056 of record OY728125.1, on the reverse strand, counting down.
TTGAGGACCTTCTTCTTTCCTTTTTCGTTGGCCCGTTTTTTGTTGAGTGGGCAATCGGGCTTGTAATGGCCCTTTTCGCCGCACCCGTAGCATTTTACCTTTGGCTCGATTCTTGCGGTGGGTTCTTTCTTTCGCGCCTTGCGAGATTTCTTCTTCTTCTTGTGATTCTTCATAAACTTGTGCATTTGGCGGGCGAGATTCTCCATTTCCGAGTCGCCGCTTGAAGATGAAGTAGATGAGGAAGATGAGGATGAGGAGGAGCTTACTTCTTTTTGAACCTTGAGGGCGATGTTCTTTGGAGTTTTGATAGGGGTGCCCTCCTTTTGAGCTTGCCTCCTCATCGTGATCTCATAAGTCATGAGAGATCCGATGAGCTCCTCTACCGGCATATTTTTGATGTCTTTTGCTTCTTGAATCGCCGTGACCTTCGGTGCCCATTTGCTTGGTAGGATCCATAGGATCTTCTTCACCATAGTTTCAGCTGAAACATCATCACCAAGGGACTTTCTCCCATTGCACACGTCAGTAAATCGTGTAAACATTTCAGAAATAGACTCATTTGGATGCATTGAAAAAGATTCAAAATCCTGTCTGTACATATCTAATCTAGTATCCTTGACTTTATTAGTGCCTTCATGGGTCACTTCTAAAAGCTTCCAAATTTCATGTGCGGAGGTGCAAGTGGATACACGATTAAATTCATTTCTATCTAACCCGCAATGAAGAGCATTCATGGCTTTGCCATCAAGCTCAAAATTTTTAATATCGGCGGGGGTCCATTTGGATTCGTCGGGGGAAGAGAGAGTGTAACCTTGCATGACTATTTTAAAAATGGGATATCCTATACTTCTCAAAAAGGTGGTCATGCGGGTTTTCCAATAATTATAGTCGGTCCCATAAAAAAATGGAGCCCGACCCAATGAGTAGCCCTCGGGGGCGAAAGAAGTTGATGCCATCAAAAAAAGATCTTAACTTTGAAACCGGGTTAAGGAATTACTCAAAGGTCCCTCTGATACCAATTGTTGGGTCGGAGAAAACACCCAAGGAGTGATGGCAAGAGGGGGGTGAATTGCCTTTTTAAAAAATTGATTAAGAAATTTAAATCAAAGTATAAATGCAGCGGAAAGTAAAGAGGCAAGACACAAGAACTTGATAACGGAGTTCGGCCAAAACCCGGCCTACGTCTCCGCTCCCAACTCAACCGTTGAGAGATTCCTACCGCTTGCTTTTCAATGGTTTTAGCAAGAAACCCACTAGGCTTTAAGGTAGCACTAGGACCTATTACAGCTTGCTTTTATTGGTTTAGCAAGAACCCACTTGCTTTTAATGGTTTAGCAAGAACCCACTAGTCTTTTTACGGGTGAAGACTAGCTCACCGAGACACAAGCCTTTTAAAGGAAAAGCTTGAGAAAACCTCTTCACACCTTAGTGGTGGTGTGAGAACCCAAAGAAGGGGAGATGAGAAAAGAGTTGGGGTTTGTAGGCACAAACCCAATTTTAAAGCTCAAAAAGAGATAAACAATAAAACCCGTAATGGAGAAGCCTTGGGCGCCTTTGATTGATTGATGATGTTTGAGGGCCGCTTCCAAGCTTCTATGGAGGTGCTCTTGGATGTGGAAGTTGTTGGAGCACTTTGGGTTCCCTTGGAACAATCCGTCGGAGCTTCGCCAAAGATGTAAAAATGTGTCCGGTGGCTTGTATGTTGTTCCGGGGCTTCCTAGGCCTTTATTTATAGGCTAGGAACCTTCAAGTATCCGTTGGAGGGCTTTGGAGCCGTTGGAAAAGGCCTCGGAGCCGTTGGGAGGCTTTTGGAGTTGACTGGTCAAAGCCAACGGCTAGTTTGACCAGTGCTACCGGCTGGCCGGTACAGCTCCACCGGCTGGCCGGTGCCTTGGCAGTGGAGGAGAAGTCTGGTCCAGGGGCCACCGGTCGACCGGTACATCTCCACCGGCTGGCCGGTGCCTTGGTAGAGAAGAAGAGTCTTGATCCAGGCTCCACCGGTCGACCGGTGAGGAGCCACCGGCTGGCCGGTGGAAAGACAGTAGATTGCACTATTTGGGATGGATGCCACAGGTCGACCGGTGGCAGAGCCACCGGTCGACCGGTGGGGAGGCAGTAGCTACCCCTTGAGTCTGGGTGCCACCGGCTGGCCGGTGGTGAAGCCACCGGTCGGCCGGTGGACTGAATTTCAGTCCATTTCTGCCTCTTCCTTGGTCAACTTCTTGGCAATCAAATGCCTATCAACACAAACACTTAAAACACAATGTTAGATAAAAATGAAAGTGATTGTGATCATGAAAATCAAACAACGAGAGGTTCGAGATGTACAACACCCCATCCATCGATAATCCATTGTGATCCCCATCCAGCGGTAATCCATTGTGATCTCCATCCTGTAGTAAGCTGTTGTGATCCCCATCCAACGGTAAACCATTGTGATCTCTATCTATTGGTAAGCTGTTGTGATCCCCATTCAGTGGTAAGACATTGTTAACCCAAACCTAGATGTAAGTTGTTGTCGTCTATTCTGTTGGGACCCATATCCCCGATCTGTCCCAGTGGAATCATACCATCCTCAGGCTGCTAACCATGTGTAATCCCAAGTATATCATTGGGTTGTTGTCCTCTACGCACACCCTGATTCTATTCCCATCCCGAACAATGTGAACTTTGATCTTTTCCACGGCAATGTATGCAGGAAGCCTCCCTGATCTTCAAACATAACACCTATTGGTTCTGACCCACATCATGTCAGTTTCCACCATACTAAACTACATGGACTTTTATCCTTTCCAAGGAAAGGTATGTAGGAAGCCTCCCAGAAGTTCAAGACCACTATCCATTGGTCCTAACCATCTTCAGGATGATTCACCAACCCATCCGGAACAACGTGGACTTTGATCTTTTCCAAGGAATGGTACGTAGGAAGCCTCTCCGAGATTCAACCCCAACACCTATTGGTTCCATCCCCCTTCACATTAGTTCATCAACACCATCTGAAACTACGTGGGTTTTGATTCTTGTCTCTTAGAAATGGTATGTAAGAATCCTCCCTGAGGTTCAGACCCATTCAGCGGTATGCTATTGTCATACCCATTCAACTGTAATCCATTATCATCCCCATTTAGTTGTAAGCTGTTTTCAGCCCCATTCAGCGGTAATCCATTGCCAAAACCATTAGTAGGTAATCGGTTGAAGTCCCCAATCGACGGTAAGTTGTCGTCTGATAAACTACGTTGAATTTGATTTCCTTACACATGGATATGTAGGAATCCTCCCTAAGGTTCATGACCATCACTCATGTCTCATCCTAATCTATCCCTCGATCCCATGTGTTCTGGGTAGATCATTCCCCATCCTAGTGGTTCTATTTCCTCTAGATCCCATCCAAGCGCTCATTATCATGGGCTTCCTTCTCAGGTGTCCCATCGTCCCACTGAACTACGAGGAATTTGATTCCCACCCATGGGGATACGTAGGAAGTATCTTCAAGTCTCAAGGCCAACATCACTGTCGTACTCACATCAGTTTAATCTAATTATCCCTCTACTTCATTCAAATATCCTTCATCCACCCAGATTGTTTCCCATGCTGCCACATCCCGGTAGAATCATGTCTTCCACATTCTCACTACTCTTAGGAGTACCGGGAAAGCTAACCATGTGTAAGCCCCCACACATTCCATAACCATCCAACAAAAAGTATCCTTCTTGTGATGGGTTGCTATCCACATGTAAGATTTAGTATATCATCGGGTCTTTTTTCCTCTATCCACATTTAGATTCATTACAATTTCAAACTACGTGGGTTTTGATCCATGTCGTCTACACAAGGTACATAGGAAACCTCCCTGAGGATCAATCCCAACCAATGGAAAACCTTGGTGTCTTCCATCCTAGGGTGCACTCTCCTTGATTCATCCTCAGTGTTTTTTAGATCAGCCATCACGGTGTGACATATCTTCTCTACGGGACACCCCACCTCAGATCCATCTTCATTGGACGTTCTGATCCATCCATATGGTAAACACTCATGGAACTGCCTCCCATGGATGTACCAATCTGATCCATCTCTATGGAAAATTTTGGTCACCCCATTTCCATCTCTGTAAGATTTAAAACTAGTGGCCTACCTCGTGATAAACATGAGATTCCTAAGGAAGACCTTGTAAGTCACACCTTTGCCGTAACCATCTCCACAAGACATTAAAATCACGACATACCCTGTTCCAAACATGGAAAGTTGGGGATAACCTCAGATACATTCCTCTGGAATAGGATACCCTATAAAAAACTAGGGATTCATCAGTTTCTACGCCCTTGAGATTCCCTCTTATGAGGAAGAATAAAGTTTCCCTATTTTCCACGCCTCCAGATATGCCCTGACATGCCTGATGTTGTCATCTACTCAAACTGAAGGTTGATTCCATGTAAGGACCCCATCGAATTTACTATCAAAAGTATTGTAATTTACCAGATTCCACAATGATATGGCATTGGGAATTAGATTAACAAAAAACGTCTTAATCATTAAGGAAGAACCAGACTAGAAGATGAGTTCTAAGGAGCAATTCAAGGAATGAGGAAACGACATCCCATCATTCCATTTAAATCAAGGAGAAAACGTCCCTAAATAAGTGACAAATGCCACCCACCTTTGAAACATGGGAATACGGGGCAACAATCAGTGTGTTATCAACAAACAGATGCATGCCCCAGTGAAAGCATCTGAAACAGGATGATGTGAGTATGGGGATTAGATTCCTTCTAGTTGCAAGTCTTCGATTCCCACACAATGGTGGATCTATTATCATTTCAAGGATCCATACAACCAATGGTATTCATACTAGGTTTAATCACCAAATAATCTTTTATCCACCTATCTCACTCATTAGGTTACACATTCCGTTGTAGCACAAATGAAGAGTCATGAATAGATATTATTTTGTCCTGAATTTCATGAAATATATTTTCACATTTCATAATGTTAAATTACATAAAAAATATTCTATTTGAACATGGTATACCTAAAATAAAATTTATTTATTATATTATGGTATACTACACATTATGATCAAATTACATGACATTAAAATTGTTATCATTAAACTCAATTGAAATTGATTAATTTCAGGTAGGATAAGTATGATGCCTCTAATATTTTCAAATCCAACATCATAAATCCAACTATATCCATCATCATTAGGCCATATTTTTTATGACTCAACTTACTGTAACACCTCTATATTTTTTAAAGGAAAACTATTCTTGATTACTTATATGACGCACAAAATTGTGCATAATCAATCCATTGTTATTTATGATCATTATAACCCAGGAATTAAATTGGAAGGTTAGAAAATTATTACTTATGTTATGAAATCTATATAAATTTTCAAATTTATATCAATTTATAGCTAAATTCTCATGAAATAAGTACTCACCTTTTAATAATGATGTTTTATTTTATTTAAAATATATTTCCTTTAATAATGTTTTTATTTTTTATTTTGCATGAAAATATTATAATTAATTTATTGAAATTTTAGAAATTATAATTTGTAAAATTAAAATAATTTTTGAAATTATAATATCAAAATTAACAAAAGGTGATATGATTGGGTTTTTTTGAAATGTTGCAATTTTCAGTGAATAGTGAAAATTAACAATTTTTCAAATACATTCATTTTTTCTAAGAAATAAAGTAATTTATAAGAAAAAATATTTCATGGATTTAGTATTTAATGGAAATAACAACCATATTATTTTCAATATTATAAATAATTTAATTTTAATCAAAAACTTTCATGATTTTGGTTAAAGAAAATTTGTATGCTTTAAAACACAGTTTTCTACAAACTATTTTTAACTGCATAGAGTCAATACATTTTGATAAATAAAAATTTACCCAATTAAGAAATTATTTAAAATATATTAAATATATATTTATATATTATTTGATTATTTTGTTCTATATTTATATAATGATGATTACTATTCATATTGTTAATTTATGTTCATTTTATTCTTGAAAAATATATTTCTTAAAAACCCATTTTTCAACACGTATTATGGGATTAATTTTTAGATTATTTGTGTAACATAAATGAATTAAATTTTATAAATTCAATAATATATTTGGAATAATTATTATTTTATAATAATTTCTTATTTAATTTTGGTAAAACTGAATAATTCAAACAGTAAAAATTTGTTACAACGTTTTATGTTAAAACTAATTTACTAGCTGATTAAACTAAAGTGGTAATGGGAATAACATGATGAAAACATTTTTTTTATTTGTGGAGGTTTTTGTTGGCCCTATCACCATATACACCATTATTTATCAATTTTTAGAACTTTTATTAATAGTTATGTACCATTATAGAATTGTTTTGGGTATTTACAAAAATGCCACTCCCTTTAACTTATAAAAGGGAATCGACTCTTCTATATGTTATACACATAAAATACATTTTCAATCGAATACCTAAAAAATACCTTCCATTCATCTCTCCCCAACTCTAATAGTCTGTGGTTCAATTATAGAGCCAATCTTGTGTAGCTTTTGGTATAATCCTAAAGAGGTTTTCCGGACAAGAGTAATCATTCTTAATTGGGAATATTTGTATTATTTCTTCATCCTATCTTTAATATATTACTCATTATTTCTGATATAAGTTCATAATGACCTCTAAAATATTTATTAGTTATCATCTTAATGGAATAACCCAAATATATCTATGCTTATATAAAATGTTAACCAAAAGCATCGTTCATGTGTATTGATGACTACCACCTTGTGAACTATTGTAATTCCGTTTCCATAATCACCTCCAATAGTGGTTTATGGTGATGGATTTAAGTTATATATAATATATTCATCAAATATTTATCATTATTATAAAAAATAAAATATATAATCTTAACTTTCCATTCCAATAAAAATGATAATTTCATTTTCTTGTACATGTGGATTACCACCTCCATGATGGGATGTGATGAGTTTTGAATTTTTATATAACATGGGTGGTATTTATAAGCTAATTTAAATAAATTAGAATTTTATTATTATATAATGGTAAATATTTAAATATTAAATAACCATTATCTTTTTCCATCCAGATCATTTAAAAATGGAAACTTAGCACATACGTAAGTATGTGATACCATCTCTATGATTTTAAAATAGTTTATTTTTCATAACAAATCATTTTGATTGAATTTAAAAGTATAATTTTTATATAAAAATGATAATTATTTCATTCTTATTTCTATGGATATGATGAAATAATAATATCTCTCACCTTTTCAACATTCAAAAGTTCTTTTAGAAAAAAGATCCAACATCATCAAATCATCATAATTGAACGCAAATGATTATTGGATTAATAAAAACATGATAATAAATAAAATAAATGGAATAATAAAGAAATTAAATGTCCTTAGTAATTAAAAAAATTAACATATATTTATTAATATCAAAAATAAAAATCAGACATTGCAAGTCAGGCTCGAGGTAAGGGATCTCCCTAAACTAACATTTCCATTGGGCTATGAAAATTATCTCTCCAAAGAAAATTAAATATGTCTTCAATGTCATGGAATAATTAGAAAATATGCATTTATATCTCTCAAATTTATTCCTTGATAATTCTACCATCCTTTTATGGGGTAACACAACCCTTATGTTCATTCATCAAATGCCTCCATTATCAATTTACATTTTATTATGATATGAGGTAAGATATGTAAAACATATTCTTTCCATGGGTAATTCTTATATTATACCCTATGATTGACTTACTTTTTGTGTCATAAGTACATAATGAACATGTTATTATTGGTGTTCCTAGATATAACTATAATGGATTGGGTATAGCTTTAGTCTCATGAGTCATCGTGTATAGGATTAGCGAGTAAACCGACTCCATTATAGGACTTCGTCCTCCATGTGAGGTTATATTGGAATTTTGTCTCGACACATTTTTATATCATTATATATTTTTTTCCACATTTTCTATGATACCTTGAACATATGATACCATGTTATTCATGTTATTATTACATTTTATCACTCATGAGTCCTCAATTTTCTGATATCATATTGAACCTTTGACTCACATTTAATGTTTCCTCATAATGTTTATTCCCTTAATAGTCTGTTTAACTCACTTGTTTCATTAAAGAATTCCCCTATTTTTCCTTCGTAGTTTTAGAAGATAAAATGGAATTAGGATCTCATTATTGAGAATAAAATGAGTATGTCATGATTTATTTTTCTTTAATTGTATTATTAAACTATAATTCCAAAACACTAGGTGTCACATTATTTGGGTTGTAATTAATTCATATTTATGTAAAAAATCATGTGATAATATTTGAAAAGGAGATTGGGTTATTATAGATGGTATCAGATAAGAATATTTATTTAACCTTAGTAAAATATGATGAGAAATTTTATTTATAATTATAAGGATATGTTTACTAAAACAAAAATGTATATTAAAATATCCGGTAGTTTTTTTGAAGGATAGAGCGAGTGGTATTCAAGAGACTATATCCCTCTTTGGATATTAAAAGATAATATAGTAAATGGAAAGTTTTTGTAACACCCCATGCTTACATGGTATATTTTCCTTTGAATAATGCAATTTCTTGCATTGTACGCATTTTCGAGATCTAACACACCACGACCAATCAAAGTAGCCGTTATGAATAGAAATACCCCCTTTTTGAAATTTTATAAATTTTATATTTTAAAATGGAATTTATTTTTGGATTCGGAATATTGAAATTATCTTAGGGTGAATTTTTAGATCTTTTCTGATAACTTTCATATTTTTATGACTAGTGAAAAATACTAAATTTTAATTAAAAACTACTATTTAATCAAAATTATTTATAGTGTTAAATTATAATTTTGAGTGGTTTTAAAGTATAACTAGATTATATTTTTACCATTTAATCTAATTTTTGTAATTTTATGTAATTTCATATTTAATGTTTACATAAACAAGTGTCAATATTTTGATAGTTATTATTTCCTAAAAACACGCTTTTTATTTTGACAGCGGGAATTAATTTTAAATTAATTTCTGCCACATTTGTGTTTTGAATTTGTAAAAATGGTTTCCATGTTTGTAATTAGTGGGTAAATTTTTTTTAAATAGTTAACCTTTATTTTTGTACATTTTAATTATTTACTTCAGTAAATATTTTATTTACCATGATTGAAGGGTAAATATAACAACTAAGGGTAAAATATAGTATTATAATAATAATAAATTTCCATAACATGTGTCCTAATCCTATTGGATGATAAATATCCGACCCAGGGCATCCATGGGTTGAATGTGGGACCTCATAGAGCCACATGGGTGTGATAATGATATTTTATATTAATTAATTTAAAGTAAAGGCAAAAATGGCATCAAAAAATATTTTTTAGTAACACAATTTTTACATGGGGTTATATAAGTTATATTTGCGACTATAAATATTACATGGAAATATAAAATAATTTTATATATCATGTTATTTTTTTAAATTTTTTGGACATCATATAAATTAAATTATTTATGACATAATAATGATACAATATTTACCTAAAAAATAAATGATTTAAATAAATAAGAATATAAATATTAAAAAAATATCCAAAACCTGTCCATTTCTTAATGGATTATTTTATTTAGACCTTGAGTCATCTTAACTTTTATATTATCGAATATTTGACATTTTGAAACCAAATATGAGGTTATAATAAAATAATTGTTTCAAACTTTCCTAAAGAGGCCCTCCTCTCCCTTATAAAAAGCCCTCAATTTCAACCCATTTCACACACTTCTCAAGTCTTTGGATCATAAAAACCCTACCCAAATATCCTCAAAACATCCCTCTCATCATTGTAGAGGCCTTTCTTTAGTCACAAATCCAACCTATGGAGCCCTTTTTATCACATCAAAATGAAGAACCTGAAGAAGACGTAATAATTTCACCACGCTCTTTTAAGTTCTTTTCTTCTTCCAATTCCTATTTATTTGTTGTTTCCATTCTAAAATAATAACAACCGTATATTCTATATAATGTGATGTTATTATAAAAATGGTAAAACCATATTCATTATTCTATCCATCCTAAGAATGACATATCACCATATGTGCGTATGTACGACTTACAGTCTCCACGTCGTGGTGTAGTTTTATTCAAATGCACTAGTATTTGTATGGGTATTATAATGATGTATAATTGGTTTAAATAATAAATAAAACATTTTAATTATTTTTTATATATGATATACCATCTACTTACAAACGTTTTTAAATGAAAATAATGATAATTTCGCTCATGTGTACGTACAGATTACTGTATCCACGAACGCGATGAGATTCATTTCCCCATCGTAACCATCCAAGAATAATTTTTATTTGGTTATTAAAAATAATGATTAAGAAACATAATATCATTATGGATATGAATCAAATACAACCTCTTAATAACAAACACGTCTTATTTATCAAAACATAATAAGGAAAACAAATCAGCTAACACCCAAAACGACGATACTACTGAAATATCATTATCAAAGAAATATTAGAAGATCATATATGATATCATATTAATGTATATGGTTATTTTATAATTTTACCACAATTATTTCACCATTATATTATTGTTTAACCTAACCTTTACTAAGGAAACGAACAAGGTAAGGGTTAATTTCACAATCTCTTTATTATCCGAGGTTGTTTTTACGTGAGTATCTACTAGGACCTCTTTAACATCCACATCCATTTTTTCTTAAAAATGTATTTCAAAACATTTTTTATATTTACTGAACTATGGGTTAAAGTTTTTTATAACCTTATATGACCATATATATTTTTAGAGGAATATTTCTATCATTTTCCAAACATGTTACTTTCTGACATTTTCGTCAAAATTAAGGTAAGAATGTTTTTTATCTTATACAGTGGGTGTGGTTATTCTCCAACATTATAACACCTTTAAATCATCCCTTACAATCATATAAGAATATTTTTGAAATAAATGTTTTATTTATAACTATGTGACTCTTAGATGATTTCAAAATAGAAAGAGATTTTTCTCTCAAATAGTGTTGATTTCATCAATGTCAACATGCTTTGATAAATTTTACACTTGATTGAAGTGGATTTATTATTATACAAATATTACATATTGTATTTACGGTTTTGTGATATGTTTGAATGCGGATATGTTATTTTTATGCCATTCATGGTTTATGGTTAAATTATTGACATTTTGTATGCTAGTTTTAATACGAATGTTTATGTTACATTTGAACCTTTTCTTATGATGAATGTATTGGACTAGTATGTTCTGGGTTGGGGACTGGTAAAAGTAAGACCTTCGGGTTGGGGTCCAGTTACAGTAGACCCTCTGAGTCAGAGTTCAGTTACAAAGGCTCTCCGGGTTGGACTCCAGTTGCAGAAGCTCTCTGGGATGGAGTCCGGTTACAGAGGCTCTCCAAGTTGGGGTCTCGTTACAGTTATCCCCTAGGTCCTGGAACGAGGCCTTGACCAAGAAATTAAAGTTCAGTATTTTGCATTCCCTCATTATGAAAATAATATTTATGGATAATGTGGTTATTCGACTAGTAGAATACCCATGACTATGTTTTATTATGGCATTATTTACTCATCCTATATTCCTTCCATAAAATTGTTCATGTTTATTATTTATAAAGGCATGTGTTTTCAATTATTCATCATGCCTAATATTTATGTTATTTTCCCTTGTATTTCATACCCTTACTGAGAATTTGATCTCACCCATTTCTTATGTTATATTTTCCCAAGATATAAAGAAGTTAGTTATGAGGGACTTTCAGGCATAATCTAGGAGGCTTGGATGTTTCTAATCGAATAATTTAGTGTTGTATTTCTTTTCTTGTTGTAAAGATGAACTTATGTTTGAATCTTGTTTCCAATAATTCTAACTAATCGGTCTTTTGGGACATGATTTCTTTGTGATCATGCCAATGATATATAATAATGAACAGACTCTGGGTAACTAGGGCCGGGCATTATAGTTGGTTTGAGAGTAGTTTAGTACAAACCTTGGAAATTATATTTAGATAAAATCTGATTAGATCACATTACCCTATGATGGACTTTGAGGATTAGTATAGAAGAACTGCCTAGAGTTTTGGTAATGTTGAGATTTTGTGAGTTTTCCAAGAAATACATCCCTTTCTGGATATGACCATGTAGAGGAAGCTCTAGTACAGTTCTACCAAGCGGTAAAACCCGAAAACACAACTTTGAGCTTGACACTAATGGGAACAAGTGCATGACAATGGGCTTTGCTGCACTCTTGGTTACGACACTCCTGGGGGATATGCTTAGGATAATTCTCATTTTCTTGACAAATAATTATGAAGGGTTTATGAATATATACATCCTCAATGAAAATATTTTTATGATTTTGTATAATATCCCTAAACATTTCAATTTATGTTAAATGTTTTACAAGTACAGAATTATGTATTTCGATTCATAAACTACTATAGTTTATGCCATTGTTTAGAAATAACACCTACTGGATGGAATGGAAACCGTATCAATGTATGTAATCAATGTAGGGATTTCTCTCCTACTCAAGTTAATTATAGCGGAGTTGGTGATTCAACTAGTGTTGATCAACTTATTACTATTCTAGGAAGACTCACTTAGGTTATGAATAATAACCTTACCCGTATGGAGCTCCCTGATCCAAAACACGGAGGATCAATGGTAGATCAATTCATGACGCAACAACCATCGACATTCAATGGGAGTAAAAATCCATTAGTATCCAAGAAATTGATAAATTTCTTAGAGAAACTTTCCATGCTTTGGGGAGTGGTGAAAGGTAAAATGTTGTCATGGTATTTTATCACCTAATGGGAGATGAAGATAAATGTTGTTCATTAATTAAAAACATAAAAGAGGATGAAGAAGTAGAAACAATGTAATAGAGAGTGTTTCAATATATTTTCATAGAAAAATACATTCCTCGTGACCATCAAGTGGATATGGAAAGGCAATTTCTGGGTCTGTGGTAAAATGACGATGAGAATGTCACAATGTATGAACCCAACTTTACAAGGTTAGCAAGGCATGATGCAGATTATTCATGTAACCCAAGAAGTAATATTGATCGTTTCTTTGATGAGTTAAAACCATTTATCCATAGAACTTTAGTATTGAAATCCTTTTCAACATATGAAGTTATTTTCTCATGTGCTATCAAGACATAAAAGTAATTCTCTATGTCTTACGACTTTAAATGGAAAGAAATAGAATAAGTGATCTGTTGAATATTCTGGGAATGGAAATAATGAAATTGGGAAGAAGGGAAGGGTTGAATTCCCACTCTCTGATAATTGTGGAAGGAAGAACCCTGGTGCCTGTCTAAAATGAAAAGGATTATGCTACAAATGTGGATAGAAAGGATATCTTACTGGTGATTGTGAAGGAAATAATGAAGCTACCAGTTTTCAATGCTACAATTGCAGGGAGATGGGAAATTATGAAAATGAATGTCCAAAGTGTTAGGGAAACATACCTCAGAAAAGGCCAAGGGATAAAGTCCATGCTTATGCGATCACTACTGCTGAGGTTAAAGCTCCGAAAGACCGTGTGGTAGGTAATTTAATGGTTTCCTCATGTTTAGAAAATGCTTTATTTGATTCTAGATCATCACATTGTTTCATATCATCCGAGTTTTCTTAGAAAATTATATATTTTCAATTAGATTTAACAAGGGAGTTGTCAGTCAAAACTCATAAGGGAAGTATCCTTACAAGAATGTTTTGTGAATTAGTTCCCATTAGAGCATATAAATGTTCTTTATCTACTAATCTCATCATCATACCCAAGATTGAATTTGATATAATCCTCAGTATTAATTTACATTCGAACCATGATGCGAAAATTTATTGTACGAAGAATGAGGATAAAATATTCGATGATGATAAGGAGTACCTTATCTTTGGAGTAGAAACATCACCATCTGATTATTATATAGATCCACCCCCAGTAGCTCTACCAAATTCAATTATCTGGGAGGAAGAGAATGAGATAACTATTGGTGGTGAAAGGAATGTTCAAATAGTCGATTTACCTATTGTTCATGAATATATTGATATGTTTCCAGAGGATTTACCAGGATATCCACCAGAGCGAGAAGTTGATTTTTCCATTGATTTAATTCGTGGTTCAAGTCCTATATCGAAGACCACTTGTGAAATGGACATAATGGAATTAATGGAAGTAATGAAACAACTAGAGAAATTGAGTAATAAGGGATTTATTCACCCCAGTGTTTCTCCATGGGGATCCCCTGTCCATTTTGATGAGAATAAAGATGAATATATGAGGTTGTGTATTGACTACAGGGAGATCAATGCTATAACAATAAATAACAAGTATCCCTTACCTCACATTGATGATTTATTCGACCAACTTCATGGAGGTAAATATTTTTCAAAGATTAACCTTCGGTCTTGATATCATTAGTTGTGTGTGAAAAAGAAAGACATTCCAAAGACAACATTTTGAACCAGCTATGCGCATTACGAGTTTATAGTAATGCCTTTTGGGCTGACTAATTCAACCTCTGTTTTAATGGATCTAATAAACAGAGTTTTCAAGGAATATCTTGATGACTTTGTAGTGGTATTTATTGATTATATCTTGGAATAATACAAAATCTATGAAGATAATGAAAATCACATGTGCACCATTCTCAAAACCCTCAGAATAAATGAATTATACAGGATGTTTAGCAAGTGTGAATTCTTGCGTCAAGAGATTTCGTTTCATGGCCATATTGTCTGTAAGGATGGAATCTCCATTGATCCTTCTAAGACAAGAGCAATCCAAGAATGTCTAGCACCGAAGAGTATAACTGAGGTACACAATTTTATTTGTTTAGCAGGTTATTATCGACGTTTTTCCAAAATTTTCCCGATTGGCGAACCCATTAAACATGCTCACATGTAAAGGGGTTAAATTTGTTTGGACAAAAGAGTGTGAAGAATGTTTGCAAGAATAGAAGAGAATATTATTCAATGATTCTATATTGACTCTACCATCAAGGAATAATGGGTTTGTTATTTATAGTGATGCATCAAAGAAAGGAAATGGTTGTGTCCTTTTGTAGATTGATAGAGTTATTGCCTATTCATCATGACAACTAAAAATTCATGACCAAAACTATCCCACTCATGAACTTGAGTTAGAAGCAGTAATCTTTGCTCTTAAAATATGGAGACATTATCTCTATGGTGGAAAATGTGAGATATATACCGATCACAAGAGTTTGAAGTATATTTTTCTCACAGAAAGAACTCAACATGAGGAAAAGGAGATTGCTTTAAATACTCAAGAATTATTATTGCACGATACAATACCACCCGGGAAATGCAAATAAGGTGGAAAATTCCTTGAGAAGAAAGGATAATGGAGTTTTGAACAAGATTAATGGTTTAAAAGATCCTATATACATGGATCTAGTAAAGATGGATATGGGAATAACCATGGAAGGTGAAACATCAATACTTTTTAAAATGGTTGAAAAGCCATCTTTACTAGAAAGGATCAAAAGTTCTTAGACCGAAGATGAGGAATTTCTAACAAAGATTAAATCTCTGGATGATGGTAGATTGATGGAATTCGTATATGAAGATGGAATTTTGAAATTTTTGAAGGGACTTTGTGTTCGTAATATACCTGATCTAAAAATGGAATCATTGGATGATGCTCATAGCTCCAATTTCTATATACACCCTGGGAGCACAAAGATGTATAGATATTTGAAGGAACATTTTTGGTTGGACAACATGAAGAGAGAGATTGAAGATTATATGACAAGATGTATGGTTTGTCAACAAGTGAAAGCTGGAATGAAACATTCTGGAGGAGTCATGAAACCACTTCCCATACCTGAGTGTAAATGGGATAATTTTTTGACGGACTATGTCATGGGACTACCGAAGACTCCTAGAAAAAATGATGCAATATGGTTCATTGTTGATCATCATAGTAAGTCAGCACATTTTCTTTCTATAAGTGATGATTTTCCATTTGAACGTTTAGCAAGACTGAATATTAACGAAGTTGTAAGACTTTATAAGGTACCCCTATCGATTGATTATAATCGTGCTCCACACTTTACGTCAAGATTATGGAAAAGTCTTTAAAAAATCCCTAGATACTGAACTCCATTTGAGCACTGCCTACCACCCTCAAAATGATGGAAAATCAGAACGGACTATTCAAACCTCAGAAGACATGTTTTGATCTTGGTCACTTGAATTTCAAGGTATGTGGGATCAATATTTACCTATGGTATAATTTTCCTATAATAATAGCTTTCATTCAAGTATTCATATGGCATCATATGATGCGTTATACGGAAAGAGGTGGCGTACACCATTTTGTTTGGATGATGTTTGTGAAAGAAAACTTGTAGTCCCAAAACATGTTAAAGGAACAATGGAAAAGGTGAAGGTTATCCAAACCCACATCAAAGAATATCAAAGTAGCCTGAAGAGGTATGTCGATAACCGAAGGAAGGATTTGGAATTTCAGGTTGGAGATCATGTTTTCTTGAAGGTATCTCCATGGAAGGGAGTTATACGATTTAGTAAGAAGGTTAAATTTAGTCCCAGGTACATTGGACCTTTTGAAATTCTAGAATGAATTGGGGTTGTAGCTTACCATTTGGCAATGTCACCAAGTCTCTCCAAAGTTCACAATGTGTTCCACGTATCACTGTTGAGAAAATATATGCCTGACCCAATACATGTACTCACATATACGGAATTATAAATGGAACTTGATATGTCTTATTAATAAGAGCTTGTCAAGATTCTTCATACGAGAGAACAAGTGTTGATAAAACGTATAACTCATTTGGTAAGCGTTCTATGGAGAAACCATTAGATGGAAGAGGTAACGTGGGAACCCGATTAACATATGAAGAAGAACCACCTTAATATTTTTATGCGGTAGTTGTCTAGAAATTTTTGAGGATGAAATTCTTTGAAGTAGGAGAGAATGTAACACCCCAAGCTTCTATGGTATGTTTCCCATTGAATAATGAACTAGCATGCATTGTACAGAACTTTGAGATTCTAAAACACCACGACCAGTCAATGTAGTCGTTATGAATAGCAATACATACTTTTTGAACTTTTATAAATTTTATATTTCAAAATGGACTTCATTTTTGGATTCAGAATATCGAAATTGGCTTAGGGTGAAGTTTTGGCACTTTTATGATAACTTTCATATTTTTATGAATAGTGAAAAATACTAAATTTTAATTAAATACAAATTTTTTAATCAAAATAATTTAATGTGTTAAATTATAAATTTTTATGGTGTTAAAAAATAATTAGATTATATTTTTACCATTTAATTTAATTTTGGCCAGTAGATGAATTTCATATTTAAATTGTAGATAAACAAGTATCAATCTTTTGATAGTTATTATTTTTAAAAAATACGCTTTTTGTTTTGACAGCGTGAATTAATATTAAATTAATTTCTGCCACTTTTGTGATTTGAATTTTTAAAAAAGGATTCCATGTTTGGAATCAGTAGGTCCAAATTATGTAAATAGGTAACTTTTATTTTAATACATTTTAAATATTTACTTAAGTAAATTTATTATTTTCCTTGAGTAAAGGGTAAATTTAATAAATAATGATAAAATATAGTATTATAATAATATTAAATTACCCTATCATGAGTAATAATCCTATTGTATGATAAATATCCGACCATAGTCATCCTTGGGTCAAAATTATGATCCCATGGAGCCACATGGGTGTGATAATGAAATTTTATATTAACTAATTTAAAGTAATGATAAAAATGGTATAAACAAAAATTGTTTAATAACTCATTTTTTACACGAGGTTATATAAGTTATATTTTCGACTATAAATATTCATTGGAAATATAAAAGTATTTACTGCATCATTTTATTTGTTATATATTTTATAACATCAAAAAAATTAAATTATTTATGACATAATAATGATGCAATATTTACCCTATTGATAAATGATTTAAATAAATATGATTATAAATATTAAAACAATATCCAAAACATGTCCAATTCTTATTGGATTATTTTATTTCGACCTTGAGTCATCTTAACATTGATATTTATTAATATTTTACCTTTTTAAACTAAATATTAGGTTATAAAAAAATAATTGTTTCAATCTTTCCTAAAGGGACCCTCCTCTCCCTTATAAAAAACCCTCACATCCTACCCAGTTATCACACATATCAAGCCTTTTTCTCACACAACCCCTACCCAAATATCCTCTAAACATACCTCACTTCATTCTAGAGGTCTTACTTCAGTCATAAATCCAACATAAGGATCCCTTTTAATCAAATCAAAAGGAAGAACCCAAAGAAGAGGTAATAATTTCACCACCGTCTTTTAAGTTCGGTTCTTCTTCCACATCCCCATTATTTGTTGTATCCATTATAAAATAATAACTACAGTATATTCTATATAATTTTATGATATTATAAATATGGTACATCCATATTCATTATTTTATCCATCCGATGAATGACATGTCACCATATGTGTGTACGTACGGCTTATCATCTCCACGTCATGGTGAAGTTGTTATTCAAATACAATATTATTTGGATGGATATAATAATGATGTATAATTGATGTAAATAATAAATATAAAATGTTATTGATTCTGTATATATGATATACCATCTATTTACAAATGTTTTTAGATCAAAATAATGATATTGTCGCTCGTTCATACGGATTACCGTCTCCGCGAACGTGATGAGATTCATTTCACCATCGTAACCATTCAAGAATAATTCTCATTTGGTTATCAAAAATATTTAGTAAATAACATAATATCATTCTTGAAATTAATCAAATAAATCCTATTCATAACAATCATTGCTTATGTATCAAAACATATAAAAGAAAATGATTCAGTTAACACCAAAAAGGACGATAATACTGAAATATCATTGTCAATGTAATATTAGAAGGTCATATATGATATCATATTAAAGTATATTGTTATTTTATAATTTAATAAAAATGATCCCACCGTTATAAAGGAGGTTAAACTCTCATATACCAAGGAAAAGAACAAGGTAAGGGTTAATCTCACAATCTATTTATTATCCGGGGTTGTTTTTACGTGAGTATCTACCGGGACCTCATTAACATCCACATTCATGTTTTCATAAAAATGTATTTCAAAACATTTTTACTATTGACTAAAATATTGGTTAAATTCATTTATACCCTTATTTGACCTTATATGTTTTGAAATTAATCTTTCCATCGTTTTCTAAATAAGGTACTTTACGATATTTTAGACAAAATTTAGGTAAGAATGTTTTTTTAACATATACAGCGGGTGAGGTTATTCTCTGCCGTTATAAAACCATTGTAGATTCCCGTACAAGATTATAAAAATATTTAAAAAAAATTTTCTATATAATTATGTGACTCTTAAATGATTTCAAAATAGAAATATATTTTTCTCTCAAATAGTTTTGATTTCCTCAATGTCAGCATCCTTTGATAAATATTACACATTACTGAAGTTGATTTAAAATGATACAAATATTCAATATTTTATTTAAGGTTTTTTGATATGATTGAATGCGAATGAGTTATTTTTATTCCATTCATGGTTTATGGTTAAATTATTGACATTTTGTATGCTAGTTTTAATACGAAAATTTATGTTTTATTTCAACCTTTTCGTATGATTAATGTATTGGACTAGTATGTTATGGGTTGGGGACCCGTAAAAGTAATCCCTTTGGGTTGGGGTCCAGTTACAGTAGACCCTCCAAGTTGGAGTCCGGTTATAAAGGCTCTCTGTGTTGGAGCCCGATTACAGAGGCTCTCCGGGATGGAATCCTGTTACAGAGGCTCTCCGGGTTGGGGTCCAGTTACAGTTATCCCCTAGGTCATGCGACGAGGCCTTGACACTAAAATTAAAGATAGGTATTATGAATTACCCCATTTTGGAAATAATATTGATGGATCATGTGGTTATTATACTAGTATAATACCCATGAGTATGTTTTATTATGGCTTTCTTTACTCAGCTCATATTCCTTCTATAAAAGTGTTAATGTTTATTATTTGTAATGGAATGTGTTTTCAATTATTCACCATGCCTAATATTTATGTTATCTTCTGCTATATTTCATACCCTTACTAAGCATTTTAGTTCACCCCTTTCTTATATTTCATTTTCCCTGGGTATGAAGAAGTTAGTTATCAGTGACGTGAAGTAATAATCTAGGAGGCTTAGATGTTTCTAAGTGAATAATTTAGTGTTGTATTTCTTTTCAAGTAGTAAAGTTGAAGTTATGTATGAATCTTGATTCCAATAATACTAAACTTATTTGTCTTTTGGGACACGATTTCCTTGTGATCATGTTAATGTTATGTTATAATTCACCGACTCTCTGTAACTGGGGTTGAGGTGTTAATGTTTTTCCTTGGGGTAATAACTCCAAAAAGTGCGCATTGATCTTGACTCTATTATCACATGGTTCATTACATTGGTCCATGCTACACACCTAGTTTTAAAATCCTAGGGGTTATTCTATGGAAACCCACACACTCATTATGGACAATTATGAAGGACTTGAACAAATTTTCATGTTTGAAATCCTAATAAGAAACTTTTCCATAGAAAACCAATATTGAAACATAGAGACTCATCAGTCATGTTATGCTTATCATTTATATTTTGTTTTTCTATTTTTATAAGTTTCCATTTTATATATTAATACATTCTGAAATTTTTTTCTTTTCAGTTAATGGATGGAAATATGATAAACTATATCAACAACCAACATGATAGGTAATATGATGATTTCCCCAATAATATTCCTAACTGTATATGATTGGAAAATGAGAACATTATGGTAGTATTCTCAAAAATATATCAAGTAATGAATAATAACTTGAATCATACATATCTCACACCTCTTCCCAATGGAATGTATATGTCTTCTATTCTATGATAAAATGAACTCCCAACATTAAAGGATCATTTGATCCACTCACCATAGAAAAGATGATTAACTCTCTTGATATTATATTCAATTTCATTTATTACTAAGTGTAATGGATTTTTGTGTTGTATTTTTAACACATTGAAGGATAAGATTAGTGGTGGTGAAAAATCAAGAACACAAAGTAATAATAGTATAATGACTTGGTGGACTGGTATGAATTGAGGGAAATATTTTTCAATAGATTTATTTTCTAAAATATTGATATTAAAATGTAAATGGATGTTTTATGTTTTCAATAAAATTAATATGAGTATATAGGGTCCCATGAGAAAAATGACATAGGTATCTCATAGTATGCCTCTTTTTTTCATAAACATTGAAAGAAATGTGGAACATTTTTTAGTGGGTTAAATATGAATCTACAAAAATCCTTAGTGATTATGGACATTGAAATATATGAATATAGTTTTTCTTATGACCTAAATTTTTTGATTGAGATTAGTGAAACCTATTAGTGTTGTGGGACATGATAAAAATAATATATAATGGATTTATCTTTAGGTGAATTAACAGGAAAATCCTTTGGATTAAAGAAAACCCAACATACCAAATACCATATGTTTTGGGAGAAGCATCCTAGAAATACTCTTGTGTAAAGAGGGAGACGATTAAAATGTAGATAAAAGGGGACCCAAGCTAATCATTGTTGAAGGTAAATAATGAAACCCACAAATGTAGAATAAGAAAATAATGCTCAAATAAATACTCAGCCTATGGTGTAGTGTTTCAAATATAATGAATATGTGAACTATTCAAGACAATTACATAAGACAAGGGTTTTCAGACACAATGAATGACAAAAACATATATAGATTATATAGAAAGGATTGATGTTATTAGTACATCTTATGTGGATCTCGACAATAATTTGGTGATAGGTATGTTAGTTTTTGGATCAAGAATTGCGAGTTTACTATTTCATTCTTGTTGTTATCATTATTTTACATCTTGAGTGTTAGGTATAACTATTAAATAAGTGCCACTAATTCTAGGGGTTATGTTATTTGTGAGAATTTAAATTGGAGTAATGGTATCATCCCATTCATAAAAATCCTCCACAATCAATGTTTACCAACTAAATCTTCAATAAAATCTTTTCTAAATAACATTATATAAATTTGAATCTATATTGAGAACGGAATTTAAATCCTTATATAAATCCACAAAAATTCAATAGAAGGAGATCATTATTCCAATCCCAAGTCATCCTATGGTTCTATAAAAGTGTAGGGTGGAGGATGAATCTCACCATGAATATTGTACGCATGAATTGATATTATTTATTTATGAGAAAGAATGTATAAACTAAATGAGTAATACACGGGAGGGAAACATGAAACAATAAAAGGCATTCAAGCCACCGGTTTGGGACTACGGGTCTCCAGGGCCTTCAGGTCATCAATGGCCTTCAGGCCATAGGGCCTTTGGGCCACGTAGATCATGTACTAGCATAGTTTGCACAGAACAGACCCCAGAAGAAGAATATAGAAACAAGAGTATCATCCACCAGAAGCATAGCTAATCAGATAGAAAGAGTGAAAGGGTATGGAAGCCTCTATTGGAACCAGGCACCATGCAGCTTTGTATGGGGTAATACTAGCTGATCAGAAATGCAAGGTGTGGAGCTAGGTGATCAATGACGCACAATCTGGGGAGGGGCAGTTCAAGTGGGCTGGGCCTACGTGTCATGTATTAGGCATGGTTTACCTCTGGGCCTTTGGGTCATGTATTGCGGGTCAGTCGGGCCTTGTTCCTTGGGCCTATGGGTCATTTACGGGTTCCCCTTAAACCCTTAAATGGGGGATTATCCATAATAAAAAAATATAAGGCCTTCGTTCCATTCGGGAAAATTATCTTAGTATCTCTGTCTATATCCAAGACTCCGTACAACTTGGCCATTGTTGAGTTATAAAATAAAAATAAGTAGTTATAAGAGAATACAGAAGAGCGTTTAATATGCTCGAGTGCTTCGTCGTGGGGTATGAATGTCATATTCCCCTTGAATAAGTTTCTATCAATGTTCCTTTTTATTTATTATCAGGAAAGTAAAATAATCCTGATAAAGAAAAGATATCCACTACCTTGGAAACATGACTTGCTTGATCAGCTATATGGGGCCTAGTATTTATCTGAGGTGTACATTGGTCATGATATCACTATTTTCATGTGACCAAGGAATATATTCTAAAAAAACTTTCAAAAGTGTTATGGATCGTAAGAGATCATAGTGATCCCTTTAAACCTCAATAATTATGCAAACAAACCTTCTAGAAATGATGAATAATGTATTTATAGAATACCTAGAAATATTTGTGGAATTAAGCATAATGATATTCTTATTTACTCCAAATGAATGGAGTATCATGAGTAGGATCATTATATTTTGATAAGGGCTTCGATAAGGAACAATCTATATGAAATTTAAAGTAAATTTGAGTTTTGGATGAAGGAAGTGTCATTCAGAGAAAATTTTCTAACTAAAAAAGTTTATTTTTAACTCATATATGATAATGGAATGTGAGGACTTTCCTTGTCCAGTATCATTAATGGGGTCCATGGTGTTCATGCACTAGCTGCCTATTACTAATTATTTTTGATAAAATCTCAAAATAATCAAACACACTAACCAAGATAACCTAAAATGTGGTAACATTTTTCTATAGAAGTGAATGTGAAGAGAGTTTTACGGAGTTAAATAAGAAGCTTTTAAAAACACTGGTACTTATGATGCCCTCATGTGCGGAACTTTTTATTATATAAAATGATTCCTTGAAGAATATAATATGTTGTGTACTGATGGAATTTGATAAAGTGATATACAACTCCCCATGGAAATTGAAATTGATTGAGATTAATTATCCCAAAAATGATATATAGTTCTCTATAGTTATCTTTGAATTGAAAATTTGGAAACATTATTTCCATGGGTAGAAGTGTAAAATAAATAAAATCATGATAATGTCAAATATATATTCATAGAGAAGGTTCTAAGTGTACACCAAGGAATATAGTTAGAGTCGATCAAGGTCTATGACTACTCAAAAAATTACTATCCAAGGAAAGAAAAAAAGAGGAAGAAAATCTATATAGAAAAGATTTTGAAAAATTATCACTGCTTAGAATTGAGAAGAATAAAATCTTCTAATACTTGAAAAGGATGGTCATGGGATTTATGACAGAAGAAAAATCATCATTTCTTTCTCAAATTATTTCCCAACCATCCAATCAAAAGAATATAAATGGCGATCAAAGATATTATATGGACATTTAGAATAAGGTGAAGACTTTATGAAAATGGAATCTCATGTAGATAAAAATTGTTTAAGAAGGATTTTTATGATTTGGGTCATGACTATGGGTACCATAAAATCATGTCAAAAAAGAATTTATTTTGAATGATGCTCAAATCTCAAAATTATCCATTGACCTAGGGAGTAAAAAGATGTATCAAGATCTCAAATAGAACTATTGTTATGGAAATATGATGGAGAAGATCAATTAATATTCATCAAACGTTTCTGGTATGTCAACATGTGATTTCTAAAGATGAAAGAATTGAAGGGTGTGATGCAATAATTATCCATATAGACGTGGAAATGGGAAAAGAACACAATTTACTTTGTCACTAGTCTCCCAAAGTCATCAACTGGAAACAATTACATATGGGTTTTTTGGAATCTCTTTCAAAGAATTGTTAGTTAATTTAAATATTTGAACACTTCTCACTTGATAAACATGGGAGGATATAAAACAAATAGGTGTTGAGGATCCATCGAACAACCCCATTAATTATATTTGATTGATATTCAAGATTTACCTCCAGTTTATTGAAGATCCTTTTTCATGCTCTAAATAAAAAACTGAACATTACTAATTGTTATAACCATTAAACTGATGGAATATCTGATTGGAATATTCATACATGAGAATACATGTTGAGAGAATATTTGATGTAAATCGAAGGATGATGTGATCAATATCATCCTCTGGTCAAGTTATCATACAATAATAGTTTCCCCTCAAGATTCAAAATGGATCAGTAAGAATCCCATTATGGAAGTAGATGTATAACACCTCTGTGTTGGGATGATATTAGTGATAAAAAACTACTAGGACCTAAAATGGTTGAGGAGATGGTTAAAAAGGTCAGGACTATTCAAAAACACATTAGGACATCTCATAGTCAACAAAATAGTTATACCAATTATCATGGATGAGATTTATAAATTGAAGTTGGGAATAATGTGTTTCTCCATATATATACATAGAATAGAATCTTGTGATTTACAAATAACTAAAATCTAACCCCAAGGTACACCAGCCACTTTAAAATTCACTATCTCATCAGAGAAATGATTTACGGACTTACACTGCAACTAACCCCTTATTCTGTACACAAAGTATTCTATATATCTCTGTTGAGAAAATACCTAATATATACCATAAAATTTAATGAAGTTATAGGTGGATCAATTTAAATATGATAACTATTTTTAGAAGATTATGATGATGATATTGGACCGTGGAGATAAATTTTTACACAACATGATAAGTCACCTGGTCAAAGTGTTATAGTGGAACTATAAAAATGAAGAGGTAAGCTAGGAATTAGAGGAAAACAGAAGGTATATGTATCATCACCTATTTTTATAATAATTATTAATATTAAATTTTAATGGTAAAATTATTATAGGGTGGAATAATTTATCTCCGTATATTTTTTTTAAAAATAGAGACCATTCTTTGTGGTGCATGAGCCACACAACAACATGACTAAAAAAATAATCATTATTTATGACTCATATAAAAAATCCATTAATTTTTTTGGTATGATTTGTATTAAATCCCTATTAAAATACACATAAATTTTATAATTGATATAAATTTATTGATAAATTCAAGGGAAATAAGCATACAACTTTTAATTAATACATTTTCTTCAAAAAAAATGTCTCCTTCAAAAATGGTTTTTATTGATTTTTTGTAATATATGATAAATATATTACGGATATTTTAGAAAATAAAATTTATAAAATTAAAACCATTTTTTAAATGAAATATTAGAAATCTTAAAGGGTCAATGTTTTTTGATTCTTCTGAAATATCTAATTTTTCAATGAATCATGAATATTACGAAATTTTTATATATCATCACTTCCTTTATTTAAATCGAGGAATTTAAATGTTCTATTATAATTTGGATATGATATTAATGTTTCATATTAACCACTTATATTATAATAATCTATTTAATATCATTTTAATGACTAATTTTCATGGTTTTTGTAAAGGATTATTTTTATGTTTCGTAACATTGTTTATTGAAAACACTTTTTCAGTGCATAGAGTATATCCATTTTAATTAAATAAATAACCACTAGTAAAATATTTTTTAAATTAATTTTATATATTACATATTTTTTTATACGAATTAAAATTCATATAATGAGTATTACTAATAAATTATAAATATAAGATCATTTTATGCCTGAAATATACATTTATTCGTCAAACAAATTTGAAATGTTTTACCGGATTAAATGAAAATTAAATTTAAAAATATCTATCAATTTAATTTCATAAAATGTACTGAATAGTTGTAATAATAATTATTAATATTATACAATATGTTCAACTATATTTTTTGTGACAGCCCGACTCCAGAATACCCGGAGTCAGTGCCTTGAAATATGATGTGTAAATTTTTAACAAAACATGTAATGATATTTTATACATAATGTCCCGTACACAGGATCAATTCGGTTCAGGTTCTGGGAAACCAGCCTTTTCTGACATGCTTCTTTGGGTAAAAACATCTACCTGGAATTTTTATTTCAAAAACATTGGGTGAGCATATGAATTCACGGTAAGGGGTTTTAAAATAACAGAATACACCAATTATAAATTTTAAAAACATTCTTTAAAAAATTCCATTACACATTTTCTTTATGAAATCCTGTAACACTTGTAACATATCATAACAATTTTCTATGAAATAAAAGTGAACAATTAAAATCAGACTAACAGAATTATAATAGGACATGATTCAATTATAGGCATGATCATTTAGCGTAGTATGTAAAAAGCATTCTAATTAAGTATGAAATATGAATATGAAAGTATAAATTTAATAAATAAGAGTGACACATAACCAGAGTTGTGTGTAATGGTAATAACTTCAATTTCATTCTTTACGACTATGAAATATACACTTGCTAATAAATCACTAAGTGTAAAATTAAATTCATGCCATAAGCCTTTAATTCTTCCAATACTCATTAGTACTGGCTCTTAGCCATGGATATTATACTAGTCTAATATTCACTTGGTTAATTAATTATCATAAACATAATGAGGGAATGTATAATATTAGACCCTATCACGACCATGTGTCACGACCTAAAATGACGATGGCCTGATGCCATGACATGATTGTGTCTTTCAAACTATTGATGCATCGAGGGGATTTCCTTAACTAGTCCCCAACCTGATATACTAAGTCTATTACATTCCTCATATGCTGAATAGGGTCGTATATTAAAAATGTCCCATACAACTTTGAAAATTTAATTTCTCCTAACTTATTATTCAAGGTGTCCCATACCATATTGAATAATTTAATTCATAAATCCGTAAAAGTTTATAATATTTTTAATTTCATTCATTAGAATTTACATAGATAAAGTGAATTAGGCATATAAGTATTAATTACAGAACTATCAACTGAATGGTTGTGTCATTGACTGGTGAGTATGATAAATAAATTATGGCATATGTAATGACGACTAATGCACTAAATAAATAAATGTTTTGTTACATAAATTGATAACCCTAAAATTCTATAACATTATTAAACCATAAAAATTGGAATTTCACCTAGATGCATAATCAATTAAAAGATAAAGTAAATATTTCAGGTGGGGTGTTAAACTGATAGATGCTCAAACACTTATTACTGATATGAATCGGTATAACACGTCACAATGGTATACATAATACTAAAAATTGAAAGTTTGAGATTCAACCAAAACTAACACCATTTTGTATAAAAATAAGTAATTCATACATATTAATATAAAATTATAAAAACCCAAAATAGTATACTCATGAACTCTCCAAAATTACTAAACACCTCATAAGTATAATATCTAGAATATCCAAAATTAGGGTTTTGTGTTGTGTAAATTTTTCATACAACAGGGTGTATATAAAGAGTAGTGTTTTAAACAAAAACTAAACATATTTTGAAAACACATATTTTATTCTTTCTTGGTAATCGTTGGATAATTCTATGTAAAACTGAGAATCAAATATTATTTTCTTGAACATATATTCACATATTAATATATACATTATGTGTTAATGGGTTTAAATAAAACATAAATTTACACCCATATGAATTTAATATATTAGTCACATTAATTGGAAAGAGTCCCTAAAAAATAATATAAATTTTAAATGATTTATTTATAAAACGTCATATATATATATATATATGTTTATGAGAACATATAATACTTATATACATAACCCGGAATACATATGGGTCTTACACGAAAATCAATTCCCACATACAATTTTATCAAAAACATAGACTAACCACTAGAGAACCATGTTAAAAGGCTTAAATCTGGTCCATAAGGTGATACTTACAAATTATATAATTATATGGAACCGCGTATATATATATAAATTTTTTTCACAACACGTAATTACTTATGTTTTAAAGCACTAATTAAGCTTGAAACATAATGTTTAAAAGTCGTAAAATCATGTATAAAATAGGTTTACCCAAAAATCGTATGATCATAAATGTATATATATATTTATATATTCATAAACCAAATATACAAATAACCTCATATATATAAAGTACATAAATATTTTTTGTATGTATAATATAAACCCTTATGTTCATAATACATCATGAACTCAAATTCTAGTAGACTTAGGACCGGTATATGAGAGGATTTCAAATGAACCGTAGGGTTATATATATATATACATATATACATATATATTTATTTACTTTCAAACAATAAAGACAAGGAAACATAAATTCTCTTACCTTAGTTGGAGGAGGAGGAGGGGCTCGGGGAAAAGCTCAAAGGATCTTGAAGGGACACTAGAGGATGGAGAATAGTTGAGGGATTCTTGGGGTGCAATGGTTTGTTTATAAACTATATTACACATAAAATATATAGAATATTTTAAAGACACTTTCATGGAATATAAGACCCAAATAATTTATAGTAGGACTGGGTTGTCATTCTTTTAGAAAACGCGTGAAAGGAGGGGCCTCCGATGGTGGTGGGAGAAATCATAAGTGTAGAAAAACAAGATAAATGATAATTAGGGGTTATTTTTCTGATGTAGGGGGAGAAGAAGAAGTAAGAACAAGAGGAAACTCAGAAAAAATGGATGGTGGAGATTAAAGGGGGTGTAGATCGTACATCCATGATGATGTGGCATTTTTAAAAATGAACAGAATGTCCAGAACAGATCGTGACTAGATCCAACAGCTTCAGTGCAAATAAATGTTTTTAAAAGAGATGGACGGTCTTGATTAGATACATCGAGATCCGATGGCTCAGATTTTATGTGGTGTTTTAAAAATCTCGGACGGCGGAGATTAGATCTATGTTGGATTGGACGATGCAAAAAACACAGGGGGTTCCGCGGCTGATAAGGATCAAGCGCCAGATCGAAAAAGATGGCCTAGATCATGCGCGGTGTGATCCAATGACCTTGATTCGATACAGAATAATTTTTTTTATCCCACATCGAATCAGAGGGACTCTTGCAACCTCCTTATAAGGCCGAATCTCTCAGCCTTATGCCGGATTACTTCTTCCCCACTCACGGTACCGCCCCATACACAGTTTTTTGGGTTCCCTCATGCACCAACCCTTGAGGTCATGCCACCCCGAACCTCGTGTGATCTTTTATGCCCTTCAGGGTAGATATTCCACCCACTCACTGGTGCATGCACACAAGCCCACAGGCTGCCCAATTCAGAGGCAAATGGATAGGCTCGGCCACCAAGCACATGCTGCCTCCCTCGGCTTGACTAAAGGGCTGGCCTCTAGTGGGTATATTTTTATAAACAGCGAACTCACAATACAAACCATAAAATCATAGAAAATAAATATATTAATTTTAAATATGAATAGAATATCATACCTTTTATAAAACTAGATTTTCATTTTAAACTTTAAAATATTAAGTTACGCCAATTAAATAATACATTTCCTTGACTAAGAGTATTACTAAAATTATTTATAAAAATGTTTCGAAATTCAGATATAAAAATGAGAGCTTCCATTAAACACAATGTTCTATCTTAAATTTTAATATATCTGTAAAATAACTATTCTAGTATTCTAAAAGGCCTTGTTTCAGCATTAATAATAAAAAATTTAGAATATATTTGAAATATTTGAAAGGTGTTTTAAATCCTCACCTTATTTTAAAATCACACTATCTATATTTCAAAATATTAAACCATTGTCCTTTTAGAGCTCATAATAAGAGGTTTTATTATAATTTCAATTCATAACATAAATATTTTGGAAAACAAAATTATACATAAATATTTTTAATTAATCCACCAAAATACTAATGACTGTAATTACACAATTATAAATCAATGGTCACCCCATGAAATGGTCGAATTGGGTACTTATAAAACCATGCATTAGGGTGTTCCAAATTCAACACAATTTGGTGAAGATGTTAAAAATCATTCCATTGATTCTTAGTGCGGCTGCAGTGGATTTGGCCATACTAATGTTAGTTGTGATGGATTTTAAGGACCCATATTAACTTCATGGGGTTTTTGTTGTCTTGGGTGATCTCTCTATAATTATAATAGGCCTTTTAATATGTATTTTTGGTTATAATGGCTTACCTTTAACCTTGTTGTAATGTAGTCACTTCGGTGTTTTATTTTAATAAAATGTCTGGTATTTAGTTTGTATGTTTTGTTCGGATAACATGTAAATTAAAAAAAATAAAATCATGATATTACTATTATATGATATATACATTTTGGGGCATTACATTATTCCCCCTTCATGGAATTGTGTACTCACAATTCATTTCATAAAACCACACTAAAAGTAACTCTCTAATGTTCTTCACCACATTCTCCATCATGGAGGATCCTAATGTGTGTCCAGTTGAATACACATGTTGGTATTCAATTATGCTGCTTCTCTAGCCAAAAAACACTTCAAAAATCATGGGCTAAACTCGTACAATGTACAGTCAGGCTTCCAGAGGGAGGCTCAAATGGTAGAGTGGTCAAAGATGTCTGAATGGACCAACTCCCTAAGGACTAATCAAGCCGTATCTTGTGTGAGGATGTCCAGGTCATAGACGTGGTTATATAAACTGAAGCGCATGATTTGGTGCATGTAGGCTACGCGAAGACTCCCCTCTAAAGTATCCCTTGGAAGCCTTACCCTTGATGTGAAGTTTTGGGATAGAGTGAAGCATAGTAAAAGAACTTCATGGTACTTTACCCTTCATCTATACTCAGCGAGATGAGAATTTTCTATATGGTTCTAGATATAGGCATTCCCTTGGTAGGAATAGAAAATTTCTGGACTCTTCCACTCACCGTAAAGATGTCATAATGTCCTTAACATGTTTGAAAAGGGAAGGTATTCCTCAGATCATGTCTTGAAAATTATGATCTCTAGAAGTTCGGTAGGAAGTGATAGAAGATTGGTTGGTGATCTCATGTCATTTTTCTGAAATGTCAATACGTATGATTCTTCATCTGAGTCATAAACATAACAAAAAAAGAGACATTATTAGTAAAAAAACACATAACATTTTTTATTTATACAAAGTTCATAAAACCAATATATTATATAACTACTTTCTCAACAACACGAGTATGGGTTTCCTAACGTCCTCCAAGATGGCACTTCATCGGATTCACCGGTGTTGGAAATTTCCCCAATTCCCAGTCAAACGGATTCCAAAATTGGTTCCAAACTCTTCAATCTCCTGGGTCCAGATACATCATAGGATTTATGGATTAATTAGGTGTGATAATATAATGATTCAATAAAGGAAAGCATGAAGGGTATGGAGTTGGGATACATCTTCCTGAACTTTTTTTCTATAATGTATATGGGTAGATTCGACCTCGAGCATTTTAAAATCTGTTACCTGACCTCGAGGACCATAGGTTATGATTTCACAAAGGAATGACACCCGGAGGTCACCCTCTTGTGCAACATCCTTTAAGTTCATTAGTGAAATTAAGTTTTTTTCCAAGGTGATGTATCAGAATAAACCTTCATGATACCTTCCCATACATGCATAAAAGGGATGTTGGGAAGTCATCATTATAAAGTAATCAAATCCATATCCTTGATGATGTTGGAGTACGTGACGTGAATTGGACACATGATAGAGATGATGATATGATAAACAAAGATTTTCAAAAGTTTTATATCCTTATAAAAATGCCATGGAAAAGAATGATTCATCAGCCATTTAAAAATTAAGAAAACATCATACTTAGCTATGCTTATGTAAATTTTCCTTTGTTCAGTTCTAGTTTTTCAGAGTTCTAATAACCGAACCCTCTGATACCAACTGTGACAGCCCGACTCCAAAATACTCGGAGTCGGTGCCTTAAAGAATAACGTATAAATTTTTAACAAAACATGTACTGATATTTTACACATCTTGTCCCATTCATAGGATCGATTCGGTTTACGTTCTGGGAAACTATCCTCTTCTGACATGATTTTTCGGCTAAAAACAGATACCTGAAAACCTTATATCAAAAACAAAGGGTGAGCATATGAATTCACAGTAAGGGGTTTTATAATAAAACAATATACCAATTATAAATTTTTAAAACATACCATAAAACATTTTCCTTAAGAAATTCAGTAACACATGTAACATATCATAACAATTGTCTAAGAAATAAAAGTTCACATTTAAAAGGAGAATAACCAAATTACAAGGGAACGTGATTCAATTATAGGCATGCACATTTAGACTAATAAGTAAAAGTCATTATAAATAAGTATGAAATACGAATATTCAATTATAAAATTAATAACTATGAGTGATACATAATCAGAGTTTTGCATAAAGGTAATAACATCAATTTCATTCATTATTACTGTTGGAATCCTCATGTATTAATCATGTTTTAATGATCACAAATCTTATTCAACCTAGTTACCTCATATAAATTATATCCAATAATGTGTATTTATGAGTAATGTTTTCTCATGCTTTAAGAAGATCCATGAAATGTCTTAATTTCTCTACATTATATTTACCAACTTTATACTATATTTGATCTACTCTCACAATACCTTCTTTGAAAAATGCTTAAGTCTAATTCTTTCTATTATCATCTTTATTTAAGTCTGAACATAGTTACTTTGAAAAGTCTAAGACACCGTGATTCTGCCACTGGCTATGTATTTCTGTCACCTTGAGGCAGACACCGTGAAGAAGACACTGTGATACAGACACTCTGAAGCAAACACTATGAAGAAGACATCCTGAAGCCAGACACCGTGAACAGTCCACCATGACACTCAGACAGCGTGATCAATCAAGGCACTGTGTGAAGGAGACACAGTTTCCATGACTTATTATGACACTGTTTCTTAAACTATTTTTTCACCTTTCAATTTACTTTCAAATGGAAATATTTGATGATTTTAATACACTAGCATAATTAATGTTTCTTTGTAGACATATCATTGGACATTACGAGGTACGCGGTGAAAAATACATGCAACCTGTCAGGTCCAACACATATATTCCAAGTTAAATGTGATGTGTGGACAAGAATCATTTTGTGCGCGATACAAAAATGAAAAGCAAGTCCATGAGAACTATAATAAATAAGATACTCATATAATGTTTCAAAAAGAATGGTACACTGCATGGAACTCAACACTACTGAACACATGAAGCATAATTGAAGTTTAAAGAACACCCTCACTCTGTTGAACCTCACGAAGAACACAACCTGAATCGCGGCACTTTGTTTTTCACACAAATTCCAGAGAAGGACTCATAGATTCATTTTCTTCCATCCAAACGAGTCTAGAACTGCATTGGCATCACAAAATAGCATTCTAAACTCATCTCTATGTTATTTCTCTACTGTGATCCTTATTTTCCTTACCTTACAAGCAGTGTGTGCTTCTATCTATTTAGACAGACACTGACTCCTAACCTGAACTGGAGGATATTGAAATCCTCACACCAAAATCTTTATACCATTGTGCATCGCACATAGAACTGTGGTAGAGGTCCGAGGACTTGGAAAATCTATGTATTGTTGTTGTTGCTTTCCCACGAAGAACTGTGGTAGAGGTTGGAGGACCTGGATAGTCTGAGTACTGTTGTAATCCCGATCCATGCTGTGGATCGTGGTTCTATATAAACTGTTTGAGAGGACTTAGTCTTATCTAGATACTGAACCTCTTGGTTAAAGCTATTGTGCATCTTATTTTAGATTATAATATTTTCAATATTTCGCTACTAAATACTTTGAAATTCAAATCTGTTTTAAAGTAACTCTGATAGTTGAACTATAAAGTGTTTGTAATCATTTTGAACCAATAAGTTAATTTCTAAAGAAAAAATAATCTTCATATTTGATTAACTGAGAAATAATCAATCTTTGAGAAACTATTTGAACACTAACAATATTTATAAATTCACAATAGTTTAATTTTTTTTATGAATTGGGGGATTTCAAGATAAATATTTTAAACAAAATTTTTAATAAGAACTCAATTCACCCACCCCCCCTCTTGAGTATCCACTCTGACCAACATTTGGTATCAAATGTTGTAGATAAACGTTTTTCAAAACACTGTGTTTGTGTAATGTTTTCAATTGTGATTTTAGTTGTATCTTAAAGATCTCATATTTTCTGTTAGTTCAAAATTTTTGTATCTTTATAAATATTTTTAAAACATAGTTATTATGGATAATAGATTAGAATGTGTAGCTACCAACAGGACACCTTTATTTAATGGTGTTAATTATCCCCAATGGAAAATAAAAATGAAAATCCATTTCAAAATTATGGGATTTGACATTTGGACTACTATAGAGACTCAGTATAAGATTCTCGAAACTATTAGAACTACTTAGGATGAACATACAAAATCTACTTACAGTAATAATTCTAAAGCAATGAATGCCATGTATTGTGCTTTAGGAGATGAAGAATTTAATCGAATATCTCCATGTAAGACTGCTTATGAAATATGGGATACTCTAGCTATTTCTCATGAGGGAATAACCAGTGTTAATGAAATGAGACAATATACGTACAATATTAAGTATGATAATTTTAAAATGAAATCTGATGAATCTATTTTTTATTTGTATCTTATGATTAATGAGATAGTTAATATAATGAGCTCACTAGGAAAATATGTTCCAACAAAAGAGAAAGTCATGAGAATACTAAGATGCCTAGTAGATAGATGGAGAGGAACATCTATCTCTATACGAGAATCATCTGACATTGGCAATCTACTTGTTAAGGAGCTGATTGGTAAGTTGATGATGTATAAAGAAGTGATAAGGGTAAACAAAGAGGAATATTGTGAACATAATAAGAAGTCAGTGGCATTTAAGTCTAAGGCCTCAAAGACCAAGGACTTGGAGAGAGTCCACATACCTGTCAAAAGCCCAACTAGTGAAAATTATGATTCAGATAGTGATGAAGAGATGGCTCATATAGCCCGGAGATTCAAGAAATTCTGTTAAAAGAGATTTTTATTTCAGAAAATAAAATTATAACGGTAATTATGACCAAAAAGGTAATTGGAAGAGAGATTGGAAGAAAGCTGATAAAAATGATGAGATAATCTGTTATGAATGTAAATGGAAAGGACATGTTAAGGCTGACTATCCAAATTCGAATTTTAATAAGAAATATGATTATAAGGACAAAAAATATAAGAATGTTATGAAAGAAACATGGAATGCTTCGGAAGACAGCTCTAGTGGATATGAAGCTTCTGATTCTGAAGAAAAGATTTATGCCATCATTGTTTCAGGATAGAAACAATTGAGGTACATGTTTCCCCTATGCTAAATGATTACTATTCTGGGAAAGAAAGTGATTCAAATAATGATGATAATATGTCTAAAGCTGAATTATTTGATTACTATAATATATTATAAGATACATGTAATGATCTAAAAGATATGTACAAATCATTAATGAAACAATATTCCTTGACTAGTATTATTAAATATGATCTTAGTATAGAAAAGGAAAAGAATTCCAAACTGTTAAAGGAGAATACTGAAAACAAATTGTCTAATTTGAAACATAGAGAAGAATTAGAGAAGTTCACAAATGGAAAGAACACTCTAACTCAAATGCTTGGAAAACAAGTTGCACCAAAGTATATTACTGGTTTAGGATACCAACCGAGACAGAGACAGATTGTTAAGAATAAATTTATTTCCAAATCTGGACTGTATGCTTCTAGTTCAAATTCTAGAAGTTCTTATGCTTTATGAAGATATTCAAATTCATATAGATCAAATAAATTTTATTTATCAAAATAATTTGAATCTGTTAATTATAGAAAAACTGTTAAACAAATATGGGTGTCTGAAGTTTTACTTTCTAACCTTTCTGGACCCAAGAAAATCTAGGTACCAAAATTATTGTTTGTCTAAATCTGTTTTGTAGGAAAATTGCTTCAAAAGTTCTTGTATGATGATATGGTACTTTAACAGTGGATGGTTGAGGCATATGATAGGAGACTACTCATGCTTTAAGATCTTAACCAATGTTGATGGACGACATGTCACCTTTGGGGATAACTCAAAAGGAAAAATCATCGTCTTAGGCCAGATTGGTAACACTGATTCAATTTTAATTTCTAAAGTAATATTTTTTGATGGATTAAAATACAACCTGATAAGTATTTCTCAGTTGTGTGATGATGGTTTCAATGTACAATTTTAAAATCAATCATGTAATGCTTTTAATTATTAATTTCTTTGGTATTTACTACATTAATAAATGAAAATGTATATACTATAGATTTGAATTCTTTAGCTAAACAAAATGTTACTTGTTTAAATGCTTTTCAAAAATATTCTTGGCTATGGCACATATGGCTATGACACTATAATGTGCACTCACTTAGCAAACTGACTGGTAAAGGTTTAGTTAGAGACATACCTAAACTGGAATTCCCACTCAACAAAGTGTGTAATCTTTATCAAAAGGGAAAACAACACAAAGTGTCTTTAAAATCAAAGAAAGATGTTTCTAGTTCTCAACCTCTGGAGTTGGTTCACATGGATTTGTTTGGACCATCAGGAGTTTCATGTTTAAATTGGAAACACTATATATATGTTCTTGTAGATGATTTTTCTAGGTACACTTGGGTATACTTTCTTTTTCAAAAAAGTGAAGCTTGTTCTTATTTTATCAAATATTCCAAGTCTCTAAAAAACCTTAGTGGACTTAGGATAAAGACCATGAGAAGTGATCATGGTTGTGAGTTTGAAAATCAAGAGTTTGAATCTTATTTCTCACACAATGGTGATAGTCACAACTTCTTTCCTCCTAGAACACCGCAATAAAATGGTGTAGTAGAAAAAATATATAGGACTCTTCAAGATATTTCTAAGACAATGGTCAATGAATATGATTGTCGAATTTACTTTTGGGCTGAAGCATTTAATATAGCTTGTTACATTATCAATAGAGTCTTTATTAGACCAATTCTTTAAAAAACTCATTACGAGCTTTGGAACAATATAAATCCTAAGGTTAATTACTTTAGATTTTTTGGTTCCGATGGTTTTATCCATAACACAAAAGATAATCTTGACAAATTTCTTCCAAAAGTGATGAAGGAATCTTCATAGGTTACTCAATATCAAGTATAGCCTATATAGTATTCAATAAGGAAACCAAATGTGTGGAAGAATTTGTACAGAAAACATTTTATGACACTGATCCACATGAACTTAAGACCCCTTTTGATAATCTTGAAGACGATATATCCATTATAAACCATAATGAAAAAACACGGAACCTATTGTTAAGACAACCAATTCTGTAAATTTTCCAAAACCTGTTTCTATAGAACCCAAACCTGTAAATGAAACTGAAATTTCTAGCCCTACCTTTTCTAGACCAACTAGTAAACTTAAAACCATTCATTAGATGCTGTAGTAAGATATTTAGATAGAGGAACAGAAACTAGATCTTCTCTGAGAAACCATGTTGAACAGCAATTTTTTTTTCATAGCTTGAACCTAAAAATATCAATGATACAATCAATGATAAATTTTGGGTGATGGCTATGCAAGAAGAATTGAATCAATTTGAAAGAAACATTGTTTGGGAATTAGATTAGACACCTAAGGACACTTTGACAATAGGCACTAAATGGGATTTTAGAAATAAAGTTGATGAAGCTGGTAACATAGTTACAAACAAGGCTAGACTAGTTGCACAAGGATGTAGTCAAGAAGAAGAAATTGACAATGAGGATACCTTTTCACAAGTATCTAGACTTGAAGCCATAAAAATCCTTCTTTCCTATGATGCACATTTTAATTTCAAACTATATCAAATGGATGTTAAGAGTGCATTCATAAATGGGTTTATAACTGATGATGTTTTTGTTGAACAACCCCATGGATTTACAAACCCCCATTTTCCAAATCATATTTTTAAACTATCTAAAGCCTTATATGGTTTGAAGAATGCTCCACATCCTTGGTATGATAGATTTAGTACTTTTATTATTTCCAAATGTTTTACAAAAGGAATTGTTGATCCTACACTTTTTATAAAACAAATTTCTAATGATGTTTTAGTTGTGCAAATTTATATAGAAGACATTATTTTTGGATCTTCGAAGAATTATTTATGTGTTGATTTTTATAAAATGAGGAAAAACGAATTTGAAATGAGAATAATGGGTGAACTCAAATATTTTCAGGGATTTCAAGTTTTTCAAAATAAAAATGGTATTATTTTAAATCAAAGTAAATATAAAAAGGATCTTCTAAAACTTTTTGGATTGGACAACACATAAAGTAGTGACACTCCCATGAGTACCACATGTATGTTGGATCTTGGTGAAGATGGAAAATTTGTTGATCAAACCACTTATAGAGGAATGATTGGAAGTTTACTCTACTTAACTACTAGTCGTCCTGGCATTATGTTTAGTGTGTTTATGTGTGACCATATTCAACAAAACCCAAAAAAAATATCATTTAGATTCTGTAAAGGGAATTTTCAAATACCTCAAACATACACCCAATGTTGGACCATTTTATCCTAAAGGATAATCATTTTAATTAGTTAGTTATTCTGATGCTGACTTCGGTGGCTGTAAGTAAGATATAAAAAGCACCTCTGGAACATGTCACCTATTAGGAAAGTCACTAGTATCATGGTGTAGTAAGAAAATTTTTTTTTTTGCATTATCTACTGTAGAAGCTGAATACATAACTGTAGGCAGTTGTTGTGCTCAAATTTTGGGGATGAAACACACATTACTAGATTACGGATATCAATTCAAACATGTACCTATAAATTGTGAAAACATAAGTGCTATTAACATCTCAATGAATTCTGTTACACATTCTAGGACAAAGCACATTGATGTAAGACATCACTTTTTGAGATATCATTATAAAAAAGGTGGTATTACTTTGTAATTCATTGGTAGTTAATATTAACTTGCTGATATATTCACCGAACGATTAAATTTTGAGAGAATAGACTACATCATTGATGAACTAGGCATGATAAATCTCAAATAGATACCTTACTAGTTACTGTTACAGGTATTACTCTCTGATATCTTACTGTGTTATACTTTACTATTTCAGGATTACTGTTTCTTAGTTACTGTCTCTCACATTTAATGTCTCACCATAAAGATTTATGTTTACGGACTCACCATTAGTATTTTTTAATTACTGTCTGACGTTTACTGTCTCACCGTACTGCACTCTGAGTAGTTCGTTTATGGTCTCATCGTGAATCTCATTTACTATCCCACCGTAATGACCAAACACGGTCTAACCATAAAAATTCCTTATGTTTTTATTTAAACTTCTATCGCAGTAATTATTCTTTGCACCTTTTTATTTTCCCATTTTTTTTATATTGGCGACGTTTGGTATTCTTAAATGACAATACAAAGATTGTATCACTCAGTTCTTCACTAGAGGTTTCTTCTACTTACTCCTTTACAACCCTTCTTCATTCCTGCAATGCTTTTCTCACACGAACTATCAGTGAATGTCAAGAATGAAACACCCATCATCATCGAATCCTAAAAATCACAGCTCGAGGAAGATGATGATTGCACCTAAGCTGACACTTGAAGAACCTTTAAATCCTAATCTGTCATACTATGTTGTTGTACTTGAGAAATATATTTTCCCCAAATGGATTCTATGTAGTATGTCTCTGGTATTGAGAGTGTTGGAACATCAAGACTGATTAGAGTGGTTCTTGAAAGAAGACAGACCCATCTACCCTAGGTTAGTGGCTCAGTTTTTCCAGTACATTCAGTTCTCCTTTGATTCTGGTGATAGTTATGTTGTATGAAGCTGGGTTAATGGCCGGAGATGCTGATTTTCATCAAGGTTATGGGTTTCATGCCTTAGGATACCTCATGAAGGCATCTATGAGGACTATAAAAGAGGACCTCCACCTTCAACCAATTTATTTGATTTAGAAGTTTCCCAGAAAACCTTGAATAGAAATTCCACCCAGAGGAGAGACATTGATTCTGAATTAGATAGAGAATCAAGGCTTCAATTCAAGTTTATAGAGTATTTGGTTATCCCCAGGGAAGGTGATTTTTCTATTTTAAAATATTAAGATTTGTTTTTGATTCACCTTATGAAAAATGGGCATAAGATCAACCTGTGAAAATATATAATACAACATATTAGTGAGTTGATCAATGTCACTCCAAGTCAACTTATCTGTTCTACTCTCAGATAATCTCAGTCATGCTTCTTTACAAGGGTATGGATGGAACAAATGAAGAAGAGAATAAAGACTGTGAGCACTATCTCACAAAATCCACTATCAAAAGAATGATGATAAACTGGAATCCATGGAAAAAAGGAATGGGTGGAATACAATGATATAATTTATGAGAAATTCAATCCCGTGGATTATCCCTCAAGACAACAAGATATTTTTGATCCTAGTTTTTAACCAGATGAGATTGTTGAGTATCCTAAAGAAGAGGAAGAAGAGGCTGAAGTGCCAGCTTGGGATGCTTTTATTCTTGAGGAAGACATGACTACTATTCTTCATGTAGTTCATGAAGAAGAAGTCCCTACTCCTAGGGAAGCTGTTAATTTTGAAACTCACCCCGAGGCTCTCACAAAATCAGTTGCCAAAAAACCTAAAAAGCATGTCACGGAAGATCCTACAATGTATGATCATATAGTATAAGATCCTATGGTTGAAGAGCCTATAGAGGAAGACCTACCTATTTTTCAAGAGGTCCATCTTGAGGTACTCCCTGTGGAACAATCTATTCCTGAAATCATACCTACTTCTGAAGAACCGATGGAGCTAGCTTTTCAGTAGGCTGTTTAAAAAAATGAGTGAGGAAATTAGAGCTGAGTCTATGGAATTAGACCAAGATAGTAAATCTCTCATTCTTGAGAAGGATGCATCTTTTGAGCGGAAGAAAACCCCAAATTTTGAGTCTATTGATTCATTACATCAAACTGAGTCAAGTCCTATAGACACCCAATATAAATTTCCTAGTTCCTATGATTTGGATGTCTCTCAGCAGTTTACAACAACTAGACATGATATTTCCTCTCTATTTCAGTTGAAATAAATCTCCAATATTTCACCTGAGAAGGAAACTGAGCCCGTACCAGTCCCTACTCCTGAACCCTTGTCTGAAGAGCCATCCTTTATGAGTAAGGATGATCTAATGGAATTTAGTGCTACCCTCTTATCTGGAGTTGAGAAACTCATGCATACCCAACCTCTTCCAATGACCAATTTAAGTGAGAGAGATGCCTCGCTAATATTGGAGAAAATTATTTGGTGAATACAACCTAAGATTCTACATGAGATTAAAGAAGTAAGAGTTGAAAATAAGATTCTCAGTAATGAAGTGAAGACACTAAGAAGTATGGTGGAAGACATGATGAGAGAGCTACATTCGATATCTGAGTCTGTTGTTCCTCCTGTAGAACCTGTTTCTCCTCAAATCCCACAGGTTGGTGAGCCTTAGATTCAACCTTATCTAGCATCCTTAGATGAAAGGATCTATGAAAGGAACAAAAAAATTGTGAATGAAATGAATGAGCTTGTTTCCAATATCAATAAATGGACTAATGAGTATACAATGTTTCTTCAAATGGTTTTGAATCAACTAAAATCTCTGACCATAGCTTTCAAAGCATCTGGTCAATCCTACAAACCCTCATTAGACAGTTATCTACTCAGAACTATAGTCAAAGAAGAACTTCATAATGTACTCAGTGGATTCAATACGACTTCTTTAACTGAAGTGATCAATAATAGTAATAGAGTTCTTGACCTAGTACAAATCCACCCCAAAATTTCAAATGATTCTCATCAAGAGATTTCCAATAAAGTGGATTTCTACTTCATCAAAATCTTATCCAAGGCCTATATGACTAACCATTTTAAGTACCTTGTAGAAAATATGCAGCTTCCTCCCGTAACTCAAGCTTTCAAAACCCAAGTCTAGAAACTCATAGAGTTTACTCGATTTTTGGACATTTTTATGGAGAACAATGATGATTTTGAGAAATCCATGAAGTATGGTTGAGAAATCATTAAAGATTCCATCAAAATCCTGAGGCCCTATCTTCATGTCTAGAGTACAACAATTATTGGTCCAGCGGCTACACCTCTCAGA
Source organism: Viscum album (assembly GCA_963277665.1). Lineage (NCBI taxonomy): Eukaryota > Viridiplantae > Streptophyta > Magnoliopsida > Santalales > Viscaceae > Viscum > Viscum album. Next base: position 837,731,955 of record OY728125.1, on the reverse strand, counting down.
CATGGTCTGCCTACCTTCACCTCTACCCTAACCTCAACCACTATGTATGTCGGCCAAACACTAAGTTAGATTAGGCCTGTGATTCTCGATAAACAATTGTCGAGATCTTCTACTGCTCCTACCTTGGCTCCCTCAGTCATTAAAGGCCTTCCATTACCCTCTTTATCCACCACCTCACTTCCTTTAACTAACTCGAACACTGCCCCTATGGCTTCCTCTTCTGCCACTGCAGCTAAAGGCCAAGAACATGCCAACCCATGAAGAAGAACAGTGATAACGTTTTTTTGATAGGGTTGATTTTTATTTTCTTTTACTCTTCTGTTTTTTACTGAACCTTTCTTGCTATTAATGGAATGCTTCTTTATTACTTCTCTTATTTCATCTTTTTGATAATCCCAAAATGGGGAGAAGTTTCTATATGATATCCTTTTCTGTAAATTTTTCTCTATAGTTGAATCCAATATACACATTAACTGTATATGATTTGTGATCATCAAAAAGGGGGATATTGTTAGACACCTAATTTATTAATCATGTTTTAATGATCACAAATATTATTCAACCTAGTTAAATCCAATAAATTATATCCAATCATGTGTATTTATGTGTAAATTTTTCTCATGCTTTAAGAAGATCCATGCAAGATCTTAATGACTCTACATTCCATTTACCTACTTTAAACTATCTTTGATCTACATTCATAATACTTTCTTTGGAAAATTCGTAAGTCTAATCCTTTCTATTATCGTTATTATTTATGTCTGAACACTGTTACATTGAAATGTCTTAGACACCATGAGTCTTCCACTGGCTATGTATTTCTGGCACCGTGAAGCAGAAACCGTGAAGAAGACACCGTGAAGAACACACCGTGAAGTAGACACCGTGAAGCAGACACCGTGAAGCAGATAATGTATAGCTAGACACTGTGAACAAGACACCCTAACCATGAGACACCGTGACACTCAGACATCGTGATCAATATAGTCATCATGTGAAGAATACAATGTTTCCATGAATTACTGTGACATCGTTTCTTAATCTATTTTGTCATCTTTAAATTTAATTTCTAGCGGTCATATTTGATTATTTTAATGCCTTGACATAATTAATGTTTGTTTGTACACATATCATTGGACATTATGAGATACGTGGTACAGAATACATGCAATCGGCTCCAACACATGTATTCCAATTTAAAAGCGAAGTGTGGCCAAGAATCATTTTGTGCGCGATACAAAAATGAAAAGCAAAGTCGTGAGAACTATAACGAAGAAGATACTCCGAGAAAGTTTCAAAAATAAAGGCACACTGCATGCAACTCAACAATGCTGCACACATGAATCATATTTGATGTTTAAAGAACATCCTCACTCTATTTAACCTGACGAAGAACACAAGCTGAATTGTGACACTCTGTTTTTCACACAACTTTCAGAGGACTCAAAGCTTCATCTACTTCAATACAAAGGAGTCTAGAGCTGCATTGACATCACACAAGAGCATTATAAAATAATATCTATATTCTTGCCCTGACTTGATCATTATTTCCTTACATTACAAGTAGTGTGTGATTTTGTTTGTTTGGACACACACTGACTCCTATGATGAACTGGTGGATATTGAAATCCTCACACCAAACACTTTATAACTTTTTGTTTCCTATGTAGAACTGTGCTACAGGTCCATGTACCTGGACATCCTGTATGATGTTGTTGTTTCTGACCAATGAAGAATTGTGGTAGAGGTCTTAGGACCTGGATAGTCTAAGTACTATTATGAACCCTGATACAGGGTTTGGATCAATGTTTTATATAAACTATTTGAGAGGACTATATCTCATCTTGAGACAGAACCTCTTGGTTAAAAATATTGTGCATTTTATATCAGTTTAAACTATTTTCAATATTCCGCTACTAATTATTTTGAAATTCACCTCTATTTTAAAGTAACTCTGATAATTGAACAAGCAAGTGTTTTTAATTATTGTGAACCAGTATGTTAGTTTCAAAAGCTAACTTAATCTTCCGATTAAGTTAACTGAGAAATAATCAATCTTTTTGAATCTAATTGAAAACATACAATATTTATAAATTCACTACATTTTAACTTGTTTTATGAATTGTGTAATTTCAATATAAATATTTAAAACAAAAAAAATTAATAGGAACTCAATTCCCCCCCCCCCCTCTTGAGTATCCACTCCGACCAAAAATTACTATGAAATATACAATGCCTAATAAATCACTGAGTGTAAAATTAATGTCATTCCATTAGAATTTACTTCTTCTGACACTGATAAGTACTGGCTCTTAACCATGTATATTCTACTAGTCAAATATCCACTTTGTTAATTAATTATCATAAACATAATGAGGGAATGTATAATATCATACCCTGTTAAGACATCTTGTCTAGACCTAAAATTCCAATCGACTCATGCCATGACCTGATTGTCTCATGATAACAATCAAAGCATCAAGGGGATTTCATTAACCAGTCCCAAACCCATTATACCGTGTCTATTACATTCCACATATTCTGAATAGGGTTTTATATTCCAAATGTCCCATACAACTTTGAATATTTAATTTCTCATATCATTTTATTCTAGGTGTCCTATACCACTTTGAAAAATGTAATTCATAATTCCATAAAATTTAATAAGAGTTTTATGTGCATTCATTAGAATTTACATATATATTATGAATCAGGCATAAAAGTTTTATTTATAGAACTATCAAATGCATAGCATTTTCATTGACTGGTGAGTTTGATAAGCAGATTATTCTATATGTGAAGATGACTAATGCACTAAATAAATACAATTTTTTTAACATAAAATGATAAACCTAAAATTCAAAGACTTTGTTAATCAATACATATTGGAATTTCACCTAGATTCATAATCAATTAAAATATACAGAAAATATTTAAGGTGGGGTATAAAACTGGTAGATTCTCATAATATTATTACTTATATGCTTTGGAATAACACATGACAATGGTATACATAATGCTAAAAATGGAAATTATGATATTCAACCGAAACTAACACCATTAAATATAAAAACAAGTAATTCATACATATGAATATAAAATTTTCCAAACCCCAAATATTATACTCATGAACTCTCAAAAATTACTAAACACATCATCAGTATAGTATTTGGAATATCGAAAATTAGTGTTTCAAGATGTGTAAATAGTTTATAAAATAGGGTATATATAAAGAGATGTGTTTTAAAAAAAACAAAACATATTTTGAAAACACAAGTTTTATTTTTTCTTATTAATACTTGGAAAATTCTAAGTAAAACAGAGAATCAATTTTTAATTTCATGTACATATAATCACATATCTGAATATACATTATGTATTAAAGGTTTTAAATCAAAAATCCATTGACACACATATGACTTTAATATATTAGTCACATTAATTAGCAAGATTCCCTAAAATCAAAATATAAATTTTAAAAGATTTATTTATAAAACTAATTACATATATGTTTATGTGAACATGTAAAACTTATATACAAAAATGGGTATACATATGGTTCTTACAACAAAATCAATGTCCACTTATAGGTTTATCAAAAACATAAACTAACCATTGGAGTTCAATGATAAAAGGCTTAAATATGGACGCTAAGGTGAGACTTGAAAATTATATAATTATATGTAACTATGTATATATATAAAAGTTTTGCACGACACATTATTCCTTAAGTTTTAGAATTCTACTTAAGCTTGAAACATAATGTTTAAAAGTCTTAAAATCGGGTATAAAAGAGGTTTACCCAAAAACTGTATGATCATATATGTATATATATCATAATATATTCATAAACTGAATATACAAATAATGGTATATATATAAATTACATAAATAAGTTTTTTTATGTATAATATAAACCCTTATGTTCATAATACTTCTTGAACTCAAATTCCATAAGACTTTGGACCGGTATGAGAGATTATTTTCACTGAACCGTAGGGTTATATATATATATATATGAGTGTACATATATTTTTATATACTCGTAAACAAGAAAGACAATGCAACATAATTCTCTTTACCTTGGTTTCAGGAAGTGGAGGGGCTCGGTGAAAAGCATGGAGGATCTTGAAGGGGGTGCTGGAGGAAGGAGAATAGACGAGGGATTCTTGGGGTGAAATGGTTTATTTATAAACATTATTATACATAAAATATATAGAATATTTTAATGTCACTTACAAGGAATCTAAGACCCAAATAGTTTAAAAAAAAGACCAAGGTGTCGGTCTTGTGGAAGACGTGTGGAAGGAGGGGCCTCAGATGGTGATGGGAGGAATCACTGGTGTGGAAAAACAAGAGAATGGAGAAGTAGGAATGACTAGTCTGCCACAAGAGGAGAAGAAGAAGACAATGTGGGAGGAAACCCTAAAAAATGGATGGTGGAGATTAAAGGGGGTGTAGTTCAGATGGCCATGGGGATGTGGTGATTTTAAAAAGGAACTGATGGTCTAGATCATATCGTGACATGATCTGATGGCTTCGGTGCATGGTGGAGATTTTAAAAGAGATGAAATGTTGCGATTAGATCCATCGGGATCTGATGGCTCAGATTCGACACTATTTTTTAAAAATCTCAGACTAAAGAGATTAGATATGAATTTGATCGGATGATGCACAAAAAATGCGGGTGATTCTGTGACTTCTGAGGATCAAGAACTGGATCGAAACAGACGGCCTAGATCACATGCGAGGTGATCTGACAACCTGGATTCAATCCATAACAATTTTTCTCATCCCATATCGAATAATAGGGACTCATGAGGCCTCTTTATAAGCCATAAGTTCTCAGCCTTATTCTAGATTACTCTTTCCCCCTCCCCTCCCAGTACCTCCCCATATCGGGTTCTGATGGCGCGCTCCTACACCCATCCACGCCACGGTGTCGCCCCACAAGGTGGCACCTCTTGTTCCCTCATTCTATCCTTTATTCCCTTTGGGGTATTTATGTCCCCGCTCACTACCACATGCACACAATCCCACATGCTGGCCTATGCTGAGGCTAAGGGCTAGGCTCAGCCTCCAAGAACCTAATGCCTCCCACGGCCCGGCTTGTGGGTATATTTTTAAAAATAGCCAACTCACAATACTAACCATAAAATCATATAAAATAAATATATTCATATTTACTATAAGTATAATATCTTACCATCTATAAAACCTGATTTTCATTTTAAACTTTAAAATATTAATGTACACTAATTAAATTATACTTTTACTTGACTAAGATTATTACACAAATTAATTAAAAACACATTTCCAAATTCAGAGATAAATAGAATACCTCCCTTTAAACACAAAGTTATAACATAAAATTTAAAATATCTATTTGGAAACTATTTTAGTATAATGAATGACCTTTTTTAAGCATTAAGAATAAAAACATTTACCAGATATTTGAAATATTTGAATGGTGTTTGAAATCCTCACCTCATTTTAAAATCACACAAACTATAGTTCAAAATATTAAATCATTGTCCTTTTAAAGCTCATAATAAGACGTTTTATTATAATTTAAATTCATAACTTAAATATTTTGTAAAACTAAATTATACATATATATTTTTAATTATTCCACCAAAAGACCAACGTCTATAATTAAAGCCATTGGAAATCATCTGTCACCCAAGGCAATGGTAGAACTTGGGACTTATAAAACCATATATTAGTGTGTTCCAAATTCAACACAACTTGGTGAATATGGTGCACATTGTTTTATTGATGCTTAGTGCAGCTACAGTGGCTTTGTCCATAATCATTTTCACTATGACAGATCTGAAGAACCCATATTATCTTCTTGTGGGTTTTTTGCCTTGGGTGGTCTTCATATAATTCCAATATGTCTTTTAATGGGTATTTTTGGTTATTATGGTTTTCTTTGAACCATGTTGTAATATACACACTTCGGTGTTTTATTAAAATAAAATTTCTGGTATTTAGTTTGTATATTTTTTTGGATAACATGTAAATTAATCTAAATAAAATCATGATATTACTATTACATGAGAAATAATTTTTGGGGAATTACAGTTTTTCCCATAATTATTATTAAAACCATAAAAATCCATTACCACATGTAATGTTAGAACTGGTTTACTTAGGGTTAAACTAATGAGATAAATTGAGTAGTATGTTAATAACATGTTCCTTTTTAAATGTTTTATGTTTAAATCTCCCATATCCTTATTAAAATTCATTATTTATCAATTTTGGATGAACATGGAATCATAGTTACTTCCAATTATTTAATAGTTTTATGAATTTTAAAAAATGCCACTCCCTCTCAAAAATAAATTGGAACCTTATATCCTCTCTATTCCACACATTGAAATCCTTTTTTTGGTGAATGCCTTCTAAAATAGCCTCATTAAATCTCTTCTCACATCATAGAGTGTAACATTCTAACCCAAACCACTGGGTTTGACCAGGAATTCCACATAACCACGTGTGTGCCTCCCCATGTGCAATAATGGTTTATTTCTGATAGTGGAGATATTATACCATCTGTGTCATGTCATTAAACATGATAATAAATAATAATAAAAAGAGTTAGGATAATATAATCATATTAAATATAGAAACTAAAGATTCTGTACAAGGTATAAAAATAAGATCTCCAAATGTGGAATGTTGTGTATGGTAATGAAATGTAGATGATGAATAAAAGAACTACAAGGTCCATTGGTGTCCGGCCTGGTCCTCCCAAGATCGAGGTTCCATTTTCTCAGTGATCCACTATAGGGACATTTCCCCTCTTTGGTTCTCTCATGAAATCCAAAAATGCATCAAAATTCCCAATTAGGGTCAGATTACAAGGCTTAGTAGGACACCACCAATGAGTGGTTGAGCTAATGTGCTCATGTATACATGTGTATTCTATAATAATAAAAAATGTTGGAAGTTCATAAACATGAAATAAAAAATGTGTGACAGTGAACTAACCAAGCTACTACACCCCATCTATACCTTCTTCGGCTACATGCTAGAAGATATCAAAATGAGCCAAATGATAAAAAAACATCACATATACTGTTTCCTCACACTATCATAGAAGTGATACCCAACATAATCTATCCCTCAAGTGGGCATTGTCACCTAGATCCTCTAGAAGAGAATAAAGAGTACTCAAATCAACTAGGCTATCCCATAGTGAATGGAACATGTACTCAAGGAGTCCTCGAGCACACCCTCAACACGATTCCATGGTGTCCTCATATCTCCACCATGTGCTCACGTCCCACATTTCTATGGTTGAAATCAATCATTCACCCCCACTAGGAAATAAATATTTCACAATGGTCCACCCATCTCAAATACCACTAACAATCTACAAGGCATGGTAATACATATACAGTGTGAGAAAACAAGTGGTCATAGTATATCAACATGAGTATATATAAGCATACATAACAATATGAGATCATAATCAAACATGGAGAAAATATACACTAATATCACTCATAGAATCACAACAGTTTTTATGGGATACATAGACACACACAAATGTAGTCACAAACAAGAACAGTCAATTAGATACTAATAAATATGATCATAAAAGAAACAAGTGAAAACAAGATCCAGAGAATTGAAGGAACATCCAACCTCCAAATTGGGGAAGACATAATGGTGTTTTTATTATTGTCAAAAGCAACATGTCAAAGTGTCAAGTTATCCGTTCATCGATGATCGAGGTATATCATGGGGTTCCTAGGACCAAAACAACTATTTTATTTTGGGAAGAAATAAAACATTATATGTGAAAACACATTATCTATCCTAGATAATTTTCAAATTATTCATTAAAATATTGAATGTGATGTTATTTTCTTTCTCCTAAATAGTTCACAAATTATCATTTAGAATATCATATGCAATGATAATTTATCTTTTCTTGATACTTTTTAAAATTATCATTTTAAATTATCTTTTAAAAATAAATAATGTGTTTGAAGTATTCCTTCAATAATTTTCATCAATATATTTTAGTAATTACTCCTTATAAATTATCATTATGTAAATATCTTATGATAATTTGATGCAATTATCCTTTAATAAATTTTTTATAATTATTTTTGATAAGTCATGTAATTATAATTTTAATAATTCATAGCATTAATCATATGAAAATTTTATAAACTACCACTTGATAAATCAATGTGATTATCGAGAGATAAAATTTATTTAAAAATAGCCATTAAAAATAAGAAAACTCGGATTGAACAATATATTTATACCATCAAATCTAAAATACGATTTAGGTTCTTCTCATTGATACGAAACCTATGAAATAGACTATGCATAATTCTAATCAATAGCATAGAAGATATAGAATTTAAAATATGGGATAAATAATAATAATTAAATTAAAACAAAATAAAACAAAACACAACTAAAAAACCCTTATGCGCCGTGGAGAGGGAGGAAAAATGGACGTAGTTGTGGGCATAGAACACCTCTAGTTGAATCTATCAGGCTTCAGATTTCATGTGTAGATAGGTATCGGGTTCAATCAGACTCATCTAGATTCACTACTGTAGAGCCTGATTGGTTCAACAATTTAAAATCCTGATCCATGGATAGGGTTTTCAAATACAAAATTAATCCTCCATTTTAATATGTGGTTAAACATAAACCCGAATGTAGAGTCATTAATTCAAATTTATTAATATGATTCTAAATTATTTATGGTCAAAATAGTGATAAATCGAGGTTTCAAAAAAATTGGAATTAAAAATAAAGTCTATGACCATTTTTAATGATGATGAAAAGTAACTTTTCTAAATAATTTAACTAATAAAATTATTTTCTTAATATAAATATTAAATAAATTAATTTAGCTTGAAAACCGACCAAACTCTCATGTTATAAAAAATATATACTCTTTCTAGGCTAAAACTCCCATTCTAGATCCATTGATTTTCTCAGATTTCTCATATGATGCACTATCAGAGAGAAATTTATTATTTATCAATTAAAATTTTGAATAAATTATTAATTAAATATTAAAATGGATTCTATCTTGAATGAGTCATCCAAACATCTGAAACTTACAAATTTTATACCATTCATTGGGGAAACACTGCGTCCAAGACCTAATGGTGGTCTTGAATTTATCATACAATTCTCTATTTTAGATTTATTAAATTATTTTAAAAAATCATAAATTAAAATTATTAAATAAATTTTTTTTGTGAGTGAGGTGTTCAAACTTGCAATGCTAACAAATTTTATATCCCAACTTGGATAAACACCATGTCTTGAACCTAATCGTAGTCTCAGTTTTTTCATAAGATGCACATTTTTGAGTTAATAAATTATATTGAATAAATTATGAATGCTTAATATAATATATTTAATAATTTTATTCTATCTTTGTCAAAGATTTATATGCCTTAGAATGTCTCACAAACATAGTGTCTTACTCTAAAAATATTTTATTTAATACAATAAAGGGTTAACTAGGCATTTACACTTCCGAAAACCCTTTATCACATTTTATGTAATTTTTCATGGATAAATCATTATTTTCATATGAAATTTATAATTTATCAAAAATAGGGATTTTATAATCTCTGTAGAAATCTGGATAATAAAATTATCCCCCACTATCGACTTCTCATCCTCTATAAGTATCTCTAGCAGTATTTCTCGAAAAACATAGTTCACTGAGCTCAAACATCAGACTCACATTCCCACATTTCTTCCACGATCATCAGATGATTACTCCTAATATAGACTAGTGGTATTTTCTTCCCTCGTAATACCTTTTTCTTCAATCAATGTTCCATACCATACACTCCTCATAAGATGTGTGTATCTCTAGATTAATGTACTCACTATCGATATCATGCACAGGGTTGTGTATATACCTCTGCAGTTATGAAACATGGTACACCTAATGTATACATCGATAGTCAGAAGGGAGGTCTAGATAATATAGAACTACCACTATCCTCCTAGTGATCTTAAAGGGTCCAAAATAATGAGTTTCTAGCTTTCCCTACTTCCCCAGATATCTAGGCCCCAACTTAAAAGTCCCTTTTAAGAAAACTGGATCTCTCACAAAAAAAATATAAGGGTCTCCTCCTATGGTCAACATATAATCCCTTTCTGATTTGAGCATTAATTCCATGACTCCTCCCTCCAAATATTCCCCTCATGAGATGGACATGAAGGAAGAGAGATAGTGACCTCTGAGTCCCACCTCTAGTATGCCTTTGGGTGGTGACCAACACCAAGGGTATAGAATCTCATGAAATGGGGGGTATTAACCCTTTTTATAAAAAACTTTTGGGAGATATGATGGTCCATATCAAAATAAATCCTTGTACTATATAAAAGAAAAACAGAAATCCATCCCACATGCTTGTTTTAAAGTAAAACTGCTACAAATACAATGAAAATATCCAATGTAAATACCAAAAGAACAAATCTAAGTTGATACATGGAGGACATCCGCAATTATGAGCTAGTAATTCTCCTCATGGTCCATGTAATTATTCTAGAAACTTGAAATAAATTTTATAATTTAGGGTGATAATATGAGTATACTCTGTAGAAAAAAATAGTGTTTCTCTTTCACAAGTGGATAAGTATGCTAATACACCTGTGATAAAATAGAAGAAACCAACAACACCTAAGAAGGAATACTAGCCACCCAAAAAATAGAAAAGTAATGCTCACCAAATAAAGAAAATCACGTAATGTAATACAGATAACATTGATGATAGTTTACCCACACCCCATTCATACTTATTAGATTCTCTCACACCCTAATAGAAAACATCATGTTGCTCCCACCTCTTTTGAATGTACCATGTCACAACCCGCGAGAACACACTTGGGCCTCACAACTAGTCATGCATCCTAGGAATATGAAACTCCCCACATAAATGATGCACACACCTTGGAATCACAACCACATCCCACCTGCAGACACCTGGGCCACATACCACGTCATATCTCAAAAACACCTATGAAAGCACAACACATCTCATCTCGAAAAAACAAGGTAAACACAACTCACCCACACAAAAATGGTCCTCAAAAACCACTACATGCTTGAAGAATCCTGAGATATAACCACCTGGAGGATGGAGAAGGGAAGAGTGGGTTGATATCCATATATCCTCCCACCTGGCTGTTTGGGAAAGACACCCTCCTCCATGAAAAGGGGGATTTCAGAATAGAGTTCTAAATGGGGGTGGGATGAGTATAGAAAACTCAAGGAAAATAAAGTTATGTATATATTGTATAAAACACTCAAGCCAAACCAATTGGTTCTAAATTGAACAATCTACTTCCCTATGATACTTTCAACTCATAGTCTACCTCTAAATGCATTATTTAACACCAGCAATAATCACTTCAAAAATTGATAAAAGAAAGTGATTCACAAAAATCCCAAAATCAAACATACCCATAGCCAACTAATTTAAAAAATTATAATTCATTATTAAGGAAACCATTTATTCATTCCATCATTACCCAAGAAACTACCTATCACAACACATAATAAGCCACACTATATAAACCACACCGATGGAAAAAGAACCATAATAAAGAAACTGACCTCAAATTCCCACTATAGTTAACACCCATACCGGCCACTAGCATCATCATTCATCAAAGTCATTCCAACATGTCCATCCAATAAATAATCAAACCCCTAAAAAACTTTAAAACCCCAAATAACACCTCATCACAAACAAACCACAACCCTGATGTATAACAACACCACACCCATCAATATAAACATAGAACAGCCTGAAACTACAACCCCACTACTCGAACACTTCTAATCCATTCCACAATCAATCAATATCTAAACTTGATATTCCAGTTCACCATCCTTACCAACCCAACTTATAGTTGTTCTCTCAACAAAGCACCACACAGTCACAAAATGAAAAAAAGAAAATGAACTACACAGAACACACATCCACACTAAACACGAAGGGTGTATTCAGATTTTGAAAACACTCGTTCTTTAATTCAATGTTAAAAAATTCAGGGGTTATCACAGAAGGCGTATAATACAAGGGAATCCATTTAGTTAACTGATTTTAATAGGTTAATCATTTTTATGTGAATATAGTCATTCAACATAAAACAACATCAAACATCCATGGGTCATCAACAATATGAAAAACAAAGGCCACCAACGACCATGATTTTTAGTTGGATATGATTCAGAATATGGTCAAATATCAAAGAAGAAAACACAATCATCATCATCATTTTCCCAGCCTATCCTTTATTAACTCTCTTTATGTTTGTTAAATTTGGATCCCTCTTTATTCAGGAGGAGACATGAGTAAACTGACCCCACATTATACACAATAAAAAGAGATGAAGGGATCCCTACCAAGGGTAATATATGATTTGCAATTCCTCCTTGCACCCAGAATAGGGGATGCATAATGATCTAGGGAAAACATGATCCAGGGGTTTGACACCGACTCACGACTCCTCAGGAAGAAATTTTATAGGTGCCTCAGTATCAAGAGAAAGGTAATCACATGAGAAGGTAAGGGTCTATGCTTTAGAAGGGCTACATCCTCAATTTATATGGAAAAGGATTTAAAAGCCGTTAAAGCTGGATCACGATCAAGACCATGCTGTTTGACTGTTAAAAAGTCTCGGGGTGTTAGAAAAATTAAAGATATTATTTATATCCATTGAAGCAACTTTAAAACATATATAAAAATTTACTAAACCCAATTTACATCAATTAAAACATTTAATGGGAGGAACTATAAAACTGGGAAAATAGAATTTTCAAAAACCCTTATGAGTAACCCAAAATTATATGAGTCACTAATGTGATTCACCGAGGCACTTCACCGATGGAGAGTCACCGATTTTGAGTAATTGATGGCTGAGTCTCTGTTGGGTGACTCGCTATTTAATGAGTCACTAACGCGAGCTACTGATGGTGAGCCACTGACGTGACCCACCTTCAGCGACCCACCATCACGACCTACCATTAATAAATCACTGATGTGATCACGAACATGATTCACCAACGTGACCCATTGATTCCACTCACCAACGCCACCTACTGATGCCACATACCAATTCCACCTACCAATTACACCTACAAGTTCCACCGACCATTGGAAAACTGGAATTTATAAAACTATTGAAATGAGTCACGGTGACTCCCCAGAACACCTCAAACATTAGATTTTGAAAATGTAATGGACCAGGGAGGTAAGGGTCATTACATCAGATACCCCTAAAACTATTCCCTCCATCAAGAATTATAAACCAAACCCATAAGGATAAGTTGGGTTTTGACAGCCACCATGGGAGATTCCTCTCAAGTATCTTGTTATACCTGAAACACCACTACCGAAATCAAGGTACAACAATAAAACACATTGTGTTGTTCAAAAGCAGGGGTGAAACCTCAAAATCCAAGAACACCTACTCCAATATTTTCTAACCCATACGACTAGAAAACATGAAACAATTTACGAACACATAGATCATAAAATACTTTCTTCAATGTTAAGATACTATCTGTTTTGGGTAGCACTGACTCACGCGAAGTGGATTAATATTATTTTAATTAATGATTTTTGTTTAGAAATTAGTTCCTCCCTGCTTCATATGTCCAGATTTTGTCACACATTATAGAACAAGGAAACAACTCATCTCATATCAAATAATGTTCAACAATATTATTATAAAGTAAAACACGACAAGGAAAAACCCATAACAACTCTGATTTCTGGGCAAACATATATGCTTCTCACTCCCATGTACTCTCCTATATGCCACCGGGCCTCCACAACACATGAACCAAGGTAATGGTCTATCTACACAACACCTTCTCCCAACAATCCTGGATCTCCATTGGTCATTCAACAGACATCACATGGACTTCTATATTTAACTCTCCCCATTCAATGACATGGGATCAATCATGAAGATAACAAATAAGATGAGAGATGTGAAATATTTCATGGATACTCTTTAGCTACAATGGTAATGCTAACTTTTATTCAACCTCTCCAACTCAGCCAAAAACCTCAAAGGGTACACTCAGTGTCCCCACCTTCATAAAATCCATCAGGTGCCTACCCTATGGATATCTGAACATGTCATGTCTCGCAGTCAGTATCCCCATGTTGTGCCTCCTTGACTCGCTAAAGAAGTGGGGGAGTGACTGTAAGAGACTGATGAAAATCTTCCCCATCCCGATCCACAATGGATATCTGCAAAGTGGTCAGCTGCTCCATCACCTCGCCTAGCAGTTGTGTACCAGATCTTTTACTGAGTGCATATGGAACAACGCTCCCTTCCCAAGAGTATAAACTATCTCAATGTCATAGTCCTAGAGCACCTCAATCCAATGTTGTTTTCTCTGGTTCATGTCCTTCTGATAGAATATATACCTGAGACTCTTGTGATCAGAGTACATGGTAGAACATTCTCCAATTAAATAGTGATGTCGCATCTTCAAGGCGAAGACCACTACTGCTAACTCCAGATCATGGGTAGCGTAGTTCTTCTCATGCTGTCTCAGCTGTCATGAACCATATGCAATCACTTCTCGCTCCTTCATCAGGACACATCTGAGTTCGGTCTCTAATGCATCTCAGTAAACTACATACCCTACGCCCTCCTATGGAAGACTCACGATGGGGTCACTAGTCATCCTTTTCCCCAACTCCTAAAAGCTCTTCTAGTATCTCTCCGACAACACAAAGTGTTTCCCCTTCTTCATTAAGGCTGATAATGGTGATGAAACTCTGGGGAATTCTGGCACAATCCTCGGGTAGTAACCGGCCAAACCAAGGAAACTCCATACCTCTACCACACTCCTCGGTGGATCCCAAGCAAGCACTGCCTCCATATTCGCTAGATCCATATAAACTCCAACCTTTGAGGTGACATGTCCCAAAAAGAGGACCTCTCGGATCAAGAACTGGAACTTCAAGAGCATAAAATAAATCTGGTGCTCTTAGAGTGTGTCCAGTACTAACTGCAAATGATAGGCAAGCTCCTCCTCAGTAGTCGAGTAGATCAGAATTTAATCGATGAAGACTACAACAAAGCGATCGAGGTATGGCCAAAACATATTGTTCATGAGTCCCATGAAATATGCTGGAGCGTTGGTTACGCTGAACGACATATCCAAGAACTCGTAATGGCCATATCGACATCTGAAATCCGACTTCTGCACATCCTCATCTCGAAATCTGAGCTGGTGATAGCTTGATCTGAGTTCCAACTTCAATAACCATAGTTCCCCCTTCAGCTGATCAAATTGACTGTCAATCCTCAGGAGTGGGTACTTGCTTTTCACGGTCACCTGGTTCAAGCACTGATACTCAACACAAAGCCTCAATCTCCCATTCACCTTCTTAGAGAATAGAATCAAGGAATTCTAGGGAGAAACACTAGACTGGACAAATCCCTTCCTTTGTAAGTCCTGTAGATGTACCCATAGCTTGAGAAGCTCCGTAGGAGCCATACAATACATTGGTGAAGATATCGCCGTCGTCTCAGGGTATAAGTCAATTTAAAATTATACCTCTCTATGAGGGGGTAGACCAAAAACATCATCAGGGAAGACATCTATGTATTGGTCCACCAGTACAAGATAGCTCGGACTCTCCACATCAACTGCTCTAATGGTAAGGCTAGCCAATTGATGAGTGATCAGTTACACTCTCCCCTGAGCAAGTCCATCATGTGCTGCAAAGGCTCACTTCTCGCCAGTGATGGTAAACATGGTCCCATCTTTTCGGACACACCACACATTGCGTAGAATATAGTCAATCTGGGAAATGAATGTAGATAACCAGTCCATCCCCAATATGACATCGTAAGGCCTCTACTCCGCTACTTGGAGATCCCAGCTGAAGCTCTTGCCTCCTAGATTAAGCTCACACTACCGGAACTAGTGCAGCATTGTCAAATCCTCTCTTGTATGAGTATCTAGCCGTATGGATCGAACCAATGGCTCTATCGGAAACTTCGAGCTCCGAACGAGGGTAGTGGTAATGAAAGAATGACTAGAACATGTGTCTATTAGATCTACAACTATGGTGGAGTAGACAGAAATCGTACCTTGAAAAATCTCTGAAGCACCATGATCGTATGCCTCAGCTACTTGGAGCTGAGCTCTCCCATGCCCACCTAATCCCTAGGGTTGGGGTGGTCTTTACGGTGATGGTGGTGGTAACACCTCAAATCTTTATCCACCACCAGCTGCATGGCCAGGTCCTCTACCACATCCGCCTGCTCCCTACGGACTCCCTTGATCGAACCTATGCCTTTGTCTGGGAGGTCCTTCGATCGTCTGAAGATCATCCGTATGGTGGGTCGGATAGTCATGAGCCAGGTGACCCAACCAACAGCATGCGTAACACTACCCGCTCCTGGCATATCTTTCTCTACTTCGGGTTCCATCTAAAAACAATCCTGGGTCATGCGGTCTTCCACTTGTAGGTCTAGTCCTCCTGGACCTCTGCGGCATCTGTCTGCTGTGAGCTATAGAAGTCTCCACTACATGTCGAATGGTGGTGTATCTCACTGTTGTATACTACTCACTAAGGAAACTCTCCTCTAGGAGGACTCTCTCTAACACCCCCTCCAATGTTGGGATGCTGAGTGAGACCACAGAAACCCTGATCTCCCGCCTAAGTCCCTGCTCGATGGTCCGGGCCCTGAAAAATGGGTCCCAAACCATATCAGTGGAGTAGCATGAGAGTTCAGTTAAAATCACTGAGTACTGAGCCATAGTAATGATTCCCTTCTGCAGATGAAGTAGCTCTTGAATGTGCACTGTGTGGAGAGTCGCTGGGACACACTCTACTCGAAATAGGCCCTTGAAGGCTACCCATAGAAGCATCACCTCATCGTTGACCTGGTGTATCAAGCTCCACCATCTTCCCACTACTGTCTATAGAAGGCAAGGAAAAATTATCACCACGAGGACGTTCGGTGTCCCTACTAGTCAGAAAACTCTCTCCCCAACCTCTAGCCAATCCGCAGCCGCATGTGGGTCTGTATCTCCCCTGAACATGGGTGGCCTCTGGTGCTAGAACTCGTGAAATGTGCTCAAGTGGCATGAAGCATCTGCTACTAGGTATTGTGGCATCGGTGTCCAAATGGGGAGTGGTACCGATGGTGCATCCACCGGTGCCTCTACTAGAAGAGGGCCCTACACCGAGGCCTTTTCACTCGGTGTGCTATCACTGCATACAACTCTTGGAACTCTAGCCATCTGTCTGCATGGAGGCATCCTAAAAAGAAACATGTGTGCCACGATCAAATGTTATAACTAGTGAGCTAAAAGTTATACCTGATGAGATGACACAAAATATAACAAAAAAACTCTTGAAAACACACACACAATCTGTGTTTTTGTGCACTGGTTCAGAAATCAGAATTTAGGGTCCTGGTGTAAGGATATGTCTGTCGCCACACCAACATTGTACTCCATGAACTAAAAACCTCACTCACTACAGAAAACACTATAGATTCATAGAAAAAACAGAGTCCTAGTTCTGCAGTAGAACCAACTCCTCTGATACCAATTTTTCACGACCCATCCCCCTGGGCCCGTGTCGTGACTACCTCAAGATTTCCTTCCATAGGCCAGGGGGTAGTGAAAGGAACCAATAGAATAATCCCCTAAATATGGGAAGTCATTTCCTTTATAACCTGTAAAGACACACAACAGAGCAAACAACTAGATGTAAAATACTAAGTAAACTGTATAACAAAAGAGTTCTGAAAAGTAAAAGGGTTCGGAAATACAAGCCCAACTGTAAAGTACAAGGAACTGGAAGTACAAGTACAATTGAAGAAAGGAAAAATAGATTTTGGGTCTTCCTCTGGGATTCATACCTGAAGGGTAGGTATATATAGCCTCCTCAGCACTCCACATTCGTCAGTCTCCACTATGTACCGAATCATCGTAAGGTCCTCCTCCGGTTTTCGTCCAGTCTTGGTACTCTCATCCTCAGTCAGCATTGTCCATTGTATGCATCCAACACAACATGGTACGGGCATAGCCCATGCAGGGGTGAGTATAACGACACTCAGTAGGGACCTTGAGACCCTCAATGTCTCAAAACACCACCATAGATAAACCATATGGTAAGAAATCAATAGATAACCCTACATAGGTGTATTCCAATATATATACCAAAGTTATAATGTAAACTATCTCAATCATGAATAAAAACAAAAAAGTACCGACTCAGCTCAAACCATGATTTTATTCACCTTATCGAAACCTAGACTATTGGTGAACACATGCTCAATCGAGTATAGTGGTCCTTACACGACATCTAGCACGCTTCCCACTAACATTGTACTACTGAGGTACTCCTCCTGTCGATTACCATGGGTCTACTATGTCACACAAAGGCACTCCCCACTGCGGATCTGCCACCACACCCAGGTGCTCCCCCTCGTAGCCTGCTAAGGTACTACTCCTGTCGAGTATCATGGGACTACCACCACAACTAGGCACTCCTCCACCATGGGTCTTCAAACACAACTAGGCACTCCCCACTAGGATTGTAGAATCACTCTGAGTCCAATGGTTAATAGTCATCAGGTCTCAGCCAGCTACTAGGTCTCTGCAGTCTGCTTTCTCGTCACTAGAAGGATCTTCTCCATGAGCTGCTGGTCGATACTCCAACAACCATGAAGTCCCTCAAATAAGTATATCAAAGGTCTTACACATCATATGGGTCTCAATACAATATACGGTGCATCAATCGGTTGCCCGATCTGTGAGTTATTAGCCTTTTAGTCCCAGGAGCCCAGTTGGATTCGTGCACGATCCAACCTGGTTGTATCTCAACTATAACCCAAAAACCAGTGGGGTATACTCAAAGGGACCTTCATGCCCCAAGATTACCAGTACCGATGACGGTTCATCAAACTGAAATCTGGTGCCAAAGATATGGCCAAATGTAACTAAAGGGCCGTAGTAGGCCTGAGTCTGGTCCGACCCTATCGGACTGACCTGGCCCGACCCAATCTGTGACGACCTGGATTGGCTTGACCCAGCCTAACCCATTGGGTCTGGCCTAGCCTGTTTGGTGGCCAGACCGTAAGGTTTGGCCCGACTCTCTTGGTCCATCCCAGCCGGCCGTGAGGGGTCACGCAGAGCCGTGAGGTCCTGGACCGGTCGCGAGAGCACGGTCCGGCCGCGGGTCGGTGCAAGGGCAGTTTAGCCTGAAGGGTGCTGCGAGGGGGCAGCTCCGCCCAGAGGGTGCCATGAGGGGGCGCGGCTCGGCCCGAAGGCCGGTGTCATGCGCCAATGCGTTGGTCACGGCCGACAGCGGTGTCAGATGTCATTTCTTGTGCTCTTCCACGTAGTTTTCTATCCTTCTCCATCACGAAGAACACCAAAGGAGATCGATGGAGGGGTTGGGGCATGTTAGTTTGGCCCACAACCTTCATTTTTAGACTGGTAGAAACCATCTCTATATTAATCTTCAATCAAGAGCAAGGATAATAATAGAAAATATTCCAGAATTCGACAATAACCCCCTACCTTGTTAGCTGTTCGTCGATGGTGTCGTGGGGAAGAGGACATATTGTTGGGATAAGACAAAAGTCAGTGTTGTCATTGATTTCCTCGATCATCGGTTTGTGTGATGGTTCATCGATGTTGAGGACTTCCTACATCGGAGGAAGTCCCGAGGAAGAAGGTCGATGTCGAGGTCAACGTTCTTCGTCGGTGGAGTGTGTTCTTCATTGGAGAAGCCTTCCCCCAAGAGCTCCTCCCAGTTCTCTAAAGAAAAACCTTTCCCCAATTCCACTATGAAGGGAAAGAAATAGCCATCATCAAAACAATTGATAGGATTTAATTTTATATTGAAACATAAAATTAATTGATATCATTTAACTTTATGTCGAAAGATAAAATTAATTGATAGCTTTTAATTTTATGCTTAAACATAAAATTAATTGATAGTAATCAATTTTATGTCCATAAATAAAAAAAAATGAAATAATTTAATTTTATGTTGACACATAAAATTAAATTGAGGTAGATGAGAGGGTTCCTCCCCCCCCCCCATTATGAGGGATAAATCATAGGTGGTCCGCACCACCATAATGGGGGGGGGGGGAGAGGAAACCTCTCGGCTCCCTCAATTTAATTTTATGTGACAACATAATATTAAATTCATTCAATTAATTTTATGTGTCAACATTCAATTGAATACTATAAATTAATGTAATGTGTCACCATTAAATTAAAAACTATCAATTAATTTAATGTGTCAACATAAAATTATATGATATCAATTAATTTTATGTGCCAACATTAAATTAAATTCTATCAATTGTTTTGATGTTAGATATTTCTATTTCTTCGTGGTGGAATTGGGGAAAGGTTTGGCTATAGAGAATTGGGGGGAGATCTTGGGAGAGGGGTTCTCCGATGAAGAACGCGCTACACCAACGAAGAATGTTGACCCCGACTTCGACCTTCTTCCTCGGGACTTCCTCAAACATAGGATGTCTTCAACTACGATGAGTCGGTGCACAAACCAACAATCGAGGAAAACACTGACGACCCCAACATCCGTATTTTCCCCATGATCTGACTTCTTCTCCATAGCACTATCGACGAAAAACTACCATGGTATGGGGTTATTATCGAATTCTTGGTTCTTTTCTATTATTATCCTCGTTCTTGATTCATGATTAATGTAGAGCCTCATGCTACCACTATAAATGCGGAATGTGTGGGGAAAACTAACATGGCCCGACCCCTCTATCGATCTCTTTTGGTGTTCTTCACGATGTAGAAGGATGGAAACCTATGTGGAGGAGCACATGAAACGGCAGCTGACATCACTTCCAGCTGCAAAAAAGGAAACGACATTTGGTTCGAGCCGCCCCAAGACACGCCCCCTTGCGACGCCCTCTGGGCCGAGCCGCCCCCTCGCGGCACCCTCTCGGCCGAACCACACTGGCACAGACCCGCGTCCTGTCTGCACCCTCATGACCGGTCCACACCCTCATGGTGCACCATGACCCCTCGCAGACATCCAGGCTGGACCCAGCGGGCTGGGCTGAAAAGAATGGGTAGGCCACCCAACGGGTCGGGCCAGACCCAACGAGTTAGCCCAGGTCGACCCGAACCGGGTTGGCCCAGATTGGGTCGGTCCAGGTCGGACTGGACCTAGTCTTACTACGACCATTTACTATCTTTTGTCCATATCATTGGCACCGGATGCCTGTTTGAAGAACTGTCTGTGGAAATGGTAATCTTTGAGCATGATGGTCCCTTTGAGTATACCCAACAGGAGTTTGGTGTATAGTTGAGATACGACAAGGTTAGATCATGCATGAATCCAACCGGGCCCCAAGGAATAAAAGGCTAATAACTCATAGACTGGGCATCCGATTGACACACAATTTATTGTGTTGAGACCCCTATGATGTGGCAGACCTTTGAGATACTTCATCTTGAGACATAGTTATAGTTAGAGTATCGACCAGCAGCTCATGGAATAGATCCTTCCAGTGACGAGCGATCAGGGTGCGAATACCTAGTAGATGGCTGAGAGCTTACGACTGCTGGCCGTTTGAATTAGAGTGATTCTACTAGCCCGGTTGGGAGCACCTAGTTGTGGTGGCAGACCCATGATGGAGGAGATCTTGATTGTGGCAGCAGAACCATGGTACTTGACAGGAGGAGTATCTCAGCAGACTACGAGGGGGAACGCCTGGGTGTGGCGGCAGACCCGCGGTGGGAGCGCCTCTGTGTGACGCAGCAGACCCACAATACACAACATTAGGAGTACCTCAGCAGTCCAAGGTTAGTGGAAAGTGCACTTCATGTCACAGCAGTCCCACCGTACTCGATTGAGCAGGAGTTCTCCAACAACTGAGGATTCTATAAGGTGAATAAAATCCTAGTTTAAGCCGAGTCATTACTTTTGTGTTTTTCCTCATGATTGATACAAATTACATAATAACATAGGTATATGTATGGGCATATACCTAAGTAGGGTTATATGTTGATTCCATACCTTGTGGATTATCCTTGATGGATTTGTGAGACCTTGAGGGTCTCGGGGTCCCTACTGAGTATCATTAAACTCACCCCTGCATGGGTTATGCCTGCACCTTGTTGTGTTGGATGCAGATGATAGATAGAGCTGACTGAGGCTGAGAGTACCAGGACTGGATAATAACTGGAGGATGACCTTACGATGATTCGGTACATGGAGGAGAGTGATGAAATTGGAGTGTTGAGGAAGCTATTTGTACCTACCCTTCAGGTTGGAATCCTAGATGAAGACCCAAGAGCTGTTTTTCCTTTCCTTAGTTGTACATGTACTTCCAGTTCCGTGTACTTTACAGTTGGGCTTTTATTTCTGGCCTCTTTTACATTTCAGCACTCTTTTGTTATACATTTTACTTATGGTTTTGTATCTATTTGTGTGCTCTATTGTGTGCGTTTATAGGTTATAAAGGCAATGCCTTCCCAGATTCAGGGGATTATGCCTTTTGTGCTAGTTTCCATCCCTTGTTCTATGGAAGGCGGGCGTGGGGTAGTCACGACACGAGATTAGGGGAGGGTTCATGACAGAAGTCCCCAACTAGTTGTATGCCATTGATGTCCCCATCTAGAGGTAAGTTGTAGAAGTCCCCAACTAGTAGTAATATTTTGAAGTCTCGAATACCATATGAACTACATGGGTTTGATCACTATATCCTAGACAAGGTTTGTAGGAAGCCTCCCTGAGTTTCAAACCCAAAAACTAGTAAACATCAGTGTCCCATTTTTTGGGACCCCCATCTCTGGTCTGTCCCAGTTGCATTAGACCAATTCATGGGCTTCTAACCTTGAGTATGCCCCATCGTGTCTTCAGGTTGTTTTCCTATATGCACACCTTGATTCCATCCCCCTTACCAATCTATGTGGACATTGATTCACTTCTCTGGGGATAGGTAGGAAGCCTTCATAAGGTTCAAGCCCACCACTCATGTCTCATGCTGGTCTCTCCCCAGGCCCTTTGTGTTTCGGGAGGGTCATACACCATCCTAGAGGTTCTACTTCCTTTGTTTCCCATCCATGTGCCCATCCACATGGGACTCCCCCACCAGGTGTCCTATATCCCCACAAATCTATGAGTACTTTGATTCCACTCAAAGAGGATATTTATGAAGCCTATATGGGGTTTATGACCAACACCACCATCATCTTTACGTCTGTTCCATCTCATTCTCCATCCACTTAACTCATTCATCCATAACCATCCTAATTCTCACCAAGGTTTCCACATACCAGTGCGATAATACCATTCATCACATCACTACTCATTGTGGATCATGGGTAGCTAACCATGCATAGTCCTCACACAATCCATACCCATCCAACCAAGAGCACTCCACTTGAGAAGGGCTGTTATGCATGTGTAATCCCCAATATGTCTCTAGGTTGTTTTCCTATGTGAACACCCTGATTCATCAACCCTTTGAACTACGTGGGTTTTATCACTATCTCTCGGGATAGGTTATATGGGAAACCTTTAGGAGGATAAATCCCAAATAATGGAAAGCTATGGAATACCATTTATAAGTTCACAATGATCCTAGAATCCGTATTCATTAGTCTTCATGATCCTCCCATCTATTAGGACTCTCAGGTGCTCCCTCCTAGGGCTTCACCCATATGATCCACTCCCATCAGAGTTCTAATCAATCTGATCTATCTCTTATATACATTAAACTCGCAACATACACTGTGTTAAACAAGGGAAGTTGAGGAAAACCTCAGAAACATGAATATGGAATATAATTCCTCACACTTGACGTGGGATTACTCGAGATTCCACTCCCTCTAGAATACCTATCATAAGGGAATTAAATATAGATGCATCAGTGTTTCAGCGTCCAGACATGCCAACGATGTCCAAAATGACTACTCCCCCAATCAGGGTTGTTTCCATGACGCGACACACTGTAATATCCTGACAGAAGTAGTGTAATTAGCCAGAATCCACAAAGATATGGAACTAGGAAGTGTTTCACAAACAATGTCTAAATATATAAGGGAGACTCAAACTAGGTGACGAGTACTAAGGAGGATTCCATAGAAGGAGTAAATTAAATACCATCATCTTGATTTTCTCAAGACCAAACACCCCTAAATAATAGATGGATGCCACCATTAATTGGAAAGCATGAATGCTGGGAAATAGATAGCATTCCCGTAAGAGATAGATGTGTGCCCTGGATAATGTGTCAAAAAAAGGAATGGTGAACCCGGTGTGAATTTCTTATCATCATTTTGGAGCTTTGTAGCATTCGAGACATCAATGGATAAGCATGTCACCTGATCCAATTATCCAGAGCTAGGTCCCGCCAATAAAATAGTGTGCCTAGCATGAAGCTCACCAAAGATTGGTGTAGTAAATGTTGTACATCCCAGTCTGCAACATTGTCAGTGTGGATCCTCTAACAATTATGGGAGACATAATGGAACTGGGGAACTATATGTCACTTTCTTCCATTCATCACTATCGGCTGAATCTCTCTACTTTACGGGACCCAAGCTGTCATGAAAGGAAACCAATCACTCCCACCTAAAGATGTTGTCACAAGGGAAATTCCAACACAATAATTATACAAGGCCCCATATCTTCTAAGATGACCTCCTCGTCCACAGCTAATGGGCATTCATGCCTTATCCCCCCATCAGAACTCATTCAGAGGAATGCGATTAATGAGCATGTGTGATGACATGAGGAAAGGGAGATCATACCAACCCAAGGGATGGCCTCAAAGCACTGATAGGCTTTGGTTCCTCATTATCATCGCTGCCCCCAAGGGTCGCGCAGGAACCACTACTCCCCACTTTGACCTATAATCATTTTTTGGACTCTCCCTAGAGAACTTCGACGACTCCCTCCGCTACGCCAATGAGGTGAGGGATATCTGGACCCACCTAGCTATACCCCCATCTTGAGGTCCTTCAAGGAGAGCTTCTACCAGGCTGTTTCAGTGCCACCACCCAGACCCATAGCCTGAAGATAAGCTGAGTTATAGAGCTCCACCACCAGCCCCAGTCTGGTTAACCCGACACCAACATCAGGTGCAATCTGGGGAGGACGCCAAAAAGGGGAGTCATCATCGACGACTATAGTGGATCGTTCCACCACAAATATATACTATCAACACCCTGTTTATACTGAACATGGGTAGTCATACGACTGACGCAGATCAAGGTCCAAACCACCCCCCAGGAAAGTTGGGATGACTCTCCTAGTCACTGGCACATGTGGAGTCTGTCGGGGGTTGACCCACATCGACGACATCAAGTACAGAGTTCCTCCATGTTCCACCATCAATGAGAGTGTAGGTCCTCCCCACTCTCAAGATTAACATGGAGGTCCTCCTCATGCCCCCATAAATCCATGTGAAGGTCCTACCCACCGCATTGAATGCCATAACAAGGGTTTCCTTCATACTTGTGATCACAGTTATGGAGACATCCCTCTTGTCGTAGGTCATAGAAGCAAAGATCCTCCTAACCTAGTCAACCATCAGTGTGGGGGTCTTCCCCATGTCCTTACATACACAAAAAGATGTCCTCCCCATTTCGAAAATCAGTGAATGGGGGCCCACATCACATCACTATCACCCAACATGGAGGTCTTCCCCATGTTCAATTTGACCAGTATGTGGTCCCCCCTCGCACCATCACTACCAAGGGAAATATGCATGGAAGAACTTTTCATTCTCTTACCAGCTCCAACGGAGGTCCTACCCACTCCAACACCTCCCACGTGGATTCTCATCATGTGTCATCAAGCAGACATGGAGGCCATCCCCATGTTCCTTTTGACCTTGTTTAAGGTTCTCCTCACACCCCAGCTCATCCAGGACAAAGACCTATCTGCCCCATCATTAGTTTGGATGAAGGTCCTCTTCATGTAAAAAACCTACCCTATCCTGAAGAACCATCACTAGGTAGGAGGGCAGGTCGATGAAACTATAAAAAGAATAATGAGATGTTTCAAATCGCTATTAAGCTCGTCTTCTTCTTAGATTCTAAGGAGGAATGCAATTTCATAATGGAACCCTCACCTTGATCTTCTATTTAAAGGTTCGGCATAGGAATGGAAT
This sequence comes from Viscum album, assembly GCA_963277665.1. Taxonomy (NCBI): domain Eukaryota; kingdom Viridiplantae; phylum Streptophyta; class Magnoliopsida; order Santalales; family Viscaceae; genus Viscum; species Viscum album. The sequence goes on along the minus strand of OY728125.1, from coordinate 837,705,762 downwards.
GTATAAACCTCATACTTCTGGAATGTGGGGTCCACTAGATTCTAACCTCCCTCTAAAAATACATCCAAGAGAAGGTAGATTTGTCCTCTTTCTAAGGCCTGGACATGAAATCCTCCCTATCATCAATATAGTCATTCTCTACCTCAACTAGAGATCACATAGAGTTATTATAGGGACTGATAAAGGATGATTAGCAGCCTGAACCACCATCAGTAACTGAATACCCTATGTTGGATGTTACAATTACTAGTTCATCTTACTGAGAAGTGGTGGTACATTCGTTTCATTCTTGAAAGGACATCCCATGATGTGGCGGCTTGTCTGCTCGCTCATTATATTCTCCACAGGCCAGTCTACAATCTCAATGGTCTACTTCAGTTACATTACTTTTCCCTTATCTTCCCTCAGTCAATGAATGGGGAAACCAAGGGCTGTATCCCGATATTGAGCTGAGGAGTTTGTGGGACATCCTTCTAGTGGACCATTTCCCACAGATGTTCTGGCCAATTGCAACAACAAACTTTAGTGTGTTGAAATTGATTACCCAAGAGGAATTTGTGGGTTTTCATGAAACACTCTAGGTGACACACTTCTATCTCTGTTATTCGTGAGTGGCCTACCTGAAGAGTTAGACGCACTTTAAAGATATTGTCCAGCAATGTCATATGGTCGATTTGGCTGCTCTCTCTGCGGCCCAGCATCCTAAGTCACCTAGACTCTATCGAACCCTCCAACAAATATGAATTCATAACTTTAAAGTGCTCTAAAAAATTATCAAGGAGTGTTGTCCCCATGACCAGGTCTGTGGTGGGGTGTAGTATGTGGCCCTTCATTTTAGTTCCATCTAGTGCCAGCACAACTTGCCATGCAATATTGAGGATATGCCTCCACGCATATCCATGGTTAACATGGCTGACCTATCATATGGAGAGAATGATCTTGATCTCCTTGAAGAGATCATACCCCCTAGGGGAGTGCCACAACTGTTGGATCCATTGGGATGGGTCACTCTCTAGAAAATAAATTTATTGGGCCTACCCTTACCCACTAATGTATTAGCCCTCAAATGGAATCCCAATAAGATAAACGAGCATCTTGGGGCCGTTAAACCCTCTAAATTATTTGGACTATTGAATAAGACAAAATATGATCCTGAAAAATGTGGGTTGTGTCAATATCTCGTGGAGCATTAGAAGGCGGTTGATCACCTCTATACTGAACATGTTGTGGAGTGGCGACCAGACTGCGGTGATCCTCAACTAGGGCATAAAGGGTAGGTACAACTTCCCCCTGGAAACTTGCCTATGGGCGACCCTGATCATCCTACCCACATAGAAAGGGTATAATCTAGATATTATTGAAAGAGGGAACGCTGCATATCTCCAAAACTTCCTGAGTGGAATGATAAAATTTAGGACCAGGCTCAGGTTCCCACATCCGATCTACATGTCATTCCACTAGAAATATCATAGATCATCCCACTAGCCACTCCACGAGACGTTAGGCCTACTTATCATGTTGAAAAACCTACCAACGCACTAGTGGTCAGGGACCACTTCCAGGACAAGAATCCATGACCAGATGACCCAATGGAAGTTCTCATTACCCAACTCGAGGCTTCCAAAAGTCGACAGGTGGAAATCTCGCATGATGGAAATCCATATCTAGCATGGGGTGAATGATATACCAACGCCCCTAGTTTCTGAAACCCTAAATCTTCCCCTTTAATGGGATAGTTGATCCACTACAACATCTATCCCACTTCATCAGAAGGTGTGTACCCATGCTGGGAACTATAGCGCATCAAGAGGCCGCCAAATTCTAGTGTTTCATACAAACATTGGAAGGGTCCGAGTTTTCCTGGGACAACAAGCTACTCATTAGTTTATTAGCCGGATGGGAAGATATTTCTAGGAATTTTCATTACCAGTTCAGCTCCACCTCCCAGAATACTGGTCTTTCATAACTTCTTATGTGAAATAAAAGGCGTCAAGAATGTGTCGTGGACTTTGTCGCCCAATGGAAAGGCCTCACCCACTCCATGGATAAGCCACTGACTGTGAAAAAATAGCTGACAATGTGTTTGGGGAATGTAAAAACAAAAATTTTCCCCTATCTCATCACCCATAATTACCCTGGGGGATTCTAGTATTACATTGATAAGGACCAGAATTCAGTGGAATCCTTGAAGTAATCCAAACAAGTACATCCATTGCCTCCTAGAGTTCCTGCAAGAAGGTTCGCTATAGTTGATCTCGACGTGGTATCCAAAATAAAATCCCATATGCCGCTAATATTATTTCAATTTAATCAACCTTCATAGCCACTAAGAGTCCCTCCACCTCAGGAATATCCTTTGGACCAACATCGACCCCCTACAAACCAGAAGGTGCCCCTACGTAACGCACCACCACCGCCTGTGATGGATAATCTAGTTACACCTCCTCAGATGGATTCACCGACTCCTTGTTAGAGACAGGATCCCAAATCCCCCTTCTTAAATAGAAGGAACTAGACCTACTCATTTAATGAACCTTAGGTCCTCAGTTATTTCTAAAGTTCCTTGGAACAAGGAATCTTACGGTGGGCAGAATGCAGGAGGCTTGAAGAGGCAAATCATACTGACTGCCCCAATTACTACCCCTATCATTAGATTATGGGGAAAAATCACAAGTAGTTCTATGTGTTCAAATATTTTCTCCAATAATAGGTTGATAATAATATAGTCAGGTTAGGCACAGCCCCGACATAGGTTTCATGTGTATTTATACATCGTGACAGCGACGGTGATAGTGAAGGTTAGTGGCCGCATGTTCCCAACAATGGGTATCAAAAATATGATGATGGGATGACTCATAAGGTAGTCACATGTTCCCATGGTATTATCCATACATATCTAAATTGACCCAAGCTGTCAGAAGACACCACATCACCTGCAGTCAATACTTCTGCGTCAACATCTCAGCCTTTCTCCTCCTAGAAGGGCATGCATCGGCGGTGAAAGGTAAAGAAAAGTCCCCCACTGATTCTATTGTCGTCCCATACTGTTGGATACTTGATGCCTACAAATATGAAAATTACATGAAGAATACATCCACTGGTGGAGGATTCTTCAAGTGATGACCAAGGGTATTCTTTAGTTAACATCGTGGAGCTGGTAAACAACTACATGGTTCCGGATGATGAGGAGAACCAGAGTTTCCTCCTAACATCCCATGTCATGGCCAGCGTCGATGGATTCGTGGCAATATAGGTCTTCAGAATTCCTCAGTCAATACATCCAGAAAGGCTGTTCAAGCCACTGAAACTAGTCAACAGTCCTAGTGTAGATCTCAGCATGCACATCCTTATCAATTGGTATCAACGAGTCTTCCTACACCACCGTTTGGGCTACTTTATTAGGTAGAGAATCCATGATTGTGATGTGATCATCCATGTTCTATTGCAGATCGACCTCAGTCATCTATTCCGCATCCATTATTCACTCTACAAGTTTCTACTAAAAAGTAACGGGACATTCCCATCAAAAGATGGCTTTTGGTTCATCTAGAAGAGTATGTCATACCTCCTTCCATAGAACAACATCATGTCAGTAGAATTTCATTCTTAGAATGGAAGTATGATATCCTTAAGCATATTTTGAGTATTCTTGTGAGTCTCTCTACCCTCTAGGCCCATTGCCTGTAGGAAAATATGCATGAATACCTTGCGAAGGATTTAAGAATCCCCAACTGGTTTGAGACGGAGGTAGTAGCCAGAGAAGCCTTCTATGCTGAAGTATTCGATCACGAATACTTTCAGGAAATTATATCTTTCTCTGGATAAGATGAAGGTTCTACCGTATATTAGAACATTCGCCCAATGTACATCACTAAACATTTTCAATGGAATGGAGGTTCACTTCTGTCTTATTGACACAGGGTTAGGGGTCAACCTAATCCCAACATGGACACTCCAAAAAATTGGGTTTTTTTTCAAGTTGACCTGAGTCCCTTTGACTTCAATACTTAATGTTATGATAGGACAAAACAGACGTTGGTTGGAAAGTTCTACCTGAAGACCAAGTTCAGTTTCTTGGTAGCCAGCACCACGTTCATGGTTGTCTTGTAAGACACCACCTATAATGAATTTATGGGTAGTCCATTGCACCACCTACCTAGGGAAGTCCCATATTCATATCACCAATGCCTTATGTACTACCCTAATGGTCGATTTGGAGTACTCCAAGGTGATGCATCTTTATTTTATTCTTGTGAATAGAGATACCTAGATGTTAAATAGAATAATATCAAGTAAAAAAAGATTCATTCCAACAAGGATGAACACACTACGACTACAATTGACCCATGGACAGACCTGGATGATGCTTACATTTTTTCGATCCATCGATTGGAGACCACAACTCCGGATTTGGGGAAATGATTTTTTATCTCTAGAACTAGGGAAAGTACATTAATATGTCTAAGGGATGTCATAATATCACCACATATTCCTAAAAAAAATCAGGATTGGGTGATCTCGGAGCCTTCTACTCCCATAAGGTATCTGTATGTCTACCTCATAGAAATGATAATACGTCATACTTGCTTTTTATCAGGAAAGGAAAAAATGGATCAATTTAAAACACCTCTATTTATTTTATATCATGAAGTGTAGCCCCTTAGGGAAATTCCAAATTGGATTGGGTCAACAACCTTCATCTCCATCATGTTGGTTTTACATGAGCTCTCTGATGCAATGTCCACCACCGCTCGGGCTGGCACTAGTGCCACATCAGTTTCTATCAATTAGATATAGTTTTCTCCCACTAAGGATCCCAACTCTGTAAATGAATAATAAGATTTGGAGGATGATATCCCCGCATTATAAGAGGGTGTATCCACCATGGTCGATGAATTGGGGAAGGTGAACCTCTGTAACAAGACAGATCAAAAACCACCATTGATGAGTGCCTTTATTCCTGTCAATAAGTAGGAGAAATATGTGGACTTCCTAAAGAAATATCATGTTGTATTTTTCTGAATTTATGAATTGATTCTAGGTCTAGATCTTCAAGTCTTCACCCACCACCTCAACCTTCCATCAAATCATCGCAGGTTCAAACAACCACCCAGAAAGATGCACCCCTCTCATGTTTTCATGGTCGAGGTTGAGTTTGTCAAAATAATCAGAGACAACATCGTAAAAGTGGTCCAGTACACCAGATGGGTAGCCAAAATTGTTCCCATCAAGAAAGAGAAAGGAAAAATCAGAGTCTTCATCAACTTCCTGGATTTGAACCATCACTATTCGAAGGATGATTTTCCCTTTCTTATGAAATAATTGTTCATTTATGCCACCATAGAGTTCTAGTCTCTCTCTTTCATGTATGCGTATTCAGGGTATAACCAAATTTGAATGGCCCCTGAGGATGAAGATTCTACAGCCTTCATTGCACCACAAGGTACTTGATGTTACCATGTAATTCCCTTTGGTCTAAAGAATGTAGGTTCTGCCTATCATCATACCATGCATTGCACATTTAAGTTTATCCTCAGGATACTGGTGTATACAACATAGACGATCTGGTTGTAAAATATCACTAGCACTCAGACCATCTCAAAGACCTTGAGAAAATTTTTAGCTTCCTCTGATCCCTCCATCTAAAGATGAACCCCATGAAGTGTTCCTTCGGGGTCCCCTCTGTAATGTTTCATGACTTCTTTGTTTGATACAAAGGCATCAAGATCAATATGAAGAATATTAATTCCATTATTCAGATGTATCCTCTGAGAAATAGTCAAGAGCTTTGAGGCTTACAAGGCCACATAGCATACATATGCCGATTAATCGCAAATTTGGCTGGAAAGTGTAATCCCTTTTCCCAGCCCATGATGAAAGGTGTCTAATATCATTTGTATGAGGAGTGCCAAAATGATTTTGAGGAGATCATGTAGTACTTATTAGAGCCTCATGTCCTAATGCCACCCATCTCTGGAAAGCCATTGTTCCTTTATGTGACTTCTATGGAATGACCTCTTAGTGCACTTCTCATCCCGAAGAATAATAAGGGAATAGAGAATAGTTTATACTATCTCACCTGAATGCGTCTCGATACAGAAACCATATATTCCTCTATCTGAAAATGTTACCTTGCGCTGGTATTTGCGGTGATAAAATTGTGACACTACTTGAAGCATCATGAGATATAGCTAGTGTCCCGAGTGGATCTGGTGAAGTAAATTCTACCCCCCCCCCCCCCCCATGTTAACAAGCCATCTAACTCACTGTTTAGTGATCCTCTAGCAGTTTGACATCAATATTCCCCCCACAAGGTTATCATGGGATAGGAATTGGGAGACTTTCTTGCCACACATCTAGCACCCATGACCTAGTATCTAGATCCTGATTTTCTAGATGAAGCCATCCACTCGATAGATCAATCCATTCCTTTTCATCAAATGAATTTTGATGGAACTTATTGAAGCCCTACCAGCAGAAGACTCAATGACCCGAAACTCAACAAAGTGGTCCTGGGTATTTTAATCATCATGCCAGCGCAAGCTATTATTTCATATCTATTCATGTTGTCAGATGTTTTTACCAATAATGAGTCAGAGTAAGTGTCTCTCTTTAATGGTCTCGATCTAGCTCTTGATATTGATTCTCCCCACTTACATGTGAAAGGGGACTCCTAAATAGTCATCAGAAAAATCAATGTGGACTACATCATCTAGAATTCAGAGATTGTACCCATGTTAGATTGTACCCGCCAGTTGATGACACATTTCTCATGTCATCCAGATGTTACTCATGTCCGTTGGTCCCAGAAAAGTTGATCAAAAACCTTGGCCAGCTTGGCTGCATCTCTTGCAGAGCCTAATCATGATGATCTGATTATTCCCATGGTAAATCAAAGAGTCATCACTCCAGTAACTCTAGAAAATGATGATAACCCAAGGCAAGCCACCATACTATCTGTGCCTCCACTTTGGGACCCCTAGGTCCCCCTGACGTGGTGTTGGATGTGACTTATAACTGGAGGTCCCCCTTTATCGAGTACCTCCAATATGGTAATCTCCCAGCAGATCAAGATGAGCATGAGTGAATCTGATGGTGGGAATTACAGTTCACCCTCTAGAGTGGTCCCAATCTTTAGAACGTCCTCTATATATGTGGGTTTGAGAAGATTCTCCTATGTTGCATTTAGGGAGGTGAGATTTTCCAGGATATACAAGAGGTTCACGTCGATTCTTGTGGGGCTCATTGGACAGGACCAAAACTCTCCAACCTGATCTATAGATTGGGGTATTTTTGGCCCACCATGATCTGTGACTATATTGAGTTTTCCAAGAGGTTTCATGCATTCTATATCCATGATAATTTTTTGCATCGACCACCAGAACCTCTACAGACTACCATGTACTCTTGACATTTCCCAGTCTTGGGACTCGATGTTTTGGGACCATATCCATCAGAGATAGTTCATCAATGCCGGTTTATCCTAATTACTATGGATTTATTTTCCAAGTGGACTGAGGTAGTTCTTCTCATGGAATTCAAGGCCCATTCTATCCCTGAATTTGTAAGCTCCAATATAATTTACCGATTCAGAGTCCCTTGCACCATCCTCACCAATAACAGCACCAAATTCTAGGAAGCTGAACAAAAGAAGTTGTATACCATGTACAAAATATATTCAAACCATACCTACCACTATCATGTGCAAAAAAAAATGGGTAGATTGAGGCATTCAATAAAACCCTCTCTAACATTATGCAGAAGATGGTCTGTCAGAACAATAAGAGTTCGCTAGAAAAACTCCCCACCACTCTCTGGGATTACTGGATGATGGATCTTAATTCCAGTAAGGTGATCCCATATTTCCTATTGTACAGAACAGTGGCAGTCCTGCCCATCAATATTTAGTTTCCATTATTGTGCATAGCTATCTACGATCAGCAGATACCAGAAAAGGTAGCTAAAATCCATCTGTCTGAACTAGAAGTGCTCGAAGAGAATAGTCTTCATGCCATGAACAACATAGAGAGGCATAAGAACAAGAAAAATAGAGATTAAAACATGAAATTATTCCTCTACTATATCTTTCAAGGTGACATGATGTTATTCCTTAGAAAGACAATGATACCTGATTGGAAAACACCCAAACTGGAGCCCAAATGGGAAGGACCTTACACCATTCACAAAGTTTTCCCCAATGTTGTGTAATCCCTGGTTACCATAGATGGTGAGCTTATAACTCCTCCCACCAATGCCAAATTCCTCAAGCAATACTTTTCCTATGTAAGCCCTAGTCTTACAAGACTTTAAACATTTCTTTCATGCACGACATTAAACTACTTTTTTGTCCTGCATGACGTTAAAAATGTGAGAGGAAGATATACCATTACGTTCTAAGATCTATGACCATAAAATAAGATCTATAACATCTCGCATGACAATAAATTGCAAAACAGTCTGAGATCTACAACCTCAAACTATGATATACCAATTTTCTTGTCCTGTGACATTAAACTGGATGAAATTTCAAGAACTATGTATTGATTGATTCCCATCCTCGTGGGATGCTTAGGAATTCGTAGACGCCTCGTCTTAGAGTCCATCCCCAAAATTATTTTCTGTGACTTCCCACTGGGTATAATTATCTTAGAGGATCGCACATAGTGTAGTGCATACTTCTTTGGCCCCACTCAGGTTTAGTTTGTGAAGATCGAACCACATTCCCATCCTCGTTCTTTTATCCTCACACATCCTCACCGCATGATGTTAAACTACATTACCCCTTAATAACTGTGTGTGGATTGATTCCCATCCACATGGGAGACATAGGAATGCCCATAAATTTCTTTTGTAGGCCCAGTCCCAAACTTCAAGATCTCCCCTGGGTCCAACCACTTGCCCATGCTGTTTCTCAAAACACATGGTGTGGTGAAGACATTTTTTTCCTTCATACAAATTGGGTTTATCATGACTGCACCACGTATTCACCCCTTTGGAGATCTCCACCTCTCTCATCCATCTTGTATGACGTCAAACTGTATGGCCATACTCATGCTTCACACATCCCCTTTATTTTGGTCTCCATCAACATTCACATCAAAAAGGACCCTTGAATGGTATAGATTCTAGTACATAGTTATCTCTTACAATTTTGGGCCAACCTCCTCGAGGATCATGAATGAAACTTTAATACAAGTCCCTCATTTTGACTATGGTTGGCGGTCGACACTCATTTGTTTTTCCCATTCTAGGTCACATGATATGAATGTTGTGTTTTGAATGCGGTCAGCATCCATCCTCCATCATTATCACCACCCCTATATGTCCCAAATATTGGGTGAAGTGATTCATTGTTTCCCGTTATCCCTTAACAAATCAGTGTGCCTTGAGCAAGGATGTTGGTTAGGGTGGGATTGACCCCACCCAATATCGTTCATCTTTTATTGTGCCCCTATATATTTGGAATAACCTCATCTCATTACTTGTTTCCCACACCGACCATTTCTCACGTGGGCTTGGGATCATGGTTAAGGCCATACCCACATAAATAGTCGTGATACTAAGGTCTGATCTCTATGATATTAAACTAAGATCACCATCGTCCTCACCACACGACATTAAACTGCCGAATATGTATTTCACTAAGGGATGTAAAAATTCTCATCACTCATCCTATGCGACAATAAATTGCAAACTAGCAAGGAATTTATGTCAGTGGCCCAGCCTTAGGTCCCTAGCCCTTCCCGACCCCTTGTCCCAAGTTCTCAGTTAGGATTATGTAGTGTGGTGTGGACTTCTGTCCTTGTTCACATTGGGTTATTTCTTCCATGCCGCATACATCCCCTTTAGATACTCCTTCAAAATCTATCCTTTCCTCAAGACATTAAACATCACGAGTACCACCATACTTTACATGTCCCATCATTTGGGGTTTCCATCATCTTCCACATCTGAATGGACCCCCGAACGACATGGATGATAGGCCTTAGGGCTCTCGTACCATATCGAACCAGCATCCCCAAGGATTTTGGAAGAAATTTTGATACAATTCCCATGTTTTGAATGCTGTTGGAAGTTTATGCTCATTTATTGTTCTCATTATAGTAAATGATATGGATACTTTGTTGCAAATATGGTTAGTAGTTATCCTTAATAATTTTTGTTGTTCTATGGTCTCCCACATCGACGGAATGGTGATTCATCAGTTCCACCATATGTCCGATGCACTTGACATTAAAATGGTCATCTACAGTCTGAGCTCTATGACTATAAACTAATAACCACCATGTCTTCTCCGCATGATGTTAAACTGAACATCATTTCCCAAAACTATGTGTGGTTTGATTAACATCCTCATAGGATATGTAGGAACTCCAGACATTTTTCTTTGGGTCTATCCCTATTTGTTAGAAACCACATTATCTTTTTGTCCCTCTGGCCTGAGTGCTTTGGGATGAGATATGTGGTGTGGTATGGGCTTATCTCCTCTTTCATGTCGGGTCTGTAGTGGCCACTCCACATAACTCCCCCTTGAGATATCTTCACCCCCTATCCTCCTCTCATCTTTTTGAGTCGTCTTTTCTCTAATTGGGACCCTCTTCTCTCTTTGGAAATCCACCAACGTGCCCAATATCACTCAGGGTTAGGACCTAGAGTGTTTCATTTTATGTGGACATGTTTCCATAAATTTTCATGCTTCAAGTTTCCCTTTATTTAGGATTTCATCATCTTTTACATACAAAAGGACCCCCGAACGACATGGATGCTAGGCCCCATGGCTCTCCTACCATCTCAATCCAACATCCCTGAGGATTTTAGACGACAATTTTATACCATACCCATGTTGAGAATATGTTATGTGGTTGATTATCAATTGTTTGTTCCCATTTTAGTCCACATGATATGTATTCTGTGTTTTGAACGCGGTTAACAGTTATCCTCCAACTTTATGCCACCACCCATTAATCCCAAATATTAGGTTTATGATTCACCTCTTCCACTATATCAAGCCATTGTGTAATTTTTACATTCTGGGTGTTATTCCTCAGTGTGTGTGTGTGTGTGTGTGCTAAAAGGATGAGTCCATGGTTTGGTTTCATTTGAGGCTCTGCACCATTTCCCATTTCTTTGTATTCTACGTGTTGTGAAAATATAACACATCTGTGTTTCACACATCGTGCGTGGATCACATGGGATTAGGGATTTTTTCATGGTTTACACCATCTTGGATGTGTCTCACAAAATGTTTTGATATCTATGACCATAAACTATGATCTACCACATCCATTCCCCCCAGGACGTTAAACGACCCTCTCAAAACTATGTATAGCTTTATTTCAACCCTCATGGGATATGTAATAACACCGATACATTTCCTCTTCGAGTCCATCCCCATATCCTCTAATTAGTTCCAGCCCCTTAGCCTAGGGTTTCTCTGCTAGAGATGCACGTGGTATGGTGGGTACCTTTTCCTCCTTCACATTAGGTATTCTTTATCACACCTTATGCATTCCATCAAAAACATAATTCTTCTCTAGGCATCCATGCCATATTTCCTTAAACTATGTTGCCTGGTCCCACATGACATTCAACTATTACGTATTTTCTTTGAGACACAAAAATATGTAGGCTGGTCATATCATTGACCCTAAACCATGACATTATCATACTGGACAGATAATGAAAAACAACACTGCATTATGATTTCCTCACTAGAGGGGACATCTTGTTTTGTATCGATTATCCACTATACAAGTTCTCAAGGTCTACAGATGGCTTGATTTCGATATTGATTCTCAGATATTACATCCTTGGGTCGTTGCTTCAAAAAAACACATTCATCCTAAATAACAAAGAAGATTTATCAAATGTGGATTCTTTTGGTTCGTGGGCCAGACCCATATGACAATATTGTCCCTAGAGTTGGTACCCTATCATTCCAGCTATAAAACTACATATGGCTTGATCCCCATTCTGACAGGGTACATAGGAATGCCCGAGGACATTGCCTTAGGCCCAACCCAACATTCAATTTAGGTCCATCGATCTCAAAATCTCCCTTGGGAGAACATGGTATGATACATACTCCTTCTATCCTCATTCACATTTGGTTTTTAAATAATTGCACCATCTATTTCCTTGGCTCTATTCCATTATGGTTTGAACTCAAAGACCATAAAACTAGGATCCAACATGTACTCAATGCATGACTTAAACAATGGTTCTACCTTGAAAATGATTAGGATGCCCCATGATAACTATGGGATGTGTCACCTTCCTTACTAGGGAGGATTCCCCTACCAGCATTGGACTCTCACCATGTTGTGCTCTAGAACTATGTATGGATTGATTCCCATTCTCATGGGATACGTAGGAACACGTGAACACCTTCTCTCTTGGCCAGATCAAAATTTTCCTTCTTCTGTCTCTTGATATATGATTCCCCTTAGAAACATGTGGTTTGGTGTGGACTTTACATCCTCACTCACGTCGGTTCCATAACTACCTCACCACGTACTCCCCCTTCAAGATCTCATATCTCCTTCCCCCATCCATACCGAATGACATTAAACTACGTGCATACCGTCTTCATTGATATGATGTAAAACTGCAGGTCTTTCTTGGTCCTCACCAAAGAGGTCATGTTTGGAAGTAGGTATGATCCCTAATCAGACATCTATTCTCACCTAATGTTCTTTCTCCAGGGCGGTGTAATATCAAGAGTGTGGTACTCCATTCGAACAACCAATGACTCCACCCTTCACATTGTGTGTTCCCTTTATTTGGACAGTCATCCGCTTTCGGGCCTGAAAAAACCCCCTAATAGTATGGATGTTCGACCTATGGATTGCCTATTATTCTAGGCTAATGTTCTGGAAGACTAATGGATGAAATCTTGAGTCAGGTACCATGTTTCAACCATGGTCAGCGGTAGGCCCTCATTTGTTATCCCTATTTCAAGATAATTCAACAGGGATACTATTTTCTAATCATAGTCAACTGTTATCCTTCATTGTCATGCCTCCCCCACAGTGTTATGAATTTTGGGTATCGTAATTCACACTTTACACCCCCTCTATTTGGATTAATTCTAACACCCATGGAATTACCCTGCTCATAAACAATAGCATGTTAGGAAAACAGAAATTCAACTACTCCAAGAACATCATTCCCCAGTCAGAATGTAGAGACCCGAAGCCTGACGTACATGGACATTACATTACATTTGTGGAATACTTAGTACATAACAAAAACACACACACAAGGATCGTAATAGTTTAGTGTCTTTGGAAACTCGGAACGTAATCTTCTAATCGTGGTGAAAGTTCTTCAATATCTCCCATAAAGGTCATCCCTTTTTTTTACCAAAAACCTTTCTTTATATCCTGGGGAAAAGAAAACATAAAAGGGTGAGCTCAAATGCTCAGTAAGGGTAAACAAAAGAAATATCAATCACATCATATTCATAAGAACATAGCTTTTGGAAATCATAACCTGCAAAAGAGTTCATATAACATGGGATAAATCATAGAAGTGAAATGTAATCCCAATAATCATAACTTAAAACATGAAACTTTGTGGCATTCACACATAATCATAGATAATCATTTCTTGTTAGTCAAGACTCATTGCCAAGACTATCTTAGTGGACAAAGTCCCTTTCTGAATCGAGTAACCCTCGTTTCAGTCCTGTTTCACTGAACCGGTATAACCTACCATTTCAGCCATGTCTATCTCATGAGATATAAAATCTTTACCCAATGAATTGGAGGGAGATATAGGTCCCTCCCATCTTATAATGAATCCTTTCTTATGTGTGCCACATAATCATAAATCATACATCATCGCATAACCCATGTAATAAAAATGGGATTCCTAAACAACATGACATCATAAAACCATTCATATAAGATAAAGGAATTCATAAACATAATTCCATCACAACATAGTCAAATCAATGTAATAATAGGGATAAAAACAGAACCCTTTATTATCTTAGATGGAAAAATAATATTGATAAAACACTTGAACTCCATTATTGAGGAAAATATCCTTTCTTCTTCAAAAACATTTTTTCATTCATAACATGTCATAAAACTTTAAAATAAAAGAAGTTGATTAAAATTAAACTTGAAAACTTATAGAGGAAGATTCTTGGAAATACTGTTTTAAAAATCCATTCTTGCCGTATAAGTTAAAAAAAACATTCTTCGTACTTTTGTCGGAAAATTCAAAGAGTACCTCGTACGAAAAACGACAAAAGATTCCTTTCATACATATTACTAAAAACTCACCGAAGGGTAAAAATTGATTTAAAAAATTGTAGGTGGATGTAAATAATATTACATATTGATGAAACATGGATGTGGATAATAAAATACACCCCAGTAAATACTTACGAATAAACAATCTCGGATAAAAATGAGATTGTGATATTTCCCTTACCTTAGGTCCGACTTGCTTTGTAAGTGTCCGAACCTCCTGTATAATGATTTAAATCATGTTATTGACTTATTACAGAATCATATTCATTGTTATGATATCATATATGGTTCACTTATGACATTATATTACCCGCTCTTTTGTAAATTCCATGTTAAAGAAGCGTTTTGGGTAAAATCGTTTCATTTATCGTAGGTGTTTTGACTTGTTGTTCTTGACATCATTATTACTTATATCATGATTTACTTACTTCCAGAATATAAAATATGATTTATATATCATATATATTCAGTATATATATATATATAATAGGTAGATAAATAAAATGAAAAACACCGTTCATGGAGACGGTAGTCCGTACGTACGCATGAACGCTGTTTTCCTTTCCTTATTGTCTTGAAATGGAAGTAAGTAGATGACATACATATGTATATATATACATAAATCCAGTAGCTTTATAATGTCATATATTTCATTATTATTTCTTATATATACTTTATAATCATTCTTAAATGGTTAACATGGAGAATGAATCTCATCGCGTCGTGGAGACGGTAGTCCGTACGTACGCACGAGCGATGATATCATTTATATAAATATTGAATTGAATTGGAGTGGATTATACAATATATCAGAATCAATATGATGTTGTAATAACTATGTATAGTTATTCTTTACACCATTATACCCATCCATGTAAGGTGGTGGTGGAAAATAGATTACACCACGACGTGGAGACGGTATTCCGTACGTACGCACGCGCGGTGATTTCTTTTTCTGTAGGATGGATAGATGGTGAAATAGGGTTGTTTCATACATATAATAACATATCAGTATATTAGTGATACTTATGTTATTACGTTATAATGAAACAACCTATGAAGAAGAAGTGGAAGAAGAAATAAAGATGAAAGAATTGGTAACGGTAATTACCTCTTCTTTGAAGTGCCTCTTTGAGACCTCCTCTTAGGGCACTAAAATTGGTCTTTGAGGAAGACCAGAACCTCTAGGATGTTTCTAGGGAAGTGGATAAGATATTTTGGCAGGGTTTGGCCGAGCTTGAGTGCTCAAATTTGTGTGAGGAGGAGGGGGAGGAGGTGTCCTTTTATAAGGGAGGAGAGGGGCACCTTAGGAATATCTCAAAATATTATTTTATATTAAAGTCAAAATCGGTTTATAATGGTTCCAAAGGGTCTTATTTAGAAGCTAAAATGGGTATGGGTCGAAATCCTATCAACCAATAGAATTTAGACAAGTTTAGGATATTATTTTAACCTTATCAATTAGATTTAACTCCAAGTTAAATAATTTATCTTTTACCGTGTCTTTTTGTTTTCTTTCACTATATGGTTAATACACTTACTATAACATGCAAAAAGAACCCCAAATTGTTTATTATTAATATATATATCCTTATCTAAGTCATTTGGCCGAACCTTAGATTTTTAGGAATAAAATAACAATTAATAATATTTTATTTTATTTAAAAACTATTTTGTGTCAATTTTGACACTATTTGATATATGATTTTTTTGAAAGTCATAACAGAATTAAATGTTCGAAACAAGTTAATTAAATCAACATTAATATATCATAGTAACCTAGAAAATTAGTGGAATTCATAAAAAGTCTCAAATTACATTTATTTTAGTGTTTATAACATCAATTATGTCAATATTTCATTAATAAGATAATTACTGCATCATCATTGTGTCATAAATAAATTAAATTATATAAAGTCTAAAAATTACAAATAAAATACCATTATGTAGGAAATCGTTTTATCTTTCTAATGAATATTTATAATCTAAAATACAACATATATAACCCTATGTAACAATTGTTTTTCTAAAAGATATATGCTTGTGTCAATTTTGTATTCATTTTAACTTAATTAAAATAAAGTGTCATTATCACTTACAAGTGGATCAATGGGGTCCCAAAATCGACCCAAAGATTCCCATGGTCGACCATGTATCAACCAATGGGGTTACGACACGTTTTAGGGTAATTTAATATTATTATAATATTATTTTTAACCCTTATTTACCGGATTTACCCTTAACGATGGTAAATAAAATATTTACCGCAGTAATTATTCAAAATGTCTAAAAATAAAAGTTATCTATTTACACAATTTAAACATCCTGATTCCAAATATGGAATCCATTTTTCTAAATTCAAAACACAGAAGTGGCAGAAATTAATTTAAAATTAATTCCCGCTGTCAAAACAAAAAGCGTGTTTTTAAGAGATAATAACTATCAAAAGATTGACACTTGTTTATGTTCGGTTTAATTGTAAAATTGTGTCCAATGACCAATATTATATTAAGTGGTAAAAATATATTCTAAATATACTTTAAAACTACTCCAATTAATAATTTATCACTATTAATTATTTCGATTAAAAAAGTTGTTTTTTAGTAATTTTCACTATTCATCAGAATATGAATGTTATCCGAAATGTACCAAAATTTCACCTTAGGCTAAATTCGATACTCCGAATCCAAAAATGAAGTTCATTTTGAAAAATAAGATTTACAGAATTTTAAAAAGTGGTTATTACTATTCATACCGGCTAGTTTTAATAATATTTTAATAGCATATCGTTGTTTAGTGAAACTCGGTATTGCGTACAACACACGCTATCGAGGAAGGTCGTGATTGCGTGTAATGCAAGCCAAGTCAGGGTTGCGTGTTGTGAAAGAATCCTTCGTTGTTTCGTATAACAGAATCCAACCATATTTCATTTATACATTTAATATATATATATATAAATATATACTCAATGTTGCGTAGAATAACTATTATCAAAATTGTGTGTAACACGGTCCAAGAATAGTGTTGCGTATACTACAAGCTAATACGGTGTTGCGTATAGCGCAAGGTAATCTTGGTGTAGAATACAACACAAGACATTAATGAAATTAAAATAATATTTTTTTATAAAATCTCGGGGTGTTACATTCTACCCCCCTTAAAATGAATTTCTCCCTCGAAATTCGTCGGGGTTATAAATGGTTTACTATTTGAAAGTTTCTTTGATAGAAACCCACATCGTAAAAAGGAATACCAAAACTTATCTTTAAAAACAAAAGTATGAAACGTAACGGTTACCCAAATAAACTAATCACTGGGTTTCCACATAGGTGAAAATATGGATATGGAAGAGAAATCTAACCATCATGTTCTGATGGAGAGTGGTAGAGAACATGGCTATGGAAAAGCCAACAATCACAAATCCATAAATTTGTGACTATCTAAGGTACCATCTGATTAATCAGATATAAGGGCACTAGGACAACATTTTTGGTTTTCAAGATCATTTCCCTAAAGTTGATGAATTAAAATAAATACTTACATGATTTTGTTACAATCTCACTGTTGTTCGTGAATTGAACAATTTCCACTTCATATCATAAAGAAATGAAGTTGAATTTGTTATTCGTGAAGCATTAGCAGATCATGTGATAGAAGGATGGGTCATTCCATCTATTTCAAACAAAGGGTTAGCAAAAGTTATAAGTCCATCTTATAGTGAGATTAATCGTATATGGTTCCAAAAATGAACTTATACATCATATATCATACCGCTTAATAAAATAAAACTAGTTTCTACTAAACGGGGACTTCCTGTAGGCCAGTGGTAGGCGATAAAGGCCAGTCGCACTTCGGTTGTGGGTTCGATTCCCACAGCCTCGTCCGAAGCGATGGGTTGTCGCCCGTCCTGCAGGTTGTCCTTTTTCTAAAACTGCGTTACTATAACATCCCATCAATAATATCGAAAATCTTCTATCCTTAAACAATACTAACTTATGTCCAACATAATCCAGTCTAATCTTTAGGCTTATACATAATACTGCAGTCCACTCTCATAATATAGTGACAACGATTACCAGAGATTTAATACTGTCGTTGATCCCCACATATCACAAGATATGTCTTGTTGGTCACATTCTAAACATTCAAAGTCCTTAATCATGTATTCTCTTGAATACCCATTGAACCTTAGTGAAAACTTGAATGCAGTTAAAAGTTAATACTTTCCACATACCAAAATCCTCAAAATTCTATATACTCAAACCATGATATCACTTAGTCCTTATATCAATCATGAGCTCATGAATACAATCAAACATCTCATTATCTTCTTATCCGTTCATTATGCGCTTATCATCTACTTTCCAAATGTATCTGAATAACCTTTCATGGTTACTGGTAACATTAATCAGACAACAATGTAACAATCCTTACATGTCTCTTTATTCCATAGTACCATGAGATTACTTATACAACATTACACATGATAAACATGTAATCATTCCACTACATTCTTAAACCATTAACCGAGCTTCAACAATTCTTTCATCTCACATATCATTTGTAGTCTCTTCATCATCATCCACATAAATACTACCCATACGGCCATACTGATTCTCTTCATGAGACTTTCCCTTAGGGAATTGGTTTGCATAATGCCCATACATTCAACATATAAAACATTTAACCATTGTTGATGTCGTAGAAATACCATTATCCTCATCCATGGTGTTAAATGAACCTTTTCCTTTGAACTTACTTGCTTTGTGTCCTTCTTTTCCACACCCAAAGCATCTTCCAGTTCCTTTGAAACATTCTCCTTGATGCCTCTTCCCACATGATTTACATAGGGGAAATTGAACTTTCTTTCCTCTATGATCATCATGGAACTCCATCTTTCTCTTATTAGTCGAGTCAGGAAACTTACCAAATTTTACATTATTGATCATATTGTGAGATTGCTGATTCGGCATAATAATGATGTTTGGACATCCAAATCCCATTTCATTTGGTTGCTCATGAAGAATATCGTTCCATTGTCCATCATATCCTCCATTATTGTGAATCATCTTGTTTCTAGCCATTTTCTAAAACCCAAACAGAATAGTGTTAGATGCAAAAATCATAATAAAGGGGGAGTAACTTAAATATCTATCATCTTTGATTTAATCTAATATCGTTACCATAGTTCTAGGACTATATCCTATACATATACTTATCCTTAGGGGAATCCCTAGACATACCTTAGAAATACCTCTAGGGATCTCACTAACGTTTTCGCATCCTAGTTTCCAAAGGTTGACTAAACCTTTCCTCTGATACCAACTGTAGAGACCCGAAGCCTGACGTACATGGACATTATATTACATTTGCGGAATACTTAGTACATAACAAAAACACACACACAAGGATCGTAATAGTTTAGTGTCTTTGGAAACTCGGAACGTAATCTTCTAATCGTGGTGAAAGTTCTTCAATATCTCCCATAAAGGTCATCCCTTTCTTTTTACCTAAAACCTTTCTTTATATCCTGGGGAAAAGAAAACATAAAAGGGTGAGCTCAAATGCTCAGTAAGGGTAAACAAAAGAAATATCAATCACATCATATTCATAAGAACATAGCTTTTGGAAATCATAACCTGCAAAAGAGTTCATATAACATGGGATAAATCATATAAGTGAAATGTAATCCCAATAATCATAACTTAAAACATGAAACTTTGTGGCATTCACACATAATCATAGAGAATCATTTCTTGTTAGTCAAGACTCATTTCCAAGACTATCTTAGTGGACAAAGTCCCATTCTGAATCGAGTAACCCTCGTTTCAGTCCTGTTTCACTGAACCGGTATAACCTACCATTTCAGCCATGTCTATCTCATGAGATATAAAATCTTTACCCAATGCATTGGAGGGAGATATAGGTCCCACCCATCTTATAATGAATCCTTTCTTATGTGTGCCACATAATCATAAATCATACATCATCGCATAACCCATGTAATAAAAATGGGATTCTTAAACAACATGACATCATAAAACCATTCATATAAGATAAATGAATTCATAAACATAATTCCATCACAACATAGTCAAATCAATGTAATAATAGGGATAAAAACAGAACCCTTTATTATCTTAGATGGAAAATAATTTTGATAAAACACTTGAACTCCATTCTTGAGGAAAATATCCTTTCTTCTTCAAAAACATTTTTTCTTTCATAACATGTCATAAAACTTTAAAATAAAAGAAGTTGATTAAAAATAAACTTGAAAACTTATAGAGGAAGATTCTTGGAAATACTGTTTTAAAAATCCATTCTTGCCGTATAAGTTAAAAAAACATTCTTCGTACTTTTGTCGGAAAATTCAAAAAGTACCTCGTACGAAAAACGACAAAAGATTCCTTTCATACATATTACTAAAAACTCACCGAAGGGTAAAAATGGATTTAAACAATTGTAGGTGGATGTAAATAATATTACATATTGATGAAACATGGATGTGGATAATAAAATACACCCCAGTAAATACTTACGAATAAACAATCTCAGATAAAAATGAGATTGTGATATTTCCCTTACCTTAGGTCCGACTTGCTTTGTAAGTGTCCGAACCTCCTGTATAATGATTTAAATCATGTTATTGACTTATTACAGAATAATATTCATTGTAATGATATCATATATGGTTCACTTATGACATTATATTACCCGTTCTTTTGTAAATTCCATGTTAAAGAAGCGTTTTGGGTAAAATCGTTTCATTTATCGTAGGTGTTTTGACTTGTTGTTCTTGACATCATTATTACTTATATCATGATTTACTTACTTCCAGAATATAAAATATGATTTATATATCATATATATTCAGTATATATATATATAATAGGTAGATAAATAAAATGAAAAACACCGTTCATGGAGACGGTAGTCCGTACGTACGCATGAACGCTGTTTTCCTTACCTTATTGTCTTGAAATGGAAGTAAGTAGATGACATACATATGTATATATATAAATAAATCCAGTAGCTTTATAATGTCATATATTTCATTATTATTTCTTATATATACTTTATAATAATTCTTAAATGGTTAACATGGAGAATGAATCTCATCGCGTCGTGGAGACGGTAGTCCGTACGTACGCACGAGCGATGATATCATTTATATAAATATTGAATTGAATTGGAGTGGATTATACAATATATCAGAATCAATATGATGTTGTAATAACTATGTATAGTTATTCTTTACACCATTATACCCATCCATGTAAGGTGGTGGTGGAAAATAGATTACATCACGGCGTGGAGACGGTATTCCGTACGTACGCACGCGCGGTGATTTCTTTTTCCGTAGGATGGATAGATGGTGAAATAGGGTTGTTTCATACATATAATAACATATCAGTATATTAGTGATACTGATGTTATTACTTCATAATGAAACAACCTAAGAAGAAGAAGTGGAAGAAGAAATAAAGATGAAAGAATTGGTAACGGTAATTACCTCTTCTTTGAAGTGCCTCTTTGAGACCTCCTCTTAGGGCACTAAAATTGGTCTTTGAGGAAGACCAGAACCTCTATGATGTTGCTAGGGAAGTGGAGAAGATATTTTGGCAGGGGTTGTCCGAGCTTGAGTGCTCAAATTGGTGTGAGGAGGAGGGGGAGGAGGTGTCCTTTTATAAGGGAGGAGAGGGGCACCTTAGGAATATCTCAAAATATAATTTTATATTAAAGTCAAAATCGGTTTATAATGGTTCCAAAGGGTCTTATTTCGAATAAAAGGTGGGGATGGGTCTAAATACTATCAACCAATAGAATTTAGACAAGTTTAGGATATTATTTTAACCTTATCAATTAGATTTAACTCCAAGTTAAATAATTTAACTTTTACCGTGTCTTTTTGTTTTCTTTCACTATATGGTTAATACACTTACTATAACATGCCAAACGAACCCCAAATTGTTTATTATTAATATATATATCCTTATCTATGTCATTTGGCAGAACCTTAGATTTTTAGGAATAAAATAACAATTAATAATATAATATTTTATTTAAAAACTATTTTGTGTCAATTTTGACACTATTTGATATATGATTTTTGTGAAAGTCATAACAGAATTAAATGTTCGAACCAAGTTAATTAAATCAACATTAATATATCATAGTAACCTAGAAAATTAGTGGAATGCATAAAAAGTCTCAAATTACATTTATTTTAGTGTTTATAACATCAATTATGTCAATATTTCATTAATAAGATAATTACTGCATCATCATTGTGTCATAAATAAATTAAATTATATAAATTCTAAAAATTACAAATAAAATACCATTATGTAGGAAATCGTTTTATCTTTCTAATTAGTATTTATAATCTAAAATCCAACATATATAACCCTATGTAACAATTGTTTTTCTAAAAGATATATGCTTGTGTCAATTTTGTATTCATTTTAACTTAATTAAAATAAAGTGTCATTATCACTTACAAGTGGATCAATGGGGTCCCAAAATCGACCCAAAGATGCCCAAGGTCGACCATGTATCAACCAATGGGGTTAAGACACGTTTTAGGGTAATTTAATATTATTATAATATTATTTTTTACCCTTATTTACCGGATTTACCCTTAACCATGGTAAATAAAATATTTACCGCAGTAATTATTCAAAATGTCTAAAAATAAAAGTTATCTATTTACACAATTTGAACATCCTGATTCCAAATATGGAATCCATTTTTCTAAATTCAAAACACAGAAGTGGCAGAAATTAATTTAAAATTAATTCCCGCTGTCAAAACAAAAAGCGTGTTTTTAAGAGATAATAACTATCAAAAGATTGACACTTGTTTATGTTCGGTATAATTGTAAAATTGTGTCAAATGACCAATATTATATTAAGTGGTAAAAATATATTCTAAATATACTTTAAAACTACTCCAATTAATAATTTATCACTATTAATTATTTCGATTAAAAATGTTGTTTTTTAGTAATTTTCATTATTCATCAGAATATGAATGTTATCCGAAATGTACCAAAATTTCACCTTAGGCTAAATTCGATACTCCGAATCCAAAAATGAAGTTCATTTTGAAAAATAAGATTTACAGAATTTTAAAAAGTGGTTATTACTATTCATACCGGCTAGTTTTAATAATATTTTAATAGCATATCGTTGTTTAGTGAAACTCGGTATTGCGTACAACACACGCTATCGAGGAAGGTCTTGATTGAGTGTAATGCAAGACAAGTCAGGGTTGCGTGTTGTGAAAGAATCCTTCGTTGTTTCGTATAACAGAATCCAACCATATTTCATTTATACATTTAATATATATATATATATAAATATATACTCAATGTTGCGTAGAATAACTATTATCAAAATTGTGTGTAACACGGTCCAAGAATAGTGTTGCGTATACTACAAGCTAATACGGTGTTGCGTATAGCGCAAGGTAATCTTGGTGTAGAATACAACACAAGACATTAATGAAATTAAAATAATATTTTTTTTATAAAATCTCGGGGTGTTACACAGAAATCTCTCTTTCATTTCAGATTCTTGGATTGGTAACGTATATCCATTATTCATGATTATTGGTTGGAACTACCACATTAAAATGATTCAATGATGTGGCCGTACCTTATTTCTCACATCGGGTATGACCTGCATGATATTAGGGATTGATCGCTGGATATTTCATGAATGTGATGGAAATGAAATGATTAATTCAGTAATTGGAACTCTTGCATTCGACCAACATAAACAATAGAAGCATAAAAATAATTCCATGAGTTCATATAAATCATTGTGCCCAGGGTTTGGTCCCTCCCATAGATGGTTTGACATCTTCAACGAAGAATTTCAGCTCTGCCACTCACTGGATCATGGCATTCAGGATCTGTTGTCACCGACTACGCTCCTGCTCCTCCTTGATGGAATGGGGGAGTAGTTCATCATCCTCAATGCAGGCTTGATCCTCATCAGCGTAGATAAGGGCCATCTCTTTATAGGTTCACCTCATCTGTTATTCAGCCTCTACTAGTTGGGCCTTCAGTTGTGATATGAGCCCGGATTTCACATTGATGAATTTAGACTGGTCATCCTCCTATTGCCTCAACCGCTTGACCTCAGTTTCATCCACCTAGAGTCATTGAATATTGACATCCTTAACCTATTTCCAACCAATACATAGGCTGCATGCATCCCCCCACACCATCTTAGCAAGGTAGTCCTGAATAAGCATGTGAGGGAGTTGGGAATTTACCCCTCTAGCACATAGTTTATTTTGTCAGGAATGAATCCTCCCCATCTAGACTATCTGTTCTTCTTGCGAGGTCTCCGTGATAAAGCACCCAATCATCATTCAGGATCGACATTAAACAGACCTGTTTTCCTCTTCGTCGGATGCAGTCTCGTATCGTTCCTATGGTTCATAAGGTTCATATTTGGGAAATCCTTATATGAGATCAGCAGCAAGGTATTCTTCAGGTTGGTGTTTTTCATTTGATTTCACTTCAATGATGTCTTCCTGGTCAACTTTAAACTCTGTTCTCCTAGTAGTATCACCTACCACCACCGGCTGCTCATAGGGAATTATGGTCTGGTTAGCCATTGCACATAACATAATAGGGAGTGGAACCTCTATTCAGATCAGAGACTAAAATCTTGTAGACATTTTCATCATCAACTTACACACCATCCTAAAAAATGTGCAGGTAGATCCTGTGTTAGCCATTTTGACTGACCAGACAATGGGTAAAACTCTTGATTGTGATACTTACCCCAGTCAGCCTC
Source organism: Viscum album (assembly GCA_963277665.1). NCBI lineage: Eukaryota > Viridiplantae > Streptophyta > Magnoliopsida > Santalales > Viscaceae > Viscum > Viscum album. The sequence goes on along the minus strand of OY728125.1, from coordinate 837,680,681 downwards.
TTGGTCTCACCTCATATCTACTATTTCTCGGAAGCCAGGATGTGGACCTCCATATATTATTGTGGGATATAAGGATTCTGAGGAGGCTACCCCAGCTCCGCTAACATCATTAGACTCTCCAAACATCATCTCTCTAGCTACGGGCCATGGGGTTGGGTCACCTATGACTACCACGCCTTCATCCTCATCAGCGGGAGTGGCTAATTGAATATTATCTTGAAAAAATAAGTATTAGTTGAGAAATATATATAGTTAGGGAGTAAATTAGTGTAATTAAAGAGAGTGGAGAATTACTTCTAGAGTTAAAAAGAAATATCCAAAGGAGATTCCCCCCATGGTGGGTATCTCACCTTCTTCAAGAGAGGCTCCCTTGAAATTTTACTCCATTGCTAGGTGGAAATCTCCCACATTAACTTCTTCCCCTCGTGATTCATCAGTGTGGATGGGCAGGGGGAAACGCTCTACTAGTTGAGCTATTTTTAGTTCTTTGAGAGTAGTCATATTCATCATCACCCTTTCCAAGTGTGGCATCAGCATCATTTCACCATAGGAATGTATTAAATCTTCCATATCCAATACAAACATTCATCCCTTAGTAGGGGTAGCATAGAATCCACCTTTTGAAAATCCAAGATCCCCCAACAACATCTCATGCAAGTTCAAATTTGTCCACAATCCAATAATGTTTAGGTACTGTTTAATCTTTTCCCAATCCTTCCATTCCTCTGGAAATCCAGCATCGTAAGGGATTGATACAAAATGTATCTACTTCCCGTGATCTTGAGGAGTGATCCAACAGAATCCCCAGAATGATTCACCTCCTTCTAGGCCCTCCTAGATGGAGATATTGGGAATGAAACTTCCCATTCTCCCTCTTCAGTTCTAGATAGAACTGGCCAAGGATTTTCTGATTCATGTCTAGTCGCCCCTTATTTTGCAGCCTCTCCACCATAGAAAATGTTTTCACCACCTTCTTGACATCCCCATTTCATCACTATTCAGCATCGACGTGTAGAAACCACCATGGTGGCCCGGATGGTCACTCACTTCCTCATTTCACCTGGGTAGGAAGCCTCCCAACACTGTGCATACTTGTGAACTAGTCCAAATGAAACATTAAATAGGGGAAACTCACTCAACATTCTCCCATCCTCCCTTGTAAACATTATCCAGAGTTTTCACATCACACACGGTTGATTCTCATGGTGCACATTCATAAACACCTGGGGAGTGAGCCTATGCATGAAATGGAATTGTCTAGTGAACCGGTGCATGGTATATGGATCACAAATGGCTTAACAATATACTTGTACCACCAGAGCACTGATGCCTGAGGACATCAGATACTACTATTTATCTATCATATTAGTGATGTCATTGATATAGGGCATGGTTAGCAAGGGGAATGGGTAGAAGATGAATTGTTCTGCATGCTCCATCATACCTAGTATGGTCATAACATCCATCTTCAATAGGGTAATCCCTACAATGTTCAATATTTCCTGTTTAGAAAGTATCCCAGGTGAAAAAATGGGGTTAATATATTTGTATCCCCCCATGTGTGCTGCGATACAGCTGTAATAAAAGTGGAATGACCCACACACTTGTAGTAGCCTCTTACCCACACTAACATGCCAATATAGATTGTATAACTTTTCCAACACTGTTATACCCAGGTTGATGCATTCACCACCAGACAGTTGATCCACCATGATGAATGTACTTGGTTGCACCCCCATTTTAGAATCTGTTACCAGTAAAATCCACATATAGATCTGTGCGGAGATAAACCTAGAAATCCTTAGTATTGGCCACTGCTCAGTCATGATGTTGTATCCCCATAGTTTCCACTATATATTTTCCAAGATCCCCCCAGTATAAACCCTATTTACCCCGCTGAGCTCCTCATAGAAAAATAGTGGACCTCACCGGAAGTGCATCCCTTTCTATGGGTAAATTTAGGAAATAGAAGAACCACTACATAAACTGGATGTCTTGGGTATTCTGTTTTCCACATATACGCCTGGATCTAGCCTCGGTAATACCATCACCAAAGGTTACATTTTCTCCCTATCCCCTACACATTCATGTAGGGGAGAAACTCCCCATACCTATCTCCTATGATTGGGATGCTGGAAATCTGATGGAAGTCCTAGTGGTTGAGCCAACCTCCCCGTGATGCAGGTGGAAAGTGTTGGTGTAAGGATACCACCGACTCGGCAACTCTGGTATAAATTCATTTGGTTTGGAGATGCTAAATTGGGAGGCCTAGGCCCATTCCTTGGTGAAGTTGTCACCCTGGTTCACGTCCTAGCTTTTGATCCACCACTTTTCTATATTTCTGAGCCTCTCCTTGATGATCATCTTCTACATTGGTGGGGATGACTCCTATGCCAATTCCCTGCTATTGTTGTTGTTTACATGGTTGTACAAAAATGTGCTATTACCAGAGTATAATCTTTCCTAATGTGCCCATATTCATACCTATACCACTTCTATTTCTCGAGTGGGGGTGGGGCTTCTAAACTAGTAGGCTAGCTCATCCTTACTGGAATAAAAAATGAAGACTTTGTCCTATAAGACAAAACCATATAACAACATGCGCTTGTATAGTGGATATTCCTTATACACCTCTCTCAACCACTCTTTCAACTATGTTTTATCAAAAGTTCTCTTGATATGATCACCTATTTTTAGGTTTTTCAATATGGCCTCCCTTCTAGCATCATCAGCACAAACCTCTCACGCAGCCTCCTGAGTGGACATTGGATCCATGGAATTGGAGAAAATTGTTGTTAGAGCATGAAAGATAAGTAAATAACCATTCACATAGATCCTTTGCAATGACCATTTGCAAAGATAGTTGCGCAGTCCCTCTGGGCCACAAAGAATCCCTGGCTTTGCCCTGCGTTGCAAAAGAATCAGTGTATCACATTGCTCCGGCTTTCTAAATAGAATTAGTTATGCACCGGAACAAAAGACTTTGATTTGATAAAGAATTCATGGAGAAGATCAATTCATGAAGATATAGTGCAATCGCTGTCACTTTTAAATATATAGAAGATAAAAAACACTATGAGCCTCTATAAATAGGTGACATGGGCGCCGACTTCACAACGACCCCAGACTCTTCCTGACAACCCTCGATCTTATCACGGTGCCCTTCACACTATAGAACAAGGCCACTTCACGAAAAACCCTTCAACAAATTAGAAAGGAGCTTCCCTTTGAGACCTAGCTTTGCACTCACCTCTGCGATCCACCATGGGTTTAATTATCCCAACATCTTTACCGTATTTCACTCATAATTTGACCATCATTTTTAATCAGCTACAATTTTGAAGGGTGGAATTTTTTGGTGCCGAAAAATACATTTCGCTCAGTCCACCGACTCAATTATGTTATCAAGGGAATTGGACCACCGAAAGGGTTTAATTTCACCAATCCATCCCAAATTCCCCCTTCTCAAAATGCTCCGCACGGTGGGCGCGTTTATGCACAAACGCCTCTGCGAGAGGATTTGCGGCGTCCTGACCTAGAGAGAGTCCGACGTTGGCATAATGTCCCTCTATGGCATCATCCACCTCTATGGCCTACTCCATGGTGGCCATGTCATCTGACCTCTATGTGGTGCCAATCACCCTCCAACGAGGCCGACGCGGGTGATGGATGGGATCCTCTCTATGGTGTCACCCATCTCTATGGAGGGTTTGGAAACCCCGAAGGCCATGGTTTCCTATACATAGAAGGTTCACCCCCTCTTCCAAACCACTGTTACACTTCCCTTTCATCTTCAAAGATCCCATTTCACATAGACCATTGAAAAAACCTCAAATATATCTCCAAAGGTACATGGAATCTATGAGTTGTACCCCTTTTCATTATTTCCAACATCCACATATGGTGTATATTCTATTCGTGAAGGCATATTAACTTCACAGTGGAAGGGTCCCCTTTGGAGTTCGTGAGGTTTCACAAAGTGTATATCCTTCGTGATTCTCCCTCCAAAGAAATATGGATTCACAAATGTGAATCTATGCTCCATCAATGGTTCCTCTTCATGAAGTCTTTTCACTTCGCGATGCCCCCCCTCATCATGAATTCCTTTACCAATGAAAAACTCTTATTTGTGAAGTTCTATACATTCTTGAGGTCCATCCATTTCATTAATCATTCATCTGTCATGAAACCCATCCTTTTTGAGAAGCACCTATTTCCAAGATCGAATGATCTACACAACCCATTCTCATACGGACCTTCATGCTCGTGCAAAGTGATTTGAAGGTCCCTTGGGTGTTTCTTAATATTTTATTTCATAGCCTCATTCTTCTTTGAATATGCATGCTAACGACTATTTCTTCTTGGCATAGTCATGCTAATGTGAGCCCCTAAAAGGATCACTCCACAACACCGCCTCACCATGGAATTTTTGATGCATTCCCTTCCCCAAGGGTGGGTGGGAATCAGTCATGTAAGTTCTTGGGGTGCGGAGTGAACCCACCTCATCTTAGATGGAGGACAATAAAATTTCAAGCATTATCGTCATTAGAACATGACATTAAACTATTTCCTCACGCCATTAGATATACATGGGGTACCCCATCTCAGAAATTCTCCATGCCCACTAGTGTCCACGGGAGTGAGATCTTCCTCACATGGAATGATATCCTTTTTGTTGGAGTGGCGTCTGTCCATGTGGAAGGGAAACCATCCTGGTGTAAATCCCTATCCGTTCTTGTGGGAGGTAGCATCCTTTATCCTCCTCTCTTCTTCGGTGAACAAAGACCAGGGGAGAGACGGTAATTGGGACATTCATTTCCGTATCCCTATCCCTTTAGTCATTATATTTATCAGGTTTCCAACCATGCGTAATCCCCCATAACCTATTTGGGCTGTTAACCAAGCACATGCCCCTGGTTTCCTCTTTGGGTCTCTAACCACGCAAAAGCACTACTCTATTCCTCATGGATGCACCTTTCACGATGTGATCATGAGGTCTCTTCTGCCTCTTGTTTCTAACACCAATCATGAATCATGTGGATTTAGAGTAAGCATCGACTGTGACATCCTCCTTGGGATACCATATCTCATAAGCCCCAAACACCCATTCTAAACTACGTGGACTTGGATCCTTTTCTTTTCGAAGAAAGGTATGTAGGAAGACTCCTTGAGGTTCAATCCTAACACCCATCAATCCCAACCACTTCATGTCAGTACACCCATGTCTTGTATGATGTTAAATTTTATTTTCCATGTATCTCGCATGGCATTAAATAATATGTTTTCTAACTACGTGGGTTTTGATCCCTATCTCCAAGGTAGGGTATGTAGGAAACCTACCTGAGTTTCAACCCCAAACACTTGGTTAAACCATTCAAACTACATGGTTTTTTATCTATTTCTCCTTGACTGGGTACGTGGGAGGCGTTAATATGGATCAACCCAACCAGTGGTAATCTATTTCTATCTCCAACCAATGATATGACTTTTTAGTCCCCATCCAGTAGTAAGTCATTGAAGTCCCCAACCAGTAGTAAGCCACTATAGTCCCCAATACCATATGAACTATGTGGGTTTGTTCCCTATCTCCTAGAAAGGGTATGTAAAAAGCCTCCCTAAGGTTCAACCCCAAACATTGGTAAAATTTGGTGTCCGCATTTTTAGGACACCCATCTCTGTTTTATCCCAGTGGAGGCAGGCCAATGTTGGGGCTGCTAACCATGCTTAAGCCCTAGTGTGTCTTTGGGTCTCTATCCTATGGACACACCCCGATTCCATCCCCTATACTGAACTATGTGTACTTTTATTCCCTACCATGAGGATATGTTGGAAGCTTCCCTGAGGTTCAAGCCCAACACTCATGCCCCATTCTAGTCTCCCCCCTGACCCTTTGTGTTTCAGGAGGTTCACATCCCAACAAGGAGGATACACTTCCTCTAGGTCCCATCCATGGGCCCATCCTCATGTCCCTCCCCCTCAGGTGTCCAATTTACCCACTGAACTATGCAGACATTGATTACCCACCACGGGGATGCGTAGATAGCCTTTCTAGGGTTCAATACCAACACCAACGTCTTCTTCATGTTTGTTCCATCTTATTATCCATCCACTTCACACACCCATAAATATCCATACTGATTTCTACCCAGGCCTCCACATCCCTGTGAGATAATACCATTCATCCCATCGCAACTCCTTATGGTCCATAGGCAGCTAACCATGGATAAGATCTCCATAATACCCAAACATCCCACCAAGAGTGCTCCTATTGGGACATGATTCTAACCATGAATAATCCCCAACATGTTTATGGGTCGTTATCCTCTATGCACACCCCAATTCATCTCCCCTTTGAACTATGTGGGTTTGATCCTTGTCTCTAGGGATAGGTTACATAAGAAACCTCCCCGAGGTTCAATCCCAACTAATGGAAAACTCTAGTGTCCCTTTTATGAGGACCCAATAATCCATGAATATTTCTTCATAAGGAATCTTGATCTTCCCATATAGTAGGACTCTCAGGTGCTCCCTCCTGGGGCTGCACCCATATGATCCAATTCCATCAGTGTTCTGATCAATCTGATCTGTCTCCGCTGGATGTTACACTCACAACATACCGTGTATTAAACATGGGAAGCTGAGGAAAAACTAATATACATGCATATGGAACATAATTCCCCATACATTACATTGGATACCTCGGGCTTCTGTGCCCTCTAATACCCCAATCATAAATGGAAGAAATCCAGATGCATCAGTGTTTTAGCATCCAGTCACGACAACGATGTCCAACATGACAACTCCCCTGATCGAATGATGATGCCTGGACTTGACCCCTTGGAATTTACAAACAGTATAAGTTTAATTAACTAGCATCCAAAAATATATAGCATGTGGAATAGTTTCATGAACAACATCTAAATCTATTAAGGAGACCCGAACTAGTTGATGAGTTCTAAAGATAAATCCACAAAAGGAGGAATTGAAATCCCATAATAAAATTTCAATCAAAGAGAAAACATCCTTTTATAAGCAACAAATGCTATTAGCATTTTCAATGTGGGAATGTGGGGAAACAGTCAGCATGTTCTCAAGATATAGATGTGCGCCCCGACGAAAGCATCGAAAATAGTGTTCAAGAATATAATGTAAAAGATATATATGTATATATATTTATATATATATCTATGTATATATATAATAATTAATTAGCTTTATTATATAATATATATCATATATATTCACTAAATCCATCCTTAATACATTCTAGGTAGTGTCTGAATGAATCACATCACTTTAAGTGGGTGGTAGACCAAACTTCATTGAACAAAACTATCACATTAACTCAAAGTGGATAGTATAAAAATATGTATTTTAAAATAATTATATATTTTTAAAGATATAATAAAACTAATATATAAAATAAATATATATATTTTTCATCATAATGACCTCCAGAGTTTTGGTAATGGAAAAATTAACAATTATCATTTTGTGATGTGGTAGTTCACTGTACCCGTAAATTGTAAGTCTCTTACCCATTATATCGAAGTGTGTGTAACTGTAGGTAGACACCATATAATAAAAACATCATAATATATTTTTTATACTATTTTTGTTTTAAAATAATGGAATAAGAATGTTTGGGGATTTGGGGAAAGAAAATAAAATAAAGGTGTTTTAGGAAGGGTGTTACCTCTAAATGGGCTAACTCCTTTTGGTCTGTACCAAAGGGATTAATTGAAAGGATTTATGCCAAAGAGTGGATTAAATTATTAATTGAGGGATTTTTAATAGTTATTTAGATATATTTTTTTCACAAAAAAGTGGGTTGAGAGGTGTGAGGAAGTGGGAGGAGAGGAGGCCTTTTATAATGTAGGAGGAGTGACCCTCTTGTAATATTTTGGAAAAAGGGAAACTCCATCAATGTTTTTATTTCATGTGGATCCAATAATGGTAATAATTCGTGAAAATGTATGATTGGGTATTAATATGGCCTTTAAATGGATCTTTAACAAGTTTATAGTTCTTTTGTGTCCTTAAGGTTATGGTTTAGTTTCATATTAATCATAATTTACATTATTAATTATGATAATCTTTAATTACTTTCACAAATATTTCTAGTAAAAAACTAAATTGGCCTTATTATACATTAAAATTTATTTTGATTCCAAACATGGATTAATGTTTTTTCAATTTAATGTCACATAAGTGGAAGAAATTAATTTAAATATAATCCCACATACAGGATAACAATGCATGTTTTTATAGTGAAAATGTTGAAGAGATTATTATGTTTTCATATTCAGTTTCAAGGTTATTTTCATTAAAATTATCTAAATTTTGTGGATTGGTAAAATTTTAATATAATTATACTTTTAAACCATCTTATAATATAATTTAATGATTTAAATAAATTTTATGAAAAAAAATTTGAATTATAATTGTGTATTTTAATATATCCATTTAAAAGTAAAACTTCTCAAAAAATTTAAAAAAATCACCCTAAATAATGTTTATTATTATATTTCAATGACTAATTTTATTTTCTCCTATAATATTTATAAAATTTTAAAAACCTATATTTAATATAGGTTCTCTATTAAAAGATAGTAAATTTTCTTTAATAAAAGTATTTGGTTTTAAGTGTTAAATTGGTTCTATTCTGATCATATTGTTATAAAATGTATTAAATGAATGTAAAAAATATATACTAGGATATATAAAATATATATTACTACAAAATTACATTCTAATTTTAATTAATTTACTTTATTAGCAATAAAATAAAATTTTAATCCTAATAATAAAAATAATCCCAATATAATTTAATTTTCTTTATACTCATTTCTAAATAATTTGTAAGTAATTAATTGTTTTTATATTTTTTGAAAAAAGTATATTTACATAATTTAGTTAATAATATTCATAAAATATAATTTAATGTCTAGGTTTTATATTATTATATTTCTTATTATTGTTTGTAACACTCGGTGTTGTGTGTTACAAACCTGATCAAGGAAAGTCAGTCATGCATTAAATGTATGCTTACCTCAATGTTACATATAGAGGAATATAATCATAACATTTCATGTAGTTCTTTATTAAGTTGTAATTTTATATAAAACAATCCAAAAAAGGGACTTAATATATATATATATATATACTAACTATTCTCAGTGTTACGGGAAATGAAAAATATCGAAAAGGATAAATTAATTCAAAAGAAAACAATTCACAAAACATAGGGGTGTTCCATTCTACCACCCATAATATTAATTTCACCCTAAAAAGTTTTTTTTGTTATAAATGGTTCAATTTTAGAAGATTCATTCATATAAACCCACATTGTAAAAATTATTACAAAAACATCCCTTAAAAGGGAATGTTTGAACCATAATGGTTACCCAAGGTAACATATAAATAGTTTTCCACATATGAGAACATAAATTGGATGTTAAAACATGGATATAGAAGAGAAATATAACTATAATATTTTGATAGAGAGTGGTATAGAACATGGTTACTAGAAATCTAACAATTACAAATCCATAAATTGATGATGATCAAAGGGTCCATTTGATTCATCAAAAACAAAGGTACTGGGATAAAATTTTTGGTTTCAAGATCATTTTTCCAAAACATGATTAATTTTCATGAAAATATATACTTACATGATTTCATGAAAACCTTAGGATTTGTTGTTCCATGGTCAACTTCCACATAATCTCTCATTTAAGGAAATGAGTGTTACTTTTTCATTCCTAATGCATTAAGAGATCATGTGATCCATGATATGTCATATGATATATATTCAACTATTTTCAACACAATGTGGTTAGAACAAGTAATCTAATATAAAAGATTACTCTTATGGTGAGATAATAATTTAATCTCCGAAACATCATCTGAAACATAACATAGACATTCCATAAATCGTTTACCTTATAACCCCTCCAAAATATGGAAATCCAAAATACTATAAAGAAGGTTAGGAAATTAGATTAACATCGACCCCTACATATCATAAAGTAGGTCTTGGTTGTTACATTCCAAACATGAGAATAATTTTATCAAGTAATTCTCTTGAAACATGGTAATGAACTGAATTAATATAAATCCATATTGAAAACGTACATCTTTCATTGTTCAAATGTATATTGGATCAATTCCATAAATCCAAAAATGTTGTAAATTTAAAAAATAATTGCATAAACCAAATTTAAACAAGTCTATACATAGTTTTAAGGTAATTAGTACCATGAAATTTACTTATCCATATCCCATATATCTTTATCCAAAAAAAAATTATCTAAACATAAATAAACAAATAAGGGTTTTCTTCCATGAGTCAAAATATCACATTTTCATTTAACCACATTACTAGTCCATCTAAAAAATTAATCATAAACTTGTAAATACCGAGTGAAAGACATAATTAGAGACATACTTGTATACTTCGTCATTCATATAAGATAATTTTTGAATCCAAATACCAAAAAACATTTATTATTGTACTTCATCAAGATTCCATAAGAACGATACCTCATACAATTTTTTAATACATATATCACTTCAAATTTCTTATGTGGTCTCTTAATCATTAGTTATATAACCAATAATCATACAAAATTGTTGATTATCTTCAGGAACAATCCTCTTGGGATGTTGAGTTTCATAATGACCTTTTACTACACACTTAAAATAGTTAACCTTCTATGATGACATAGGACGGCCTATATTCTCATCCATTTCATTAACTAAACTCTTCATTTTTCTCTTATAGTCACTTGCTTTTTCCCATCTTTTCCACATCCAAAACCCCTTCTTGTTCCTCTAGGACATTCAATTAGGTGATTCTTTCTATATTCTTGACACAAAGGAAACCAAATATTCATTCTTCCAAGGACTTAATTACCAAAACATTCAATGAACTTCTTCTTTATCTTCCTTGAGGAGTCTGAGAGTTGGTTAAGGTACACATTGTTGATCGTGTTCCTATAAGAAAGATTAGGAATGATCCCAATATCATTTACTCAAGTGATCATCCCATTTGAATTCTCGTCAATAAACTGTTCATCATATTCACCATTAATCAATTTTCATATGGTCCCCTCCATTATCTAAAACCATGAATAATTGAGTAAGAAATGATTATCATAGTGAGGAATCACATTATCATGAAAACCACTTATATGATGTCTAAATTATAACAACTTAATTAATATATGACACCTTTTTTTATCCTAGGTTATTTATATCCATCTTATATTTAAATATTTCAGGTTGTTTCATGAAAATTGTGTGAATTTTCATAGAATATCTCCCCCAAAGTGTCAAACCAGTTGTACAGCATGACCTATAGTCATATAGCATACTACCCTGAGTGAGTTTTGGGACATCTTGTTGGATTTGTTACAACATGGTACATCAGTTCCAAATCCTCATCCTCTTGTAGTATGTGGAGAAGGATGTATTTCTAGGAAACCACACACTTTATCCTTTACCAAAATTCTTGTACATTCACCTATACTTTTCCTTATCCCTAGATTTCTCCTTATCCATGTACTTAGGGTTCTCACTAGTTTTTTCTCATTATATATTTAAAATATTATCGAAAAAATTTCTCTAATACTAACTACAAAAACCCATTCTTAATATACATTAATATTACATCACTTTTATGAAACACTTAAAACATAATAGAAATAGAAGCCCACAGACCATAGTAGTCTAGTGCCTTTGGAAACATGGAAATATGAACACTCATACATAAGTGAGGGAAATTATCTCATATTGGGTTCTACATAAATATAACCTTTTTTAGACACATCATACATAATATATATCTTCATAACTTGGTGGAGGGAACAGAAAAAGGGGAGTGATCAGATGCCCAGTATGGGTAAACAAAGAAGATCTGTAAGCATAAAAATGAGAATAGGAGTATCGAATGTGATCAAAATCGTTAAAGATTATACCATGTATATAAAATATCAAATACACGAATCATGGAATACAGCTTAACAGTTCAAAAAAAAATGACTCATACGGAAATAATAAACATATTTCATGAAAAAACAACATAGGAATAAAACATGGAATTATGGAATAATCCAAATCATATAATATGATTTACATAGTAGTGAATGTATTACTCCCAATACCATCTTGCTAGTATGGGTTCACTCCTCATACCATCTTGGTAGTCATCTTTCACTCTCATGGCCATCTTAGAAGCATGTGTTCACTTCTCATATGTTCTTAGTAGTCATGGTTCATCCCATGGCCATATTAGTAGCCATGGATAACTCCCACGTTAGTCATAATCTAACAATTGAGATATAAGTCTTTATCCAATGCATTGGAGTGATATATTGGTCTCACCCATTTCATAATGAAAACATACATACATGTTCCAGAATATAATAATAATTATATCATAACCCATGAAATGAAATATGTGTAATGCCCCGACCCGAGTTACCCAGAGTCGGTGCATTGTTACATAACATTGGCATGATCACAAAAGATCAAGTCTCGAAAGAACGATTAGTTTAGTATCCTTGGAATCACCAGATACATTAATAAACTTTACATTACATAATAAAATTAAAAACTACAACAAAATCTTGTCTTAATAGACCACAATAATATCCTCTCATACTATCCCTACAGGTCATTCATAAAATAATTATTCACATCCTGGGAAAAGTAAAACATAGAAAGGGGTGAGATCAGATGCTCATTAAGGATAAAAATATAGAAGAAACTTTGGTAAATAAGCATAAATATTTAAGGTAGTGTATAACTAAAACAAAATCCTTTTAAACTTGAACTTCAAAATAATATTGAAAAGATAAAATAAAATAATTCCATTCACTTATTTACATGGATATTCTACTATTCGAATAATCACATGCAATATCAATAATCACTTTCATAATAATGGAATGCATAATTCCAGACAATCAAGACCACATAGTCAAGTCCTTGATCCAAGAATACAAATAAGATTGTGTCAAGGCCCTGTTCCAAGAAACTAGATTGTCTCATGAGACCTACCGATGCATCGAGGAGCTATAGTGGGATCCACCCGTCAATTACTAAGTCCAATGCATTCCTCATATGAAAAGGTTTAAACATAACATAAACATTCGTATTAAAAATAGAATACGAAATTTCAATACCTTCTCCATAAACCGTGAATGGTAAAAAAAATAACACATACATAGTCAATCATATCACAAAACATTCAATACAATATGGAAGTTTTGTATCATAATAAATCGACTTCAAATAAACTTAAAATCCATTAAAATATGTTGACATAGATGAAATCAAAACTATTTGAGAGATATATCTCTTTTTTTGAAATCATTTTAAAGTCACATAATTATAAAAGAAAACATTTAATTTGAAAATATTCTTATAAGATTGTAAGGGAAGTTTCGACAATTTTATAACTGTGAAAAATTGTTGCACCCACGGTAAAAGTTGAAAAAACATTCTTACGTTAATTTTGTCGAAAAGTTTAAAAAGGACTAGTTCAGAAAACGATGGAAAGATTCCATTATAAACATATTATAAAAAGTATAAAAGGGTATAAATGACATTAAACCAGAGTCTATAAAATAGTAAGAATGATTCGAAACACATTTTAAAAAAACATGGATGTGGATGATAAAGAGGTCCTAGTAAATACTTATGTAAAAACAACCTCAGATAATAAAGTAACTGGGTAATTAACCCTTACCTTGTACATATCCTTGGTTGAGGGTAGGTTAACCTCCTGTATAATGGTGAAATAATTTTTATTAAATTATTAAAGAATCATATACATTAATATGATATCATATATGATCTTTTAACATTGTTTTGTTAATAATATCTTAGTATTATCGTTGTTATGGGTGTTAACTTATTCGTTTTCCTTTATATGATTTATTACATAAGCTATATTTGTAATGGATAGGTTTTATATTATTCATATCTAGAATTATATTAAGTCTTTAAGAATTATTTTTAGCAATCAAATGAAAATTATTCTTGAATGGATACGATGGGGAAAGAATCTCATCGCGTTCATGGAGACGGTAGTCCGTACCTACGCATGAGTGACAATATCATTATTTTTTTATTAAAATAATATACAATTGGATGTTACATAATATATAAGCAATAATTAAATGTTATATTTATTATTTACATCAATTACATATCATTATTATCACCATCCAGATAATAATCTATTGAATAACAATTACACCACGACATGGAGACGGTAGGCCGTACGTACGCACATACAATGACATGCCATTCAAAGGATGGATAAAATACTGAATATGGTTGTACCATATTTATATTAACATCAATGTATATTGATGATATTGGATTTATTATTTTAGAATTGAAATAACAAATAAAGAAGAAGTGGAAGAAGAATGAAACATGAAAGAGGGTGGGGAATTCATTACCTCTTCTTTGGGATCTTCCTTTTGATTTGATCAAAAGGGCTCCTTTGGTTGGATTTATGATAAAACTAAATCCTATAGGTTGATTTTAGGGATGTTGGAAGGATATTTGGGAAGTTTTTCTCAGAGACAAATGGCTTTGAAGGTGTGAATTAGGGAGAAGGGGAAGTGACCTTTTATAAGAGGGGTGAGGGGAACCTTCAGAAAAGATATAAATATTGATTTATAATAAATTCATATTCGGTTTATAATGGCTCAAAACAGATTTATTTCTAGGATAAGGTGGTTATGGGTTGAAAAGAACTCAACCAATAGGTTTTATATAGGTTTTGGTCACTTTATTAACCTTATCATTTATTTTTTACTCTTTGTAAATTAGTTTTACATTTACCATATCTCTTTGTATTTTTATATTATATGGTTAATAAACTTACTATAAACTTCAATGAGACATAAAAGTAGTTATTTAATGATAAAATATCATCATATAAGTCCTTTGTCTGAAACATTGACTTTTATGAATATTATATCAATTAATAATATAATATTTGTTTTAAAAACTCATTTTTTTCAATTTTGACACTATTTAATAATTGATTTTTATTAAAATCTTAACAACTTTATTAATTCGAACCAAATTAATTTAAGAAATAATTACATGTAATATTAACCAATGAAATACGTGGATGTCATCAAAACATTCAAATTATATTTATTTTAACATTTATAGTACCAATTATTTGATTCTTTAATTAATAAGGAAAATAATGCATCATTATTATGTCACAAATAAATTTAATTATTAAATGTCTAAAAATTCTAAATGAAATAAAATTATGTAGAAAATATTTTTAGTTTTATAATTAATTTTTATATTCTAAAATAGAAGATATATAACTATATGTAAAAATTTATTTTCTAAAAGATATATGCATTTGTCATTTTTGTATTTACATTAACTTAATTAATATAAAGGGTCATTATTACATAAAAGTGGCTCCATGGGGTCCCCAAATCGACCCAAATATGACCATGGTAGGAAATGTATCAACCAATAGGGTTAGGACACGTTTTTGGGTAATTTAATATTATTATAATATTATTATGTTACCCTTATTTACCAAATTTACCCTTTAACCATGGTAAATAAAATATTTACCGAAGTAATTATTCAAAATGTCTAAAAATAAAAGATACCTATATACAAAATTTATACCTCATGATTCTAAATATGGAATCCATTTTTCTAAATTCAATTAATAGAAGTGGTTGAAATTAATTTAAAAATAATTCCCGTAGTAAAACCAAAAAAGCGTGTTTTTATGAAATAATAGCTATTAAAAGATTGGCACTTGCTTATGTCCTGTTTAAATGTGAAGTTATGTCCAATGAAAAAAATTGGATTAAATGGTATGAATATAATCTAATTATTCTTTAAAATCACTCATATTCATAATTTATCACTATTAATTATTTCAATTAAAAAAGATGTTTTTAATTAAAATTTTTTAATTTTCACTATTCCACAAAATATGAAAGTTATCAGAAAAGTACCAAAAATACCCCCAAAGATAATTTCGATATTACGAATCCAAAAATGAAGTCCATTTTGAAAGATAAAATGTATTAAATTTAAAAAAGTTGGTATTACTATTCATAACCACTAGTTTGATTGGTTGTGGTGTGTTATATCTCGAATTTGAGTACAACACATGATACTGTATTATTCAAAGAGAAGCATACCATAGAAGATTGGGGTGTTACATTATAAACTCATTTAGTAAATTTATTCCATGCAATTTGAAATTGTTCTTAGAAAATAAAAGGTTGAAAATATAAAATATCATTGTGGGAAAACCCACATCGGTAATTGGGTTAATAAAATTTAGTCTTAATAAGAGTAAAGGGGAAGTGAAATGGTCACCACCAAATTATGATCTCAATTTGGAGAAAATTAGTGGAAATTAGAGACACATAATTGGAGGAAAATGTATATATTTATAGTCAGTGATTAAGGTCATCAGTCAAAAACAATTGTAGATTTGGGGGCATCAAAGCCATCAATCTATGATGATTTAAAATATCATCAGTTCAACAAAACATAAGGTATTAGGATAACATATTTTTAGTTTTAAGATCCCATACCTAATGTTTAAGAATTAATTTCTTCATAGAATAAGAGAAGAATATATATATATATATATATACTTGACAAGTATAGTTCCATGCTTTCACTAATTTCTACCACAAACACATCTTTCACTCTAAAAGATAATAGAACTTAAAAAACTTTTCATTTATCCTATTTGTATAGGGTTCCAAGAAAATGAATTTGTAATTCATCTAACAGAAATTTAAAAAAACTAAATTCTTCAATCTAGGACATCACGTGGGCCTGTGGTAGGTGATACACCATCACCGCCGTTCGGTTGCAGGTTCAAGTATTGCAGCCTTGCCAGACGTGACGGGTTGCCGCCCGACCTCTGGGTTATTATTTTATGGAAATCCAAAAAATAATATCAAACTAGAATTATCCAAAACAATTCTGTTCAAACTCATAGTCCAAAATTTATAAGGAAGGTGAACACAATGATGGTCTTTTTTTCCTCATAATAACATGTAAAAACCTTCATCATGAATTCTTTGAAATCTCTGTAACATCCTGAATTACCATAAAACCTTATTGATTACATTCATGATCCCTTAATCCTTATTGAATACTTGATATACTTCTTCTATCCAAAAATGTTTTAAACTCCAACAATGATGGATTATAAAAATCATTAATCAGTTTCAAGGGAGTCAAGAATATCCAATATAATTTATCAAAATCAATCATTTATTATTACAAAATCACTCTCTCGATATTAGAACCATATTATGGTTTATATTTATCTCAACCATATATTTTCCAAAAATTTAACCTGCTATTGAGTCACTTTTCTTGGTTCCACACAATCTAATGTCCTTAATGAAATAGTACTACAGTATAATCCTTATATACTCCATAATTATTATAACCAGTATAGTGTTGATACAACAATCAAATGATATAATTCTTTAATAACAACATAAGAACTCTAATCATTTATCCCCATCTGTGGTAGTATCATAACATGATTATTATCCAATAACAACATTTGGGGCACACTCTGATGATTTGGACATTGGTTTGAGTAGTCTCCCAACTTATTTCAGATGAAGCATTATACATTTGAAACCTTTCTCTTACACATGCAGTCACGTACTTGGTGTCATTTTTTCTCCACACATATAACAAAATCCCATTCCCTTCAGGAAATTTCCAGGGTGTTTCTTCCCAAAGTTATCACATATGAAAAAATTCTTCTTTTCCCTATTCCCTTTATCCATCATTCTCTATTCCAACCTTTTCTTCTCTTACTTCCCTTCATATCCATAGGAATCATATAGTTATTTACTTATCTTATTAACACATGATACTATTTCATCATATGTTGAGAATTCATGGGATACAATTTCCCTTCTATGTGTTGTCTTAATGCCATGAAAGATATGATCCTTATCATGCGTATTGTTAGAGTTCACATTCTTTCTTCTGGGAGCCATTTCTATACAATGGCATGCACTAAATTAGTTTATTAATCGCAATACATAAATCCATAATTGTAAAACACTTGACATAAATTGAACAGTTTATAGATATAATACATAATCATAAAAATGTTTTCTTGGAGGAAGTATATACTCATAAACCCTTCAAAATTGTTTGTAAAGAAAATGATAATTATCCTAAGCGTATCCCCTGGGAGTGTCGTAACCAAGAGTGAAGTAAGGCCCGTTGTTGTGCACCAATTCCCGTTCGAGTCTAGATCAAAGTGATGTTTTTGGGTTTTTCCCCTAGGTACATCTGTGATAGAGCCGCCTCTATCTGCTCGTATCCAAACAGGGATGTTTTGCTCGGAAAACTGACAAAATCTGTAAAATACCAAAATTCTAGGAAGTTCGTCTATACTAATCCTCAATATCAATCTTAGGTCTATGTTCTCTAATAAGAGTTTATATAAATCTATCTTCCAAGGTCTGTAATGAACATCCTTTGATACCAACTGTAACTCCCTGACCCTAGTTACCCAGAGTCGGTGCATTATTACATAACATGGGCATGATCATAAATGACCAAGTCTCGAAAGGCCGATTAGTTTAGTAGCCTTTGATTCACAAGATACATTAATAATGTTTACATTACATCATTAAATGAAAAACTACAACAAAATCTTGTCTAAATAGACCACAATCGTATCCTCTCATACTATCCTTGCAGGTCATTCATAAAATAAATCTCCACATCCTGGGAAAAGTAAAACATAGAAAGGGGTGAGATCAGATGCTCAATAAAGATAACAATATAGCAGAAATATTCCTAAATAAGCATAAACATTTAAGGCAGTGTATAACTAAAACAAAATCCATTTAAACATGATCTTCAACATAATATGGAAAAGATTAAATGAAATAATGCAATTTACTTATTCACATGGATATTCTACTAGTCGAATAATCACATGCAATATCAATAACCACTTTCATAATAATGGAATGCATAATGCCAAACTATCATAACCACATAGTCATGGCCTTCTGACAATACTACATATAATATTTTGTCAAGGCCTTCTGCCAAGACCCGTGTTTTCCTTATGAGACCTATTGATGCATCGAGGAGCTATAGTGGTCTTTACCCGTCACATACTAAGTCCAATGCATTCCTCATATGAACATGTATAAACATGACATAATAATTCGTATTAAAACTAGCATAAGAAATGTCAATAATTTATCAATAAATAATTAATGGTATAAAAATTACACATCCATAGTCAACAAATCAAAAAACCTTCAATATAATATGGAAGTTTTGTGTCATAATAAATCAACTTCAAATAAGCTTAAAATCCATCAAAGGATGTTGACAGAGATTAATCAAAACTACTTGAGAGAAATATCTCTTTTTTTGAAATAATTTTAAAGTAATATTATTATAAAATAAAAAAATTGCTTTGAAAAATTATTATAATCTTTTAAGGGATGCGTCGACAATTTTATAACGACGGAAAATAGCAGCACCCGCCGTATAAGTTAAAAAAACATTCTTACCTTAATTTTGTTGAAACGGTTAAAAAGGACCTTGTTTGGAAAACAACGGAAGGATTTATTTATAATCATCTTATAAAAATTCGAAAATGGGTATAAATGACATTAACCCATAGTCTATAAAATTGTAAGAATAATTTGAAATACATTTTTAAGAAACATGGATGTGAATGATAAAGAGGTCCCGGTAGATACTTACGTAAAAACAACCTCAGATAATAAAGAGATTGTAAAATTAACTCTTACTTTGTACTTTTCCTTGGTCAAGGGTATGTTAAACTCTTGTATAACGGTGAAGTAATTGTTATTAAATTATAAAAGAATCACATACATTAATATTATATCATATACGATCTTTTAACACTGCTTTGTTAATAATATCTTAGTATTATCGGTTTTTCTGGTGTTAACTGATTCGTTTTCCTTTATATGCTTTGTTACGTAAGACATGTTTGTTATCGATATGTTGTATCTTATTCATATGAAGAATCATATTAAGTCTTAAAACATTATTTTTAACCATCAAATGAATATTATTTTTGAATGGATACGATTGGGAATGAATCTCATCGCGTTCGTGGAGACGGTTGTCCCTATGTACGCATGAGTGACAATACCATTATTTTGATTTTAAAGTAATATATAATTGGTTGTTATATCATATATAAAGAATAATTATCATGTTATATTTATTATTTACATCTATTACATATCATAATCATACTAATCCAAATAATAATGTATTGAATAACAATTACACCATGATGTGGAGACGGAAGGCCGTACGTACGCACGTATGGTGACATGTCATTCAAAAAATTCATAGAATACTGAATATGGTTGTAAAATATTTATAATAACATCAAATTATATAGAAGATACTGGATTTATTATTTTATAATTGAAATAACAAAGAAATAAGAAGTGGAATAAAAAAGAAACTTGAAATAGGGTGGTGAATTCATTACCTCTTCTTCGGGTTCTTTCTTTTGATTTTATCAAAAGGGCTCATTAGGTTGGATTTATGTCCAACCTAAGGACACTAGGTTGAAGTGAGGGAATTTGGGAGGATATTTGGTCAGGGTTTGGCCGATCCAAATGGATTCGAAGGTGTGAATAAGAGAGAAGGGGAAGTTCCCTTATATAAGATGGGTGGGGGGCACCTTAGGAAAAGATTGAAATATTATTTTATAATAAATTCATATTCGGTTTATAATGGCTAAAAACTAATTTATTTCGAGGCTAAGGTGCAAAATGGGTCGAAAAAACTCAACCAATAGGTTTTAGATAGGTTTGGGTCACTTTATTAACCTTATCACTTAGTTTTAACTCTTAGTTAATTAGTTTGACATTTACCATATCTCTTTGTACTATTATATTATATGGTTAATAAACTTACTATAAACATGAGAGCGACCCCCAAATGGTTCTTTAATGATAAAAATATCATTATATAAGTCCTTTGGCCGATACTTATATTTTAATGAATATTATATCAATTTATAATATAATATTTGTTTTAAAAACTCTTTTTTGTCAGTTTTGACACTATTTAATAATTTATTTTTGTTAAAGTCTTACAAACCTTATTAAATAGAAAAAAATTCCTTTAAACAATCCTAAAATTTAATATTAACCAATAAAATTTGTGTATTTCATCAAAACTTTCAAATTATATTTATTTTAACATTTATAATACCAATTTTTAGATTCATTCATTAATAAGGAAAATACTGCATCACTATTGTGTCATTACTAAATTTAATTATTCAATGTATGAAAATAATAAATAAAAAAACATTATATAGGAATTCGTTTTAGATTTATAATTAATATTTATAGTCTAAAATATAACATATATAACCATATGTAATTTTTTTTTGGCTAAAATATATATATACTTATGTCAGTTTTGTATTTACTTTAACTTAATTTATATAAAGTGTCATTATCACTTACATGTGGCTCCATGGGTTCCCAAAATCGACCCAAAGATGCCCATGGTCGGGAATATATCATCAAATAGGATTAAGACATGTTTTAGGGTAATTTAATATTATTATAATATTATTATTTTACCCTTATTTATAGGATTAACCCACCATGGTAAATAAAATATTTGCCGAATTAATTTTTCAAAATGTCTAAAAATAAAAGTTACCTATTTAGAAAATGCTGAAATCCTGATTTTAAATATGTAATCCATTTTTATAAATTCAAAACATAGAAGTGTCATAAATTAATTTAAAATTAATTCCGTTGACATAACAAAAAGTGTGTTTTTAAGAAATAATAACTATCAAAAGATTGGCACTTGCTTATATTCAGTTTATATCTGAAATT
This sequence comes from Viscum album, assembly GCA_963277665.1. NCBI lineage: Eukaryota > Viridiplantae > Streptophyta > Magnoliopsida > Santalales > Viscaceae > Viscum > Viscum album. Next base: position 837,658,731 of record OY728125.1, on the reverse strand, counting down.
ATGTTCAATGACCAACATTGGACTAAATGGTAAAAATATAATATAAATATAAATTAAAATAACGCAAATTCATTATTTATCACTATTAATAATTTTGATTAAAAAAAATATTTTTAATTAAAATTTTGTAATTTTCACTATTCATCAAAATATGGAAGTTATAAGAAAAGTACCAAAAATTCACCCTATGCTAATTTTGATATTCTGAACACAAAATTGAATTCCATTTTGAAATCCAAAATGTAAAAAATTTCAAAAATTGGGTATTACTACTAATAACTACTAGTTTGATTGGTTGTGGTGTGTCAGAACTCGAAGTTGAGTACAACACACACTTCTGTATTATTCAAAGAGAAGCATATCATGGAAACTTGGGTTGTTATAATATGTATCATAAACATGTAATAATATCATAACCTAAGGAAAAAATACAATTTTCTCCACTATTTCATCAAAATGATAACTCATGAAAGAAAAACTGATTTCCTAAACATATAACCCTTGAAAGAGAAACAGGTTTCATAAAGAGCATGACATCAAGAATAAACCATTAATATAAGGAATATGAATGGTACCATTATATCATTTATAATAAAGGCAATATTAACATAATAATATGTAATCAAAGATGTTAAATAATTTTGAAATATATTTTTGAAGCATTTATTAAGAAAAATATCCTTCCCCATTGAGAAAAATCATTCTAAAACATAAACCATTTTGAAACAAAATTTCATTAAAATAAACTTAAAAATATATATAGGAATAATTAAAAATAATTTGAAATAATTTTTCAATTTTTCAATATTACTGTATCTTGAAAATCTTTTGAAAACCATTCTTTCTTTAAAACTTGTAAAAGAATCATGAAAACCTTTTGAATCACAATTTCATGGAAAAATACATGAAAAACATATAAAGAATGATTGAAAATTATTTAACAACCTTTTTTGACGATTACTTTTTAAAATAATTTCTATGAAATTAACCTTTTATACATGGAAAGGATACTTCGATGAAATTATTATGTGTAAATAGATACGTGTCGTACAGTGTAAAAAGAATATTCCTTTCACACGTTAAAAGGTTATAAAAATGTCTTGCTCGGAAAGAGACAAGAATGTTCCATTGAAATCACTGTTAAAAGACAAAATATGGTAAAAATTTCTATTATAGACCCTATGATATTATTATATTATTCTTGTAATACCTTTTAAGAAATCATGGTTTTAAATGGACAGAAATTCTTTACTGAATAGATAGGTAATGACATATTTTCCTAAAAGAATTTTATTAATTATTTTAGGTTCGAAAGACTGGTAAAATGGTATTAATACAATCTTAAATAAATTCTAACTAAAGGATATGTAAATTAATGAGTTTTATTGAAATATGGATCATAATATTTTATTAATGAAAAATTTATCATAAACAATCTTGATAAATAGTGTGATTGTTTCAATAAACTCTTACTAGATGGTATCTTTGAATCATACTCCCCTTGTTGGAAAATGAAATTACATAGAGATTTAAAATATCATGAAAAGAATTATATTAATTTTATAACATTTCAAATGAAATTTATTTTACTCATATAAAAATATAGGTGTATAACAAATCACGTGTCTCAAAGAAGGCTGATTGAGACAAAATTTCTTTACTGATTTGGTAACTTTTGAAACTTAAACCCCGTGATAGAAATATCCTAAATTTTTTTGTTTAATACCCATGTATTTATAAATAATCGGAATATAATACAGTAATGGATAGTATATAAACCACACAAAATAATTTAGTGGCTAAAAAGGCTTGTATCTCAAAAAAAATTGTGTGAGATAAAATTATCATACCTTGTGTCTTGACTCTTGTCATACTCATTCAAACTTCTTGTATCATAAATATAAATTTATTATAAATCAATATAAGATCCATATTGTTAATTATAATACCATATATGGTTGTATTATGTCTTTATATTACCCTCTTGTTAGAAATTCTATATTATGGTGTCACTTTTGGTAATATTCTCTTTGTCTTTTTCATGTGCCTTAATTTATTATATCTTTGGTCCTTATACAAATATCATGATTTACAGAATGTAAATCATGATAAAAATATAATTAATATTAATTATATGTGTATTATAATAATCCATATAATATATAAGTTCTAAATTTAATACACCATTCATGTTGATGGTAAGTCATACGTACACATGAACACTATTTCTATTTAATTGTTGTGTTGAATGAAATAAAATAAAAGGCATATATGTAAATATATATAATTATTACAGTATATTTATTATATAATATTTTTCATATATATCATATATATCATATATATTCACTAAACTCATCCTTCATATATTTCATGTAGTGTATGAATTAATCACATCGCTTTAAGGAGGTGGTAGTCCACACTTTCACAAACAAAATTATCGTATTAACAAAAAAAAGGAAAGTATAAAGATATGTCTTTTAAAATAATTAAATAATATTAAAGATTTAATAATTGTAATATATAAAATAAATAAACATGGTTTCCATCATAATATTAACCATGATAGGCAGTAAAGTGAATATGAACAATCATCGTTTAGTGAGGCGGTAGTTCGTCGTACACTTAAACAGTATTTTCGTTACCCTTTAGATGGATGTGTGTGTAATTTTAGGTTGAAAACTAAGAATATAAAATCCTAATATATTTAGTTATGTTATAAAATTATTGAATAAGGTGATTTTGGGATGTTTATAATGAAAATAAAAAGAAAAAATATCGAGAGAGGGTTTTACCTCTTAATCGGGTAACTTCTGTTGGTTTTCCCCAAAGGGAATACTTGAAAGGATTTTTACACAAGAGAGACTTTTAGGAGGTGGTGAGAGATTTTGGGGAGTCATTTTTGTATATTTTTTTATCCAATGTGTCTTGATAGGTGTGAGGGAATGGGAGGAGAGGATGCCTTCTATAATGGAGGATTGGCACTCTTGTAATATTTTCGAAAAAGGGAAAATCCACCCACTTTTTTTTATTCGAAGTGTATTCAATAATGGTAAAAGGTAAATATAAGGGACGATAAGTTCTTAATATGTCAATAAAATGGATTTTGGAAAAGTTTATAGCTCATTTTGGGCCTTAAGGATATGTTTTATCCCCTTATTATTCTTAATTTAACATTAATCCTTGTAATTAATTTTAATTACATTCACGAATATTTTAGGTAAAATATTAAGTTTAAATTATTTTATATTATAAATTATTCTGATTCCTAATATTGAATATATTTTTCTAAATTAAAATCAAATAATTTGAAGAAGATAATTTAAATATAATCCCACGGATGGCAAGACAATGCGGGTTTTTAAAGTAAAAATGTACAAAAAAAATCTATGATTTTATAGTCAATGTAAAATAAAATTTTATTAAAATGAAATTAAATGAATTTATTTATGAAAAATTAATAAATATAATTTAACTATATAATTAAATTATATGAAAATTTAGTTTTGAACTAAAAATTAGTAATTTTAATTATTCATTAAAAAAAGTCACCAAAAATATAAAAAATTCACACTAACCTAATTTTTATTATTCTATTTCAATGATGATGTGTAATATGACTTATAATATTTATAAAAGTTACCAAATTTATATTTAAGAGAGGTTTTCCATTAAAAGGTTGTAATTTTACCTTAATAATAATATTGTGTTTATGTGTTAAATTAGTTTTATTCTTATCCAATGATTATGAAATAAATTTTATGGATATAAAATTTTTTACATGGATATATCACATATATATTAAATTAAAATTAATTAACAATTGTAATTAATTTAGTTATTTGTTTTAAAATAACTTTGCGAACATAATAATAAAAATACTCCATTTAAATTCAATTGGTCCTTTTATTCATTTCAATATAATTTGAAACTATATAATTTATTTTGTATTTTGTGAAAACTGATTGTTTACATAATGTAGTTAATAATAATCATCAAACATAATTTAAACTTTTGGTTATATATTATAATATTTTTTTAACAATATATTATTTTTCAGTGACATTTGGTCTTCTGCGTTACGCAAGCTATCGAGGAAAGATAGTCTTGCGTGAAATGTAATCTTACCTCAATGTTCCGTATATATGAATCTAACCATTATATTTCATGTAGTGCAAGATTAACTTGTACTTTCATAAAATTCATTGTAAACATAGTTCATGAATATATATATATATATATAATAACTAATTATAGTTTTTCATGAAATGAAAAATATCAAAATAGTTAATTTAATAAGAAAAAAATAATTCAAAAAATCATATGGTGTTACATAATCGCTCCAGGAAATAGATATTGGTTCTTCACCAACACTTGCTTTAGATTTTGGTAATACACCTATAGAAAAATACTATTTCCCGCCATCTAGTATAACCACATGTAAAGCCCATAGTCAAATATTTGGCTTTATGAATTGCTTCCTCTCTAAGTCGTCTAGTTGAACCATGAGCTCCTTATTCTCAGTCGGACCTATACAATATTGAATATCGAAAGAGTTTCACTCCCAAGATGATCTCAATCTATGATTAATGGGTCAATCCTTCAAACACATTATTAGGTTGAATATTTCCAAAAATATTTCAACTCATTATACAACATCTTAAGAGCCTCTAGTGATCTAGAAGGATGAAGAATACTAGAGTTGAAAATCATTGAAAATCAACTATAGTTATGATCACCTATGCCTTGGAAATCACTAAGGAAAAAAATTAAATTCAATAAACCCTACAATCTGACCCACATAGCAGGTTCTAGATAATTCTTAACTACATTCTCCTACACATGTTTTGTTACTGTAGAAGCATACTCCCTTAAGGAATCACTCTTGAATTATTTTCATGTAGTCCCATAATACATTGTAGAGGATAAATTGTCTTTATCATTAATGAACACACTTTATAAAATAAACAGAGTAGTTAATATAAATCCTAATTATTCTATGGGATAATAGAAGGTTTATCTTAACCAGTCGATGGGATGAAGCAAGGTTTTTCCATGGAGTATATCCTTAACCCATGTTATAACCCTCCCCACACTAATTGTTGTCTCCACCCCTTCATGTTAATCATAGTCATCATATATATACTAACATAAAAGAATAATATATTAAAATACATTAATTCCAATAATTATAAATCAAACAACATAGAAACATAAATATATCAAAAAGAACAAAATTTCCTGAATATACAACAAAAATGAAGGCATCTAATTAATGAACTACTATGCAACACAACAACATGTATATATATGGAATGTGAACTTACCTATCTTTTCATGATGCATGAAGATAAGAAAAATATCATAAATCACATATGAACATCATGTGCATCATTTGATATGAGTTTAATCAACAATAACAATGAAACATAAGTTCCCCAAATTATGGAAACATTGAGGTCCACTATTCATTAAAGGAAAGACACTGACATAGTTCCCCTACCCAATTCCCAACCATACTAAATCAAGTCTACCCTTTCCTAAAATATGATAATATAAGAATCAAGTTTCTGAGTCCTGAAGCATTGATACCATTTTGTAACATTCTAAACAAAACTATTAGGTCTAAGATAGAATGCCACATAATCTCAAGCCCTCCTCCATATATGAAAGAGGCCACCGACTAGTATAGAAGGTTTATGTCCAATAATGAGAATACTATACCCTCTATACCATTTAATCTATAGGGTTAATAAATAGTAATAACAATATAAATAATAAAATAATTAGAGTAAACACAATGACTAAATTTGACATACAAGGTATATAAATAAGAGCTCCAAAAGTGGTATGATATCTGGATTAATAATAAGTATATAATAAATAAATAAACTATAGGGTCCTCTAGTGTCTGCTAGGGTCTACCCCAAATACATGCTCCAAATTCTATGTCATAAACAAAAAATCCATTTCCTTTCACCGATTCTCTCAGGAAATCTACAAGCTGATCGAAATTTCAATGTCATGTGTGAGTACAAGAATTATTAGGACACCACCAATGTATACTTAACCATATGTGATCATGTATAAAAGTTAATTCTATAATAAAAATAAATACAAGAATATCATAAATATAAAATCCAAAACCAAGTGGTAGGGAACTAACCAAACTTCCACAACCCCCGGTTGTACCTTCTTCTATTCCGTGCTGGAATATATCAACATGGTTATAAGAAATAAAAAAACCTTGTACGGAATCCTCATGACATTGTGTGGGTGATACCCAGAATCATTTATCCCTCATGTGTACCATGTCACTAGGATCCTCTAGAAAATAATATCTAGTACTTACATCAACTAGGTTATCTCATGGGGAATGGACCACAGTATCAAGCCATCCTCAAGCACACCCTTGACATAATGCCATGGCATCCTCATTCCTCTACCCTATTCTCAAGTCCATTGTCACTAGGTTTTTAGTCAAGGAATCTTCCCCAATATGGAATAAATATGTCACAATGGTCCACCATTCTCAAATACAACTAACAACCAAAAATTCATGTTAATACATATACATGGTGAGAACACAATTTGGATTAGTATAACAAAAATTTGTATATATATGCACACACAATAACATGGGATCATAATCAAACAAGGACCAAAGATACACTAATATCCCTCATGGAATTATAATAGTTTTTATGGGATACATAAAAAGACACACATGCGGTCAGAATCATGCATGGTCATTATTATTCCAAAAAATATAATTACTAAGGAAAAAAGTGTAAATGAGAGCCCAAGAAATGAAGGAACCTCCAACCAAAAAAATAAGAAGACCTCTTTGTAGTTTTATTATCATCATTGGTGACATGTCAAAGTCTGGAATTGTTTCACATCGTTGATCATAGTATATAAATAGTTTCCTAGATCCATAAGTTCTATTTTATTTTAGGAAGTATTAATATATTTTATAAGATCATATATTCTCTATTAGGAATGATTTTCAATTATTCATTAATATATCGCTTGTGATGATATTTTTTCTCTCCTGAATAATTCACAAATTATTATTTTGATAATCACATGAAATGATTAATTATATTATCTGGAAAAATTTTAAAATTATCATTAATAAAATAATGTGTTTGGAATTATCCTTTATCAATTTTCATAAATATATTATAATAATTACTCCATACAAATCATCATTTTAAAAGTATCATATGATAATTTTTCTCCACGAATTATCATTAGATAATTTGATGAAATTACCCATTAATAATTATTTATAATTATTTTTGATAAGATGTATAATTTCCCTTAAATAATTCATAGAAATTATAATATGAAAATTTTATAAATTATCACTTGAAAAATCCATGTGATTATCCTTTGATAAATTTATTTAAAAAGAACCATTTAAAATATGAAAATTCATATTGAACAATACCTTAATTAGTTGAAATAAAAAACGTGAGTAAGGTTCTTCACATCGATAGGAAACCAATGAAACTAATGGTGTATAATTTGGATCAATAACATAGAATATATTGATTTTAGAAGAAGGGATCAATAATAATAAATACAAAATAATATAAAACACACCTAAAAACCCTTGTGCATAGCAGAGAGGGAGGAACAAGGGTCATGGTTGTGTGCCTCTAACACCTCTAATATGGTATATCAGGCTTCACCTTTCAATTGTAGATAGGTTTTATGTTAAATATAATTCATCTAGATCAACCGTAGCAGAACCATATTGGTTCATCCATTTAAAAACCCAAGCTGCATATGGTGTTTTAAAACCAAAAAATGATCCACCATTTTAATCTGAAATTCAACATAACCTTGAATGTGGAGTGATTGATTTTAATTTATTATTTTGTTTTTAATTTATTAATGGAAAAAATGGTGATAAAGAAAGGTTTTAATAAGCATGTGAATAAAAATGGATTCCACACCCATTTTTGATGAAAATGAACATTAACTCATCCAAATAATTAAACTAATAAAATTAATAATTTAATATAAAAATTAAATAAATTAATTTAGCTACCGACCTGACCAGAATCACATTGCATATAAATTTTATACTCTTCCTTGGGTAAGCCATTGTTCTAAACTTAATGGGTTTCTTGTATTTTCCATATGACTCACCATTCAGGAGATATTAATTATATATTAACTAAAATTCTTAATAAATAAATAATTAAATATAAAAGAGGTTTTTATCACTTGTGAGCCATGCAAGAATATGACGCTTACAGATGATATACCGAGCCTAGGGAAAACAATGCATGATGGACCTAATAGTGGTCTCAGATTTCTCATATGACGCACTATTTTGGAGTCCTTAAATTATTTTCAACAATAATAAAATAAAAATTACTAAATAAATAATTATCATGAGTGAGGAATTCAAATGCTTAACACATACAAATTTTATAGCATTCCTAGGGTAAAGAAATGTCTCAGACCTAATGGTAGTCTCTGATTTCTTATACGAGGCACCATTTTAGAGTTATTCAGTGATTTTTAATAAATTGTGCATTCTTAAGATAATATATTTAAAACATTTATTACGCCACTGTCGAGGTTTTAGGAGCCTAATAATCTCAAAATAACATAGTGAATTAATTGGGAAATATTTGATTGAATATTGCAAAGTGTTAAATGGGCACTTACACTTCTAATAATCCTTTATCATATTTTTTTGTTATTTTTCACTCTTAATTTATATTTTTAATGTGAAATTTTCAATTAAGCAAAAAGTGGGATTTTGTTCTTATTGGAAAAACCAAGATATTACATAGAGGGGTATTTTAGTTTTAATATCCAACCAATGGAGTCTTTAGGGATAATCCTAAAGAGGTGGTCTGAATAATACGTATCATTCTTAATCATGAATAATTGTTTTATTTCTTCTTCAACCTCCTTAAAATCTTATAAATCATGATGAATTAATAAAATACATACCTCAAATGTGGTAAGATTTTTTATGATAATTTAATATGCTAATCAATCAAAACTTAAATGAAATGGGAATTGAAACAATCGTTCATGTGTATGGCATACAATAACCTCACAAAGCATCGTAATTTGATATACTTAATCTCCTCCCAATATTGGATATGATGATGGATTTAATGTATATATTTAATTCTGATAACATATTTTTCATTATTTAATATAAATATATATACTGTCTTACCTTTAAATTCATATAAAAATGATAATGTTGTTCATATTTACATGTGTATTACCACCTCCATGAAGCGATGTGATTCATTCATAATTATTGTATCGTATGGATAGTGTAAATAAGTGTATTCAAATAAGTAATATTAAAATTTTAATTTAATTATCATTTTACATTGTTATAATGACCCTTAATTTTCCCCCCATGATCGTTGAAAAATCGAAACATTTCTCAGCCATACACACGTCCTCTCATCTCCATGATTGTAACATAGTTCATTTTTCATAAATATCGATCCTTAATGAATTAAAATTTATAAATGGTTTATATAAATTATTATTATTTAATTATTATTATTTTCATTTGATGAAATATTAATATCATTGACCATAGTCAACATTGCAGTGTTATTGGGGACTTGTGAGACGATCATCATAAAAACATCTGACTTGATTGAATTTTTTTTTTATTATTGTTGGTGACCAAAAAGGAGAACAAATGGGCTCTCAAGGGGGCCAAGATTGGTGAAATCCCAATGCATCCCCTTCAATAATATCTCTACAATCCAAAGGCAAGGAACCCAGATTATCATAAATCCTAATGTCTTCCCCTGGATTACCCTGTCGAGCAAGCACGCTGGCAGAAAAGTTTACCTCCGTCCAAAAATGATGAATTTCATTCCCCAATCACATATCCCTCTTGAATCTATGGATTTGGTAAATCATGTCCCATGGAACCTCCTGACGACCCTTTATGAACTTCAACAAGACCTCATAATCAGATTCAATTTCCGCCACCTTCAAATCACGACTTCTACACAATGTCAAGCCAGAAAGGAGTACATTTGCCTCCACACCAAAGGAAGAGCTCGTTCCATAGAAGGCACTAAACGCCAACAGCACTGAGCCACATGAGTCAAAAAGGACCCCTCCGCCTCTCAAACACCCTTGTAAAAGGGATCCATCGATGTTCATCTTTAGGCCCCCGAGGGGTAGTGACCAACTGATTCAACGACCCCTCGCCACTCTATGAATTCATGGTAGGTTAAGCAAACTACACACTATATCCGATGATTTCCAGCCCTTTAGGGGCAAACCCATATCCTTAATCAGTGATTTCAAACTCATTTTAATGAACATAAAATAGACCCGGGATACCCACCAGGCCCTGTTGTGTGAATCCCAAAGTGTCCAGAAAATAAAAGTATGTAAAATGGCCCTTACCATACTTTCCATCACCATACCCTCCAAAACATGGAATTGTGATTCCATGATACCCTGTAGATTGATTTTCTCCTCATCCAGATCAGGGCAGGGAGATAAACAGAACCATAAAAATTTTTCTCACTCGCTCTGGAAAAAAAGATGAACAACGGACTCCATATTAGCATACTTGCAACAAAAAAAACAAGAGACAAGGGGTATCCCTTTCCTTTGAATGTTGTCATCCGTAGGTAGAGCGTTACTCCTGATTCTCCATGTGAGGAAGTTCATATTCGTAGGAATCTCCTTGCACCAATGTTTGGTATCCCAACTATCATGGTGGCCCTCCGTATGAGGAAACCGCTTGTAGTCTCTGATGGAAAATCATCTTGATGATGACCTGGTGAAACAGAAGGTATCCAAAACGTCTTTCATGATCATCTCCTCAAAATCCATCACCTGATCAGATGTAAGGTTGTAATTTTTGAAAACAAGAATTTCATTAGCCTCCTTAAATAAGATATTTGGGTGGGGTCTTCCATGAAAGTTCATCATTCCACCCGACTAGTTTTCCTTCTAGAAGTGGATCTCCCCTTGCCCAAATATCAATCATGTCGACCCTTTGAGAGTCTCAACATGCAAGAACATGCTTTAAGAAATCCTATATTGTCAGGGGCCTCACCCCCTCTCCATTGTTCAATGATCACCATAATGTCTCTTGAAGAACGATGCCCAAAAAGATCCCCACTTGATAATATCCCATTCCAACCTACCTTGTAGGCCATGTATGGTTTCCCAAATATCCTGGAGACCCACTCCCCATTCCTCGATCGGCATGGCCATACGAGCCCATGATGATCAGTGACAATAGACCACTTGTCTAGAGTCCCACATGAAGGTTGATAGTATTTTATCCATATGATCAACAGTCCCTTTGGGGGCCTAATCAGTGAGAAAACATGCATGGATATCGATGATAACATGTTGTTGATGAGAGTCACCCTTCCACCCAAAGACAAAAGGTTTTTTTTTCCAATTGAGGATTCTCCCATGTATTCGGCTGGTAGTGTCTTCAATGTAGTGCTTTCTGATGTGCCCATGAGAAATAAGTACTCCAAGATAGATCATTGGCATCTACATTTGATGATAGCCTAGAATTTCTTGAATTCCCTTGCTACGCCTTCCCAAACATTTTCTAGAAATGAAAACATGACTCTTCCCCTTGTTGATAACTTTTCCACTCTGGTGATCAAAGGTGAACATAATTTCCATTAGGTTGTTCAGTGATATTATATTTCCATTGATAAAAATCATAATGTCATCTACAAACATGAGATGTGAAACCTGTTCTTAGATTCTCCTACTCATGGAAGGGGCTATCCTTACAGCCTCCACACTTTGGTTGAGGTTCCCGGATAGAGCGTCCTGTGCCAAAATGAATATTGATAGAGACAAGGGGTCTCCTTGACTAACCCTACTAACTAATTTGAAGAAACTAAAGCACCATCCCATCAGTGAAATAGATTTCCATGGTGATGAAAATCAACTAAAACAAATGTCACATAACCACTCTTGGAAAAAAAAATATTCTCATTACCCTAATGATGAACCTCCACTCCATCTTGTTGTAATCCTTATCCATATCCACCTAGAAAATCATGCTTGATATTACAGACCAGGTATTGATATCATTGACCAATTCACTTAAAATTTCCACTACCCAATGTATGCTCCGTCCTTTCATAAAGCTATGTTGTTCCCTTGATATCAACCTTCGAATGATTCTTCCCAGCCTATTTGATATGAGGGAGGCCAGGATTTTATAAGATATGTTGCAGAGGCATATAGGCCGGTAATGACAGATATTGGAGGGGTCCTTGATCTTCGGGATGAGAAAACTTCTGGAAGAAAAAACATTTCTATTCCTGGAATCACCACCAAAGTATTCTTACGCTGCTCCCACCACCTGAGGTCCCACCACCTCCCATTCATCCGCATAGAAAGCGCATTTGAAGCCGTATGGACCAGGAGAGTTGTCGCGATGAAACCTGAAGGTCCCATCCTTGATCTCCTCCATTGAAGAAACGACAGAAAGATCATAGTTATCCTGCTCATTCACCAGTTGTGGAAAGAAATCCATAAACTTCTCCACTGAAGTCATTCCTTGAGATTTATCATACCGAGATGGTATCTCCCCCGCAAGCAACCCCTTAATGTGCTCTAGCTCCATCTGTCCAGCCACCTCCATGTCCGAAGTGGAAACCACATTCCCCAAACTAATATTGATCATTGATTAGGTTCATTCATTCACGCATGCATGGAAGAATAAAATATTATGGTCGCCTTCCTTTAACCACCTCACCGAGACCATTTTTGATAATTCCTTTTAACCTCCAGTAGCTTCTCTGCAAGGATCATGCAATTGTCACAAAGAATCACAAAGGTGGCTTCATACCAAGACTCGTGTATATTCTATCCTAGTATGTTAATATCTAATTTTTATCTTCCCACCCCATATTCATCATGAGGCCACGAATCGAGCCATCCCTGTATATCATCTTTTAGTTAATTCATGTGATTGTCTAGGTTTTTCCATGCACTTCCAGCAGCCCCACGGTCCCATGAGTCCTTCAGCATGATCCTAAGGCTCTCTTCCTTATTACATGCATTCAGATAATGAAATGTGAATTGTCGTGGGGACTCTATTTGGAGATTCAGAATGAGTGTCTCATGATCGGATAGCAGCCATGGAAGATGAGTGACCGACGTTTTAGGAATGGAGTCCAGCCCCTGCATATTTGTAAACCACCTATCCCGGTGGCTCTAGATGCAACCGGTGCCCCTCTTATTATTTCTCGAAGTGAACTTTGGTCTGGTAAATCCTTGATCGAACACCCATGCACCCGAAATTATGTTTTTGAAATCCTTTATGTCATGGAAGTTCTTATTTGAATCGCCTTTTTTCTCTAGAGGGTCCATGATTGCATTGAAGTCGCCCCCTATGAACCATGGTATTGGAGCCTTTTTCAGCATTTCTAGGTGCCTCCATAGATTCTGATGATCGACCTGGTCTGTGCCAGCGTAAACCAATGAGTATATTACAACTGACCCATCGAAATAAACTCCGATGTTTGTACAATGTGACATGATATTAACCAACTCGACAGTCACATTCTTCTTCCTGAAAACCAAAATATGTATTCTATCTGGGTGACCATGTAGAGAAATAGGTAGCCCATTTTTCTGGAAATATATTGGAGATTATGGGGCTCGAGTTTCGGTTTAATGATCACCATAATAGACACCCGATGCTTCCTAGCTTTGGAGGCAGCAAAGGCTCTTTTGGATTGCACCCTGAAGCAATGAGCAATATAGAGAAGGATGGAAAACATATTCATATATTCCTCCAGATTTTATGGCCAGATGCATTGGGAAGGAATAAATAGGGTGAGAAAACATTTTCTTTGGATCTTGAGCGGGTGAACGGTCTAGAAGAAGAAGATGAGGGTGAAAACTTGTTGGGAGAGAGAATCTTCTTCTTCGGTATCCCATCAAATTCATCTGATACCATCAACCTGTTAGCTAAATGGCTTTGGAACAGCCTTTCCTCCGTACCACCTTCCAGCAGAGAGACCAGAATCATCCTCTATGGTGAATCTCGGGCAGAACAGATCGCCTTCGCCACACCTACAGGGAGAAAGTCCTTCTGTAAAGTATCCTTACAAGACACCAGACTACTCACGAGTGGCTGCTACTAGAGAGACATAGATAATTGTTCTGAAAAGATAAACGAATGAGGGTACTCTTGCATGGTCTTGAAGACACATTGCAAGTTTTCTAGAGAGACAACATTCTCGATGTAAAAGAACACCATATCCCAAGTAGGGGAAACCAAATCCGCCACCTCTTAAGGATCATCATTGCTGAAAGTCGAACAAGAAATGAAGTCCAAATGATCAGAAGAAGATCCCGACAAAAGGATTTTTGTCATGGCAGTGTCTGTTTTCTCAACAGTTGTGTGGGGGCCACTATCCGAATTCAAAAAAGAAGTTGTCCCCCTATAGTAAAATCTACCTCTCAGGTTTTTTATGGGTTTTATGAAATAAATTATTTGGGATAGGGTATTAGGGTTCCAATATTTTTAAAACTAGGTCTGGGATGCGTGAACGGCGTTCAGGCATCCCAGCCCCCACTGAAGAAGCGTGAACCCCATTCACGCATCCTCCAGAGAAGAGGGATGCGTGAACGTGGTTCACCCATCTCACAGAGAGCTGAAATGCACCTCAAAATGTATATCTATTTATTATAAACTAATAAAATTAAAGTAAAAATTTATAAATTTTAATAAATATCAATTAAATAATTAATAATATTGAAATAATGTAAATAATTATTAAAAAATATTCATGAATAATATACATTCATTAAATAATTATTAATATAATGGCTTCAGTATTCTCTAACATATATTGAGAAAGATATAATCATAGCATCTTTCACTCACTCACATCATCTCAACATGTTGTTGTTATACATCTATTTCTATAAAGAACCTCATAGGGTTACATTTGTTTTCTAAATTGGAAACTGTTATTATATATTAATTACACTAATAAATGATGTTGATCACAATATCTCTTGAAATAGATCAAGAAATATATTTGCTGATCTACAAGCCTAGGAATGATCCTTTTATACTTACTATTAGTTTTAGTGTGGTTAGTAGTTCAAATATCATTTTTGTATCCAATGCTTGTCAAATAATTCCCAAAAACATAATAGAGATCTTTGGGTCTCTATTAGATATAATATAAAGATTTAATCCATGTAATCGTACCTCTTTATTTATATATCGGTATGTTGATAGACTGTGAAATACTCTCAAATAATAATGAAGTAAGAAAGCATTGTAAGTTGATCAACTATAAAGTGAATGGAATTATTTATAATGTAGGTCTTTATAAGACCTATGAGGAATTAGATGGTGATGGTTTATATTTTTATGGGTAATAGTTTAATCATCCTCTTTTACCTCTTTTATTCGTCCTTTACTTACTGTAAATCTATGTTTTGAGATGCATACTCAGTAATCTCACTCTTTAGATTGCGTACCAGTAGAAATTGTTTCCTTTTATAAAGTCTGAATATGCATCTTTTCAAAATTGGCCAAATGAATTTCTAATATATATTTTTGTTATTCTGATCTTCAATCATAATCATCTACTCTTCACAAAAATCTATTATTTATTCAAACTATTCTTCATGAAATTTAATTTTTGTAAAAAATTAATCATGTTCCATGATATTCTCAGATTTTACATCTAATTTTAAATCATTGAGATCAATAATATTTTTCAAGATTTCTTCAAGTTCACGCATCTCTTCATCCAGAATCTATTTGATTTCGAAATAATTAATATAATTAATATTTATCATTTAATTTAATCATATTATTTATTATACATATATATATATATACATTTTTAAATAATTTGATAAGAGTAATACACTTATTAAAAATAGAATAGAAGTATAGATAATAGTAATACACAAAAAAATGTATCATAAATCAAATGTCAACCTAATCTACGCCTCTAGCATAGATTATCCTCTATCCCACAGCCAGGAGTATACTGGATACATCCACGCCATGTCTGTCTATGTTTGTGCTTTGGCATATGCTGCACATCCTCATCGACATCCACCTCCACATCCTCCTATGTGACAGGCGATGGATGTACAGTCTCACTGCCTATACCCTGGCCCGCATCTAAGGATAGTGGAAGCTAGCTGGAACTCTCACCAACATAGGAATTAGATGGTTGCTCTGCTGCGGATGACTACAATAAAACATCGAACTCGGTCCAGTCATCGTCTGTAAGTACATGTGGCTATTCCTAAGAAGCTGGAGGAGCATCTGACTGGTTATGCTGAACACCTTCCTCCAGTGGAAAAATATCATGTTGCCGAGCAAGCTGAGCAGCCTCCTCCTATGGAAAAATAGCAGCCATAACAGGGTTGTCACCACCAGGTACATCTATGTAAGGCTCAGCAGGCTCTGCGGCCTCCGCAGTAGGTGGTGGATCAATGAAAATGCCAGGATAAATATCATCCATCGACGGTAGCATCTGTCGTAGAAGGGTGTGAAAATATGATGGGTCAAAGGTTGCACTATCCACTAGATCAGACATATGAAGTAAATGAAAAATACCAGCATCATGCGAAAAAAATTCCATTGTTAACTAATATGAATAAAAAATTTGTTGAATA
Organism: Viscum album; assembly: GCA_963277665.1. NCBI lineage: Eukaryota > Viridiplantae > Streptophyta > Magnoliopsida > Santalales > Viscaceae > Viscum > Viscum album. The sequence continues at coordinate 837,642,054 of OY728125.1, read as the reverse complement.
GTGAAAGGAAGAATGCATACCAAGTCATGGAAGCCCCATCTGTGCTGTGTTAGAAATCTGACTGGGGACCTGATGTACCAGCCTACATAATCCATCTTATCGATCAAATGAAAACGTATTGTCTCTGCCCCTCGCAACTGAGACACCCGTCGTCTGTCCCATAATGCAACATATCCGGCATGATAGCTCCTCCAATAAAACCTCTCTTCCCTAACATCTTTAGGGAATGCAATGAATCCAACTGACAGGGTGGGTCAGGAACTGGACGAAGGAGTCCAAACTGTCTCATAACCCTATCCTTCTAATTCCACTCAACTACAGGAAAATGAATCAGTGGAACCATGCAGGAGCCGATATCAAGCATCACTCTACAGTATGGGGGCAGACTCTGAAGGATATCATCTGTATATGGCATCAAAGTAATCTGAATGAAAAAATGAATTATCAAATAAAAATTGAATTGATGTAGAGTAAAAAGTAAATATTTAACAATATAAATAATAATCACTTACATTTTCTGGTCGAATTCTATCTAACATAAGTCTGTAGGCATGAACATCATGTCTGGGAGAATCTGAATGTCGATGCGCCTGACTCCACCTGTAGATAACATTTTTCTTTTTACATTTCATAAAATAATATTATACAATTAAGTTAGATATTAGAATGAATTCATAACATACCAATGTCCAAGTGTAGCCTCTGCTACAATATCTACAGGTAATGGAGCACATGCATGTGGAGCTAAATAAGGTATGTGCTCCCATAACCACATCTGTAGAAGAACCATGCATCTTGTGATCTGCATCTTATTGATGCAATATGCACTACATAGGTCCATGTATGTATATTCTAGGCAGGAAGAACCCCGACTATATCGGCCCGCCTGGTCCAAATCCTCCAAAAAAGATAGATACATCAGGTGCACAAAGTAGTAGAGTCGTCAACAAAAAGTGTGCCACCGATTAGCCTCAAAATATATGCGCGTGCAAATAGCTGCACGGTGACGTCATCAGCATCATCTGGTAAATGTGTGAAGTGCTGGTCTAACCAAGGAATTCGCAATCTATAACCGACGATGGTCCTGCCATCATCCTGGACCTCTATGCCCAGAAGTCTATGAACAAGCTCAGGCAAATCTGATGGAACTCGGCCTGTCAAAGCATGTCCGTCGATAGGGATGCCCGACATAATGGCCACATCTTGCAATGTAATAGTCATCTCTCCCTCGCTGAAATAGAAAGTATGCGTCTCTGGTCTCTATCACTCTACAAGTACAGCAATGAGCTGATGATTAAGAAATGTGAAGTCCAACATCACTACTCCATAGAATCCAGCTTGACGAAGATGTGGGACGATAGCGTGAGGTGGTGCAGTATGATGGAAATTGTGAGATCTACGTACACTCAAGGGATCCATAGGACATCCCTCTAAAAGAAGTCGTGATACATGAGTAGCCTGAGATGTAATCAATGGAAAACCTGCCATCTCCACACATGATATCATCGTTACTTATTAATAGTGGAAGCATGATATATTCATTTTCATTTGGTGTCACAATCAACATTAGCCTAGTCTCACAATCACCATCAGTTAATGATGCTCATACACTCAGATTCCATTAAAAAAACTAGACATCTTATAAGAAAACAAGAATTTAAAAGTGAAAAATTAATTATTTCTTATTTTTTGTGAAATTAGGTTTGTTAATTTATCCATTATCAATTAAATAACCATTAAAAATATTCCACATTATATTAAATTTCATTACATTAATCATCAAAGTAAATTCCATTCCCTTTAGAAAAATCCAAACCATGTACTCTTGGAAGACCATCCAAAGCTACCTCTAAGAGGAAACATGCAACCAAGAACATTTATATTCATAAGTGATAATTTCATCCCTCAACATATCCCCAATAGGTATTCCCAGCTTTATCCTTCTCATATCTATAGAACATTAAAAAATTAACCGGAAAAAATAAATCCACAAGGAAACTAGGCCCTCAAAACAAATCATTCAACCTTCTCATGAAAATTATCATTGATGAATCCATAACAAGGCACTTGAACTCCTCTAGAAAAAGTACAAATCGCGCTCTAGAAAATTATATTTATCACAAAAATGGAACATGTAAACAGACTCGATCACGAATGATGAGATGTGGAACTCTATCATACCACTTGGGGATATCTCTTACGAGTATGTCCTTCTGCATGACAGATACTACATCGTATTCTCCCTCCTCGTTATCGAGGCCAATCCATCTCATTTCTGATGAGAGTTGACTTTGGTCTTCCTTGGGGCCACAACCTGGTATCTTGAAGCCAATAATTTTAAAAATGATAGACATTGAAAAAATTATAAATGAAACCAAAGACAACTTATGAAAACCGGAAAATATTAGGGCCGATGGTTGGTTGATCAAAAGGCAATGTGATAGAATGGAAGTCACCAACAGGCATCCAAGCATCACTATAACAGTGAACCAAAGTATTCATGTGATACACCGGGTCAAAATATGGCTCCCATGATATATTTACCCATGCACAAGCTGCAATAACATGTACACATGGATATCTCAATGCCTAAAAGCAGCCGCAATCACAGTACCTATTGTCCAACATCACGATAAACACTCCACCATTAGTGCATGTACCCTGGTCGTAGCACTGTCTTACCCAAAAACTCCTCTTTTTCCACATCAAATGTTATAACAGTCCATCGTGAAGCCTCATTTCATATCTGGACAATATTAGTTTGAAAATGTTGAGTAAAAAGCATTCCATTTTCCATCCTCTGGTAGGCCTTTTGGGACCGGTCAACAAAGTAGTTAACACATCTAAAAAATGTATCTTTCACTAATGATGTGATTGGGAGTTTGCACACACCCTTGAGAACCACATTTATTCACTCCACTATATTAGTGGTCATATGCCCATATCTCATGCCACCATCATATGCTAATGACAATTTTCCATTGAAATTTGCATCATATATTCATATACCTTCTCATTAACTGTTCGGATTTATTCAAGACTTCGATCAAACCATTCCTGTTGGGGTTCATATGTTGAAACCATAAGATAATAATGTTATTAAAATGGATATTAAATTTTGTTAAAATAAGAAAGTTTAGAAAACCATTACCAATTTGAGGATCACCTACTTTATGCCCTCATCTCTAAACTGCTTATGCACATTACTTGAAATATTTCTAATGGAATAACGGTGATAAGAATTCGGATTAGTCCAAGAAACCCCATCACAACTCATGTCCTCTATAATAACTCGATGATGATCAGATATCATACACATGCCCTATTTTTGCGTGACATTAACACGTACACATTCCATGAACCAGCTCCAGCATTCAAAATATTCTTTTTCAACAACATCAAAAGAAAGTGGAAGAGGAGCTCAATTACCATCCTGTGTGGAATCAATGAGTAGAACACCTGTATAATTTCCATAAAGGAATGTGCCATCTACCTGAATAAATTGTTTACAATAGGGAAATGCAGCAATGCACGATCTGAATGTGAAAAAAATCTTATTGAACATCACCTTTGACCGATCAACTCGATGATTTTGGGATATATACTCAACACTATCCAATTGATAAACAATCTAATTATTGAGAGACAACAATTCCATAAGCTATGGAAAAATCACATAAGACTCATTCGAATCACTATACATTTTTACAATGGCTTTCTGTTTTTCATTCCATGCTTTGTTGTATGATATCTTATAGTTATACAACTGTTGAATTCATTCCTGAACAAGGGAAATAGGAACATCCTGACTTGTTTGTATCATCTCACAAATAATAATAGATATAAACTCTACATCAAGTGAAGAGTGATCTTGTGCCAAGCTGGGATGCAGACAAGTGTGTGGGCCTTCTAATTTGGTTATCTTCTAACATCCATAATATTTATCACATATTACTCTTAATCGAAATTTACATTCTAACCCATATTTTTCACAATGAATAAGATATTTGGTCTTCTTTGACTCATAAACCACCAATGTGAAATGTCGCTCAATGTGGAATTGATTTGTCACATTTTTCATGATCTTTTCACATTCGAACTCCTGCCCAACATATATGGAAATATCATTTGATGCAGGCATATTCCTTATAATGCCAGGGAATTTAGAAGCTGGTGTAAGGACATACCAATCAAAATGTTGTTCACAAGACATTCTTACAGCTAAGGAACTCAAAACTGACGGCTGATTACCACTAACTGGTGGATGTAGTGGATATCTATCTCTCAGCGGAACCTAAGAAGGTTCATTCCCAACCACATCATCTCCTGCTGACTCCCCAGATTCTTCTTCCTTAGTTAAACTTTCATGCACTATGTCAGCACACAAAAGGATGTCATCTACATTTCCTTCCAAATTTTGATGATCTTACTCATTACATTCTTCCACAGGAGTCATACGAGGATGAGATAATGAATTAGACTGCTGTGAAGGACCAACTTCTACAGAGCTCACAAAGCATGGTTCTGTAGTAATCGATTGCACCACATCAATATCATAAATGACAATAAATAATTCCATCAAACCATTAATACATTGTTGCCTGAATAACTGAGAAGCTTCCATCCAATCCTCATCATCGAATATAGGGTAGTCGATGTGCCACAGACGCTCAAGATATTTAAGATGTCGATATCTAATTTTAGTGATTGCTAGTCCAGTACTCATTTTTAACCGACTATGAATCTTTTTACGAAAATCATCCAATTTCATATATCCATGGAGGTTTACCACATTGACAGGTGGTACACTGTATCTAAAACCCTGCTCTGTATAAATTACCTCACCGTTGCAATATAGTTGAGCAAACATAATTACCTATAAAAAATAACTTAAAAATTATTATACACTACATTAAAATTTTAAATTATTTAATTTGGTTTTGAATAATTGATTATCCTGAGACTTTTTAATGTATTGATTTATCGCTGTTAAGGTATAGTGACTATGATAATAGCACAAAAGCAAATTTAATATAAAGTTTCATAATGTTTAATTACTTATGAATATATAATCATGACTTGATCTTAAGACTTACGATTAGTTTATCATCTGAGAAACTAACCACAACCTATGGGTGAACTCTTGTATCTATTATCAAATATATCAGCAACCTCCAATCTCATGTCAGACAACAACGCCTCCTCTTGAACGAGTTCTCAAATTCCTCTTCATCGACACCTCTTCGGGGATGCCTCTTCGTCGAAACCTCTTCGGGGAATCCTGTTCGGGGACACCTCCTCGGGGTGTCTGTATTTTAATTACAAATTTACTCACATTCATTTGATGGGGTATAGGGGTATAAAATACATAAATTATTTTAAGCGGACATTCATGTCCTTACACTTACTGAGATATGACTCGCAGGTCATCAATGTGGAAAAAATGAAATTATTACAAATTGAATAACAACATACACAAAATAAAACATGCAATTTCAATTTTGTATGGTCGGTCGTCTCAAGATCAGTCATCACTCATACTATATTTATTGGTATATTTATTATATTATCCATATTATATAAAATATATATTAAATAATACACCTCCTTTTCAAAAAAATTAACTTCATGTGTATATATATATATATATATATAATTATTAATAACATTAAATAAATTTTATTATATCTGATCTAATTGAGATTTACATAATAAACACTTTTGTTATTAAATCCATTCATTAAAATAAATTTCTCAAACATAAATTATTTTTTCTATACATTAACCATTTTAGACATAACATAAAACACTCAATATTCAGACATCATACATTAAAAAAATTAAATCATACAAACATTCAACATCAATAAAATTAAATCATACAAAACATTTAATTCATAACATAGGAAATAAATAAATCATACACATAATTAAACATAGAAATGAAATAAATAAACACAATTAAACAATTAAATTATTAAATAGAAATTTTACCTCAATAAAAGCAGCAAATATTTGTTGAGAATGAATTTATGCAGGGCTTTGCAAAAAAAAATTAGAGGAGAATAATGGGTTTTGGTGGAGGACCACTCCTTTTATATAAATTCTTGGTCGGATGCATGAACGTCGTTCACGCATCCTTTATCTAGTCCGCGAACGATGCATGAATGGCATTCATGAATCACTGCCATGGATCAGATGCGTGAAGGTCATTCCCACATCCTTTCCCACGCAGATATGTGTGAACGTTGTTCACGCCTCCTTTAGCTGGTCAGATAAGGATGTGTGAACGCCGTTCACACATTACTGCCTGGGTCAAGGATGCGTGAACGTTGTTCAAGCATCCGAGCCACGGTAGTGATGCGTGAATGGCGTTCACGCCTCCCGGGACCAGTTTTAATAATATCGGAACCTTGATCCCCTATCCTGAATTATTTATTTCGTAAAACCCATAAAAAACCCCCAACCTCTCCAACCAGCACAATCAAAGATGGCATCGACGCCACCAGAACCATTTCCCTAACCAGGCCGCCTTGCAAACTAGGACCATGCGACCGAGCCTCTCAAAAAGAGAGAAAACTAGAAGCCTCCCTAGTAGTGGAAGGACCCTCCCATTCACCCGCCCTTGAAGAAATTTCCTCTGAATGCTTCCTTCTGCATACATTGCCCGTTTGCCCATTAAGACCACAGAAGACGTAGAACTGCACATGAGATTTTTAGAAAATCTTTTGCCACCAACTAAATCCATTATCATCCCTTACCAAAAAATGAAAAGTCTGATCCACTGGAAGGTCAATCACAACGAAGATACATGGGTTGTGGAAAAACTGGAGCCTCCTAGAAGTAGCATAGGACCACAAGAAGGAACCTAGCGAGTCTCCAATCCCCCTCAAGCTCATCAAGTGCTGGAGAGGGAGGGGAAGGCCGTGGAGGCTTATCCAGACCGCCTCTAAAGGAGACTCCCTACCGAAATGGAAATACCAAGGCCAATGGGAAACATAGTACCTCCAAGAACCACACCGCCTATCGTCCCTCGCCCAAGCTGTGGAAAAGTGTTCTATGGAGAATAGGTGTATGCAAAAAGAAACCCTAGAAAACTCAGACACCACCACCAGAGCCGAAATCCCCCATAAGTCCATGAATCTTTTAAATGCTTTTAGGGAAGACATATTGCTCCCAAATCGAACCACCTGGGAATGGTCATGAAAGGAGTTAGCCTTCTGCAGCTCTTTCTTGGACAAAACCTTCGAAGGTAACCCTTCCATATATGTTTTAATACATTTCTTATATTAATTTCCCAAATTCCTTAATTATGAAATTTCCAATGATTGTGATATGACGCAACATTACACAACCATTTTTATTTCCTTATGTAATTAATATATTAAAACATTATATTTTTTCCCTATTTGTGGAAGATATAAATCCTGAACATGTTATATGGGTCCACCCAGATAGGAATCCAATGCATTTTCAATGATTTAGTCTCATGATTCATCATTTATGGGATTAATTATTAAACCTAATCCATTATGGGACATTGTTCTCATTTTCATATTGTCTAGGTAATTATCATTGACTAATATATTTTTCATGTTATATGTTACTACCACATTTCCTATATTACCATCATCTTACTATATCATTATATTTATGTTTTTCTTTCATGTGATTACTCACAAGACTTCTCTTTTATGATATCATGTTGACCTTTTCCTCACATGTAATGTTTCCATGTCATGTTTATTATCATACATGGCTATTTAGCTCACACCTTTATTTAATGTATCCCCAAGGTTATCCTTTCCAGTTTTGGAGATAAAATGGGATTAAGATCTATTTTGGGTAATTAAATTTGAAATCTATGTTTAATTTTCATTTCAATGAATTATGGACATATTCTTCCAATATCATCAGGCTTCATGTCCTTGGGTTATAATTAATGGATGTTTATGTGTGAAATATTTTCATAATATGTGTAAAAGTATTTATTTTCTATACGAAGGAAATTTTTCACTGATCTATGTCCTCTATGAGATCTAATATACATTTCACTAGTACATATTTAATGGAAACTCTGCTCACTGACCCAAACTCTTGATGATGCTATATCTTACCTAGATGAACATATTCCTCCCAAAGAATCATAATTTTCATTTATTAATTCCATATTTTTTATAGAACCACAATATTATCAGGGGGACACATTCCTACCAGTTGAATCATCCTCAAACCTCATATCTCTATATCTACTGTGAAGAAAACATATCCTATTTGTTTTATATTTCATTCAATTTAAATTAGAATGGTCCCCTCAAGTGTATGTCCCACAAAATCCATCGCCAATCAACTTTAACCCAATCATATGTACCTCATGATATTAAAAAATAATTATTAGTCATTTTTGTGTTACAATTAAAGGAAATATGGGTCCCATTATGTATAGAAACCCATGACAAGAATGCCTTTGTTCATTATATTTTACATGATATAAACATTAAATTTCATAAAAAACATGAATAATATATGAGGGACTAATAGGTTTAGTATATTTGGAGAATAAATATATAATAATAATATTTTCAAATTTTTGATATCATTTTTTTAGTTATGTCATACTCAATAAGAATCTAAACACCTCATTTGGTAAAATCATCCCCATTACCCAAGAAATGGAAATTCATGAATGGTGTGCACTCAAATTCATATTAAGGGATGATTAAACAATTCAGCTTGGATGAGTTTATAATCATAACATAAAAACATAAACATATTATAAATATCATAACATCATTAATAATAATCCTACATAATATAAGATATTTAAAGGTCATAGAATGAGAACTTGAAGGCCAAAAATATAAATAAGTAAACATAATAGTAATGACATGGCTGAAATAAATTTGATAGAATCCTTGATTCATGAGAACTTGTGATCATAATTCATAGAATCTTGAAACTATGTCACATAAATTAGAATTATGATACATTACATTAATGATTCACAAACTATCACCCATTCTAGTTAGATAACATAATTATACTAGTATATACATAAACTTCTAAACTCACACTGTTGCACCGAATCTTATGAACAAGTAAATTTTAATCACTTACACTTATCTTATAAGATTTTAAATTTTATCAACTAAATTGGACGCTGATGTTGGACCTCACTGTCCATTATCTATATTGATGAGTTCTACTTGAAAATCATTCACTTATTGTAACATAAATAAACCATGTAAATAAAATTAGTTTAATTAAATGTAAAAAAACATTCACTTTTAACAAATACAACAAAAAATTAGAAATAGGTATTATAATAAATTCAAATGATAACCATTCACCTTTAATTTCTCAAAGAACCCATGGAAATAAAATTAGAATTTGTAACATTTTCAAATAGTATAACAATATCAATTAAATATATTAAAATCAAAAACATGATCTAATGAAAATAATAACATAATATAAGAAAACGTCTTGGTGGAACACGAAACATAACTTCATTAGAGATTGATATTTTTTATGATATAGGTTAAACTAGAAACCAAATCAACAAAAGTAACCCATGAAAACTATTTTTTAATCATCAATGTAAAATTCATATTTAGGAGGATCTTTTCAAAATGTATCATTTGTTTCCATAAGAAATGTGAGAAAAATATCGTTCAAAGTAGTGGATTTGAAATAAAAAATCCATTTAACATGGTTGTCAAATATAAAGTATCATTGAAAATGTATAATTGATTAATATAGTGAACATATTACAAATAAGTTCAAAAAGATATCATATAACTCAAATGATGGAGTTTGAGTTACCAAATCTATGACCTTAATTTTTATTTACATTGATGTTACTTATCATTTTATAAAATAAAAATAATTGTGTTAACCACCTATTTCAGAACCTTATTTATATTCATACCATTTTATAAAATAATTTTTTCTTTGTTCTCTACAAGTATATTTTTTTTTGTTCTTATATATTTTTAGTTTGATGTTTGGGTAACCTCTATGGTTTTGAAATAGTTTCATAATCACTATGTTTTTATTCAAAATAATACCAAATTTTATCAATACTGTATAATTAATGATACTATAAGTGATCAATTTTTTAATAATTTTTAATGTTAATATTTCATTCAATGGGTGTTTTAGATTCAATCCAAAAGAAGAAATAATCAATGATCATTTTTTGATGATTTTTAAAGAAAAATAAATTATATCTACATTAATGAGTTTGACATAATTAATACCATTATAGAACCAAAAATATTTTTTTAATATTTTATATAATATATTATCAGAAATTATGTCCCCATAATCATTAATGATTTTGTTTTATATCATTATTAATGTAAGTGGTTAGACCAACCCAAACATGACCATTCCATAATTAATGGACGATTGTGATTTTGGAAGTTTCATATTTCAGAATTAAAAAAAATATTGAAGAATAAAAATATTATTTAAATACTTATATAGTTTTGAATCTTATTTAAATAAAATGTAAAAAATAACATGAAAACAAGATGAAAAACATGATACATTACTTAATGGAGGTGGTAATTCTCATAATTCATTACTAAAATTTTAATTTATAGAAAAATAATAAAGAAAGTATGTGTGTTATAATTTTTTTCCATTAATTATACTAAACATATTTTAAAAATTCTTAATGTTCACCCTTATAATAAGTGAGGAGAGGGAATTGTGGAAAAAGTATGATCTCATTACTTAATGGAGGTGGTAGTCTACATAAAAAATGAATTATTTTTTTTCTTAATTGGAAGGGGAAAACGTGGATAATTATTATTCCATTATAAAAATAAAATTCAACATAAAAACACCAATTTGATTATATTTTAATTAGAAAATTATATTGGGAAGGTCTGAACGTAATGAAAACATGTTTAGGAAAATGTATGCATATTGAAACCTTATGATTTACCCTAGAAGACTCATTAAAATAAAAGTTCTTAAGACAGACACTTAGGACCATGTGATCATGTAAAAGAAATACGGATATATATTAAATATAATGTTGTGATTTTCATGTGGAAACTGAATTCATCGAGAGGATTGGAAATGGTTCTGAATTGTGCTTTTTATAACTAGTGTGAATGGAATTTTCATATCTATAACCATTTTATATAAAGGGAACACATATTAAACATGTCATGTTTCTCCAAGAATGGAAAATAATTTATGAGAGATAAGGTTTCATTAAGACACTTCTCAAATAATCAGTTAGAAACGTATTTTTAAAATTTTATGGCCTTTACTCCCCAAGTTACCCCTTTTTACCATTTGGGTTTCTACTATGGTAACTAATTTTTTATCAAGGTAAATTATACATTATAATATAATTAAAATAAAACTTTTTAATTAATTCATATATTATAATTCCATAAATTAAATCCATTTTATTATATTCCTTTTGAAAACGTGATGGAAAGGAATTTTAAAATTATAAGTGTGTATTATATTAAATATTTTTTTTAAAAAATATAACTTATGTTCTATAATTTCATACATAAATTAGAAATTTAAATTAAATATCATAATATCACTTAAAAATACATGTTTCTCTATATAATAGTCTCATATATTTTTATGTTGTACATATTCTCTAATAATATTATAAATTTTTTGGTATTTGTAAAAACTGTACTTTTATTTATTGATTAGTTTACCTATTAGAAAACAATATTAAATTGTACATTTGTTTCATAATGTGGTTAAAAATATTTATACATGCTTATTTAATTTATAATATACAATTGAAATATCTATTTAAATAAATTTATCCTAATAGATTATGTTTCATTAATTTTCTGAAGAGATCTATCGATCATAATATTTTTTATGGGGGGAAATATAACTAAAATATTGGGTCATTACATTCTACACCATTTAAAAGGAATTTAACAATTACAATATTATTACATGGATTAAAATAAGTGAGGATATTTTTGCCTCATTATATCCTTAGGTTCCCACCTAGATTCCTTGAACTTATGATTCATCTATTGATCTCTAACCATATATGTGGTCTTATTCCCCAACACTATATCTATTAGATCCTGTATTTTAATTGGTTGTTACTCATATGACAGACCAAATTCCAATTGAATGACTTTTATGTGTGGGAAATTTTAGGGGTATGTTATTTAATTCCTCATAATAAAAACATGGAACACATCATGCACTTCAGAGAGGATTGTAGAGAGTACTAAGAGATAAGATAAATCTCCAACACTTTCAAGGATCACAAAGGGAAAAATATAACTAGGGATTAACTTCCCCTTCACCCCAAATATAATAACCCACATCCTAGGTTATATCTAGAGTAACACCTTATCTCCAAAAACAAACACTAGATCTCATCAATGATTATCTTCATAACACTCTTGTTCATATTGTGCAGATTTATTATATCGATGAATGGTTTGAACCATCATTTTCACTTATTAGAGAAGGTCAATACCTATTTAGAACCACTATTATAATCCTCCCCAAAAAATTTGAATCTAATATATCTTCTTATAGATATAATCATTTCATATATTTTGAATGAAACCATCAAATAAGATATCATCATACCCTCTAGAGATTGAATTGTTTTCTTTTATTGAAAATGTATTTGAGTGTGATGAGTATTAATGAAACTCAACACATTCTCTAATTCTTTCTACATACTCCTCTATAACACCAATTTAAACCACTAATCCCAATCAAATACTATTGCAAGTGGAACTCCCTATATCCTTACCACTTCCGATTGGTATATCATAGTAAGTGGTTATAGGGAGAAATAAACATTGATGAAAATAAAATTCACTAACTTAGTGAAGAATATGGTTATAAACAAAACAGAATTATGTAACAAAGATGTTTTGAGGATTCCTAGGATGAAATCCTTGGAAATTTTTTCCCGTTTCCATACTGTTATGGTTAATGGTTTAAATATACACTTATAATTCTATCGTTCAACCATAACATACTAGAATACAGATAATCAGGAAATATATTATACAATTTTCTTCTTCATGTTATCCCACCCAATGTCTTTATTTATTTCTCAACACATATTCAAGCTTCATGGATGAATACAAAAGGATGAGTTATGAGCATTATCCAAAAGTTCTCTCGACCATTATAGGTTTTATTGAACACATATCTAGTATCCCAGTCTTATGATTCTATCATTGTTAATGTTTATCTATATAATATTCACTACCTATTTTTAGTTTCAAATGACCTTTTTAGGATTCTTTCAACATCACATTCATTAATGGTTGATTATTCATTTGGAAAATATAGTAATTATATCATATAATTATTAATTCAATATTAATACTCTAAAAATTTATGAGAATTTGGTAATTTTCAATATGAAAAATGAATTTAGAAACATGATTTTCCATTATCAAAGCATAAAAACCCCTGTATTCCATCCTTGGGTAGAAATTTATTAAGAAATCATAATATTTTATCCATTAAAACTATCTACATTGTAACATATTCTACTTCTTTTTTTGTGAATATAAATTTTATGCTCTTATGATCATAAAGAATATGACACTTTTCTCAATAGATAAAATGTATCCAAACCATTAATAAATAGATCTCCATTGAAAAATATAAATAATGTATCATGTAATTTTTCTACGTAGTCATTGATTTTCTTGATATATAAGAAATTACATTGTCATTTTCTTATGATTATTCATCCTAATCCATTATTACAAGCATCACTATATATTAAAAACTATTCACCACATCAAGGTAATATATATGTACAAACCTGATATTTCACTCAGGTATAGATCTTTTAAATTTCAATATAAATCATTACATTAGACCTAATATATATTCATAGTGAGTTAATAGAGGTTTTAGCGGTGTACGAGGCTTGTTCGGAGCCTAGAACTTATCTTTAGGGAAAATTGGCCTTGTCGCATGGTTAGAGGATGGTTGGTGTACATTTTGGGTAATAGTCAAGATGGAAATTTTCAGATAAAACCATATATCACGGTTTGTGCATGGCCATGTAGTATAACCATGCAAGTTCCCCTTCGGACAATTTAATCGTACACGATTTACGTATAGTTAGTCAATCCGTGCAGACAAACCATGGATGTGTCATTTTTCTGGGTAAATTATCTTTTTTCCCTTAATGATCTAATTAGATACTCCCTTCTTCCCTAATCTAATAACTAGAGGGATTAACCCATTTTCCCCTAATTTGGGATCTTTTTTTTACTAAACTATGTATTTGAAGATATACGTCATCTGAGATCTGTTCTTGCTTCTTTTCTTCATGTTATATGAGTAACAGTAAGTACTCACGTTTTTTAGCCTTTTCCCTTCTCTTTTTATCTTGAATTAGTTATCAAGGTGTGAATTTTTTTTTCACTTTTCTTTGATCTACTATGATCTGAGCCAAATCAAGGACCAATACCATAGGAGGATATTTTTATAATCCTAAGGTGGTCGGTCTATAATAAAACCCTCAAGTTTGTTGATTTTAGAATTGCTTTGTGGGGCCCACTAATTCCATCATGTGTCATTTATATAATATGAATTCCATGGTTATACTCATTAGAAAAATTGGTTATGCTCTTTGAAATATTTGATTAATTTTTAGTGGTTATTCCCACAACTCTATTCATCTCATGTAGGATGTTATTCAATAATTTTTTTTAGTTTTTTGATACGTTTGAACCACTGTTCGGGTGTTCCTTTGATATAACTTCATAAGGGTAAGAGTTTCTATTCAAAATGGATTGTTTATAATAAGAATTGTATAATGGAAAGTACCATGTATTCTCACCAATTTACCCATCTAATGAACATGCTTCAATGGAAAATTAAATGTGAAATGGAAATTGGAAAGTACATAAATGAACTGAACGTATTTATAGTAAATGATTTATTGGTTGCATAAGTAGAACCCCTTACTACATTAATGGAAGGTAGAGTAACGATCCTTAATTATGGAATAAACTATAAATGGATTAAATGAATTTTTTCATGCTATAATGCCTAGTCACGCTAATAAAAGTCATGGCTTGAAACTAATTACATGATTAAAAGGTTGCATGGCTCTTTGCCTTGTCACACTAATGAAAGGAAAGGCATGAACAAAATGGATCGATTAAAAGGTTTCATACTACTTCACCTCATCACACTAATTAAAGGAAAGTGTTGAACCAAATGAAATATTATATAATTTCATAATGAATTAAAAAAGTCCTGACTCGAGCACATGTTGGATTATGATCATAGAATTCCATGTGAACTCGGGAACCCCATTTCGATTTAAGGATATGGATTTCTTAGGTTCATACCCACCTATATGATGATCCTTATCAACTATTTGGATGGCTAGTATGACAGAATAGGTTCCCTAAATTATTTTTATAGGATTCCTAGGATACACGCCCTGGATGTGGTATTGATAACTAGGTTCCATGGTTAAATGTCATTGGTCCCAGATATTACTTAACCTCATTTTAACTTGGATTAACTCCATGGACTTGGTAGGTGTCTCATAGTGGAATTCCATGGACAATGATCCTTGTATTACACTCTTACCCCATTCTAGTCAACAATTATTACTGAGTTGGTGACCCTTGAGGTCTACATCACCATGGTTATCACCTTGGGACTTCATTATCAGATATTGTTAATCATAGTTTCCTTGTTAGAACTTGTAACCTTTGGAGTTACAAACATGTGAGTTATATATAAACTGTTAATAATCAAATAATAAATCAATGGATTGGTTATGTCTAGAATCCAGTTGAGGACTTAATTATGAACATAGGTATTTAATTACATGGTATTGCTTTAATTTATATATGCATGCTTTCATACTGTTACATTTCCATTACATGAGTAAGATGTTAGAGACAGTGTTGGCTGTGGACCACTGAGATTTACCTCACACCCTCTCCGAGCATTATTTTGTACCTGGAGTAGATTACATGGTTGCAGGTGTTGAAAAATGGAATTATAATGCATCAAACACATAATTGCTTATAGTTTAGTATGGAGATTGATAGTAGACGAATGAGTTAGAGCTCGGTATGCTTGGAATAGTCTCTTCTTTATTTTATACTTTTGTGGAACATGTTATTCCTTATATATTTTAAACTTGTTTTCCAATTTTATAGTGACATAACATATCATCAGTTTTTGAATGTTATTCCAGTTGTTTCAGTTATTTTTATTGTTCTCTTTATTTTTCAGTATTCCTTCTATTTACTTATATTTCTTCTTCTATTTAACTATGTTTTCATTCATCCGTTGTGATACAAATTAGTACTGAGGAAATTTTCTCCCCACGAATACACCTTAGGCCCTCGCTACTATTCGGCACCCTTTGGCATTCGAGGTGATGTGCTTTAGGCCATGTGGTCTACCGAGCTTGGGGAACTTGTTAAGTGGAATCTGGATCTAAGACATCACATATTGGTATTAGAGGAGGTTACTTTATATCTTTACCATTTATAGATAATATATTTGATATTAGAAACATTTGGGAACTTTTTCATAAGTCATGTTTGGGCATCATCAACCCATGTTCGGGGTAAAATCCAAGTTATTTAAAATATAATATTATTAATTATTTTTTATATTACATTTGATATTATTTAACCATTGGGTGACACACATGTTGTGTGGTGATTTTTTATTATTACTATTTTTGAGGGGGGTTTTTCATCCTTGGCCTGATGATATGATGGAAATGATAATTGTTTCATTCATCATTATGGGCACCTAGAATATAGATGTCATGCATATTTACATGCCATATAGGTGTATTTCACTATTTTTCATTGCATGATATGCTTATGATTGTTGAGTGAAGTTGTGATAGTTAGCTTATTCTTCTATTACTCTTGGTTGTGATTGAGTGATTGAATGTCTCAATTCATGAGGATTATCGGACCTTAGGGGTTGGGATGATTAATTTATCGAGTCTAGCCATTATGTTATAAAAAATGGGTTTCTATTTCATTGATAAGGTGTATGGGAACCAATTCAATGGGAATGAATATCCATTATAAAGTGAATCATAACATCTACAATGAATTGGATTTATATCCTTATTGTATCTTGTCATGTTTATGAAAGGTAAAAGAGTGAACTTGGTTATTAAATATAAAATGAAATGAAACATATACATGAGAACTTACCGATACCTAGCCATCTAAGCAGGTAGTTTGGGTAGTATACATTGGGTAGTGAGTTTTCTTATGTTCAGCTTCTTCTAGGAATACTATCTTTCTTGTTATTCTTGTTCTGAGGTGTGTTCTTGGAAATTGTACATAAATTCCGACATGAAATCCTCATGTCGTATGCCAAGAGGGTGTTGATGACCACACTATAGACATGGTGGGCCCTGATCCACCATCAACTAGAAATTTGGCCTATAGCCACGGTTCTAAACCACGACTATAGGTTAAAAACCATGGCTATTGGTAATAGCCACAGTTTAAGGAACCGTGGATCCTATTGGCCTGGAAATACGGTCATGGATATAGTCATAGTTAAAACCGTGGAAATAGACCTATAGATACATTTCAAACCATGGCTATAGGTCTATTGCCACGGTTGGAAACAATGGCTATATCCAGGACCCTATTACAATGCCAATAAGATCCACTGTTCCATAAACAGTGGATATTACCTATAGCCAATGTTTTTTGACCTATAGCCATGGTTTAAAAATGTGGCTATATGCTACACTTTATTTAAAAAATATCTAATAGAATTCCCCCTCCCCCACACACCCTAGCACCCCACCCCCGCCCCTATAACCTGCAAATAGATTAAAAAATAATGTTGCCACAATTTCATCATAAAAATTAACTAATATAATTTCAAGAATTGAGTTCTTACAAGGAATCAACATACAAAAAAATAATGAATTCTTGTATGTACTAGATAAAGAGACCAATAAAAACTCACTCTTCTTGGCTTCATTGTCTCTCACTGTTGCATCTGTAGTAACCAAGGAGCCTGGCCTTGTGATGAAATTTTACAAGGACTCCGGCCTCTAGGCTAAAGATATCACCAAATAGTAAGTCAACCTTCTCTACAAGCACCACAAAAATAATGCATTCTTAGGGCTGAGGAACATCTTCCAGGACTGTGTTGTCCAGTCATGTGATGCTTCACAGGTGATGGATTCAACAAGGTGCCTGTCTGAGAGGATATCCCATAGAACTCATCTCGAGCCATCATTAACACAAATTAATTTTGATAATCTTTCCAAAACACCACAATACCATGAAGCATCATCATTGAAAAACTAAAATAAAAAAAACCAAAGAATAAAACAAGAATACTAAAATGACTACATTGGTCATGGGGTATGGACAACATGTCATGATGTTTATGCTTAGTTTTGTAGAATAGATTCTTGCAGAAAATACATGTGTTATCTAGTATAAATTCATACAACTAGGACCAATACTTGATTGGATTTGAAAAAATCTGGAACATACAGAAGATAAATATAAGGATTC
This sequence comes from Viscum album, assembly GCA_963277665.1. NCBI lineage: Eukaryota > Viridiplantae > Streptophyta > Magnoliopsida > Santalales > Viscaceae > Viscum > Viscum album. The sequence goes on along the minus strand of OY728125.1, from coordinate 837,623,503 downwards.
ATTTAACTGAGTGTTCATCATGTGAATCTACATGTAATATAGGAATCACAAACACTATAATGAAATAGAGTCAGATGTGGGATTTTCTTACAATCTGTAGTGTGTAGTGGATTTGGGGATCACATGTAATGAATGTGAAGCCCCAAAAACTAGGACTATATTTTTGAAAATGGGATCATTTTTTACTTATCATAGTTTTAAGGATAATTTCTTAATAGTAGATCCCTACAATAGATAATTCCCTTCAAATGATATCATCTGTTATGACCTTTTAGATCTAGCTCATATAATTCATGTTCAGAATATCATAATTATTAAAGTAAAAGAAAAAAAAGATATGAGGGGGTTATAATGATGTGAATCCAACAGACATGATGCTTCCTAATCACCATGGTGTATCTAATATCAAGTGATGTTATTACATTCCATATTGAGTTATATCCTAATGAAACCCTTGAGCTATATAGTTTAATTTCTTATTTCTTTTACCAAGTGATGGAAATTTTAATGTCCTGAATCCCGGACTTATGGTAGTTGTTTATTTTAATATCATGATGCCATGACAAGTAAATTTATATTATTTTATAGTTTATCCCATGGTAGGGGACTTGGCCATTTCTAATCATGCAAGTATAGGAATCAATCGACATATAGTTCATAAATGGGGCATTTTATGATTTTCAAATATATATCTCTTGTGTAGTGAATAGTCAATGAAATTGATAGGTGTCTGGGTGTGAGAAGGAAGGAATCCTAAGGAGAATATAGCTTCAATTCAAAGATGGCATGTAATATAATTTTCCTCGTATAGGGATGAGGATGAAAACCCATCATTAGCTAGTAAACCTGAACAGTAAAAACTATCTACATCGATCGAACATAAATTTGGAAGGGAGGGTAGGTCCTACAGAATGACTTGATGTTATGAAATTTAATTTAATTATACTATGAATGTATTTAATGTTGTTTTGATTCATTTAGATAGGACTATGGATTTCTATTTTTATTCCCAGCATTGACCATGGTTTGCCAATAGTTTAATGGCATACAAGTGGGACATTTTCCTCTAATGTGGTACATCAGTTGTGGTTGCGTCTAGTTGGAGTGAGAATGAATCGTGTACACATTTGATGCGTCTTAAGATTCTATAACACAATCTATACCTCATTTATCAATTATAGTTCTAATATTTAATGAAAAAAACATTCTTCAATGGTATTCCCCAATAGTTACTGATAAGGAAAATAATTTGGATGATTTTTCATAAGTGCTTCCTTAGTCATCTTAATATTCAAAAGCTCAAGAAGTCAACGCTACATTCAAACCCCATTTCCCAAGTCACCATATTTCCCTCAAAATTTTAATACATTCAAACCCCTTATTTAAAATAAAATTAAATAAAATGAAACCTCTTCGAATTTAAAAATATAATTCACACCACTAGAACATGTTTAAACATAATTCCACCATTGAATTATTTAATAATCTATAATGTACATGATTCTTATAAGGACAACACAATCCCTCCAGATTTTATTCTAAGACCATACAAGTCATGAAATTTTTTGGAAGCTAATACTAACACCCACACAATAACATAAAATCACTACAATACTAGAAGACTCGGTAATGTAAAGGTCCCCTGAATTTTCAGTGATCAAATAATTTACCACAATCTCTTATCAAACTTATCTCAATCTGTAATCACCTATTTCGACCATAAACACCAAAAAATTAACAGAAAAGATTTAAAAAATAAAAAAGTAACATAACTAGTACCAAAATAATTGGGTGATGCAACGATGCCAAGAACTGGACCAACAACGTGAATTCCACAATAGACACACACTCACACCACTAGAACTTGTTCAAATATAGTTTCACCATTGTATTATTTAATATTCTATACAGTACATGATTCCTATAAATATAACACAATCCCTCCACATTTTATTCTATGAGCATAATGGTCATGAAACATTTTGGAAGATAATACAAACACCCACAGAAGAACATAAAATCAATAAAATACCAAAAAACACTCAACAATGTAAAGGTCACCTAAATTTTAAATGATCAAATAATTTTCCACAATCACTTATCAACCTTCTCAAAATCTAAAATACCTTATATCTACCATAAACACCAACAAATTAACAAAAAAAAATTAAAAATAACAATGTAACATAACTAGTACAAAAATAATTGGGTGATGCAACGATGAAAAGAAATAGAAAAATAGGGTGCATTCCACTATAGACACACACTCATACCTAAGACACAAAAAAATACCTAAATTACATGGTTTATTTAATATCCAGTTTAACCCCTCCCCCTGCGACCTATATACCCCTCCCCTCCCTCTGCAAAATATAGACCCACCCCCAGCCCCTTGCAGACCCACCCCCCTAAAGACACCATACCTCCTCCAAACCCCCACCCCTACATACACACCCCCTGCATACACACCCCCTACACACCCCCTACCCCCTACAGACCCCCACCCCCTGCACACACACACCCTCCCCCTGTCCCATCCAACCTGAAGACCCCCACTCCCCACCCCCCTGCCACATGCAGTCCCCCACCCCCTTGCACCCGCCAACCCCTACCCATTGCACACCCCCTGCAACCTATAGACCCCCACCCCCTTGCCACCTGCCGACCCCCTATAGTCCCCCACCCCTTTCCCCCTTCAGACCCACCCCCACCCCCTGCAGACCCCACCCCTTGCACACACACCCTCCCCTACCTCCTCTAACCTGTAGACACCCACACCCCCTCCACATAAAACCTGCAAACCCCCAACCCACCCCATGCACCCCTCCCCCTACACCTTGAACCCCGTATCCCATTCAACCTATAGACCCCCCACGCCCCCTCCAACTCCCCCATGCCCCTTGCAGACCCACCCCTGTAGACACCATAACCCCTCCAGACCCCCACCCCATACACACCCCAAACCCCCTCCAGACCCCACCCTCTGCACACACACACCCTCCCCCTTCCCCCTCCAACTTGCAGACTCCCACTCCCCCTCCCCATGAAACATGATGTCCCCCACCCCCATGCACCCCCTACCACTTTCTCACCCCCTACAACATGTAGACCCCCACCCCTGCCCCCTGCCCCCTACAGACCTCCTACAGACCCCTGCCCCCTGCAGACCCACCCCTAACCCCTAAATACCCCCACCCCATGCACACCCCCTATCCCCATGCCCCTCCAACACGTATACCCCCACCCCCTACACCCCATCTCCAAGCCCCTTGAACCCCTCCCCCTGCAGATCCCCTTGCACCCTCCCCCCTTCCCCCTGTAATCTGCAGACCCCCTCCCCCTACAACCAACAGACCCCTCCCTCTGCAACCAGCAGACCCCTCCCCTCCCACTTCTCAACTCAAAAATATTTTTTTTATTACAATAACAATGATATTTTTGAATTCTTCTATTTCTATTCATATAAATTCACTAAATAATATTGTGTGATATTTTCCAATATTTTAAATATATAAATCCTCCTCCATTATTGATCCATCCTTTCCAATTAAATCACAAGAAATGTTTCTCATATTTTAGAATATGAAAACACAATGTAATAATCATTAAATGATCCTCTACTTATTTATCTACAACCATAAAAATCTACATCAAAATAATCACGATCTTCATTCTACCACAAAATCTGTGTGCTTCCTTCATCTCACTTGACTGAATTATTAATTGAATATTATGATTAACAATATATTCATGCATGCATACATGCAATGTGAAGCAATGATTCATGGAGGGATCTATGTGATGAACCAAATATGGACAATCATTTCATTTTAAATCACCAAGAATATCAAATCATGATCCTCCTTCAATCATTGAATGATCAGTAATTGGCTGAACACACTAAGAGAACTGCTCACTGAAACTTTCTCCTAGCCAAATATTTTCCACAAATGATAAAGGGAATGAACCTTATACACTCCCATGGAGAATCTCATGAATAGACCAAATGACCCTTACATTTCACTTTATGTTCATGAAATGACTCAAATGTTATGCACATAGCCACTAAAATTACCCATATGAACCTCTGTGGTGGATCTTTCATTTTTACACATTGTCACAAATTCCCCTATATGCTCCATAGGGTATTCCATTGTGTTTCTAGAATTTCTCAAAGGAATGACTCTTACACAAGGTTGAATGACTCTCACTGTTTCATACCTTTTCCATTTTTCACCTCTTAAAGCCATGTTACTCTTATATTTCATAAAAATAACTCTTACGATATAATGACACTTACAAAATTTCTAACCAACCCTTAATTTTTCTTTGGGTTAAACTTACAAAATCATGTCACCTTTATAGACCACCCATAATGACCCTTACCATTTTCCTTAAGTCACTAAGACAAATCTAATGAAATCCAAGGATGACTCTTATGATTTACTACGAGCTTGCTTCAAGATTTTGTTAATTCTATAGATGTATAGCCAAGTTACCCTTACACATACCAGTTGGATCAATGAATTTTCCATATTCTCATCAATCTCTGGTAGAAAACACTCTTCCAATTTGAGACATGTCCATTTTCACATAAGACATCTCAACACCAGTCTTTTATAAAATTCATTCAAAACATATTTCATCTATTTAAATGGCTTTTGAGCTTCCACTTTCCATCTTCTAAATATTCAATCATGCAACTACCATGACAACTTTTGGTATTCCAACTTTCAAGATCACCTCCATCTTCCAGGCCATAATGTATGTTCTTCTAACAAATCCCTTTTTGGATATACCAACCATTCTTTAAATCATTTTATACTGCTTCTAAAACTATATATTTATTCACACTACAATTTTCCATATGTCATGGCCTTGATATAATGTAATATCAAGATGTGTCTTTCTTCATTGTCAATCCTTCAAAAACATTCATAGTGAAAAGTTATCCCTTTAAATTCAATAACTCCAATGTATTTGTCATCCAGTCAAACTATCTATGGTTCATAATGTTTCAACACATCCCTAAACTACTATCATTCTTCAATCCATACCGAATATATTAACAAAAACACATCAACACATAAAATGAATATTTTAAACAAATATATCAAATAAAATCTTGTTTTCAACAAGTCCTGATCGCTTACACATTTTAAATTTAGTGAGACTTCATTATTTTCAGAGGATGGTGTTGCAAATGGTTAAGGTCAAAATTGATGATTGATGGTGAAGCTTTGGATTTTGGAGGATACTAGTTTCAAATGATTTATTGATGGTGTTCATCCGAAAGTGAGGTGTTTAGAGAAACAAGAAACCATGATAGGAAAAAAATTGTTTTAGAAGCTATTATCCTAGTGACATGGTTCATGATTTGGAAATAGGATAAAAAAGGTATATAGACATAAATATATGGAAGAATTATTTGATGTAATTTATCTAGACCACAGTTCTACACTTAGCATTTGAAGGATAGAGAGATTTTAGTAGGACTATTGGGGATGAATGTTCTGTTTTGGTAGAGGTTATTCCTAAAAATTATTCCAATCCCATAACTGAGGGGAGTGGTTATTTTCTATAGTGAACCTATGAATCAGAAGAATATATTTTGTTGATCATTTGGAGAAGTGTTTTTTTAATATGTATTTTGTTGGAATGGGATTCATGAAAGGGATTCAGATTGTGGAAAAGTATGAAAAGGGGGTGAGAACTCTTTGTTGATTGAGGATTTCAAGATTATCAGATACAAGGAGTAAATATTTGGTGCAGATTGTGGTCTTGGAATCAGCAGGTGGTGTTATTATTCCTATTAGAGAGGTACTATGAAAATTGAAAGCATAGATAGTTCCAATTTTTCTTACAGGGCTATTGTATTATATACTTTAATCAATGATATGGCACAAGAGTGCATGTATTGTTTCCTCAAGAATAAGACTACGGTGTTTCTTAACCTTTTTTGAAGGATAGATATGGTGTGGAGGAAACTGAAATATAGTAGAGATTCTTGAATTCTAGATCTAGGAGGTTTAGAGTTTAGAATAAGTGGGAGTTTTGAAAGATCTTATTTTGGTGTGGCCTGAAATTTGAGGAGACTATACCTGGAACACTAGAGTAGTGTCTTAGAGCATATAATGTTCTCTTTGACGGTAGTATCTTCCAGAGATACTCAAAGTCTAGAGTGATGGTCTTTTGTCTGTCAATTTATGTTTTGCAGAGTTACACCTATGACCACGTCGATGCTGGAAGAGAGAAAACACTAGGTCCAAAGTATGTTTCTTTGCGATGGGTTGGCGTTATAGAATTTGTGTTTTTTCTTTTGTATTGTGACTTAAGAAGGGTCTATAGAGTTTTATAGTTTCCTAAATTATGGGGGGATCATTAGATATATCAAAACCATGTAAAAATATAATGGAATTAAAGGAGAAATTCATGTCTTAGTTTCATTGATCAATTGACTATTATTCCAGATTATTTTAGTAGGATTTCATCAATTTGATGATATTGGACCTTACAAAAATTGTTTTAATGGAGGTTTGTTTTTTTGTTATCATTGATGTCATTTTTACCATATAAATCTCATATTAAAGAATATTAGTGGAAGAATTTCAGGACTTTAGGATTCTAGAATGAGTGGTGCCAGGTATAGAAAACATAGTGAGACTGGTTGATAAGAGTTCAATAAATTTGGATAGATGTCGATCCTATTTTCCTTGAACTAAAATCCATGCCAGCATTTAGGGTTGATACTATGAGATATTTGGGAGATTTGTTTGAGCCCATGAAGAAGAAGATGATAATGTGGAAAAAGTTGAGACCCAAGGAGAGTTTCCTGTTATATGGACTTGAAAAAATAATCCTCTATTATGTGGTACTTTTCTAAATAAGATGATTTGGATATGTAAAGAAGTTGATATGGTTATTCGATTTTATTTTTTTGAAAATACATAAATCATATTAAAAATCACATAAAATAGTTTTTATTATGTGAGGTGATGTTCATTCCAATGTTTTAGTGTGTTTAGAGGTGATTGGAAAATGTTTGGATTTATTTTTGAGGTTTTTTGAGTTGATAATATTTATGGATCTGAAAATTGGCAAAGTCCTAAATACATAAGAGTCATTGTACTCTCATCATAAGGGTCAATTTGAGCTAAATCCAACAAATCATCAAATTCAACTCATGTGTTAGTTTTTTATAGACAATGCATAATCTATATCTTAATATCCAAAATTCAGAAAAGGGAGAAGAATTCTTAATATGTTTAAGATAATCATTAGACGTGTAAGATATTCCATTGATGTGTAACATTTTATTTGAATACATAATATATATTATGATCATATGAATGTTTATGTATATGAGAAAATAATTGGAAAATTCCTCAAAACAAGTTTTAATTCATAAGATTTTATGAATATTACATGATATGTAATATATTTCATGGGAAATGTAAGATTTTTGAGATAATATGTAAGATATTTTTTATAACCAAAGAATTTTTAAAATCCTTCAGCACATGCTTCTTATGATATTTTGTATATATATTATGTTATATGTTATATATTATGGATATTTTGGTATCAAAGCATTATATTTTCATTTGAAGATCAAGAAGTTTGCGGTTTGCTGCATCGAATGTTTTTGAACTCACTTATCATTTTATTTCATTAATGAAAAACTATCTCTATGGTTAAAGAATTTGTATATTGATTTCTACTATAAACATGGACAACATTAATTCAGTAAAAAATAAAATGATTCCCACATTTTATGGGAATAATTTCTATATATAGAAATATTACATCCTTCCATACTAGTCATTAATTAGTCTGGCTGTTTTGGAGGCTGTTACTAATGGATATATTCCTTATAGTGAAGATACTTCTACGACAGCAGTAGATAGAAAGAAGTTAGAGAAGGATAGTCATGCTCAATATTCCATTTTTCTTCTCTTTTAGAGAACTAATTATTCAACACTAAGGGGATCAAAACCGCAAAACACATTTGGTAATAATTCAAAAACATTTATGAAGTCAATGAAAAGGTGAATCAAACTAAGATACATGTTTGGTGATTAAAGTATGAAGATATCAAGATGACTGATGATGAAACAATATATAACTTCTTCACTAGAGTAAATGAAATTTTGACCACCCTTACCGATTTTTGTGAGAAATTTGATGATTCTATGGTTGTTGAGAAAATATTGTTTATTTTTTGAATAGGTTTGATGTAAAGGGTTCAGCACTTGAAGAAAGAGACCAAAATACACATCCTTTGTATTATCATCATATTATTCTTATTACTTATTGTTTCCTCACGGATTACGGGGATGACCTCGTTGATTTGAGATACAAACATTCCGATTGGTTTCTAGCGGGTTTGTTCGTAGAACTAGAAACATCCAATGATTCCACATCCGTTTGGACCTACTTTCCAAAGGTAAGCGCTCATTAGCTTGTGGACTGATGAGGCTTAGGAATTTTCATTGGTCGAGAGGATGGGAGGTCGAACTCATCACACCAATTTGAGGGGAATTATTGTCTACTCCGGGACTCTCTTTATAGACTTAAGTTATGTTCGTGAATCCTTATTACATTACCAAGTATAAAATGTGCTTTCCATTAGCTTTAACAATCAATGATTAAATATGCAAGAAATTTAGAGAATCTTTTATATGTATTCGAGGTTCTTCATCAATAGAGAATCATCTATATCTCTTTAGAGATGCATGGTCAATGGTATCCTTCAAAACATTTATATAAAAGTCTCTTGGTCATTATGATGACCAGGCTGGTTTTAAAGCCACTCAGTGGGGAACTTGAAGTTTATCGTCATTCAGAAGGATAGGGATTATTTCAAAGTTGGTATCGAACCCAAAAAATGGGCTACCTATGTATCCTTTGTTTTGGAAAAAGAATCATAACCCACGTAGTTCGAGTAATGGAGTATGATGTTTATGATTGATGGCTCAAAAAAGAATGTCATAATTACTTTTACACTATAAGCTCACGTGAGTCATGCTCGGTGTGAGAAACAAGAGGTATTGGTAAAAATTAGACAATTGTGCCATGAAAGACGCAATCATAAGAATTTGTTTGGGGCTTATGTATGCATGACTGCCCAGATAGATGAAGATTTAGGATTTACTTTTAGGGAGAAAATCCAGGAACAGGGTCCATAAAGGTATATGTGCTTTATGGAGATTTGAATACTCTAATCTTGGGTCTTGCTCCTAAGGAGGATGCCCAAGTTACGAGGGGACTTATGATTGGGTTTTACTATTGAAAAGGAAACCCAAATAAAGGGTAAATTAGGACTGGTTAAGAGAAATTTAAGGGGGCTTGGGGTTTACTCCTGAAAAGGAATCCCAAGATTATGACTAGGACTTACTCCTAAAAAAAAGGCCTAGGTTAGGGGACTTGGGGCTTACTCTTGAAAAGGAATCCCAAGATTATGACTGGGACTTACTCTTAAAAAGGAGACACAGGTTAGGGATTAAGGTTTGGGGCTTACTCCTGAGGAGGATGCCCATATTTGAGGTTGGGGCTTACTCCTAAGAAGGATGCCCATAGTTGAGATTGGGGCTTACTCCTGCGGAGGATGCCCAAGTTAAAGGATTATGATTGGAGATTACTCCTGAGGAGGATTCCCATGTTTAAGGAATTAAGGTTTGGGGCTTACTCCAGAGGAGGATGCCCATGTTTAAGGAATTAAGGTTTGGGGCTTACTCTTGAGGAGGATGCCCAGTACTTGAGATTGGGGCTTACTCATGAAGAGGATGCCCATGTTTGGGAACTTTAAGAATTTGGGGCTTACTCCTGAGGAAGATGCCCCTATTAAAGAATTTATTACTGGGGATTATTCCTAAAAAAGGAGACCCAAGTTAAGGATTCTCTCATCTTAAAGGATGAGGTTGAATGAATTAACTCTCCATATTTAGTGACATAAGGATATTTAAATCACTAGGTTTTGAGAGATATTACATAGAATTCCTTTCAGATAAGGATGTCAAATCAAGAAATCATGCCATAAATGGCTTTGAATAGTGTCTTGAAGACTGAATCTTGAAAAGGAAAGGTGTAATGGCTTAAGAGTGGTAAAAAGGGAAAGATAGGCACCCAAAAAGGTAGGGGCGCGCAAGTCTTGAAAGGCGTGCAAGTATTGCGGCGGCGCGCAAGTATTGGTCGCGCAAGTATACCTGCGCGACATGTGGGGTACTTGCGCGATTTTCAACCAGTATTAGAATACTTGAGCGACTCCTTTTAATCACTTTAGAATCCTCTTGAGGTTATTCCAGAAAAGGGACACTGAAGTTATATTGAAGGAAATAACTCGGCGCGCAAGTGTTGATAAGTTTCAACACTTAGGCCTTCCTTCTTCTCTTTAGATCTTCCGTTATAGGTAAGAAATTACCTTAGAAGTGTTTCAGAAGCTTTGAGAAGAGACTTGGGCGTCGGGAGCTTCAATACGAGTTTCTGAAAAAAAAAAAGATCCTCCCGAATGGGGGGCCCACATGGTCTATTTATAGGCCGGAGAAGACCCCGAGCGGTTACTAGGCGGTTATCACTTAGGTCGCGCAAGTCACTTGCACGACCATAAGGCATCGCGCAAGTACTTGCATGACCACTAGGCGGCACACAAGTGTACTTGCGCGACCATGAGGGAACTTGCGCGACCTATGGGTAATGTTCTCCCTGTTCATCCTTTTGTCGATTTTTGATGTTTCTCCAAAGGATGAATCACATTGGACTAAGGTATTTCCTTTTTTTCAGTCATTAGACTCTGTGACGGAAAGGAGCATCAACACTTATGAAATTTGAAAGGGGATTGTTTTGAAGACTAGTACAAAGGATGATAGGGAAATCTTTTTTAAATATTTGAAGAATGTTGATAGTAGGAAAAAAGAAAAAGATAAATCTAGAGGTTCAAATTTGAATGAATATGGTGATGTGAAGTTTGATAATCTCATGTCACACATCTTAAGAAGCTTTTGAAGAGGAAAAGATAAATTTTATGGTAAATTACTTATAAATTGTTTCAGTTGTTGGGGTGTTAGAATTTTTTCTACAAACTGTATAAGATTTCAAGAGAGTGAAGATGAAGATGATATTCCAAGAAATTACGTGAAGAATAAGGCATAAAATTATTCTTTTAATGGGAAAGGTAAAAATTTATCTATGTTTAAGATGTGAACCTTTTTATCTAAGTGTGAAGATAGTGATTTTAGTAAGGATAATGAAGAGGTAGAATAATATAGTGAAGATGGTGAAATGATACTAACTAAAAAGGTGAATAATGAATTATTAAAAAGTGATGATAGAAGCAACGATTGAAATGAAAAAGATAAAAAAATAGAGTTCATGCGGAAAAAGAAACTTAAAGAGTGTCTCTTGAAGATTTATCACTTAGAAATAGAGAAGAAAGGTTTTAAGAATAGTGTTCAATTATCTTTCAACAATGACATCATACATGCTACTTTTTGCAGTCAATTTTAAGAAGGATGGTCAATTATAAAAATGATTGAACGTACTTTTGACCATCTTATGGACATCAACTCCACAATGACATAATCCAAACCACTATATAATTGACCATCTTATGGATCATTTTTATAATTGACCATCCTTCTTAAATATTTTTATAATCTTTCAACAATGACATCATAATCATATTTCATTCCCTTAGTCATGTAATTGGAAATTTTACAAGCACTTGGCATAGCATAAGCCCATTCCAAGCGTTAAAACCATCCAAACACCATTTTGAGCTTACTAAGCGCATGAAATATGCTTTTAAACTCATAAATAAGCATTTAAAACACTCAAGAAATTTATAATACATAATAAAAGGGAGTTACAAAGTAACACCTACCTAAAATCAATGGCGGGTGAGCTGGAACTGTCCAAAACATATAGCCTTTAGCGGAAGATTACCAATCAATTATGAAGATACCCAGGTGATCCCTAGAAACAAATAGAACATCAAGAATTGGACTAATCAGAACCCCTAGTGATTTACCAATCTAAAATCACAACTGGGAAGTATGAAAAATTCATGTAAAAGGAGGGATAATTGAAGTATAGGCCATACCCTGAAGAATCATCCATAAATCACTATGAAATCAAAAAAAAATACATGAGGAGAGGTGTTCAGAGGATGGAGGTGTGCATGACTATGGGATCTCTTCCAGGAGGTGGGCTAGCAGTTCCGGAGGGGGAGGGTCACTATGAGGATAGGGGGCATTGGCAGAGAGGTGGGGAGATCATGTTGTCCATGAGGTGGGCTGCCAGTGCCGGAGCCGTGTCGGTAGGGAGGTGTCGGAGAACATCGGTGGGGAGTTATGCTGACTGTATCAGAGCCAGAGGAGGAGTGGGAATCGCTGGGGAGGAAGAGGGGAGGAGGGGATTTGGAGCGGCCAGGGACGAGGTGGAATAATCAATACTGGAGAGGGACAGGGAATGTGGGAGAGGGAGGAAATTCCCTAAGATTTGAGGAACTGTGAGCTACATGTTGCCCTTTAGTTGTGGGTAAAATAATTCTAATTCCAGGATTTTAATACAATTATTGTTGAATCACATTCTATATCCACAAATCATTTAAAATGTGGCTGTAGATCCGTGTCTATAATTTATTTTCTAGTAGTGACCACTCATACCTCAAGGAGTTTCACTGGAGGAACCACCTGCTATACCTAATCTAGGCATTGATGCCCATGTTCATTATAGTTTTCTATGTCTGATTTATTCCATGCATGGTTCTCCATGGCCTGAACCTATGATAGCTGATCTGACTCGTGAGTTCTAGAAACAGCAACCTCTTAGTTTCTCAGTGGATGGTTGTCCACAGGCTATTGAGTCTTGGATAGAATCCACTCTATCTATATTTGTGCATCTGGAGATGCCTCCCGATCATAGGGTCCATCTTTCCACATACATGTTTGATTTGGTTCACTAGAAACCAAATTATTTTTACTTTAGGATAAACCTATATTCATTTTATAATTATTAATAAACTCTATATCACATAATTATTGTTCTTCTGTGTGAAATAGTATGTGATAATGTCTTAAGAATATTTATCGCATTAAAAGTTTATACCAGATCCATGTTATGATGAGATCTTGGAAGCACCATGAAATTATTCCTGAATATATGTTCGATTCCCAGATGATATCATTTGACAGGAAACAAATGATATATACAATTAGGGGTGGGGACTCATGAAACATTGAGGCACCTTCTCATGTTCTGTTCACTTGGTAATATCTAGGAGGATATTATGAGAACAAGACCCGCTAGTAGGAAATCCACATTCATAAGTGACATTGGATGTTCTTATATGCAGACATGTTTATTGGTCATTAGAAATTGAAATTATTATTAATGGGTATTATGACTCATGAACTTAGATGTATTGACTAAAAATATGATGACATATGTGTGCGGTGAGGTAAGATATGTTAGGTGTGTCACGAGAAATACTGCACTAATGAATAATGCATGAAAGGATTTGTCACTTCTATGGATGTATATATCTTAGGACCTTTGATGGAAGTGATATAGAGTAACTAAATCCAAGTCCATGGTGTTCTCTAAGAAATTTCATTTCTATAAAGTCAAATAATTATAAATCGATCGCATGGGTTGATGGCACTAGCATGCACGAGCTTGATTGGTGATATCGGGACAAAGGGATTATATTACATGGTAAGTGTTCGTATGAAGTGACTTGTCATTCTGACACCAATTTATTTCTCTTGGGTTCCATGACCCATTTCTAGACAATAATCTGGGACATTATGAAATCTCACTTTATTCCAATGATAAAAAGGTCTAGAGGGTCATGCACAAAGTGTATCCATTATCTTATATAAATAATTTATTTATTTAACATGTTGAATAAATATTATTCCTTGTTGTGGTTTAATAATTATTCAAATATACTAGATCACATTTATTTCATTTCTAGTTATTCAAGAGAATATATTGTGCATGGAATATTTATTTATTAGAACATAATGAAGTTATATTTTTTTAATAAATAAACTGTCATTATTAAATACCGGATAAATATTGATGAGGATTGGCGGACCAAGTTATGGGTTCAGTGAGAAATAATATAAAAAATTATTTTGCTAAATAATATTTAAATATAACAGAAAAGATACATACATTTCATGAAAATAATATCATTTCTATCATTATTTGACATTGGGTTTTCACATGGAATAATAAATTAAGTAACAACACCTCTGTTAATAATTTATTATATCCTAGTTAATTAATTTCGTTAAGCACATGTCATGGAAATAATATAATTTCTATTTTTATTTTTCATGGGGTTTTATATGGAATAATAATTTAAGTAACAGAAATTATGCTAAATATTTATTATTACCTAGTGAATTAAATTCCTCATTATGTTATTATTCTCTATATAATCCGAGGGGTCATTCCATCGGCAAACCAATCGGTGTGTGCAGAATATCCTTGGAGAAACGATCTCAAGCCTAGATATATCTTCCCTCCACAAGAACGCTCTCATGAAAGAAATAGATCCTCCTCTACTAAATCAAGGAGAATTCTTTGGAAGTGATTATAAAGGTGATTATACACATACATTTAAAGTGCAAGGATCTTCAACGCTAGAACTAGGAGACTCCTTCAGTAATGTCCAATGATGTGTTGAGCACATGTGCATCACCGCTACAGTAATCTTAAAATTGGATTCGAATTTGAAACAAAGCCACACCATGGAACCATGTTCGGATGAATCAATGAAGAAAGAATCACCTTGGAGGTAAATTTATAATTTAATTAATTTAATTATAAACATAATATGTCTATTCACTCTTCTTGATTCTGAGTTCTCTCTTTGTATTTTATCATTGATTCAATTTTGTGGATATTGGGCTTCATTATCCTATTGATCCTAGAATAACCATCAATTATAGAAATTTTCAAAGTTGGGTACACGTCCATACCACGCTTATGCTCCACCCGAAACCTACATGTGGTATTATAGGGGGTCGTATTTTAATTTATAACTATTTAAATAATTCATTTATGATTTTCAATTTAATAATTTATTTTTTCAATTAATGTTCAATCATTATTGTAATCTATCATTCGATATCTTTTCATCCCTTATAGTTTCTCTCAGATCTAACATAAAATAATAATTTTATTATTAAAATTAAATCGATGATATCATCAGGAGGTGTCGACGGTTCTATCCAACTAAAAAAAGAATACATGTCGTGTATTCGGATCTACAATCTGTGTATTTGGGTTCAATGCATCAGTAGAAATTCAGAAATTACTCAAGCCATTTGGATTAATATAAAACAGTGTAGTTGATTCTTACACCACATTTTTACCATGATAGACTGTCACACGATCATCCAGACTACACACCATGTGGCCCAATGGACACATCTTCAAGTCCCTTTGGGTTAAGGTAATGTCATGTATCCCATAAAAGACATTTCCAGCCAGTGACCATGTAATGTGAATTCTACACAGAGTGTGTCCCACTAGGAATGTTGTGTATTCTGAATATTTATGATGTACAACTCACATTCCATTTCCCTAGGCATATATATCGAATGGATGGTGAGAAGGGTACGTGCCATGTAGTTGGATCTACACACTGTGTACTATTTCCAAAATACACAGATTCAAAAATTTATAATTATATTATGTAACCCCGGATACATGTACTTTCATGTGAGCATAAATGAGGGACACAAAATGTGATAGGGGATATATATATATATATATATATATATATATATATATATATTTGTGTGTGTGTGTTTAGTTAACATCTTCGTAATGTTCAAAGATCTTCACATCATGTATGGGTTGTATTACAAATATAATTATGCTTGAATGATACATTTCAAAAAGAATAATGTGTATACAAGTATAAATACATGTTGGGTAATTTTTTATGGGTATTCATTAGGTTTACTCAAAGGTAAAATTTATGTAAAAGGTTGTGGATGAAAATCTCAAGGAAATTCATAAAAGGTTCAAGATAAAAAAATGCATTTATTAATTAAAGATAATGATTAATTTATTTTAGCATAATTTATCATAATAATAATTATTAATTATTTAAATGTTAGTTTTATTAAATTTTAAATACATTACGTGTATGTGGATGATCATGAGCTAGACCCTACCTTTTATGTGATAGGTTCCCTTTTAATTTATTTATTAAATTAAAATTGTCGGTCTGCATCCCTTATCTTCATTAATATGTAGGGCATGTGTCCCCATGGTTTCTATTATGTAAACCCCCATTTTCCCCTTACCTACATGTGTGTTAAAAGAATATGTAATGAATGGAGCTCCCAAGCTAGTTGAGGTGGTTCAAGTTAAGAGCTGAGATGAAACAAATCCAAGGAAATACAAAGGTAGATAGGTGTAAAGTTATAAACACAAACATTAAACGGTTAAAGGTGTTTCTCCCCTAGTTCATGTTTAGTTTATAACTGTTAGATAAACATACCAATTGTAATTCTTGTGATCATACACTTTATTTTTTTTCTTTTGATGGTATGTATAATCATTGTGGATGTTTGACGTTATCAGATAATTAATTAACTAACAAGTATACAAGATGGAACTAGAATAAAAATCAACTATGCTTAAATATTATCTATAAATGGTTAATACCTTAAGTATATCCAACTTAACATTAACTAGAATGTGAAAGATAATAATTGGAAATTTATCCATAATGGATAAAATCCCTCAATTAAATATTATGTTGGTATAGCCTTCCATTACTTCAGTTAGAATCAAACCATAGTCCAATGTTCTTGACAAAACCTAGTTGGGGTGCTTTAAATTATTGGGGAATTCTAATTTGAAGTTTTGGGTTTAAATAACTTAGTTTACACCAAGGTGTGACTGTCCTAGCAGGACATGGTGTAACTGAGAGGAAAAGGTAGAGGAAATCAAAAATTAAGGGTTTCAATATTGGGGATTCCACTCAACATATCAAGGAGCTCCGAGTTAATAAATTTGGCATTTAAAATGATTACCTAAACCCTTTAAAGTGTTTGACAAACCCTTGTTGGGATAATGAAAAGGTAAATATGGATCCTCGCCACTAGAATGACCAAGTATTAGGATATTCTAAATCCAATGGTGAGAGCTGTTGGGTTTCGAAAAAATAGAGGTTAACTAATAGATATTAATTTTTTTATTCATCTATACATATCAAGAAAAAGTACTAAAACTATGTTCATATTAATTTTTAGAAAAAAAATAAAAATGACAACAAAAATATCATTGTGATTCATACACAAGAAGGATAACCTTCTCACAAGCACTAATTTCCAGAGTGTCAAAGGAGCCTTTGGGTTATCCTTTTTCATGAGAGGAAACATTATGTGCTAGAATAGCCTTTACCAGTTGTGCCTATAAAGGAGGTGAGTAATGAGTAACTGTCTATGTATGAGAAACATCTGAATGAAGCTAAAGATGTTCAATTCCTCATGTTATCATCTATAACCAATGAGTACTCTAAGAAACATGAGGAAATGGATTCTTATAACATGATGTATCACCTTCAGAATCTCTATCAAGATATTTATAGATAGGAATGGTATGTTATCTCCAACTATTTTTTCACTACTAATATTTGAGATTCTATGCCAGTTGGACCACATGTAGTAAATATTTTTGTCTATATTGAGTGTCTAGACATCTTAGGGATTAAATTCCCATATGATTTGCGTACATATCTCAAACGTTCATCACTACCTAAGACCTTCTATAGTTCTTTTGTGAAATATAATATGAGAAATAATGAGAATAATTTATCATAGCTTTATGCCTTAATTCTCCATGTTTATAAGGATATAGGGCATGAAAAACCAGTAGTCATAATGGTGAATAGGAAGAGTAAGGACAAAGAATAGAGGCCTATGATTTATAAACAATATAAAGCCTTTGAGCACCATACGACCAAGAAGAAAAACATCCTGAAGTAGTGAAATGAAATGGAGGAATTATACTTTGCATGTGGCATGTTCAGTAAATTGAATAGTAACTATGCCCAAAGGAAAGTGGAGTTTAAAGATGCATTCATTATCGAGTGAAAATTTTCCATTTCAATACATTGGGGTTTAGATATAGCTTGTGAGGATCACATCTGTATTCAAATATAGTAACCAAGTATATTCAAAAAAAATTCCAAAGGAGAGGTGGATCTTTGGGCTGTTATTGGTGTAAGTTCGGCTGCTCTTACCATTGGTGACTACTGCCTCACATTGCCAATATGAATTATTTTTGTTTTACATGGCTGTTATTATATACTTATTATTACCAAGAACAATATTTCTATATCAAGTTTAGAAACATATAGATTTATTTTCATGTTTGTAAATAAATGTTTTTTACTTTTATAATGACAACATATGTCACGGTATGGGGCATTTAATAAATAGTTTGTGTGTATTAAATTATGATAACCAGGTTTTGGAAATTGATAACAGACCAAGTTCACATGATTCATACAACACCCAACTGTCGAATCACCTCCATTTCCATGTAAATGACATGTTCTTGAAAAAGATATGTCAAGATGGTTATTTATACTCTTTCGAGCTAAAACCACATTATAGATGACCCTCTTTTTTACAAGGGAAAATGAACAAACAACCATTTCATGGAAAGGGTGAAAGGGTCACATAGATTCTATGATTGTTACACACTAATGTCTGTGGTCCATTTCTAGTAGAATATAGTGGTGGATATTCATACTTCATTACTTTTACTGATGACTTGATTAGATATGACTATGTCTATATAATGACGTAAAAGCCCGAGCCCTTTGAGAAATTCAAGGTATTCAAGAATGATGTAGAGAATAATTTTGGTAAGAAGATAAAGGATCTTCAATTGGATCAAGGTGGAGAATATCTTAACCAAGAGTTCATCACCACTTTATGGGAGTTTGGGATTGTATCTCAACTCACTCCACCTTACACACCACAATGGAATGGTGTTATTGAATGGTGGAACAATACCCTATTTGACATGGAATGGTCGATGATGAATCATGCAGATATACCATTATACATTCGCGGATATTTACTGTAAACTATAGAATACACATTAAACCAAGTACCATGTAATGTGTAAAATGGGATTCCTTTCTAGCTATTGGGTGGAATGAAACCCACTTTTTCTCATATATGTGTATGGGGATTCGAGGTGTTTTTTAAGGATTTATCATGAAATGAACTAGAACCCCAGGGCATGAAGTGTATCTTTATAGGGTATCCCAAGGAAACAAAGGGATGCAACCTATACAACCCCTCATACATGAATGTGATTATTTCTTAATTGGCTATCTTTCTTGATAGGGAGAACATCCTCAAAATGGATAGTGAGAGAAAGATTTAATTTGATGAAGTTGATGATCATGATACAAAAGTGTTGGTACTGTAACAAGTTCTACAGGTCCCCGTGTAAGAGGTTGTTCCTAAAACACAAGTACTACCTAGGAGTACAAGAGAGGTATAGGAACTAGAGATATATTGTTTACATTTCACTGAGGATTGTGACTCATTATTTTATGAAAATAATGAACCTATATCCTATAAGGAATCAATAGAGAGATAAGAAGATTCAAGATGGCTAGAAGCTAGGAATTATGATATGGATACCATGTATCATAATCAAGTATCTGTTTTGGTCGATGAAATAGTTAATGTAAAGCCTGTTGGGTATAAATTGGAATTCAAGAATAAACTGGACATGGAAGATCATGTTAGTACCTATAAAGCAAAGATAGTGGATAATGGTTTTAAATTTCCTCACGGAATTGACTATGATGAAACCATTTAACCTGTTACCATCTTTATATACATAATAATCATACTTTTCGTAGAATATTTCTAGGAATTTGAGATTTGGAACATGGATGACAAAACTGCATTCCTTACTGGGAACCTTCAGGGTGAGGTCTATATGACCCGATTTGAAGGGTTTGTGACACCAGGGGATACTAAAAGGGTATACAAGTATCATAGATCAATTTATGGATTAAAGAAAGAATGAAAGTCATGTAACATTCAATTTGATGAATCCATTAGAAAATTTGTTTCATTATGAATGAATGTGATCCTCGTTTTTACAACCAGTGTAATGGGAATTCACTCATTATCATAGTAGTGTATATTGATGACATATTTCTTTTTGGAAATTTCATACCAGTCTTGTAGTCAGTCAAGGACTGGTTGAAAAAGTTATTCTTCATGAAGTTCATAGGTATAGGAGCCTACATTCAAGGGATTAAGATCATTCATGATAGATCCAAGAGGCTTCTTTGACAAAGTCAAAGTATATACATTGACCAAATACTAAATCTATTTAGTATGGAATAATCTATTAGGTAATTGGTTCCAATGTCACATGGTATACATCATTCTAGGAAAATGTGTCCCCATATACAACATGAGAAATATAGGATGAGTAAGATTCCATATGATTCAGTAATATGATCTATCCTAAATTCCATGTTATATACCAGAATTCATGTTTCCTATGAACTAAGAATAGTAGGAAGATATCAAGAAGATCTTGGAGAACAACATTTTACTGCTGTCAAGACTGTATTTAAGTATCTTAGAAGAAATAAGTATATATTTCTAGTGTATGGAGGAGATTATGAGCTTCTCATCAAAGGGTGTGTTGATGCCAGTTTTAAGATAGATCATATTGATCTGATGTCACAATAAAGATATGTTTTCTGTATAAAATTGAGGATCTATGAGTTGGAAGAGTTCAAAGCATTCAGTTATTGCTAATTCTATTGCAGATTATGAATATATAGCATCATATGATGCATCAAAGGAATATTTTGGGATTCAAAACTTTTTCCAAGATCTTGATGTGGTTCCTAGAAGTAAAAATCTCATTAAATAATATTTTGGTAATATTTTAGTGGTGGATCTTGCAAAAGATCCATGGACACATCAACTAACAAAGAACATACTCTAAAATTATCACCTCTTTAGGGATTTCTATCAAAGGGGTGAAGTTTTAGTGAGTAGAGTGTATTGGATCAAGTTATACCAAATCTGCACAAGGGGGGGGGGGGTGAATTGTGAATTTTTACAATTTCTTCGAGAATGATGATAGTTGTCAAATCTGTCCTTTTACTTTATCAACATGTTTAGGTAGTGGAAAATAAAAATATTGAAGGATGGATGTTTGTATAGTGGTTTGGGGAACATAAGTACCCTAGTCCACTCCACCAATGCTCTACTCCACGAGCTTGGTGATTTTCACTATTTGGTCCTCTTATCAACTAACTGTTCACAACTGAGTGCATTCAGTTGACACCTTCACAAGATAAGCCTCAAACATAGCCTTATGGATCATGCATAGAACCAAATACACAACATAGAATGTGAAGCTAGTTACCAAAAATGAAGATAGAATGTGTCTAAAAATACTTTCTAGTTATTCATAACAGTTACAATTGAACGCAACTGATAGTAGATGGATCATCGTCTCTTGAAAAGATGTTCATCGAGTAAGAGCAATTCTGACTCGATCCAGTCACAAATAGATCTTGAAATAAAATGAAAAATTTTAATAATAATAGATTCAAAATATATATTAGATGTTGAATAATAATCTTTAACACTTTTCCTTTTCTTCAGAAAAACAAATCTGATAGATCTGGGTAATATCAGATCTGTCTGACCTGTATAACTCTATAAAAATTGTTTTCATGAAACAATCGAGAGTTTTTTCTTGTTATCCTTTTTGCAATGATTCATATATCTCTATGGAATTAAAAATAAAAAAGATATATAATGAGTAAATAAAATCATTTTCCTTTCAAATTTATATCCACAAATGTCACCTTAAGAATATTGATATTCACATGTTTGAATAACAGAGTAGTCATAACATCCCTTAATAACTGACATGAAATCCTCCACTTAAATAAATCCTTTTAATAATAAATAAACTTCTTTAAATCAATCAATGAAGTGCTTTAATATCAGGCTTTGAATCTAGCATAAAATCATCCCAATATTCCACATAAAGAAGGATTCTCAATAAAGTCATAATTTAAATTTCTGATGCTAAAAGTAGGGTTGATAATCTATTCATCAAATCTAAGGTTGATCTCGAATGTAAGGTTGATCATCCATACTTTTCTCTTCAGTTATCAAATGTATGGTATATTATCCATAATTTACAATTTAGAAAAATGTAAGATACATGATCCATAATTTTTTATAGAACCTAATGTTCATTTTAAAAGTAACATTGATGATCCATACTTTTTTGAAGAAAATGTAAGGTTCCATACTTATGTAAGGTTCTTCATCCATAATTTTCTGATATTACAAATGTAAGGTTTCTTCCAAACATAAGGTTTTTTACCATACTTTTTTGATAATGTATGATTGATTAACCATACATTTATGAACTCCCAGAAAGTAAACATATAATTTTATCCTTACACTATTCTCTTCAATGTACGGTATGAAGAATGTTTCTAGAACACACTAAAATTATTTCTGAACACTTTTACAACTATTCCACATGGATAAAATTCATTAATATTATTTCAAAATAGAAGTATAAATAATATTATTTTCTTGAAATATACTCAATTTAAAATCATTAGAATAACAAACAAGGGTATTTGTGCGCATAAAAAACATCATAAAAAGATAGAGTATTGTTGATTAAATATATTCTCAATAATATCCCCTAATCATAATAGTATAGAGTATTGTTGAAAACAACACTTTCTCAACAGTCTCCCCTTTTGGATGATCAAAAAACCCCTGAAATAAACCATAAAATTAATTTCACATAATTTAGAATTTAGAAAGTATAAAATAATATTTAATTTTAACAAATTTTTTTCAAAAAGGAATAAATAAATTGTTATCCGTATTTCTTCGTTATATTAAGAAAATATATTTTTTAAACTATTTTAGAATTTTCCCATGATGGTAGAACATAAAAATAATATAAAATCTTGTATATCATCCAAATTTCTCCCTTTGAGAAAAATATTTATTGATTTTCTTAAAATAAAATTTTTTGTTTATCCATTTTCTCCCCCTTTTGTGATATCAAAAAGAATGATAGAATAAGGAATATAACACATTTATTATAGCAATGAACTTAATTAAATGTTATCATAAAACATTTATCAATAATTGAATCTGGATTATGGATTTCTAACATAGACAGAATATTTAAAATAGTTAAAAACACATAAAAATGAGATTCAAAAAATTAGTTTATTGAAAATGTAAGTACATATTTGATACAGGAATCAATTTTGGTCTAAAAGGGTTTGAAAAAAGGGTTTTTTAACACCTCTGGACAACTTCATTTAGATCTTCTAACTGCATTCTAAACCACTTTATCAAACCATCTCCAAACTAATTTATCAAATTTATTCCTTCTTGAGTCAAATGGATATCATCAATTAGACTGAATCTGAAAAACTCATGCAATATTTCTTCATTTTCCATGAACTAATTTATCTTTTTAGTGAAAATGATCAGTAACTCTCTTACCGCTAGTTCATCTGATGTATGCTGGTCAACAAGATGTTTTTTATTATCCAATAGAACTGATAGTGGTGTACTATTACATTGTAAGTCTTACAACATATCATAAATATTGGTCATTACAGTTGTAATGGCCTGGAATCTCTTGATCAGATCAGGAAAAGTACCTGATGTAATTTATTTATTTCCCCTGATAGTTTCCAACTGTTTCTCCATGAATGTGTTGAAGTCTACCAAATATGATTTCAATACTATTTCATATTGTAATTTCCAAAATTCAGCTAATTTCTCCTTAAACTATTCCACTTCTCTTTTTGAAACTGAACATTCTTTCATGTCCAAAAAACTTTTGTCTCTCCTTTTCTAATTCTCTTCACAAAGATGAATTTTTAGTTTGAATTCTATTAAATATTCTGATTAATTCCTCTACATTATTACTCTAAAAATAAGAGGCACCCTATGCTTGAGTCTCAACTAAATTTATCAACATTACAGGCAATGATTGAGAATTGGATCTCTAATCTGTATCCTTCTCCACTGGTTTCTCAAAATATTTTTCTCAAAGGCATGAACTAACTCATCCACAAGAAAAATTTTCATTTGAAACTTCAGTATGAACTTCGGATGGAATCTTACCTCTATTAACATTTTAATCAGGTTGTTTTTCTTAATGGGAATCTGCATTCTCATCCTCTAAAATAGGTTCTTCTTGAAATTTTTCTTCTTAAATAAATTTATTAGGTTTTTCAGACTGTTCTTGAATAGATTCAGTTCAAGACACATTAAGGTCTATAGTCTCTGCCTATGCCTAAGTTACAACTTCCTCTTCAATTTGAGGTACCACCTCAATCTAAGAAATAACATCTATTAAAAATTTATAGCTTAAAAGATCTCTAGTTGTAATAGAATTTGTTTGAACAGGCTCCTCAGCATATTGTGTTTCTCTCTGTCTTTTCCTCAAATTTCCCTCTTGGATTTCTTTATCAGCAGGTGCATTAACTGAATCAAATATAATTCTTCTTTATATTTTTGAAACATCACTGGTCCATGATTCTGTTATCCCTTCTTTGGTTTTCCCAGTTTTCTCCCCCTGATAAGACTCATGGTCTTCATCAGCACCAACAGACATTACATTTCCTTTCACTATGATCCAAAAAATAATTATTTTTCATATTTTTCCAACATTGAACATATTACTATGATGTCATTGCACTCTGACATATACTAATCTCACCATATCAAACTTAAACAATAATTATGAAATAAACCTCCCATAGGTATAAAAGTTCATTCTCACCTCTGGTTAATAGAAGTATTTCAAATAACTTTTCATATGATGATGAAAACTCAACTTTATGTCACTTAGGAACAGAAACATCAAATTCATATCAGGATATAAGATTTTTTCCATTTCAGACAACCTCGGGGAAATCTCTGTTTGAAAAAGTTTTACAAGAATGTTTTGATCTGGCACCGGATCTTTGACTCAAATATTTCTGATATACAAAGAACCAAATAAAAAAGATATAATGTCCTCTAACATACGTTCATTATCTCCAATGTATTTCAAATCAATGTGATAAACTCTCTTATAAGGGAAGTTCAAGATTCTAGTTATTTCCATAGAAAAAATAGAAAAATTCCAATATTAAATTTTTGTGAATATGGAGTCCTCTTTATCTCCAAGAATGAACTGAAAATTATTAATGAAATTTTTCAACTCTACCTCATACAGAAATTCTATATTTTAATTACTGAATTTTTGTTCGATATTATGAAAATCCTAATCTTGCTTCAACATTAGATTGGTCTGGTATATCCATTCAAAATCAATTAATTTTCCCTATTAAATATTCATTCCTACATAATGTTGACACATGGTGTTAATGGATTCTCCTTAAACCATTCTCTTTTTCTTGGCCCTTTATGTCTCAAAGTTCTAAAGGCTTGAAGTTTTAGGTTTTATAAGGATCAGTCAAAGATAGACGAAGGTGGTAAGTGTTTATGTGTTTCGAAAGGTTTTAAAAAATTAAACGAGTTAGGAATTTGAAACATGTTCTGAAAACCTTGATTCTCATGTCATTACATATATAATAATCATTACATTATTTATAATAAAAAAATGTATGTGAAAAGAAAAATAATTTATAGTAGTACATATGAAATTTTAAACTATTCTAAATACAAATAATTAAATTATTTAAAAGAGTGAATATTAAAATAAAATAAGAATTAATATAATTGAATAACTAAAATTAAAATTAAAATTTCATTTAAAATTAAATAAACCTAGGTCCCCCTTAATAAAATCAAACCTTGAAGTGAGAAGTGGTTTAGTATAATTTCAGCAAATTGAATTTTAGTACTTAAAAATTCTAAGAATATATCCTTTTTAAGAACATCATCTCTTAGATAATGATTTCTGATATCATATGATTAGTCATAGAATGATTAATAGGTTTTTTTGAAATATTTATTTCGCTTTTATCATCAAATAAAATTGATGAATTATTAAAATTTAATCCAAATTCCATAAGAGTGTTTTCATTAACAACACTTGTGCACAACAACTGGCTACATACACATATTTTTCCTCGTCTTTTGATAAGGAAACTAAGTGTTGTTTTTTACTAGACCATGAAACTAAGGATTTTACTTAAAAGTGATAGGTACCTAAGGTTATTTTTCTATATAATCTACATCTTCCAAACTCACCATCTGAATATGTAATTAAATTAAAATCAGATGTTTTTGGATAGAGACGAGATTGATAAATAGTTCCTTTTAAGTATCTAAAAATACGTTTTACAACACTTAAATGAGATTCTATAGGATTTGATTGAAATATAGCACAAATATATATTGGGTACATTATATCCAGCCTACTAGATGTAAGATATAATAAACTAAAAATCATACATCTATATAACTTGTTGTGAACTGATTTTTTAGATTCATCCAAATGAAGTTTTATATTAAAACACTTAATAGTTGTATATGTCTTTCTATTTTAAAGTCTAAAATTATTCAGTAAATAATAATGTATTTTATTTGATTCAAAACATTTCCAAATTTTTTTTGATAAATTTCATGTCCTAGAAAAAAATTTAATTCTCTCATCATACTCATTTCAAAAACTTTTTGCATTATATTTTAAAAATAATGACAAAGTTTTTTGTTTGTTAAACCAATAATTACATCATCGACAGAAATTTATACCAATAAAATATTAGTGTTTGCTGTATTATTAATTAATTTTGGATCTTCCATTTAAATAGTAAAATCATTTTTCAAAATAAAATAAATTAATCATTAATTCCATGATATAGGTCTTGTTTAAGGCCATAAAGAGTATTAGTAAGTTTATAAACAAAATATGGGTTTTGAGAATTTTCAAAACCAGGATGTTTCTCAACAAAAAATTCCTCCATTAAATAACCATTTGAAAAATTATTCCTAACATCTATCTGAAATAACATAATGTTTATATGAGATTATTAGGATAAAAGGATTCTTATGGCTTCTAATCTAGATACAGGTGAAAAGGTCTCATCATAATCTATACCATCTTCCTGATTACATCCTTTAGCTAACTGTCATGCTTTATTTCTAGTTATTATTCCCTGATAGTCTTTTTTTATTTCTAAAGACCCATTTTTTCTTATAACTAGATATTATTTTTCTCTTTCATCTAAATTACAAACTTCATTTCTCTTGTACATGTTTAGTTCTTCTTACATTATTATCATCACCCATTCATCAAATAAGTCTTCTTGTAATGTCTTAGGTTATAATTCAGAGAGAAAGGAAGAAAACTCAACTAGATTTACTATATTTCTTCACGTCTTTATTCCTATGTCTGGGTCTCCAATAACAGTTTCTAAAGGATGATTCGTTAGGGTTCTAGATAGTCTTGGAAATAAACAATTAGGTTCATTAGTTTCATGTTCTTCTTACCTAGACTATATTTTATTTATATCATTTTCAAAATAAACATTCAAGTTCTCAAGTATCATGTTATCATTAGAGTCAAATTCATTAATTTGATCTTTCTGATTCTCAAAGGGATCTGGTTCATCAAATTTTACATGAACTGATTCTTCAAAAATCCTGGAAATTTTTTAAAAAACATTATAAGATTTTGAGGTAGCATAATATTGTAAAAAAATTCCTTCATCAGATTTTGGATCAAACATACCCAGGTTGTCCTTGGTGTTCAATATATAAACCTTACATCCAAAAATATTAATGTATTTTACATTAGGTGTTCTATTCTTCAAAAGTTCATAGGGTGGATTTTTGAAAATATGTTGAATTAAAACTATATTCATTATATAATAGGTTGTTCTTACAAATTCTATCTAGAAATAGTTAGGAATTCTGTATTCATTTACCTTAGTTCTAACCATTTCCTCGATAGTTCTATTTCTTCTTTCAAAAATCTCATTTTTTGAGGTGTTGTTGGTTCAGAGAAGGTGTGTTTAATACCTAATTTTTTTGGAAAATGAATTGAATTCTAAATTCTCAAATTATCCACCATGATCAATTCTGAATGAAATTATTTTAAAACCTTTTTCATTTTGAACATCCTTACAATAACATTCAAATATAGTAAAAGCATTATTTTTATATTTTAGAAAATATTTTCAAGTAAATCTATAATAGTCATCAACTAATACATATACATATAATTTACCATCAAAACATTGTATTCTTGAAGGGATAAAAAATCCATGTGGATAAGTTCTAGAGGTTTATATGTAGTATTTTTTTAATATATTTGAAGGATGATTTGTGATGCTTTCCAGGTTGAAATGCATCACAAAATCTGTCCCTATCAAATTTAATTCTAGGTATATCAGAAGCTAGTTGTTTCATAGATAACTTATGTAATGAATGTATATTTCAATGTGTCATATTCTATATGACTGAACCATTGATGATCCATCCCCTTCGGTGAGGACGGAGACCACCATGCCGAATCCTCCCCCCTTGGTGGGGGAGGGGAAATCGACGTTGAAAACGAGAGCAAGGTTCTTCCAACCTTTTTCCAACCTATATTTTATCCCTCTATTTCCGTAAGCGGCGCTAAACCCTAAGGTTGCGGATCTTGTCAACGGGGTACCAAATCTCCAGCTTTCCACTTCTAAATTTTCTGAAGCTTCAGGATTGTTAAATCTCACACTTGTGCCTCGATTCAATCAAAAGAGGCCCTCGGTTGATTCCTTCAACCGTTTCTTCTTCGGGTCCTGGGATCTACAGGAATGAGTGGTGGTAGGATTGCTGGATAGCAAGAAAATCATGATTCAGTTCGAGACAGAGGAAGATCTGATTCAAGCATGGTCGAGAGCACCACGCATCTTCAATGGATCTCGTTTCCTACTCTTCGATGGTCCTTTTACCTTCATATGAATCACAACTCACCTTACATGGAGGTTTGGGTAAGTTATCCTAAGCTTTCGTTACTGTTTCAAAATCCTTCGATAATCCGTATGTTTGGGAATCTGGTGGGTCAGTTTCTTTGTTTTGATAGCCGCAGTGAGGCAGTTTTCCATCCGTTGATTCCTTGGGAATGTGTTAATGTTGATGCATCTCGCACTCTATTTGATTTTGTATGGATCACGATTGTAGAAGATTACCGTTGCAAGCATAGGGTTAAATATGAGAACTGGACTAATTTCTGCGGCTCTTGCAAGAGGCTGGGACACTCGGTTGAGGTATGCCGAAGTGGTTATCCAGCACGGTTGAGGGAGGAGCACCATAGGAAAGTTTGTCCTGTGAACTTTGGTATTTATGATAGAAGAAAAGCAGTGGGGGCTGATGTGGAGATGCGTAGGGACTTGAACTTGGAAGGACCTTGTGACATAAGGAAGGTCTTCTGTGTGTCTGTTTTGGTTGTGGAGAGTAAAACCACAGGGTCCACCATGGATGCTTTGCAGGATGTTGGAATTCCTCCTAGTTTAAGGGTTGATTTGAGTTTATAAGAAGCTGGGGTTGAAAAGTTTTCGAACACAGAGAAAGTGGTTGTTAAGAAAGGTGATAGGAAGTCTACAGGTTTGGATCTATTGGTTGCTCCTTTAATTTCATTGAGTAACAAGTTCAATGGTTTGTCTGAGGACATGTTGGCTAAAGAAATGGAGGTGGATGATACTATAGGGAAAATGGATGAGGATGTGGTCATATAGAATCTGCAGGCTGAAGAAATGGGAATTGAACAGTCTAGGAAGGGTAGAGAGCTTGTGGAGGTTCAACCAGTGGAAAGCATGGGGAAGGATCCCGCTGTCTTGAACATGAAATGAAACCACAGTAGGGACATGAGCGGCTATTTGGTGGAAGACATAGAACTGAGGCCAGGAAATCCCCAGGATAGAGGTTTAGGGATGGAAGCTCATATCACTATAGTGGATAATATTCCTATAGAGGATGAGCGTCTTCCTTTGAGAGAGAATAGAATGCATGATCAAAGAAGGAGAAGAAATGTTGAACAACATGGGGTGGGAATGGAGAACTCTAGGAAGGGTAAGGAGATCCTGAGTGCCCCAGTTGGCCGTTCATTCAGTGAGATTGTTCAAAATGGGATTCAGAAAGAAAATGTAGGTGAAGGACTATTGGATGCAACTTCAACAAGGAGATCAAGGAAGGATTATTCATATCTCCTGAGACCAATGCGGACCAGGTCTGCTTCAAAAAAGAATAATTAGGAGGTTCTTGTAGTCAAGAAGGGTAGTAGGACTAAGAAGACATCACCAGACATAGATACCCTGTAACAACTTAGGAATCATGTTCAAAGTGTGAGTTTTTGGAGAAGCCTGGAGTGGGAATCAGCCACTGGGGAAGAGAAATCCATTATGGGATGTGGCGATGACTACGGTTATTATGATGTATAAATCTGTGTTGATCGGTTTTCCTTATTGTTTTGATTTTCTTTGGCATTGTATGTTGGGAACCAGACATCCTTAATCCAGCTATTATAAAAATATAAAAAATTGATTTGTGTATATTTCAATGTCCATGTCTTATATTCCATATCCATGATACATTTATCTTAGTAGTTAAAAAATTTACTTTATTTTACAATAGGAATTTATGTCCAGAGTATAAACATTATAAGTTATGTCAGGTCTAAAATTAAGCATTTTATCATTAAAAACAGAACCAAAATTGTTGGAAAAATATGAAAAATAACTATCATCACATAGTTGATAGATACTTATCGAGTTATGTTTAAATACTTGTACATATAGCAATTTATTAATTGAGACAACTTCTGGATCTCCAATACTTCCTATGCCAATAATTTTACCTTTGGAATTGTCACCAAATGTGACTAATCATCCATCCATTTGAGTTAATGTTGTAAAGTTCGATGAATTCCCACTCATATTCTGGGATCAGCCACTGTCCATATATAATATTTCAGTTCGGCTTCTGTGACCTACTTCCTAAAAAGATATTCAATCAAAAGTTCAGTTTGGTACCCATATTATGTTGGGTCCAGCAGTGTTAGCCAGAAAATACCTGGGAATCAAGACTTTCTTTTTTTTATAATCAATAGAATCATATAAACTGTTTGAAAAAAAGGAATTCTTAATCCCACTTATTTTAGGTTTCCTTAAGTAACAGTTTTTAGAAATGTGGCCTTTTGTTCCTTAGTACATTCAAATTATAAGTCTTTTATTTGAAACAAAATAGTACTTATAATTTTTTGGTTTCTCACCTTTACTGACTATTCTATATCTTTCCTTTTTAATCACATTCTTTCCTAGAATTTTATTTAGGGAATTTTGTCCTTTTTTTAAAATAAAAGAGACGTATTTTTTTATGTATCAACTTCTGTTTGAAGTGTTTTTATTTCAGTTTCATTATCTATACAGTTTCTATTTGATGAGTAATATTTTTCAATAAAATCTTGATGTTTTTTTAGCAGAGTGCCTCTTTCTCCTAAAATAGTAGTGTGAATATTTTGTAGTGACTTTTGTTTCTTAAATAAGAAATCATATTTCTCTTCCAGTATATTTCAGTAGGCTGAAGTTTTATACTTTGAGTAACTAGAACTAGAATACAAATTAGATGATTAATAATATTATACCTCGTCAACTTCTGCCATAAATCATATATTTGTTTTTAGTTTCAATTCATCCTTTTCTGAGTCAAACAATGACGAAATACTAGAGTATTCAGAAACACTCAATTTATATTTCATAGCTCTTTTTTCATTCTACTCATAGTTATTGTTTTTGAAAATTTTGATTTTCTTTTCTACTTTTAATTGAGGATATTCGGGTCTTATGTTGCCCTTCTTTTTTTCATTCATAGAATCTGAATTCCTATAATTCTTTCACCTATTTTTTGAATGATTTTCTGAATCCCTTATTCATTCTGTAGAAATTACTGTTTTTTTTGGACATCTGGGCTAGTTCCATTTCTGAATCAGATGAGTAAGAATTTTTTTCCTTTTTTATTTCTTGTTTCATCTTTCATCACATCTTCTGAGATATAACTTTCAGAGTAGTATTTTATCTTTTATTAAGACTTTATGCTCATTAGCTTCAACTTTCATCTCAGCTTCATACATCATTGGGGTTCCAATTAATTATATCATAGTTAGATCTTTGATTGGTGATGATTTCCTAATGGCTTTTGATATCCCATTACATTTTGTTGGAAGTAATCTTATTACTTTTAAGGGTTGATCTACTAGTTTTATAAGATCTCCCAAGGCAGTGATGTTTTTTACTATTTCTGTAAGCCTTCCATTCATCTGAGTGATGCTTTCACCATCAAGCATTATAAATGTATAAAATTTTAGTTTTGTTATAGCATACCTCATTTTTCTAACATTGTTAGTTCCTTCATAGGCAACTAAAATTTTCTACCACATGTCATATGCAGTAGGACATTGAGATATTTGATTGAATTAATATGGTCCTAGACCAAATTAGATCACATTCATAGATTTTGAATTTATGTTGTACTCTACTTTAGTAGCTACACTCTATGTTTCATGTTTCTCAAAAATTTAATAAGTAAGAATTTTTTAGTAGACTCTTTATAAAAAAAAATTCAGATAGAGGATCATCCTCGACATCCAAAATCCATAGTTTTCATCATTGAAGTGTGGAGCTCGAACTGTTAACATTCCCACTCATTTATCAGCCATTGAAATCTCTGATTATAATCCTTTTAAGCATTTATCTTGTTATATATTTTCCAAAAGAACATCCTTTGATACCAATTGTTGGATCGGGTTATTCCAAATATGCACAAGAGGAGGGGGGGGGGATTGTTACTTTTACAATATCTTAGAGAATTGTGATGATTTCCAAATCTATCCTTTACCTTTATCAGAATGTATGTATAGTGGAAAGTAAACAGATTGAAGGATGCACATATGTATAGTGGTTCGGGGAACAGAGGGACCCTAGTCCCCTCCACCAATTCTCTACTTCATGAGCTTGGTGATTTTCACTATCTGGTCCTCTTATCAATAGATCATCCACAACTAAGTGTGGGCAGTTTACACCTTTACAAGATAAGGCTAAACAGAGCCTTCTAGTTCATGCAAAGAATGAAATAAATAGCATAGAACGAGAATCCTGTAACTCGAAATGAAAATTTTATTTGTCTAAAAATACTTTCCAGTTGTTCTTTATATTTACAACAGCACACAACTGATAGTATATGGATCATCGTCTTCAGAAATGATGTTCTTTAGGTAAGAGCAGTTCTGATTAGATCCTGTCACAAATAAATCTTGAAATAAAATTAGAAACGTTAATAATAATAGATTCAAGATAGAACTTCAATGTTGAATAAGAATCTTTAACACATTTCCTTTTCGTTAGAAAAAAATTCTGATAGATCTTTGTAGCAGCAAATCTGTGTGACTTGTATAACTATGTAAAAATTATAGTCTTGAAAAACTCGAGAGCTTGTTCTTCTATTTTTTTTACAATGGTTTGTCTCTCTCTGTGGAATTCAAAATAAAATAGATATATAAAGAATAAAGATGAGAATTTTCCGTCCAAATTTAGATCCAAAAATTTCACCTTAAGAATCATCATATCCACATGTTTGAATAACAGAGCAATCATAAATTCCCTTAATAATCTGCATGAAATACTATTGTTAAATAAATCATTTCAATCAGAAATAAAGTGCTTTAAATCAATCAAGGATTTACTTTAATAATGGGCTTAGAATCTGGCATGAAGTCCGCATGATATTCCGCATAATGATCATTGCTCAAAAAAGTCGTATTTTAAATTTATGATGATAAATGTTGGGTTGATGATCTATTATTCAAAAGTATAATTGATCTCAAACATAAGGTTGATCATCTATAATTTCTATTCAACTTCCAAATTTGTGGTATATTAATCATACTTTCCTCTTTAGAAAAATGTAAGATACATGATCTATAATTTTTGATAGAATATAAGGTTCATTATAAAATTAAGTTTGATGATCCATACATTTATTAAGCAAATGTAAGGTTCAATTCTTATATAAGGTTATTCTTCCATAATTTTCTAATATTACAAACATAAGGTTCCTTCCAAATGTAAGTTTCTTTAACAATAATTTTTTGATAATGTATTGTAAATTAACAATACTTTTCTGAAGTACCATTAAGTAAACATATACTTTTATCCTTACACTACCCTCTTCAACAAACGGTATGAACAGTGTTTCCAGAACACCCTAAAATGATTTCCTAACAATTTTTCAGATATTCCACATGGATAAAATTCTTTAATATTATTTCAAAATATAAATATAAGGAATTTTAATTTTCTAAAATATACTCAACGTAAAATCATTTTAATAACAGACACGGGTATTTGTGCGTATAAAAATCATCATAAAAAGATAGAGTATTGTTGAAACAATATATTTTAAATAATCTCCTCTAATCATAATAGTATAGATTATTGTTGAAAAGAACACTTTCTCAACAGATTGTCTACATAAGAGAATGTAGTGTACCCCTTGACTGAAGACATATCTCAGCAGAAGAATGAATATCATGTGATAGCTATCAGATTGATGGTTGTTAGTAATTGGATCTATTAAAAGTGGGATTTTTTGGAGTTGGTTCCCTAAAAACCAACTTCTTTTCACTTTATGATAATCCTATATTCATTGTATGAATATTAATAAACTCATTATCACATCATGATTGTTTTTATTTGTAACATAGTATGTGATAATTCTTTAATAATAGTTGTCTCACTAAAATGTCATAACAAATATCTACTATGAGCATAACCTAGAAGTGCCATGACACTATTCATGAATATATGTTCTATGGCCAGATCATATCATTTTAAAGGACAAAAATGATATATGTTATTTGGGGTGGGGACTCATGAAACTTTTGAGGCACATTCCCATGGTTTTCTCCCCTGGTAATATCCAAGAAGATATTTTCAAAACAAGACCCGCCATTAGAAAATCCTCATTCATAAGTTTCATAGGTTGTTATTATATTTGGAAATGTGTATTGGTCCTTACAAATTAATATTATTATGAATGGGTATTATGAATTGTGAACTTAGATGTATAGATGAAAACTGTGATGATATTTGTTCGCATTGAGGTAGGATATGTTGGGTGTGCCACGAGTAATACTGCATTAATTATTAATATGAGAAAAGATTTATAACTTCAACAGAAGTAGATATCTTAGGACCTTTTATGTAAATGGTATAGAAAAACTAAATCCATGGCCATGGTGTTTTCTATGTATGCTCAATTTAGGTATGTCAATGAATTAGAAATATAGCACGTAGGTTGATGTCACCTGCATGCATCCCGCTTAATTGGAGATATCAGGACAAAGGGATTATATTTCATGGTAAGTGTTCATATGAGGTGACATGTCATTGAGACATCAACTTCTTCTCTTGGGATCCTTGACCCATTTCTAGGAAGTAATCATGGAATTTAGGAAAACCCACCAAATGAAAATGAGAAATATGCCTATAGGGTCACACACTATGTGTAGAAAGTATGTTAGATAAATAATTTATTTATTAAACAAGTTGAATAAATATTATTTCTTTATTTTGGTTTAATAATCATTCATGTATGCATGGTCACATTTATTTCATATCTATTTATTTGAGAGAATATATTGAGGACTGAATATTTATTTATTGGTGAATAATTCCGTTGTATTTATTTAATAAATAAATAGTAATTATTCAAGGCTCGGTAAAAATTGACGAGGATCGGTGGACCATGTTATGGGTCCAGTGAGAAATAATATTAAATATTATTTGGTTAGATAATATTTAAAAATAATGTTCTTGTTAATCACATGTTCTAAAAATAATATAATTTCTATCATTATTTTACATGGGGTTTTCACATGGAATAATAAATTAAATAATGGAAGATGGTCCCATTTTATATTAATGCCTCATGAATTAAATTCATTAATCACGTGTCATAGAAATAATAGAATTTCTATTATTATGTGTCATAGGGTTTTCATATAAAATAATAAGTTAAGTAACATCACATGTTCCAGTTATTTATTATTACCAAGTGAATTAAATTCCCAATTATGTTATTATTCTCTATATAATCCAAAGGGTCATTCCACCAGTAAACCAATATTTGTATGGACATCATACTTGGAAAAAATCTCTCAATCCTAGATAACTCTTCCCTCTCTAATAACACTCTCAAGAACAAGAGAGATCCTCCTCCACCAGATCATAGAGAATGCTTTGGAATCTTTTTTCATAGTTATTGAAGGCGGACAATGCAAGTGCAATGATCTTCTACGTTGGAACCTAGAGACTCCTTCAGTGACATCTCGAGAAATGTGGAGCATGTGTGGATTACTGCTGTAAAATTCATATCCTTAGATTCTACATTTCAATAACGTCAAACTTCAAACCCATGGTCAGACACATCAACGAATAAATAATCACCTTGTAGGTAATTCTATAATTTAATTTAATTAATTATAAATAAAATATTTCGATCATATTTTCTCGATTCTAGGTTCCCTATTTGTCTTTTATCTTTTATTCAATTCTAGGGATACATGCATTAATCATCATATTGATCCCGGATTAATCCACGATTAGGGAAATTTGAAAATTTGGGTACACACCCATACTGCGCTTCCTCTATGCCCGTAACTGACAATACATGCATTAGGATTAGGCCAAGCATTGGTGGGATGTGATTTCCAAGGATGGTAATCATCAAGGCATGTTATGGGTTGATTTCTATATTGCCTTTTATGATTAGTTCTTCCGTCAGATACTGATAGCTGACATAGAGAGAGATTTCATGCATGTCTTGTAAGGTTCTATGATAATTATGGAATATTCGATGTGTTTCACAGTGTTTTTGCACATTACACTGCTTCTAGCTGTTGACATGCTTTTTCATGCTAGATGCTTTGGGGATGGGATCATGTACACCATCCATATGCAGGTGAATGTCTTTTTATTACCTACCTTTTCTGATATATTCAATCAAAATAATATCACTAAGAACAACCTAAGGAATAAAAATTGTACTGGGTAGAGACGATCAGTGTCTTGGTAGGCCAGTAGTTCTTCTTGTGGTAGGAGACATTCCCTATAGTTTTCTCAACAGGGAAGTGGAAACAATAGTGCATGTCTGGATAGATCTAAAGCGTGTCATTAGTGTGTATGATGGGATAATTTGAAGCCTCAGTGTGATAAAGAACCACTGGAGCATATTAAATGCGTCCATATAGGGAATCTTTACAGTTTCTGTAGGACCTTTCCAACATCTTTGAGTGGAAAAGGATTCACATCATAACAACCTTTATGAGTAAGTTCATTTATGATGCATTAGGTGGGGAGTTGGAATAACACTAGAAGGTCTAGACAAGGAGGTGGTCATTATCATGGTAGCCAGACCCCTAATCACCAGTAGTGCCAGCAGAGCAGTTATGATCGTGGTAGTCCATTTATTTAACAGGGTCATGGATCAGGTCAGTTGAATGCACTGCAACTGATACCTAAGGATCATGTTGCAGGTCCATATATAGTATGGGGTAATTTTCTTGTGGCATATACTGTAGTATCTAATTTTATTTGATATAGAAGATTAATACTCATTTATCAATGTATATATCATAGAGATTCTCAGACTATATATAAAATTTCACTATGGTGTTCTGACCCTAGATATTATGTTTGGGGTACAAATAGATGACATACACCAGTGTATGAACTTCACATTGAGGAAGGAAGTTGCCCTTTATTATGAAACCTCAATGTTCTTGAGATGATTTGATTCTATTTAATTCTTTTTATGGACCGGTTAGTTCACTATCATGCTTTTGTAGACTTCTACCACTACAAGGCATCCTTTACATCCCCAGAGCGAAGCAGTTATCTACGTAAGGGTGAGTGGAATGTGAAGACTAGTATAGCTAGACTAGAGCATCATGTTCTAGGTGGAAAGACTGACTAAATATCAAATATATTCATGAAGGATCCAGTATTATGATAAGATTATTTCCCTTTAATAGTTGACAATTTTAGGGATGTCTTTCCTGATGATTTTACTATCCTACCTCTTTAGAGTGAGGTAGAGTTTACAATTGAGCATATTTCGGGAGCAGCAACAGTTTCCATTCCTCCATAAAGGATGAAACCTACAAAGAATCTGGAGCACATTTAGAAGTTAGATTATTTAGATTCCAAAGGTTTTATATGGTCTATTACATCCTATTGGTGGTTTCCCACGATTTTATCCAAAAGGAAGATGGAATCTTACTTCAATGTGTGGATTAGAGAAAGTTGAACCATCCTACAATCAAGAACTGATATCCACTTCCTCTAATAGATTTTATTCTTCGACCAGCTCAGAGGAGAAAAGGTACTCTATAATATCGAACTAAGATCAGGTTATCATCAGGTACAAGTCATACCATAATACATTCCTCGTACATCATTCCGTAGCATGTATAGTATGTTTTAGTACCTTGTTATGTCATTCGGTCTTACGAACATGCCTTTCATTTTCATGGATCTGTTAAATAGGGTGTTCCACCCCAATTTTGACTCTTTATTCGTAGTATTTTTAGATGAAATCATGTTTTATTCTCACAGTCATAGGTACCATTCCAAAAACCATGAGATCAATAGAAGTAAACTAATAGATCGTTAATTTTTCACCAATCCTGATAATTTCTTCTTATGGTTTGAAAAAGACCACTTCTTGGGTCATATTATCTCAGAATCAGAAGAACATGTTGACCAATAAATGCATAGTGTTATTGATTCCTAGTAGAATCCTAAGAATGTTTTATATATCAGTATTTTCTTTGGGCTTGTTGGATATTATAGGAATTTCATACAGGACCTTTCCCACCACGCTTCACCAGTCATTGGTCTTACAATGAAGGGTGTCAAGTTTATATGGTTAGAATCATGTGATAAAGACTTTCTGGAGATGAAAGGGAGGATTTTATGGGTACCTATTATGACTCTTCCAGAGCTAGGCATAGGTTATAGCATCTTATAGAACCCATAAGGCATCGGCATTGGATTAGTGCTGATGTAGGAGGAAAAATTTGATGCCTATGTATCTCGGTAGTTGAGACCTCATGATAGAAACTACCTGACTCATGAAAATGACCCAGAAATAGTTATCCATGCCTTACGTTGGTGGAGATATTATATATTAGGTGATCTATTTTGGTGTACATGGACCACTAGATCCTAAAATATATCATTCCACACTATTAAATGAACCTCAGACAATGAACATGGGTCAAGTGTCTATAATACTTTTATTTTGAGCTTTCTAATATGCCTAGAAAAGAAAATGTGGTTACAGATGCATTGAGTCAAAAAACTCTGTAACATGCTATACAAGAATCTAGAGATTAATGGAAGTTAATGTCCCTATTTTATGATCATTATCTTGAGATTCATGATAGTTGTGAGAATTATTATCTCTCATATTTGGATGTTACATCTTCCCTACTTGATATGGAGAAGGGTAAACAGTTTTACGATCCCGCATGATTTCTACATCATGATAGTTTTTTAGGGAATAACCCACATCAAGATTGGTCTATGGATAGGGATTCCATCATGATTTTATTTGTATGTATCTATGCTTCCACTGACATGAGAAAGGAGTTCATGAAAGAGTCTTAAGCTTCCAAGTGGGAAATTAATCCAGGAATCTCCAAGATGTATTGATATATTCCACGCTAGTATTGGTGTCATGGGATGAAACATCATATAGTAGTCTTTATAAATAGGTGTTCCAGTTGTCAGTAGGTGAAGTCAGAGCGTTAGAGACCTAAAAGATTTTTACAGCCACTTCCAGTCCTAAGAAGGAAATATAAAGATGTTATTATGGACTTTGTAGTTGGTTTACCTATTTCTCCTAGAGGAAGTGATGTTTTATGTGTTATCATTGATATATTGAAGAAATTATCCCACTTCATTCCTATTTGGAATAATTTCTTAGTAGATGGGATGGGAAAAATTTATGTATGTGAAATCATAAACCTCCATAGGGTCCCTCATTCTATCATTTCAGATAGGGATGTTCATTTCACATCATGGTTCTGGAATGTATTAAAGAAGGATATGAGAATAATATTACTTCTATGCATAGATTTCACCCTCATACTGATGAAAAATTAGATCTGGAAATACATGTTCGAGATGATATGCTCCAAGAAAGTGTCCTTGGTTTTGGCGGTTCATCAGAGAATCATATACCTCTCGTTGAGTTTTCCTATAATAATATATTTTGGGGGAAAATTTAGATGGATCCTTTTGATGCCTTATATGTTAGGATGTTTATTTCACCCCTATGATGGATGGAGGTAGGTGAGGCAACCCTACTAGGTCCTTGTCTCATTTAGGAGACTTCAGAGTTGGTTTTGTGGGTCAGAAATCATATGAATACTACATAGTCCAACAAAATATTATTTAAATCATCATTGAAGGCCTCTAGAGTTTGAGGTTGGGGACCATAGATTCCTTCAGGTATTTCCCAAGTTAGGGAATTGATGGTTATGAAAGCAAGGGAAGTTTTTGCCTCATTACGTAGGTCCATTTCAGATTTCAGAGAGAGTCAGGCCAGTAGCCTATCAGTTGCTAATACCTTCAATGTAACATTCCATGCATGATGTCTTCCATGCTTCACATATTCCCTAATATCATGCTGATCCATATCATACATTTGACCCCGAGAGTTGAGATAGATGTTGATGTTACCTTTGAGGAGTATCCAGTACACATTATTGATCAGAGCATGAATGATATCTCAGGCTAGTTTGTCCCTCTAGTATGGGTTTTATGGAAACACAACCACGTGAAGGATGATACATGGGAGAGGGAAGCCAATTTACATTTCTAGTGTAAAGATTTGTTCTTAGAGAGTGTTTCTCAACCCATGGATGGTGAACACAGGGATGAGTTCTTTTAAGGGGGTATGACTGTAAGAACCCTATTTTTCATTAATATATGGTTCAATTAAATATCATTATAAATCCATACTTTTGTCCAAATATGGATTCATAATGAGTTAGGATTAGTTTTAGGGGTGTTTGGAGCATGTTAGGAGTCTGGAAACTATCTTTTTGGTAAAGTGTCCATGTCCCATGTTTAGTACACGATTTGGCCATCTGTGGATATGCAAATTTTTATATAGAACCATTTTCAAGGTTTATGCATGTTCATGCAGCATAACCATAAATTTTCACCATCTATCTTGGTAACCGTGCATATATTATGCACGGTTTGTCAAACTGTGCAGAAAAAACTATGCACAAGACAAATTTTTGTGTAAATTGTCTTTTCTTCCCTTAATTGTGTACTTAGATCCTTCCTTCTTCCCTAATCCAATAACTAGTAGTATTAACCATTTTCTCTCATTTTGAATCTTTTTGAAGACCTATGTTACAGATTATAATATATTCGTCATTCAAGAACAGTTCAACCTTCCTTTTTTCACGTTCGATGTGCAATGGTAAGTACTCAAGTCAGTTTAAGCCTTTCTCCTTCTCTATTCCTCTTAACCTAGTTATCAAGGTGTGAGAATTTTTCGTCTTTTCTTAGGACTAATCTGATCTGATCTAAATCAAGGGCCAGTACATGAGGATTAGAGTCATGCAATTCTATGTTGGGTGGTTTATAAGTCACCACACAAGTTCATTGATTTTTGAATTGTCATGTGGGGCCCACTGATTTCATTGGGTGTCATTTACAGAATTTAAATTCCATTCTTATACTGATTATAGCCATATGGTTAGTCTCTTTCCAAATATGTTACTAGTTGTTAGTCGTTGTGCTCACAAATCCATTCATCCCATGTTAGATGTTATACCATAATTTTCATTTTAGTGTTTTGACACGTTTGAGCCACTATTTGGGTGTTCCTTAGCCTGATCTTTTTAAGGGTAAGAGTTTCTATATTAAATGGCTTGTTTATAATGAGAATTGCATAATGTTAGGTATCATGTATGCTCACCACTTGACCCACCTATGGTATGTTCTTCAATTTATAATTAAATGTTTAAGGGAAATTTCTAAGAACATTAAGTAAATGACTTGACCGTATT
The DNA here is from genome assembly GCA_963277665.1 of Viscum album. Classification (NCBI taxonomy): domain Eukaryota; kingdom Viridiplantae; phylum Streptophyta; class Magnoliopsida; order Santalales; family Viscaceae; genus Viscum; species Viscum album. The sequence continues at coordinate 837,581,320 of OY728125.1, read as the reverse complement.
AATTCTGAATGTTTTAAAGGTTTCATGTATGTACCACCCCTTACCACAGTAATAGAAGTTAGCATAATGAACCTTAATTATGGAATTTCATTAAATGGATTCAATGAATTGTTTCATGCTATGCGACCTGGTCAAACTATTGAAATGAAATTCTTTAACCAAATATCATGATAAAATGTTTTCATGTTACTTGGTCATGTCACACTAATGAAAGGAATGGCTTGAACCGAATGACATGATTAAAAGGTTTCATGCTACATGGACTTGTCACACTAATGAAAGGCATGGCATGAACCAAATGACTTTATTAAAAGGTTGTATACTACATGACCTCATCACATTAATGAAAATAAATTCATGAACAAAATGAAATATTACATGACTTCAGAATCAATTAAGAATGGCCTGACTCATGTTCCCTTGGGATTATGATCGTAGAATTCCATGGGAACTCATGAACCCCATTTAGATTAAAGGATACTACATGAATAGGTTGAGAACCACCTTGATCTCGATCCTTGTCTATTTTTTGGATGCCCGGTATAACACCATAAGATACCTTCCAAATAATTATTGGATGACTTGGATACACTCCTTGTATATAAAATTAACAAGTAGATTCCATTGTTAAATATCATCATGCCCAGTCATTTATTATCTCCGTTTTACCTAGGATGAAGTCATTAGACTTTATAGGCATGTCACTGTGAAATTTCTTGGACTGTGTTCCTTGGATTACAATCTTGCCCCATGCCAGGCTACAGTTATTACTATGTAGTAAATTCTTGAGGTCAGTTTCACCTTAGTTAATACCTTGGGAATTCATTACCAAATATCATAAATCATGGTTTCCTTATTACAACTTGGAACCTTTGTAATTTCTAACATATATATTATTAATAAACTGATAATAATAAAATAAAAAATTAATTGAATAATTATGTTCAGACGCCATCTGAGGGATGAAGAAGGTACAAGGGTATTTAGTTACATTGTACTCCTTTACATTATATATTAATTCATGAACAATGTTACATTTATATTAAAGTGGAAGGATGTTATAGACACCATTGGTGGTGGCCCACTAAGATTTATCTCACACCATCTCTGGGAACCATTTGGTACCTAGAGTATATTACATGGTTAATGGTGTTGAAAAAGGGATTCATACAGCTTCAACACTTGATTTCTTTCTGTTTGGTATGGAGCTTGAGGGAAGATGATTGAGTTGGATCTTGGGATTCATGGGATAGTCTTCAATTTCCTTTATACTTTTGGGGAACATGTTATACCTAATATATTGTATCAATGTTTTTCAGTTTTATAGTGACATGACCTATCATTAGTTGTTGAATTTTATTCTAGTTGTTTCAGTTATTATTACTATTGTCTCTATTTCCATTGTTCCTTTTGTTTACTTATATTTCTTCTGCAATTTACCAATGTTTACCTTCATCCACTACACTAAACTTTGGTAATGAGGGAATAGTCTCCCCATAGAGACCCATAGGCCCTTGCTACTAGTCAAAAACCTCTATAATTCAGGGATATACAAATGATGCCATGTGGCCTACCAGCCTCGGGGATCCCATTAATTCGAATATGGGTTTAGGTCATCATAATATGTATCTTAGTAGTGTCCAACCTATTCATTAGTTCTATTAAATATTCTTCAAACTCCTCTATCCAAGGGAAATCCACTCTATTCTATGTTATCTTTGTTGTGGATTTAATAGAAATGAGAAATTTCATATTAATTTTCTATAACAACTTTCTTATATATAAAAATTACAGATCTCAGTTTTAGTTTTCAATCTAGTCTATTTCTAGAAAATATTCATTTTTATCGATATACAGATATGTTCTTTTTTTCATTACATGATCCATGAAGGACTGTTTCTATATAAATAATTATCACTTTCTAAACAGTGAATAAAATTTATATTTTTTATGGTTTTTAACATAGTCTATAGATGATATTCATACTCATTTTTCTCTTAGAACATATGAGAATATATTCTATCAATTCTAACATTAATTTCTCAACGTAATCCTTAATGTCGTTATACTTAAAATCCTTAATGAATTCAAGTTTATCTACATATCCAAATTGAATCACTATAAATTTAGAGTGTTTAAATGTTGTGAAGAATATTATATTGGAAATATCCTCCCTTTTGAACATTAACTGATGATATCCATATTGATGGTCAATCATTGAGAAGTATCGAGATACTTGGTTTTGATCAATCAAATCATTGATACATAGTTATGGATACTATTTTATGATTTTTTTATGTTTATTATATCCAATTCAATGACACATTGATCCATCTTTATTTTTGATAAAAATGACCAGTGCACCCTGTGATGACGCAATCAAGCTTATGAAGACACTATTCATATCCAATTTTCCTTCATTATTTAATTCCACTTATTCAATGAGGGTAATTATATATGGACTCTATATGGTACTCGTGGATTAATGTATGAGTTCAACAGAAACCAAAACCTCATGCTATGGGGGAATACCATTTAGTTCATCTGAAAATATATTAGTATACCATCGTATAATAGGCATGTAATTAATGTTGAAATACTCCCTGATTAGTTGTGATACAAATACTTCATTACTAGGTATCAGGACCGAGATAATATAGATTTATTCCATATGATATTCATGAATATTTGTCTATTTATATTTGAGAACAAGATGATTCAAAATATAAAATGATATCACCTTTCCCAAAAAATTAATATGATATTTAGGTAGGTAAATCTACTCCAAACATAATATTATTTCAAATTCAACGGGAGGATAAATAATTAGATCAACATAAAGTATCCTAACACAAATATGAATCATGTATGATTTCTATATCATTGAAATTATTATTTTTCTCCCAGGTGATACCATAGGTAGTACAATATCCATTGTTTGAGGTGCTGGTTCCACATTCATTGAAACATTTTATGTTATGAAATACTGTGATACAACATAATTAAATATGGAATTATTAGATCATGAAATTAGATCATATTTACCTCAAATCACTCCATTATTATTATCAACATTAGTATTAGTGATCATAAATTCCCTTCCATGTTCCCTCAGTTTGGGAGGTTTTTGGGACCCATTTTCTTTATTAGACCAAGGGTTGGAGTACTGATTTTTTAAAATGTCAAAACTCTATGAACATGAAGCATTGTAGGGTTGGTGGATCATTAGTTTGGATATTCTTTTCCTCTATTTTATTAATAGACCCCTTATCCTTATGTTAGTAGTTTTGGGATTAGTGTCGTACATTACCATGCATAAAACACTTTTAGAATCCTTTGAGGCAATTACTATAGTGATTCCTATAACACTTTTAGAATGTATGGGGTTAAAATTTCTGCCACTATGAGCCTTTTCATTAGAGTTATATTAATATTTATACATTGTTTTTTCTTCCTTGGAATAATAATAATCCCTAATTTCCATATCCAACATTAGTCAAAATCAGACAATCTATTCATAGCCCCCAAAGACATATACTGTTAATGCCATTTGAAATATTGGTTTCGAAGGACCAAATTAATGCTATGTATTTTCTTCATAAAAGGAGATATAACTATATAAAAAAATATTGAGTGTTGTGATGTTTTATACAATTATGATAACACGTGCATCCTCTTGTTGCCTTAACTGTACGAATTCATGCACTATTCTTTTGTGAAGAGTTCATGGAAATTCCATGATGGAGAATATTTTTCTAGAACTCCTCCCATTTAATAATGTCTAATTAATCATTCTATAATGTATTCTTAAATAGATTCCATCATTTATTTTCATATACTTTCAAGTGATATATATCCATGGAAACCTTTTGGTTCTTAAAAATTTTGAGAATAGAAAAAAAAATTCCATCAAACTGATCAATTTCTCAATAATAAGTGGATTGGATAATATATTTAATGAGGGATGATGTTTTTAATGAAAGAATAATACCAAGATTCTCATTTCTAGGTGAATTTTGGAGATTAAAAATGTTTTTATTATTACTTATAGAATTTAATATTGGGTGAAAATTTATATGAGGATTTAAACACTGTTTCCAATCCCATTTAGTGGCTCATTAGTACAATAATTTCTTTTCACACCACACCCATTATTAAGATGATTTACCTTTTCCCCAAAAATTTATTAAATAAAAAAAATTAAAAATAAGAATGATTAAACTTGAATAAAAACTATTATCAATGAAGGAATGAATAATAATTAACAAGTGTATCTTAACTAATAAATTTTTAGGATTCAATAACCCTTATTATTTATTTAATTCGTATTAGGATATTTTATATTATAATAATATTTTTGTCAATGTCCTGACAATGTTTCAAAAATATAATTTTAATAAAGTAATTTTATCCTCTAAAATTGTCTTGAATGGTGTATATTATTTGGCCCACTCATTGTGAAACATAATAAATATAGTGTGAATTATCAATCAGTATTTTTTGAGTTGATCACACTATGATGAATCTATACCATAGTTGCATCCACATTCCAATATCCAGACAGAGATGTAATTTTTAGGAAATGAAAATACTCATGTCATTATCAATATTTTAATATATAATTATATAATTAGACACATCTCTATGAATTCTACCAAGGTTTCTTAATCATAGTTCTCAAAAAAGATTAACTAATCTATTGAAATCAATAAGACTTTTCTCTAATAATGATTATAGGGGAAAAATCGACACATTAATTTATTGTAAATCATTTAAATGATATAAGAATTATATTTCACTAATAATAGTAATAATATCCCCTAGAGTAATAAGTACCATGACTTTGAAGACATTATGAATATTATATTAAGTTCTTGGGGGTAAAATCACATTAAAAACACTCACACCACATGCACTAGACTAAAAGGAAGGTTATAAGCTCTTAAGGGATAACCCGAACAACTACCTTCTTTATTACATTATATATATTTGGCCTGAAGGCCTAGTGGGCATGTATCCCATTACATGGCCTGTATTCACAAATTTTTTTTGTCCTAAGGCCCATTCTCTGAATAGAACTACAAAATTACCCACGTGCTATAGTACCTTCCACTACCATAGTGCCCTCCACTACTACTGCTATAGTGCCCATCACTGCTACAGTGTTGTCATTACAATAATGTCGATGTTTCTATAGTGTATTTTCTACTACAGTACATGTCCCGAATGGGTTTTAAACCCCCATTTTTTATATAGGATTATGGTTTTCTTACCACTAAGACAAACCCCAACTACACTGATAATTTATTCATAATTGACATATTTTATAGTATATGTGATGATTTCTTCTTAATTTCACCATAGTAGATTACCATATAAAATTATCAATAGAAAAACTCTCCTAATGTCCATGGTAATGAAAACATATGAATGGGGTGTTCTCAAAAAACTAAATAATAGTTTTAGTTCTAAATGAAAAATATGAATACATAGGTGGTGAATTTTTTCCTTCTAAAAATATAAAAAATTCTAAACATCCCTCTTCTATTTGAAGAGATCAATTATTTTTCTATAAGCAATGACTATGCAGTGGAAGAATAAATAAATTAAAAATTTGAACATAATGTTGTATAGTGGTTCATGGGAGAAAAATAAATTATTCCACTCCATAAATGATATCTCCAAAATCATGGGGATTTTCACTAGAATGTCCTTTTTCTGAAGACCTCTACAAATGATTGAAGGATTTTGACACCTTACAATAAGCATTTTATAGGCCCTTTTTCTTTCAAGTTGAACCAAAATATTCCCAACTTAAGATGAAAAGACGAGACTCCATCACAACTAATTATGAGAAGTCAACACTTCAATAGAAAATATATAATTAGAATATTATTGAATAGCATTTTCAACTTACAGTCGCAGTAAAAACTAAGCAATCAAATAATCTTCAATGAAACACAACAACATAAAAATAATGGTCATCATAAAATTGGATTAATTTAAAAAATAGTAAATAAATAAGGTAACTAACGATCAAACTTTATTTTCTCTAATTTATATCTCTAATAGATGATTTTTATTCTCAAAAAACGATAAAAAAATAATTATTGTAGTAGAAAAAACAACATACTGATCAAATAAAAAATTATTAAAACTTTTATGTATCCACAGTTTTGGACTGATAGATTTGTTGTTGGGTAGAAAAAATAATTAACAATGTAATATATTAGTAGAATAAATAATACATTAATAAAAAATAATAGTATTAAAACATTTATACTTCCAAATAATATATCTGATAGGATTTTGTTGTGTTGTAATAACATATTAACCAATAAATATAGTACCATCATCAAAAATGCATTTATTATACATAAAACGAACAAAATATGTATATATAAAAATCATATATCATCTACTAACAATATATTCTGTTAAAATATCATTTTTGGAACTCAAAATCCATGTGAGAAGAATAAACACGATGTATTTAATAGGATGTTCAAATAAATTTTTATCAAATAGATCCATAAAACTGTCCTGATAAATCATAATAAATAAATTTCAAATATTCCAATAAATTCATAACATCCCTTATAAATAAGACAAAATTGATCTATTTAACATGAGACTTTGAATGTGTAGCCAAAAATCTTTAAAATATATAGTATATTTGGCAATTCTCCTATATAAATCGATGACATAATCCATTATTTCAAACTCTGTAGATCACTTAGTCAAACATAGTATTTATTATGAATAGAAATAAAAATAAAAATTATGAATTGTAGTGTATGGTCAACTCAAATAGTATGATTGATGAGCCATATGTTATCTCTTCAAATACAGGGTTGATTCCAAAAGTGGGGTTTCTGATCCATATTTTTACTCCAATAAAGTGGTAAAAAAATATAGTTCCTTACAAATTGTAGGTTTCGAAAACCATAAATTTTACTTAAAGAATAAGGTATAAAAATTATTTATAGAATACTTTTAAATGACCAGAATGCTTAATAAATAAAATAATAATCCATATGAATAATGATTTGAATGATTCAAGAATAAAAAATTTTATTCCAATGACCATTATTAAAAAAATTCAATTATGTTAAATACATTACTCACACAAACATTTGGTTTTTAACATAAAAATCAATAATAAATTAATAAAATTTCTAGATAAACACCTGCCCAAAAATCTACCCCATTTAATGATCACAAAACTCAAAAAACTAATAGAATAATAAACATCAAAATTAACCCTGAGATATAAAGTCTTATTTTATCTAAATATTCCAAATATGAAATAAAATATTATAAACATGAGAATGAAATTTTTGTGGAATTTTTTTCCAAACTCTTTAAAATATAAGAATTAAAAAACATCATTAATACATTATAGAAAAGTTGTGAATATCTTCTTCATTTCACTAAATAAAATGAAAAATATTCAAAAAATATATATTTTCCAAAAAATTATAATTTTTCTCTCAATATTTCTCCATATATTTCTCCCCCTTTTGTGAAATAAAATTTAAATTTAGAAAAAAATTTAATAAAATTGAACTAATAAATTATTTTTCTTAGAATTTCATTTTTATCTAATAATTTTATAAAATTGATAAAAAACAATAGATCGTTTTTTTATGTTTATACAACCAGGATTTAGAAATATATTTTGGACATGATTTTATAAATCCTAAGATGGATTTACAAAATCACGTGTATTGGGATAGTTAAATGGTGCATCTTCACACTCCAAACTCTGAACTCATTTTCCAATAGCTCTTAAAACTCCCAACCATATTTATATTCTTCATTGAATATATATATATATATATATCTTTTATATATTAAATAAGAATAATATTATTTAACTTGAAATGCATTCTAATCATTAATATGTTATTTATAAACAGATTCATTTTTATTATGATCTATATTAAATACCTTCTCCACATTAAATTTATAAAACTATTCTCTAAAATTTATAATTCCTATAAATTTTGATTCTTACTTGGAAGAAAATAAAAAAATCATTTTGAAATATAATAGTTTTCCATATATTTAAAAGATTATAAATATATTTTGACAATATATTTCAACCATAATAACATTCATTTTAAATTATTTAACTTAGATAACAAATATATAACACCCAAAAGATAATTATTTCTACTGAAAAATTCATCCTCATTAAATTGATACATTGTCGAGATCATTCCACATATAGCTATTTGAAGTGATCTAACTTCTGGATCTTTATAACCAAGAATTTATAATCCATTAATAAAATATTTTTCCAAAGAATATTCAAATAAATTCATTGAATATTATACAAAATAATCATTCAAATAGTCAAGGAAAAACAATTATGTAATAAACAATCCATATAGAAAAGACTAATCTTTTTTGAATGAAACTTTTCAGATCTATTTAGAATAAGTCTATTAGAGTGACTTGGAATGGAATCATCAGAGTTATTTGATATTGACATTGAAAATAATGAAGGTTTATGTTTCGAAAGTGTTTATAAATAGTTATTTTTAGGGTTATAAGAAATTATAAGGGTTTTACCCTGATTGTTTTCATGTTATGTTTTGGTTTATCAATCCAAAAAATTGTTGTAATAATTTCATATTTTATAGTTGAATTGTAAAATTTATGCAAGAAAATAATTATTTGGAAAAAATATAAATTATTGAAAAACACTTATATAAAAAATATATTTTCATTGCAATTAATTTTAATGAACAAAAACCATTAACTAAAAAGAAAATATTTTTTCATTGAAAATTTGATAAACCAAAATTTCATGATATGATTTTTTATCAATACATGATGTACAGAAAACTCCACCATTATTAAATATTAACACTATAAACATGTCATAAGAAGATAAATGAAACATTATTATATTAAAAAGTAATGTATTTTCAAAGAATAAAACGTTTTTCACAGAGTTTCATATATGAAAACATCATACAATTGTCATATATATCTTAATATATTATTTTTGCACGTTTAATTAAATTATATAGTCTTTTGAAAAATAAATTATAATATCTTAAGGAGTAGGAATGATGTTATAAAAATAGATCAATCAATTTGACACATCCCATAAAATAAAAGCATCATAAATGACTTAACAATTTAAGTATACAGATAATCAAATGTATAGGAAAATTGATAAAATAATAAAAACAATTATCCCCTTATAAAAAATAGAAAATTCATTTAAAAATATAATTAAAAACATCGTGGATTTCAAAATTCAAACCTTTAAGGATCATTCCTTTTAGATAATCCACATCTTTATTCATTTATCAAAATAAAAGAAATCATTATTGTTAAAAAACACTCAAAAATATAAAAATTGTTTTCAGTGGGATATCTATAAACAATTAAACACATGTATATTTTGGTACCAATATCTGTTCGGGTCTGGTAGGATTAGAAACTAAATATTTAGGTTAAAAAATCAGTTTTTTTGCATTAATTATTTATAAATAGATTCATATAATGAATTTCAATAAAGACTTTACATAACACTAGAGAACATATTTATTCTTAAATAACAATTATTAGTATAATGTTAAGTTATACCATTATGAAAATAATTAACTATTGGTATGTTCATGCTTTTTTTGAAAAAATATTTTTTTTACAATTTTGGTTTTTCTTCATTAATACCAATACCAAAAATTGTAAGATCCTAAATCTTGTAAAGGTATTTTTTCATATATGTTTTTTATTTGAATCCCTTTTTTTGGTAAATTAAGTTCTTACCCAATTCCTTAAGGCGTCTCGAGGGTGTTCTGATGGTTTGGGACACGAAAAAAATAGAGAAAAGGGGGTTTTCTAGGTAGGCTTCATGGCATGTGCACGATTAGGGAAAAATGTGAAGACATCCCAGGAAACCATGTGGGAGATGAGATTTTGGATTGTGGCCTTTGCATGATTTGCGCATGGTTTGGAAAACTGTGTGGGTAAACCATGTGACCCATAATCTTTTAAAAAATTACAATTTTTCCACTATGGGATTTTTAACCCCAATTCAGGATTTCTTTCCCATTCACTCCTCTTCACCCTAGGAATGAACCTAATCTCCCAAGATTTCCAAGTGATCAATCTCCTTCATTTCTAAGGCTTTTTTGGTGTCGTTGGTTGCAGATCGAAGCTTTGGGTAAGGCTAATCTCATCATTTGTTCTCTTTTGAATTTGGGGTTTGTTTGTTCTTCTCATCTCCTTCTGAATCTCTAAAACCCTAATCTTTGGGTGAGATATAGGTTAAAGAATCAAGGGTTTGTTGATGTAGAATCTCAAGTCATGATTAAGAGTGAGTTCATCTGTAGAATCAAGGTAGGTGGTCTACAAGTTATATCCCATGGTTTATTTGAGGATTTGTACAAGTGTGGTTCTGTTCTTGGGTGCCACTTGGAATGTTTTGAACTCCCTTGACTTATTTAGGTAAAATAGTTATTAAAAAGGTAAATGGAGACCATCGTGAACCCCATGGGATGCTACGAGGGAAATGATACTAATATAGGGCCACCCACGGGGTGTACCAACTCTCCCAGACTAAGGGATTTGTGAAGAACAAGTGATATTGTTGGGTAATCTTGTAGATCCATTGACAAACATGTTGATGTGATTAATTGTGTTGGTATAGAAGATAGGATATGCACCAGTCTTGATAATAACTTAATAGATATTGGGTTAATATGTGGAAATGATTAAAGACCATAATGGAAGGGATTGTGAGCATGGTAATGAATCTTAGTGAGATAGGCACACTGAATGAATGCTTAGGGTGGTAAGAAAAATAAATGGTAAATCAGGATAAGTGGAAAAATGATGTGATATGTTGTAATTGTGTTAATGGGTTAAGTCATGGTATTTAATCTTATGTTATATTGTGATTTATGTTTTCCTTGGTAAACAATTATGATGTTGTGTGAATGGTTAATGGATACACATACATATAGCATGTGCACATATCATGGTAGTGTGGGGGTTTGACTAAGGTTCTACACCAATGGGTTGAGTTGGACTGAGGTTCTAAACTCCACCATTAATTCAGGGGTTAGGGAAGAAGACTAATGCTCTATTTCCCAATCAGTTGTATCCACCCAGACTAAGGCTTCGAGGTGAGGATATTGTTGACATGAGGAAATTCTTCCAAGTGATATAGGAAAATGTGTGTTCTCTCTCATGTATATGATAGTGTACACTATGTCGTGTATCATGATGTGTGTGATTAACCCATAGTAAATGTGTTGGAAATGATAAGTAATGGGAAATGGGATGAAATGGTAAGAAAAGAAAATGGTAATAAATGTTTGAAATTCACCTAAATTGGTTAGGGGAATTGAATTTTTTCATGTAATTTATTATTCATTTCCATATTTCATTCACATTATTTTACACCAAATATTTTGTAGACACTGTTGGTGGTGGCCAACTGAGTTGTACTAACACCATGCACGGGCTACCATTGGGTACTCGAGAAGGAATCATGTATTTAGGTTAGGAGAAAGTAAAAGGTCCTTTTTCTATAGTTGGGTTGGAATGTGTGTGAATGGATGAGGACCATGACTTGGTGTTAGGACTATTTTTAGAATTTTTCATTTTATCTTCATTTTGGGTTTTGTTCACTTTTTCACTTGTACCATGGCATGGAATATCTACTATTGGCCATGGTTGTACCCTATTTGGGTAATGGTTGTTTATGCATTCTCTAGTAGTATTGGTTGTTATTCAGCTATTTTTATTATCACCCGTTGTGGATTACTCTGACAAAAGGGGGTATAGTGTCCCAAATTAACTATTTGGACCCCCACTACTAGTCAGAAACCTTTGGCATATAGGGAGGTGTGATTAGGGTCATATAACTACCTATCCTGGAGCACCGGCCTATTGGATTCTGGGTTAGGGATGTTACAAAATGATAACATAAGAGGTCTTTCTTCTCCATCTCTGGAATCTTGTAATTTGGGATGGTAGATTGGAGTTAGGATGTGTTGGACCTCGGTAATGATCTCGTGATTGGGAGTACCTAACCCATGTATGAGGAAAACCCCATGTCGCCTGGGGTGGGAATTATTGTTCTTTATTGTACGATGTTAAAATTGATGATATTTCACCATTGGATGATGCACATGTTTTGTGATGTGATGGTTTATGATATTTTACTTGTGGCCTCAATGGCATGAGGTTGTGCAATAATGAATCATTGTAGTCACCTAGATAGATTGGTGGCATGCATCATGGTAGGAACACATGGGTTGGGTGTGTGAGGCATGAAAGATATAATGCACCTTGCATCTTAATAATTGAAAAAGGAAAAATGTCATAATCAAAACACTGAATGTGGGTGAAGATAAAATAATGACAAATAATGATAAATAATGATTAAGGAAATATGAGTAATTATGTGTTTTTAATGAATTGAAAATATTGTTTGAAACATGTTGTGTGAGCTTTTTGGTGGTGTGTGGTTGTTTACCCCTTGTGGATCATGGCCCACAGTCGGGATGTTTGGGAGTTTTTTTCATAATATTAAGGTATTTTGGGATGGTGCATGTATAGTGGTTGTTTGTTGCTGGTGAAGAACCTTATTTTTATGAAGTTGTGAAAGTTTAATGGTATGTATTCTAAACCTCATGTTTGGCAATGTAGATAAATTCCACCATGACATCGAGCACCGGTTTGGAAACCAGAGGATGTTGCGGAGAACACTCCACTAATAAAATAGAAAGAGAATGTTGTGATCTAGGATAGTGTGGAAGAGCAGTTCTAGGATAACTTGGATCATTTTATGCAGATGATGGATTAGGACCCAGGGCAAGTCGCACCGAGTATGCTTAAGATGACTAGAGAGTTTTAGCTATAGCAGTACATAGCCTTTATTAGAGAGGGTGGGCTAGAGGCACTAGTGTTCTGGATAGATTTTTTTCGATATGATACTTGATCATCTGGAGACTCATGTTGGGAAGCGAGTCATGTAGGAAGCTTATATGTGATGGTCCATGAAAAACGTTTTTCGGACATCCTTGCTTAGACTGAGTAGGATGAGGGGATGTTATGGAATGATTTCTAGGAATTTTTCTGGAGAACTTTTATCCCAAGACATTAAGGAAAGATATAGCTGAAGGGTTCGTGATCCGAACTCAAGGATCAATGTCAGTGATGGATTATGTTGGTCATTCACCGACATGCGATTATTTTTTCCAGAATTAGTGGGTGTTGGGTAGTAGCTACGAGTAATTTCCAAGATGGAATGAGATATAAGATTAGGTCTCAGGTGAATATATTTCGCTTGAAGTGGTTTACATAGGTAGTGGACCAAGTGCTGATCTCAGAAGGGAACCTAAAAGGACCTTCAGGTAGTGGGATTATCATACTAGATTGTCAGAGGAGTGGAACAACTTCTGAGGTCCGGAATAAACATTTTGGAAGTTTTTAGTATGGGGTAAGTGTGGAAGGTGGTAAGAAGATAGGATCAGCCTCTTAGGGTGGTGATCAGGTGTTCTACTATCAGTGGGGTAGGTTAGGGCACATGTGTGGTCAGTTTCCTCGACCTCCAGTTGAGTATTGATCATGCGGAAGATTGGGACATATTAAGAGGTTCTAAAAGAACCCTTAGTATAAGAGTATGAATGTTGTTGATAGGTAGATGCCATGTGGAGGAAAGGGAATAGTTACTCCATATCAGGCATGCAGTTGGAGCTCCACAGGTTGTACTAGCAGGGGTGTTGGATGTGGAACTCTAAGTCCAGATTACCCACATTAATAGGGTATCATAGTGTTGGGAACACAGGTTGGGGCCTAGGGTAAAGGGGAGGGTCAGCTTCATGTAGTTTAGTTTGCATCTTGTGATGGCGAGGCTGGTCCATTAACTATTCACATTACAATCCTCATATCTTCTACACTTGATAGTGAGTTTTGACACTGGTGTTAAAAACTCTTTTATTTCTTCTCATCTTGTCATAGAGTTGGGTGTTTCTGTGGAGAGTCTGTGTAGAGTTATATCGATTGAAACGCCATTGGGGGTGAAAAATCAAGACATGAAGTAGTGTAAGGGATGTTCCCTAGATGTCGGTGGGTATTGTTTCCTATCGGACTTGTTCATTATCAAGATGTCGTGATTTGACCTGATCTTGGGTATGGAATGGTAACTGTGGTATCGAGAACAGATAGATTGTTACTATCGCAAGGTATCATTCTGGCCACTTGAGGGTGATTCTTATGTCCATCATGAAGAGTTGGATGTTCGAGTAGGTTATGTGGGACCATTTTTTCAGAAGTTGGGTAGGCTCACTGCTCAAGTAGCTTTCCGTGTGATTAATGATGAAATAGGGGAAAAGTATATCTTCCCTCCGAAAGTGGATCAGTATCAGGATATGTTTCCTAAGGATTTATTGGGGTTTCCACCCAAGAGGGATGTTGAGTTAATGATTGAGTTGCTTCTAGGAGAGGAGACATTTTATATTCTACCCTTCCAAATGGCACCGAAAGAAATCTATGAGATAAAGTTTTAGCTTGATGATTTTGAGTGAAATGGGATCATACATCCTAGTACATCTCCTTGGGGATCTCCTGTTATTTTTGAAAAAACGGTCGATGGGTCCTTAAGGCTGTGCGTTGATTATCAAAAGTTATATCAGATGAAAGTAAAAAATTGGTACCCTTATCCTAGAATTTATGACATTTTTTATCAGTTGAGGGGTTCATCGGTGTTTTCTAAGATTGATCAGAGATCGGGTTATCACCAGTTGAGGGTGAGGCCTTCTAACGTACCACTGACAGATTTTAGGAGTCAGTACGGGTTGTTTGAGTTTATGGTGATGCCTTTCGGCTTGAAAAATGCACTAGTAGTGTCCATGGATTTGATGACCCGAATATTTCATCCTTATCTAGATCATTTTGTGGTTTTCTTCGTTGATGACATCTTGGTGTACTAAAAAATGCATGATGATCATGCCCAAAATATTGACATTGTTCTAAGTAAACTAAGAGAGCATTGGATATATCCTATGCTGTCAATATTTCATTTATAGATTGGAGAAGTGAATCTTATAGGTCACATCATATCTATGGAAGGTGTGATAGTAGATCCAGAGAAAGTGAAAGTTGTCATATCTTGGAAGCAACCCAAGAGTGTTTCTGATGTTCGGAGTTTTCTAGGTTTGGTTGGGTATTACCGGAGGTTCATCCAACATTTCATTCATTTAGAAACACCAATGTCGTGCTTGACCAAGAAGGGAATCAGGTTTGAGTGGTTTGAGTCTTCTGATAGGGACTTTCAAGGGTTGAAAAATCTATTGAAAACTGCCCCGATCTTGATTTTACCCGATCCAGGTAAAAAATATGTCATATTTTGTGATGCGTCCTGTATCGTGATTGGGGATGTGTTGATGAAAGCGGAGAAGGATGTCACTTATAAGCCGAGTCAGTTGAGACGCCATGAGAAGAATCATCCCACTCATGATCTTGAGTTGGCTGCTATAGTGTATTCCATAAAGTGCTGGAGGTACTACTTGTTGGGGGAATGGTTCACGGTGTATACTGATCACAAGAGTCTAAAGATTATTTTTCACCCTGGGATATGAATCTTCAGCTATGAATATGGGTTGAGTATCTTCAGTATTTAGAATATGAGATGGTATATACACCAGGAAAATGGAATATTGTTGTTGATGCTTTTAGTTGGAAGGCTCAGAACTAGATGGTTCAGGAATCCAACAATGAGTGGAAGGTGAGGGATTTGTTCATGGAGATGCACCTGGAGGTGTAGGAGGAAAATGGTTAGGTGACACTTGTTTCCATGGTGGTTGAGTTGACAGTTTTGGGCTGAGTTAGGGAATGTTAGCTCGATAATCCTGAATATTTTTCTATAAAGGAACGACTGAAAGGTGTGAAATCATCTTATGGTTGGGTCATCGGTGCGGATGAGGTTGTTTGTGTTCATGGTGGTGTGGTTGTGCTGGTATGTGTGTGGGAAGATTTGATGCGTGAGTTCCATGCATCAAAATTGATAGTGTATCCTGGTTTAACCAAGATGTATCGTGATCTCTGCAGGATGTTTTGGTCACTGGGAATGAAAAGGGAAGTTGTGGGCTTTGTGGAACTATGCCTTACCTATCAACAGGTGAAGGCCACGAATAAACACCCAGGTGTTTCATTACATCCTTTTCTCATTAATAATGTAAGTGAGATAATGTGAAAATGGATTTTGTGTTGGGTTTTCCAAAGAAGCCTCAAGAGAATGATTCAATATAGGTGGTTGTGGATCAGCTAACGAAAGAAGCTTATTTATTACTAATTCAGGAGACATAAATAGTTGATCGGTTGGGTGAGTTGTATGTTCAAGAAATAGTACGGCTTCATGGTGTTTTGTAAACTATAGTATTGTATTTTGATCCTCATATCACATCGCACTTCTAAAAAGGGTTTCATAGGGAGCTTGGTACATAGGTTCTTCTGAGTACAGCTTTCCATCCACAAATGGACGGGCAGTTGGAGCGTACAATCCACGTGTTGGAGGACATGTTGAGGGTTTTTGTCTTGAACTTTTGTGGTTCCTGGTAAAATCACATGTTTCTTGTTTAATTTTCCTATAACAATAGTTTCTAGGATACTATTCCAATGAAACTGGTTGAGGCTCTCTATGGGAGACCGTGTAGATCTCTGTTGTGTTGGTTGGAGGCCCGTGAATCTACGATATTTGTACTGAGTCTCGTTCCAGAGACATCAGATAAAGTTGAGTTGATTCAAAGACCGATGGAAATGGCTCAAAGTAGGAATAAGTCATTCATGGATCAGAGGCATGGACATCTTGAGTTCGAGGTGGGTGATAATGTGTTCCTTAGGATGTCACCAAGGACGCGTCAATGATGGATTCGAAAGTAAGGAATGTTGGCACCCAGGTATATGGGGTCGTTTGAGATTGTGGAGATGATCAGACCAATGCCATACAGATTTGATCTTCCACAATGTTATAGTGGGATACATGATGACTTTCATCTATCATAGCTTTGGCAGTATCACATTGACCCAACTCACGTGGTTGATGTTGAGGATATTGAGCATGAGGATGATGCGTACATTGAGGATCATCTGGTTCATTTCATGGATCATAGTGATAATGTCTTGAGGGGAAAGGTTGTGCCATTTGTGTGATTATTTTGGTATCATGGGAATGTTCAGGAAGAATCTTGGGAGCGAGAATCAAATATGTAGGCTTATTGGCCCCATTTATTTCCTTTGGAAGTGCAATAAAGCTTGGGAGCTTGCTCAAGGATGAACCATTATATGGTGGGGATGTTTCAAAATCCCATATATTAAAAAGGCTTGTTCTCATTTAAATGTTTTCTATTAAACCCTTGTTTTGGTTAATTAAGGGCTTAACCAAGTCCTTAAGAACGCCCAAGGGTGTTCTGAAGGTTTGGAACACAAAAAATGAGAAAAGGGGGTTTTTTAGGTACATTTTATGGCCTATGAACGATTAGTGCTAACCATTTAGATAGCCTAGGAAACCATGTGGGAGATGAAATTTTGGACAATGGCCTCTACAATGTTTTCACATGGTTTGTAAAACTATGCCGTTAAACTATGCGACCAAGAATCTTTTAAAAAAACCAAATTTTTCCACTCTAAGTTTTTTAAACCCAACTAGGTATTTCCATCCCATTCCATCCTCTACAACCTAGGAACGAACCCAATCTACCAGGAGCTCCAAGAGATTAATATCCTTCATTTATAAGGTGTTTTTGGTTCCATTGATTGTGTATTTAAGATCTAGGTAAGGCTAATCTCATCCTTTCTTCTCTTTTGTGTTTAGGGTTTGTATATTCTTCTTCTATCCTTCTGAAGCTCTAAAACCCTACTCTTTTGGTGAGATCTTGGTTAAAGATTTGAGGTTTCAATTAAGTGTAATCTAAGGGCACGATTAAGAGTGCGTTCATCCATGGAATCAAGGTAGGTGTTCTACATGTTATATCCCATGGTTTATTCGAGGATTTGTGCATGTGTGGTTTGGTTCTTGGGTGTCTCTTGGTATGTTTTGATCACCCTTGACATGTTTTGGTAAAATGGTTATTACAAGGGTAAATGTAGACCCTCACAATCCCCATGGGATGTGTCGAGGGTAATGAAACTAATATAGGGCCACCAATGGGGTGTGCTGACTATCCTGAACCAAGGGATTTGTGAAGAACAAGTGATATTGTTGTGTAATCATGTAGATCCCTTGATAAACATGTTGATTTTATTAATCGTATTGGGATAGAAGCTAGGTGATACACCTAGGCTTGATAATAACCTATGGGATATAGGTTTAATATGTGGAAATGATTAAAGAGCATAATGGAATGAATTGTGAGCATGATAGTGAATCCCAGTGTGTTAGGTATAATGAACAAAACCTAGTTTGATAAGCATAATGAATGAATGCTTAGTGAGATAAGAATAATAAGAGGGAAATTGGGCTAAGTGGATAAATGATGTGAAATGTGGTAAACGTGTTAATGGGTTAAGTCATGGTATTAACTCTTCTATTATTGTTATCAATTATGTTTTCTTTGGGAAATGGTAGTGATGTTGTGTGAATTGGTAATGGATACATATATGTATAGAATGTTCACATATATTGGTAGTGTGGGTTATTGAATGAGGTTCTACTCCCACTAGTAGAGTTGGACCGAGGCTCTAAACATCACCCATAATGTATTGGTAAGGAAGGAGGATTGATTCCTTGTTTCCCGATCAGTTGCATCCACCCGGAATGTGGGTTTGAGGTGCGTTTATAGTTTACATGAGGAAGTTGGTCCTAGTGATATATGACAATTGTGTATTTTTCCTTTTGTATATAATTGTTTACTTTAAGCTGTTTATCTTGATTTGTGTGATGAACCCATGGTAAATGAATTGGAAATGGTATGTAATGGAAAATGAGAATAAATGGTAAGATAATGAAATTGGAATAAAGTTGTCAATGGACATAAACTAGTTAGGGGAACTGAATCTTTTCTTTTCATTTATTATTCATTTCCCATTTTCAAGAACAATTGATTATACCAGATATATTATAGACATTATTGGTGGTGGCCTACTGAGCTGTACTCAATCCCTACTCAGGCTGTTGTTGGGTACCTGAGTAGACTTCATGTTTTCCGGTCAGCAGAAAGAAAAATTCCCTTGCTGGGTAGTTGGGTTGGCACGGGTGCTCAAGGAGGAGGATCCGAACATGGTGTCAAGACAATTTTTGGGATTTTGTAGTTTGTCTTCATTTTTAGTTTTTTTACTTTTTCAATTGACGCATGGAATTACATATTTATTGTTGGGAATGGTTGGACCCCATTTTGGGAATGGTTTTTTCCTGAATACTCGGGTATTATTGGTTGTTATTCTACTATTTTATTTATCTTATATTGTGGATTACTCTGATAAAAGTGGGTATAGTCTCCCCAATTAACTATTTGGACCCGTAATACTAGTCGAAAACCTTTGGAATACAGGGAGGCGCACTTAAGGTCGTGTAACCACCCGACTCTGAGCACCGATTTAGTGGATTTTTTGTCAAGGACGTTACAAAAATTTCTTTTTTTAATAATTTTTTTACTAATAATTTTTTTTCTGAATAAGTTTCACCGGTAATAATAATAATAATGTATTTTTTAAGAGTATTCACAAAATCCTCTAGTTCCTTCATTATAATTTCATTTGAAGTACAAGAATTTTTGGAATGATTATATATCAAAAAATAATTTTCATTGTCAAATATTCTTTATTAATTCAAAAAAATACAATATTTTCTATGTTTCCAATTGTATTTCATCAAAGATACAAATTTCTATAAAATTATTAATAAATATTTATTTATATTATTATAATATATTTTTTTATGAATTTTTACTTTGGGAGCAATAATATTTTACCTCATCAGCATGATCCATAATACGTAGATTAACTATTTTATTTTTGTGAACATATTTAGATCTCATAGTAGATTCATTGATCAAATAATTATAGGAAATCCAATTAGATTTCATAAATTTATTAAAATTTATTTTATAATTATCTTTCCTTTGAGAATTATGTTCAATACTGTATGATCTCATTTGAACCTTCTTATTTAATTCATATCATCTGTCTTATTTCTTAATTTTTAATATTAATTTTAAATTATTATTAGTAATTCCAACATTTTAAGAAAGATATGTTATCTCTTCACTTGAACTTGAATAATGTGAATCAAAATATTCTTTCTTTGTAATTTTGTGTTTAGTATCTAACTTTTTATTGAAATATAATTTTTAACTTCGGTTTTCATCTCATCAACATACTTCATTAAGGCTCAAATCATGTATTTCATCTTCATATTATTAACTGATTTGTATTGAAAAATTACAACATATACTCCTTTGAACATATAAGGTAAAAATATAAGAATATTTAATTCGTGATCAAGTAATGGAATAGGTTTTCTTGGGGTAAAAACATTGTTGAAATATTCTATGAATATTCCAATAATATGAGTGGTTATTTATAATTCAAGTGTCTTGAATGTATCAAATTTTAATTTTGAATTATTGTACCATTGTTTTATGAAATTATCAATTCATTCATAGAAATAGAACTGTTCTTCCATATATCATATGTTTTAGCTCACTAATAAAATTGATTATATACATTTTATGTTAATCCATAGACAATATCATTCATAGCTCCAAAATTAAGATAAAAAAAATTCTCTTGATCATTATTCCACTTATCCAGGTCATCATTAGGTATTTCATAAGGCGTGATTAATTTTATATAAACTCTTATTCAATGATTTTTACAATAAATTGTGATGTGTTATTTAAAAAATAATAATTATCTCCATTAAAATATGGTGCACAAATTATTAGCATACATTCTCTATGTTCATTGGAAATTCTCTTCATGTGAATCATGAGATTAGACTTTCTTGATTCAAAATAAATGTATGTACAATAGTTTGAATTTATATACCAATCAACATTATCTCGTATAAATAATAAGATTTCTAAAATTGTCTAGGATTTGAAACCAAATGATGGTATTAGATAGAAAAAGAAAAAATTTCAAGGAATATCAAAAATAAATGTATCCAATGAATCCCTAGATTTTAAACCAGTGGTTAGTTCAGAATAACATAAATGAAGTCTCAATAGGGGTGAATTGTTTCCTTTAAAAAATATTAAAAAAATACAAATGTCCCTCTTGAGATTATAGCGATTATTTTCTTATCCTTTACAGATGAGTAAGCATTGGAAAAAGAAATAAATTAAAGAATGTCATACTGTGATGTATAGTAGTCTTGGGCACAAAAAACCTTAGTCAAGTCCATCAACACTCTCTCTATGATCATGTTGATTTTCATAAGAAGGTCCTTTTTTTGGGACCTCTACAACTGATTGAAGGGAGGTGGAATTTAAAAAAGGGAATTTTTAGAATATTTTGGTTCTTTTACAGGGAACCAAAATATTCAAAGCTTAATATGAGGAGCTAAAACTCCCCCATGACAATGTATCAGAAGTCCACACTTCAATAGAAAATAGATGAGATGACTATTTCTGAATAACATTTCAACCTATAATTGAAGGAGAAACTAAAAATTCTAATGATCTTCAATGAAACATAGGAGCCACAAAACAGTCAACATCATCAAACAAGATTCTATTAAAAAAATAATTGATAAAACACTCTTAATATGACCCAACATTTTTGTCCACAAATAATGTCACTGATATATTATTTTCTTGGCTGAAATAAACTATTACAAATTAATAAAGAAGTAGCATATGAAACACACAGACACAATAGAAAAGGGTTAAATCATTTATGTCTCTTACATGTATCATTAATAGATGTTTATTTAGGATGTAAAAAATTATCAAATAAATTTAGCAGTAGTAACAACAACATGTTTATTGAATATAAAAGTATTAAAACGTGTATTTCTCCAAAGTGTATCTCTGATAGATGCTTTGCTAAGATGCAAAAAAACATTACTAAAGAAATATAGAAACATCTCCAACAATGCATTGATCGAAAAAAAGTATTAAAACATGTATATAACTAAAGTGTATCTATTTATGTAAAATAGATTCATAAAAATATCATGATAAATTACTAAAATTATAATTCAAATGTTTGAAGAAATTCCTAACATCTCTTGTAAATAGGAATGATTTGATACGTTGAACAAAATCCTTCAAATATACCTATAAAAAAATTAAAATAGATATAAATCCTATGGTTCCATTTCCAAAATCAGGAAAATTATGCATTATGTCAAACTCCATAGTTGACTAAGTCAAAAATAGGATTGCTTCTGAAAATACAAAAAATAATGTACAATTGATAGTGTGTTGTTGACTTCAATTGTAAGGTTGAAGAACCATATGTTATGTTATCTCTTCTGAAGTCATATTGATTAAAAATGTAAGTTTATAGAACCATAATTTTAACCCTAACATAGGATAGAAAGTATGGTTTCTTACCATCATCATCATCATGTATATTTTTATTCAAATGGAAATAAAACTGTACACGTAAGGCCAGTAAATATAGGTCAGGGGAAGCACAACTACGACAATCTAAAATGATGAAGAAGAAGGGAGTCTCCTATAATGATGTTAATACTTATAGGCTTATAGACTATTAATGTTATAGAAAACTAAGCTCTCTGAGCATGGAGTGTCAAGTGAAGCTATATAGTCTACTGCCTCATTCCCCTCCTGCTAGGTGTGAGACACTCTAGTGGTGTTGAAATTGATACCATGACACTTACAGATGATATATTTGATAGAACAAGGGATAATACTGAGACCTTAGAGAGAATTGTATACCAATGTTGAGTTATTTTGCACTTCCATGAGATCCATTCCCCTATGTCTACATATAGTGAGACCTGTTAGTATGGTCATAGACCAACCCAGTAGTGACGTACCCAGGCCAAGCCCTATGGAAAAAATTTAGGATAACTAATCCATAGTTGTCACGGAAAATACCCTTTACTTTCATAACACCATATATTCTAGATCCATCGGTGTTCATCTTAATGCCCCAGGGGGAGTGTTCCATCTAAGACATTAACCTGTAGAGGTATTAGTTCCAGACAAAGTACTATGGGTATCATGAATGAGTTGCTGCAGAGTAGGATCCTCTCGTCACGTGTTGAGAACCCTCAACATATCATGAATAATATTTTCATTTCTAATAATAATCACATGCTCGAATGAGACCACCCCTTCAAGAAACCACTTGTTTCATGCCAACCACAAACACCAACAACCTACCTAAAATAATAAGGTATGCACCTTTCTCTCGAGTCCCTCCTTCCCTTAGCCACGTAATTAGCGGACAAGAAAGCATTCTCATCCATGTCTGGTAAGGAAAATGTTTTAAACTCCCAAAATAACTTCCAAACCTCCTCCACACAATCGTTCACAAAGAACAAGTGATCTGAACTTTCCTCTTTATACATCCAACAGAAGACAAACCATGACACCATACTGACACTGCACTACATAATATTCTCATTTATTGGAACTTATTTGTTACAAATTCTCCTAGAAATTAAGTTATATGTTTTGGGGATGTTTCTACACAAAATAATATCCTTTCATTCATCTCTTACGACCTATGTTTAAGAGACCTGACTGTAGTCGATGGCCGCGAAAAACCCTAAAGGATACGGGGTGAACACATTTTTTCAGGGGCTAAGGTTAGCTTAATGATATAGAAAATTTCTATTTGGTCCCTATACAGTATTGAAGTGATGAAAAATAGACTGAGGAAAGCCTCTCTGAATAATATGTCAGTGGATGGGTTTCCCAGGAATCCAATGATCTCCCCACACTAGATTTTGTACTAGAAGGATATACCACCGGTCCCTATGATCCAACAGGAGTGGGGTTTGAGGGAGGTGATGAGTGGACCTATCTAACTATAGAGGGGAGATTCATGGCCATCATGACCATCCTAATCCCCCACGTAGCAGTCATGAGTTTTCGTTCCCTATAATGTATGTCCCTCCAGCACCTCCCACTCCAGTTTTGCATGCATGCAAGTAAGGGTATCGTTAAGACTCTAAAAACTAATACCACCTTCACTGGGATGCAACACCATCTTGTGCCAATAATCCTAGTACCTTATTACCTAGTACATTGGGACCCATATAAAACCAGTGATCATTATCTCCATATTGCAGATAACTCTTTTTGGAACCTTGACAAATGATAAAGGGTGAAATGGGGTGGCCTAGAGTACATTGTTAACCAATGAAATCCTCCACCCAAAGGAGATATAAATATTCTTCCAATTTAGAACCCTATCCATTATTATGGAAACATGAGGGTCGAAATCACAGATACACAACCTCTTAGATGATAGAGGGTCTCCTAGGTACACCATCAAATGATCACCTCTTTGCATACCCAATGAATGACCCACATTAAGGACATAGCTGGAAAGAAAATATGCTAGATATGTAGAAACTAATCTTCTCCTAAATAATAGCATTACCACTATAATAGTTATACTCCTCAAAGATTCATTTCAAACCCCACATAGACCTGTTTGATTCATTTTAGAATGTGATGGAATCATCCATGAACATGAGTGGAGACACCAATGTAAATCACTTCCTTCTATAGTATTAGGAGATATCAACAATACTAATACTATATTGGAAGAGAAATATAATAACATCGTAGGAAATTATGAAAATCATCGAGGAGAAATGGTCCCCTTCGAAAAGACATTGCATTTCTTTGAAGAATTCAAAGGATTTACCCATGAATGTGATCTCCATCCAAGAAGAGCAAATGCATTGAAAGAGAATGTCAATATTCCAAGAAGAAAGACCAATACAGTGAAGAATTTGTTGATGAATCTCTACTCAACTCGATCATATGGCGTTCTCAAATCAATATTGATCATTATATTAGATCCTAGAGTTTTGAAGTTGATATCCATGATCAATTCCTAGGCCCATGCGATCGCCCCTGGATGGAGTGCACCCTAAAAAATCCATGATGTTCAATGGATACCCATAATGGGAGATGAATGGATATCCGAGCATTAACAATATTAGAAATTATTTTTATGGGACATCCCACATGCTTATCGGGTGAAAATGTGGAATAGAAATAGGAGACTTTGACCTGGGAATAAGCATAATAGTGGTAGCACATGCAACTCGATGTAATGGACCACCCAAAAAGAAGTATTATATAGCCTTAATTAAATAAGATTTCACTATATCCCATGAAGCCCTATAAAAGGATCTAGGGAACCTATCCGGACCCTCCACCCTATCAGGCTTTAGAGTCATCCTGGAATTATGAATCTAATCCTCTAAGGGAATGGCACCATGAACTTCGTTATCATGAGCAGAAAAATTTGATTGAATAACTTAAAAAATACCTACATCACCCCCCAAGTATCCATTTGGGAAGTGAACATTGGGGCCAAAAATAAGTTCATGAAAATAGGAGCTATTCATCTCCCCTACCACCTCTATGTAATTAGTATAAGACCCATCCCCCATCTCAATGTTTATTTTAACCCATCATATCCTTTCCTTATTACAGACATGAATGTACGTAGTATTCATATCACCTTCCTTTAACCACTTAATCCTTGCATCCTTCCTATCCTAGAGTTCTTGTCTCAATATCATATCCTCTAGAAGCTCTTCCCAACAAGGGAGTTCCTCAAAGAGTCATTCATCACAATCTTATTTGAGACACCATTCAATCAAATACACTTCCTATATAATTACTTCCAACTCGTTGTATGATAAAAAAATATCCTTCGACCATATATGGAGTCATAGTTTAAAAAATCTTAGATTATTGTTCAATATTGACCACGAATGTCCCTAATAAGGGGTGCTCTAGGAGTCACACACCAAATCATTATATCTAGGAATGTGTGTCGAGGGCTAGTGGAAGTGAAACCCAACATGCTGCTCATACCCGAAGGATAAAGATATTAGGTGCAGAGAATGGTCTGATATACCGCATTTCAAATGCATCACCCAATACATTGATACCACATGCATGTTGTGAAAACATCTATCCAGACAACTCCACGATATGTAGTTCCCCCGTTGATTATTACACCACCTATACTGATCCACTGATTACCTAAGATCCATAAGACCCCTACCCAACAATAATTGATAAAAAAGACTATATTTTATTTTAAAATATCATATTCCCTTCTTCTCCTCTGGGATTGCAATGACATTAAAATCCCCACCAACAATACATGGAGGTTTTCTAGGTTCCAACGCATTGAGATCATTCTACAAGGTCTCATCTTGTTGGGAATCATAGCTTCTGTAGATAAAAATGGCTAAGAATGAGTGTGGGTTGTGGGGAACCTTAACTATGATGAACTGATCCCTCCCCCCAGAGATAGACCAACTTTAAATCACATATTCCAAAAAATCTAGATATTCTTGTTGGATGGTTCGG
The DNA here is from genome assembly GCA_963277665.1 of Viscum album. Taxonomy (NCBI): domain Eukaryota; kingdom Viridiplantae; phylum Streptophyta; class Magnoliopsida; order Santalales; family Viscaceae; genus Viscum; species Viscum album. Next base: position 837,554,798 of record OY728125.1, on the reverse strand, counting down.
CATGCATGTATCCTTGCATTTTTAGTTTCCTGGAGAACACACTATTCCTAACTGACTACTGCTTGTGCTCAATGATGGCCACCATCAAGACCTTATGTTTAAGAATCTCGGAAGCCAAGAAGTCTTTTTAGACACGGGATCTAATACCTTGGTCATTCTAGATGAGCAATGGTATCTTTGGGAAAAAATCGTTCTATTACTTTTCCCATAATGTGTAGCCTTTTCAAAATGGGAGGGTTCCCACCCCTTTTGTATCATGGACTGTAATATGGTGCACACACCTAAGCTATTAGGAATGGTCACGATTGGAGGAGACTTGGAGCCTTTGATACAGTTGTGCAACCGTCCCCAAATTCCTGGGTTAGAAGAATCCTTCCTCTTTAGGGCACCATCCTCCCACTGATAATCATCCACTAAAGGAGAAGGAAGGGGTAGTGTTGCTATTGTAGAAGGAGAACCTTCAAAGGTGTAGCCCAGTGTTACCAACTCTATGGACTGCCCCTCCCATCGAAGATCACTGCAAGGAATATCTATAACTAGGGGGAGAACTGGCAGGCCATGGGGGAGTATGATAAGATAGAAGGGCATAAACCCGAGCTTGAGGAAAGTTCCTTATCATGAAAGGCACGAGATCCCAGCATGGCTCTTTAATGCCATCCATATCTGGGCCAGGATGAAGCACATGGTATGTGTCCATAAGAGTATGCTATAGAAAACCACTAGTAGAATGATCCTCCTCTATATGAAAGTCTGGTAGATCCTCATTAGTCAAGGCTAAACGAACAGCTCTGGCCATAACACCCTGAGTGGGGTGTCAATGTCCATCATGTTGAAGATGATGAAAAACCTACATAAAATTCCCCTGAAAGAGGAAATGAGAACAAAATCTCAGAAATATAGGATAAAAATGTCTTAAACCTAGCAAAATGATTCCTTCACTAGGATATCAATCTTGTCCGAACTAGAAGAGAGAGATCTATATCCATGCAAATATGGGCCACATAGACCTCTGTGCATCGACTGGTACAGGGATCCGAGCACATGAAACCACCAAGGGAGTCACCAATATATTTAAGAAAACCTTCATTCTATAATGAATGTGGAATCCTAGGAGGCTGATCCACACCACGCCGAAGGGACTCTGTTTCCCTCAATGAGCATCCGTAGACCACCCTGATAGGATAAAGCTCCATCTAACCCATAAACAAGGGGCCCAACACCATTCCTGGATGAAAACCTGTGTTGAAAGCATAAAAAATAATGATTGCCTATGAAGGGAAGAGTTCTTAACCAGAGTATGGATCCCCCAAGATCCCACAAAATGTTGAAACACTATAAGGGGAGGCATTATATTCCCGAATCGATCAATGAGGGTGCGTTTCAAGAAAGACGAGAGCTCCTAGGCAGAGTTGGATCAGGACTCCAGACACCGGATGATGGGGGAGCTGATGAGGAAGGGTCGGGATTGAGGGAGGTATAAGCTACGAGGGATGGAACTGTCCAAGAGGAGGATTCCAACATGTTTGAACAATTTTGAAATGTGGACAACATGTGCAACGTATTCTCCTGATCATGTGGGGTACCCTTTAGAAGTTTCCTCTTACCAAATGAATTTTTTGAAAAACATATGTTCTGATTATAATTTTGGGTATAAATAGTGTATCATGAATCCAATAAAATTACAAGAATAGTTAATAAATTGTATTTTCTTCCTTTAGATTAAATGATAAAAATAGTTTAGAATAAAAATAATTATTCCTAAAAACATCCAAATATTTTTTTGTATTTATTTTAAAAAAATAACATTATGGTTAAGTAGTAACCTCACATACAACAAGATTCAAACCAAACCACCATTTTTAAAAAATTTAATTGAATTTCTAAATCATCCACAAATCCCAAATTTGAAATTCAAAAATACCCATGCACAAATCCAATCACCTCTAAATCACCATGGGTCACAACATGAGTATTGATTCGCCTCGAGCCACACATATCGAAAGTTAAGATCACCATCATTAACCTAACTTCACCGGATTGAGAACATTCTAGAATTGTCCCACTATAGCTTTAAACCACTATAGAAAAGGTTTCATCAACCACTGTAACCTCATTTCATAAAAATTAACCACTACCACACTTGTTCTCCAGTCATATCCACCTGCCATAATCCATCATCACCACAATTAAAATATCATAATGGCCACCAAAAAACACCTTTGTTAATGAAGTAAAACATTATTATAGACCCACAAGATTTAGTATTCAAAAAATCACCAATCACAAAACCAATTAAAACAATAATTATGGAATTGAAATCATCATTGGAGATAATGGACTTGATCCATATCAACATACCATTAGAAAATTCAGAAGAACAATAATACCAATGGAATGTTGAAGGAAGGATTGATGCCCGTTCCGACCCAGACTCTTGAAAAATCATCAAAATATGAACCATCACATCCCAAAACCTCATAGTAAACTTTAAAACCACACCGACTATGGGGAGTGGTATAACCTAAGGAAGGAGAATAGACTGAAGCATGAAATGATATAAAGAATGATCCACGACCTTCACCTGGACATTAAATCCGTCCTTTGAATCGAACACTAAGTGAAATCGGAACCACCTAAAAAACCTCCAAGAATGAATACAAATTGAGAAAAAATACTACAAAAAACATGAGAACCCTTCGAAAGTAGAACAAAAGTGATCTATAGCCATGTCGTCTTAGGTCAAGAATTTTCATCTTCCCAATACGACATAATAACCCTCACACCATACCATATATAAAGTCTTGCATGAATTGGAGAATAATAATAGAATAGTATGTCAGCGAAGAAAATGACTACATGGAATGATTCCCTGACGGAGGAAAACAAATCCATATAGTATGACAAATCCAAAACTGGTGAAAAATGGAAACAACAAAGTAGGGACATCCAGTTGAGGCATGATGAAAGATGAGAAGTAGAAGTGGGGGATATGATGCTAGAGATCCCCACAATGGAATCCCCCTCGATCCTCCACAAAGGAGGTTCCCTGGAGAGAGAGGGAAAAAATAGTACAAGACACTGCCAAAGGATCCCCATATATTACAATAATCATTATCCTCTAATTCAATTAATGTAACTTCATTAGTATCACATATGTTTGTGAATGTGAGAATCAAAATCAATAATAAAATATTGAAATTATTAAATAAACATATCCCAAAAAAGGTAGTAATAATCATGAAATCAAGGATAATAACCTAAAAATAATAAAAAACACATAATCCTAAATAAAATACCATATCATCATAAGTTATAATCGCAAAGAATAAGTTATCATTAAGTGCCTTGGCATAAAAACTTAATACCAAAATATATCAGTAACAAAATATAATACTCATAACATAGAATAAAAAAATAAATATTACCATTGAATCATAATGGAATCAGGTTATAATACATAAAATATTTTTACTATGGAACAAAATTTAGTATAGGGAAACATTAATTTCATGATTCACGCAATTTCACCCATTCTTGAGAGAGATCATAATTACATACACGAATACATTACCATTGTGAGTCACACACTTGAAACCATGATTTCAAATAACTTAATTGTACCCATGTGAATATATCTATTGAAATTTTAATTTTAACCATCTCATTAGAGGGTGATATAACACCTTGTCCATCATTGCATATGCCTATGAGTCCCACTTAAATATCATTCTCTTATAACATCCTAAAGAACCCACCAAAATAATATGAGTTTCATAAAATGTTTATATTAAAATCATTCACTTTTACTAGATAAACCATATAAAAAAATTTATTTTAAAGTACATTCAAATGAAAAACATTAATCATTAATATCATAAATAATACCTAAAAATAAATTGGTCTTCACATCATTTTCAAATAGTGTAATAACCATAAGTATTTGATATTAATTGAAATTATTATCACCCAAAATAATCATAATATATAAGAATAATGATGGGGATAATTTGAAAACTAACTCCATTAGATATTAACAAATTTTGAAGGTAGGGTGGAAAATGATTAAATAAAATAAAAAGGGGTTTCCTGAAAATAATTTTCAATAATAAATGTAGGATTCATTGTTACTAGTATCATTCTAATAAGTAACCTTGGTTTTATAAAAAAACAAAAACCAAAACCATTAGTGTATTTTTATTTTAAATAAATTCTATTTTTTCCCAAAGATATTAAAAATAACACCATTTAAAATTGAAAATTAATGAATATAATGAAAATAGGTGAAATTTTTTAATATGAAATCCTATAATGCTGAAGAATAAATTTCATATACTAGGTCACATATAGTAGCCTTGATATCTATGAATGTTAATTCACCTCCTATATAGAAAAAATAACAATCATAATAACCTATTTTAGTACCATATTTATATATATACCATTTCTGTAATATAATTTATAATTATTATATAAATTTATATTAGTTTGTTGTTATAAATTTTTTATTTTGATTGTGAGTAATTATGATCATTTTGAACATGTTTCATAATATTTATATTATTATTCATTAATCTAAAAAATATAATTATAAAAATATAATAAATGTTATTGGATTTTATGATTTATATGTTTTTATATTTTTATACTTTTATTTTATCCATGTTTTTGTTATGGTCCATAATGAAGAAACTATTAATGAGCATGTTTTAGTTATTTTAAATGAATTGAGATTGGTGACTTAATTAAGGATATTAATAAAAAATTACTATTATAGAAGTTAATAAATTTATAATTTATTATGTGTATCATATTTTTTTAGTAATTTTGTTTTCATAGTCATCTATGATAATATCTTAAAAAATATCTCAATTTTGTGGTGAAACTGACCCAAACAATAACATACCCCAAAAAATAGATGATTATGACTATAAAACAGGCACACATTGGAATAATATTATTATTGAATAATTGTAATGATATTATCTAGATACTTCTAAGGTGTTGAATTTTATATTTACAGAATTTAAAAAATTAAAATCAAAATAGCTGAAAATTAATGTACTTTACTTACAGGAGTTCATAGTATTTACAAAACATAGTTAACATTCCAATTACTATAAGAAATAGATGGAAGGATGGTTTATTAACATTTTTTATTCATAATTAATATATATATTATATTTACTCATAATTTTTAACTTTATTTTTAATTATGAGAGGTGGTGGTTAAAAAACATAAATTGTCACATTGTAGAGGCGGTTGTGTGCACAATGAAAAAATGATGGATTTTTTTCTTTATAGAAAATGTGAATAGTGGTTAATAGATATTCCATTAGTATAAGAACATTATTTATAAAAAATATAATTATTTAATTATATGGGAATTAAAACATGATATATTTATTATAAATAATAATATAAAAGAATTTTGAAAAAATGTACTCATGTTGAGAACTATGCATTCTCAAAGAAGACTACTTAGAAATGGTGGTATTATGACAATATATTCATATAAAGGGAATAATAAAAAGGAATAAGGAAATAATTAAAGGATAAAGAGTGTATTTTTCGTTGGAAACTGAATTCAATGATTTTCCTTCAATTGGTGGTGATAGACCCCTTGTATAAGTGGAGAAAATTGAAATTTAGAAATTATACCCAATTAATATAAAGTAAAAATATGTTAATCAAGTAAAGTGGATTTAAAAGTAATGATAAAAATCAATTTTAAATTAAAAACTGTATAATGTATTAAAACATTTAAAAAACATAAGTATAAACTTGTCTAAAACAAATATTTGAATTATAATCAATATTATAAGGTTATATGACAAATAAATATCTTTTCTTTAAAATATTATGATAAATATCAAAATGATAATTATATAACAATATTCTTGTAAAATATTTATTATTTATAAAAATAGTAGTTTTCACTATTCATGTAAAAAACTAATCTTTTTAACAAAATCCTTTAAATTATTATTACGACAATATATTTATAATTATAAATAAAAATTTAATATTTTTAAATTTTAATTCAGTGATTCAAAAACTTTTTTGTTTCATAGAATCCCAAAATATGTTGAAAAACACTTTTTTACAGGAAATCCATCTTTTGGTATGTTGGTTATACTTTAAAAATTATTTATTATATTGTATTTATACCAAAAAATATAAAAAACATGAAAAAAACAATTCAAATTTTTTTAAGAATATTTTATTACATGTTTATCTCCATTATTTGGAATAATATAAAAAGGGACATTTATTTTATATTTTTGTTAAAATTATTTTGTACTCAATTATTTAATAGATACCTTTTAGTTCTAAATATATATTTTAATAAAATTTTGTGTGGTCCTTTAAGGATAACTATTGTGTGAAGAGAAATATATCTAATAAAATATTTATTTATGTTATAACATGGCATCCCTGGGCCAAGTACTATGTTATATAACCTCAAGGGTCTCTTGTAATAAATTTTTTTCCTTCATAGTACAATACAAGTGAACACCAACTAGGGTAACGTATATGAATAAGTAATTTACCCATAGGCCAACATGTGTTTTTTTAGTTTTCTTTTCCTCAATCACACATACCCTATGAAACTTACCATTATGTCACTCATCCTTAACATTACTCTTAAATCCCATTAATTTAAAATATTTTCATTTCTAAATAAATTTATTTTTTTCTATGTTTATTTAAACACAACACCATATTAAGCTTAAACTACACACAATAACAAGGTGTCTTGCGTTACACGCAAGACCGAGTTTTATCAAACCACAGTATAATATTGAAATATCATTATTTAATAAAATAATACACATCCAATCATTTAAGTTGATGGTTAGGAATAGTATTAACTTAATAATGAAAATATATGGTTGAATTCCCGAGTTACAAATTAATTAGAAATGAATGTATGAACGAAAAAAATATTTAAGAAATGTTTTTATATATAAATATTTTTATTCTTATAAAGTAATTTTATCGTAATAAAAAAAATTATTAAAAATTATTGAATTATATTATTTTAATATATATTCAATAAAATATTTTATACATTCATCTAATAGATTTTATAGGAATAAAATAATAACATAACAAATTTTACACATAAAAGTCTATATTTTATAAAGTTAGTTTTATCACCTTTTAAGGTAAAAACTATTTTCAATCCAATTTTTGACAACTATATATTTTTGACATGAAAAAATAAACAACATATTTTAAATTGGAATAAAAAATTTACATTGGTTTAATTTTTGGTATTTTTCTAAAAAAATTAATGTTTTGATGAATAGCGATAAAATATTTCACTTTAATGGAAGATTGATTATTATATAAAAAATTTATAATGTTGAATTATATTTTTTTATTGGTTTTATAGTATAATTAGATCATATTTTTATCTTTTAATATATTTTAAGTCATTGGAATCCATTTCATATTGAATTTGGATATAACAACTGTTCAATTTTTGAATGTTTCACTTTAATAACAAAATTTATCATTTTGTCAATGGGATTATTTTTAAATAAATTTCTAAAAATTAAATGTTTTAAATTTCTTAATATAGATTACATATTTTGAATCATTGGGTCCAAATTTTGTAAATATTTTTCTTCTATTTTTGGGAATATAAATAATAAATTTAGTAATATTTTAATTACCATAGTTAAGCCTAAATTAGAAAATTTTGTGGAAAAATAATACTATAAAGATTATAAAATTATCCAAAAACATGTATTACTTTTATTTTATGATTAATTGGAAACAAAAAAAGCAACCTTGGGAACAATTTATGGCCCATTTGAACCACTAGGCGTACATTTATTCCATTAATATAGTTTTTTTCACTGGAAATCCAAATATGTTATACTCATGAATCTATAAGTGTTACATTTTTTAAAGTTGGTTATTAAGAATAAATATTTGACTATAAATATTAATTTAAATGATTAAATTTTAATCTTCATCATGATAATTTATTTTTATTTTGTTGAAAATAAATTATTAAATTAAAGGCTTGCATAATGATGTTACAGTAATTGTTTAATTAATGGGCATATCAAATAAATGTTAATACAAATATTGAAATAAATATAATTTGATATAATTAATATAATTCTCTAGTTTTATTGGATACCTATCCATATTAGGGATGTATTAAAGGTTTTTTTCAATGTTATATCTTGTACAGATATTCTAAAAAAAATAATGAAATTTATAGTTTCAAAATTTACATTAATGATTTCATAAAATAAATAATATTTTATTAAATGATATAAAATTCACAAAAAATTAAAAGTCATTTAACTATTTTAGATAAGGTTAAAATGTAATCCAAGACTCAATTATCGTTTTTTGGCACATAATGGTAACTATATTTACCCTTCAAGTGTAAAATGCCAAGTTATCACGATAAGTGTTCAAGGGATTAACTATGGGTTATAGCCAAAAGATAAGGGTAATAATGTGACCTAATCTTATCTAAAATTTATTTTACAAGTCATGTTATCTTATAAATAACTCAATTTGTAAATATTTTCTTTTTCAAATTAATTTATATTAATTTAATTGTTTGAGAGTTTCTAAAAGCAACCCTCACATCAATTATTAAAGGGAACCACCTCTCTAACATATTCACACCATGTTGATCCTTATTGATTGAAAATAACCAAAATATTTCTACTAAAAACATCATTTTCCTTGTTCTAGAGTTCCTTTTATTCAAAAAATATCAACCCTAAGTCCCTTGAGAAAACTTCTAAAGGGAGTCCGACAATGAAAAGGTAATAATTTTTACCAACACAACTATGTTCATTTCTTCTTCTACACATTCTCCATGTTTTTTTCCATGATAAAGTAATAAACACAGTATAATATATATTATTTGATTTTATTATGATTATGGTTTAAAAATATTCTATGATATATCCATTCTATGAAAAATGAAAGCATTGTGCATGCCTATGCACGGCTTATCGTGCCTATGTCGTGGTGTCATATTTTTTTCATCAATACGTTACTTATATTGATATAATGATTGAAATAATGGATATTTATATATGATAATTATGAAATTATATTTATTTTATAAATTTTAATATACCATCCACTTTCTTAAGCTTTCACTATTAATGGAACGATAATTTCACTCGTGCGTACGTATGGCCTATCGTCCCCACAATGAGATGTGATTCACTTTACATCTTCACAATTAAATAGTGATAATAATAAAAGTATTTAATTATTAAATATGATATTAAAAACATTAATATAATTCTTGATAATTTGTATCTATAACCTATTCAATAGAACTGATACATTTATGATAAAGCATTCATTGGAAAATGAAGCAGTTAGCACCTGAAACAATGTATCTTTTGGTCTCTTTGGATACATGATAGAATTGGAAGGATACAAAGAAGATTATCATGTCCCATACATAAGGATGAAATGAAAAAATTTAGATATTTTCCAAATTAAAATGTATGTATTGGGGATGGCACCCCATTCTCTTGGATCTCCCCTCAACTCTCATTTTCTCTTATCCTCTAACGGTTTTCATGGCCCTCCTTGATTTTGATAGACATCCATATCTTCTCCTTTATTTTTCATAGTTCCTCCTCTATGATTTACTGCTTCCCATTTTTTCTCCTATTCCTAGTGGTTCTTTATTCCTCATGTTTTCTTCTTTTCTCATTGATTCTCAATACTATGGGATTTCTTCTTTAGCCATTTTTTCTTCTCGTCGAAGGATGCTATTTTTGGATGAACATGGCCTCTCAAACCCTATTTTTTCTTCATGTTATTCAATTCCTCCATTTTTTATAGCTGTAGAGGTGGAATCAAAAATGGTTTGTGTTATGTGATTTGATGGTCGATGAGTTTCTAGTGTCCCCAGAGTCATATTTCTCTTGTTCTATCAGCTATGGGTTTTCCTCTTCATCCTTGGTGCATATTCTCGAAACCCTTAGCCACATAATACCATTATTTGTACTCTCATTAATCTACACCTATCCCATTCAGATCTGGAGTGGTAGAACTATGCAGTTTTGGGATGTCGTTTGGGGGTTGTCAGTGTTCTAGGCGCAACATGGGCCAGTGTTCTCTTATGTAGGTGTTTGCTGGTTTGTACGATCTTCTTGATGTTTAATCCTCATAGAATCAATTATGGGTTGTTTTGTGATTTCTATGATTTTTTGATCCTTTTATTGTCTCTCAATGAATATTTCATTTTTTGTATCTGGATTTGGTTGTTTTCATTCTGGTGTGGTGTCGAATGCCAATATTTCTGGTGTCGATGAGGGTGAATCGATAATGGTGTGGATTTTTTTTGTGATGGATGTTGTGGTGGGATGATCTTAAATAAGAGTTTATCATGTAATCTGATCAGGTGGTAATTAAATGTGATGTAGCTAATGGTGGTGTACCTGGCTATAGACTGACCATCATAGGTGGCTCATGGACCGAGGCGCCTTGGGTTGGGTGTCCATTTGACTGTTGAAATTTTTACTCTATCATATTTTTCCACAGGAATGTGTGGTTTTGTTATAAGTTTTTTTTTAATTCTAACGGGGTGTTGACTTGGACCATTGGACTTTGGTGTTTGGAAATTGTGAGGGTTCCCACATTATCCCTAAAAGTAGTTTTTATGAAAACAAACAACGATTTGGAGGAACACCTGAAACAAGGGTAATAAAAATATATTATTAACAAAACAATATAATAAGATCATATATGATAACATAAATATATATATGGTTATGGAAAAATTTCATAACATGTTTTAAAACATAATACATAAGTTTAAAAAATATTCAACTAAAATAATTATAAGTTGAGAGATTTTTTTTCTCACTTTTATTTTAGTGGGACACATGACTTATACACTAATTCATTATGTTGTGTGATGTATGAGAAACCCATGAATTTATTTCATGAGTATTACTCTGAAGGTTATAGTATATTCATATGCATATATTTTTCTTTCTTTCATGGGGAGTACGATTCTACTAATTATAAAGTGGTAACAGTTAATTTCAAAATATCATTATTATTCGGGATTGCTAATGTGTAAGTATCTACTTCGGAATATTTATCATCAATGTATATGATTATTTTAAAAAATAAAAAATGATTTCACTATTTCCATAAATATTTTTAATGTATTTATATCCATGTTATAATTTTTATAGGATTGTTTTAAAGGAATATTTTTATTTTTTTTCAAACGAGGTACTTCGATACTTATTCGATAAAAACAAAAAAGATTATTTTTAACTTATATGGAATGATAAGATTTTTCTTAAATAATAACACCTTAATATCATAAATATTCCATTAAAAGTTTAGTATAATAATTTAAATTAAATTTTTTTCATTCAAAATTGTGTATCCTTTTAAAAAATGATTTCATTGTAAAAAGGGGTAGTTATGTCATGAATTATTTATTGATTTTATTTGATTATTTTCATCTATGTAAACATTCTTTGGATGATATTTTGAATGATTAAGGTAGATCTATGATACCATATAGAATATATTATTAAATAGTTTATGATCAGTTTGACTGTGGATATGCCACTTTGATACAATTCCATGTTTACGATTAATGTATTCACATATAATATTCTAGTTTTCCCATAATAATTTTTATGTTATTTGTGTTTCATCCCTTTCATATGAGGAATGAATTGGACTTAGTATGTGATAGGAATGTGCTGATATAGCCTCTCAATTCATATGTAGGTTTAATGAAACAAATTAATTTGGATATTGGTTGAGACCTTAACAATTTATGTAAGGTTTCTTGGAAGAATCCTTGACAGTATGTTTATGATGTCAAACATTATTCATTCCATTATTATGAGATTAGTTATTGATATTCCTTGTTATTATTATATTGGAAGAATATCCATGGTCATGTTTCATTATCATGAGATTATTAATATGGAATTATTTGATTTAATTTTATTTTTTTCATAATATGATCAAGATTATGCTAAAATGTATTGTGTTTCAGTTATGAATAATAGATTTTGATGTAATCTTACCCAAACTGAGCATTTGTGCTCACCCCTTTCTTGTGTTTAATTTTTTCCATCCTATTAATAAGTATATCATGATTTATGTGTAGTGTTATGGTAAATGAAATAATGATGTTCTCAAAGAACATAAATTTTTTTATTTAATTCATGAATTTTGATTTGAATTTTGAATATGTATCTAGTTTACAAAGAATACAAAACTATTTGGTCCTTTGGGATGTGATTCCATATAACTTATTCCAATGAAATAAATTAAGGCACCAACTCTGGGACAATGGGATCTTGTTCATTACAATTTATATCAATGAGAGTATACTAGAAAACATGGAAACTATATTTGGAAAAAATAGATTTTGTGACATAAACCTATGATAGTCTTTGAAAATAATATACAAGAACATCCTAAAATTTTGGTATGGTGAATATTATGTTGGTATTATTGTACATATGTACCTATTTGGATACTAAAAGTTTACGTGGTTATGAATAGATGTACCTAGGTGTTACATTTTTGACAGGGTGTGTTGGTCCAAACATGGTGTAACTAGGCACATGAAAATGGGCCTTATTGGACACCTAGTTTGACACTCCTGGAAGATATTCTTAGGATAATTCAAATTTTCATTACAAACCATTTTGAAGGATTTGAATATATGATTAAAATGAATATACTAAGTTGAACATAAGACATTTAATATTGAAAATAAGGTGTAATGAGATTATATAAATGATTATATATTTTCTCACTATGACAATTGTTACTCACATTATTTTTTCTAGTTTATGTAAATGGTTGGATCCCAAGGATTCATGTTAACATTTAACAGGGTTGAAAAGGTGGTGGTGATGATAAACTAAATGGGATGTTGATGAATGTGAAAGATATCATGTTTATTCCTATTCCACTTTCACAAAATATTTTTGACCAAAATATACCTTAACCAACTCCCAAAATCACTAAATAAGAGAAGTAATGAGTTTTCTAAGAGCACTAGTGGTGGAGACCATATAGAAAATATGTTTTTATTTCCATAATGCAAGAAATATAAAAAGAGACATCCTAAAACGTGTATCAAGGTAATGAATAAATCATTTATCTGTGAGAAATAAGGTCATAAGGAAATCAATAGTAAAGGAAAAATGAAGAGTATGATGGAAGGAAATAAAACTAATCCTAAGAATCCATTTGTAGTTCATTGACTTATATATGGGGAACATGGGAATTACCTGAGTCAATTCTCCCTTTTATCTGATAAACTCAAGACCATGGAATGATCTTTGAAGAAACAAATGGATGAAGTATTTATGCATTGGGGTTGAATTGAAAACATTATTTATAAGTATATTTAGTGATTAACCTTATTTCAAGTATATTTATTATATTAATATTGGAAGTTATATTAATATAGTTTTATAAATAGGAAAACTCACAGGGTGGGTGACAACCCATTACATCAGGAAAGGCTAGGTGGTTTGAACCCACAATAGAAGGGGGGGGGGAGGGTGAATCGCTTACCACTAGCCTATGTGAAGTCCTGGTAATTAGCATGATAATTTTTAAGTTTATATATCAAATGGATAAATGTTATTTTCATTTTAGTGACATTTATTTTCTCAAATAGATAACCTTGTAATTGGGAAATGGTTTTTTGATTAAGTGATTAATGTTATTTCTGAATAATTTTCCAATCCTGGGATTCCTATAAGATTAAGGTAAATGTAAGAGTCAATGTAGACATTATTAGACTATGTAAATGTATGAATTAATATACATAATTGTAACCCACATATTTGAAATTATTAGTAAAGGTATGCATGCACTGCAGAAAGGTATAAGAGCATTGCTAAATGGTAAGATATCCTTGTGTAAAGGTACCTTGGGATTTCATTAAGCTATTTAAGGGTAAATCCAATTTAATAAAGGATACATAACTTTTAGGGATCAAAAATACTATTCCATATTAACCAATATTGTTCCATATGATTACCATGGAAACCAAAGATAGAGATTTATGATATAAAATAATTTATAAACAACATGTTTCATGCCTTCCTTTCATCGTGGATTCCACTGGAGTCTGATACTGAGATGAAAGATGCATCATAATGATTATCTCCATGCATTGGGGTTTGATAAAATATCAAACATCTGATATACTTTGTTCATCCATGTAGATATATAAAGACTCACAAGGGAAAGACGGATTCATTTACTAATAAAAAGATACATGGAATTGAGAATGAATATCTATAGATGATACCTTTTATATTAATAGAGGGGTGTTTCATCACACTAGAGGAGATAGGGAGATCGACGAAATAGAGGGGATATATTATATATAGATATTAATATCTTTTTTAATATATTTATTATTCGTAATTCATTATGAATATTTTTATTAAAGTTATTAAATCAATTAATTGTTTATTTCAATTATTTTCTACCTCTTTTTCTTCCATCGTGATCCCTAAAACTAGTAATATTTTGTGAATGAACAGAGGCCTAGCCTAGTGAGAGGTTTTTAATGTGTTCATGAATTCTTATATTTAAATCAATTATGAAAATGTTCTATTTGTGGTTATGGACTTACATGTTCTTAAGATAGGTATAGATATCATCCACCACTCTTTTAAGATCCTCTCTAACACACTCCATTATTTAAATGAAAATCATTACCACCCATCTCTAGAAAACAAATATTCATAATATAGAGTTCAGTTTATTGATGAGATGAAATAGAATGTGATGGAACTAGTATTTCAAGGTTTCACACTCATGATTTTTCTGTGTCAATAACCTTAACTATTGTACAATTTGATGATTAGATATCCAAAAATGTATCCTAGGCCTGAAAAATAATACCCTCAATAAATTAAAGGATAGTAATTCATGAATGAGTTATCAAAATGAATTAAAATAACAATAATGAAAAATGAAGTAGCGTGAGTAATTTAACCTAGGAACATGAACCTCCTTTATAACCTATATTCAATATATTATCATTGATTCTACATGTTTATATTTATATTTTCATTTAATGTCATACACTTCAATTTTATATTGTTCGGAAAAAATCTTATTAAAAACCAAAAAAATTGTTAATTTGCAATTGTGTGAGATTGATTATAAAGCTCCTCAACTGAGGAAACCCCAATTTTCCACTATGTCGCCCTAGAAAAAATAACAATATATTTTTCAATACACTTTTATAGGCATTTCAGCTTTCTTGTGGTGATCTAGTGTTTTCTACACATCATGATAGAGGTATGAGGGTGGGATTCTAATGTTGTAGATATAGATTCCCCTGAGGTGATGCTCATGTTTAAAAATGCCTCAAAAATGAATGAATATGGTAAGGTGGACTATGTTCTTGGACATAATGATTAATAAAGGTCAGTGGGATGGGTTGGAATTTTATGTATGCTCCCTTAGGGTGATTTGGAATACAATGGTTGAAAGGGCCTTCTTGATGTGCTCTAAGACCTTCTAGAATAAATCTAAAGTAGGTATTGTTGGTGTTTTTATTTACTATTTAAGAGTATTTTTTTACATTACTAGGGATATCACATGCAATTATAAATTCATTTTAGGTTATGAAAGGTACCATAATTTTTGAACACTACTGATTTTTTTTACTCACAGCTTGCTTTGGTGTCCATGACACATAGTTGATGGATCATATCTAAAAATATTATACTTATTGGTTTGGATGATTCATTTTATTGATTTAAGGGGATATATTAGTGTGTTTATAGATATTTTGATGAGTTGAGGCATCACATTGAGAATATTACCTAATTGTTATGATATTTTATTTTGTTATTATGTAAATGTGACTTTCCCAATGGGTCAGCACGTCTGTCTAATTGTACGCATGTCTGACACTAATATTTTAATTATTTTGTGTGCTATTTTTCTTACAACATTGTTTTTTATAGATGATGTATGATATATTTTTTATTTCAAATATTATTGCACCCTCTTATATATTAGGAATAATCTTCCCACAATAATTATATATTCCCCTGTTTCTAGTGGATAGCTCATAATGTGAGGTTATCCATGAATATGTTCACAAAGACGCCTCATCTATCTACTATTTTGTGTAAGATGGGTTGGGTTGTTACACTAGTTGTTTTAGTATATAGAGTTGTATCTAATAGTGTTTGTTGATTCTCAGTTTAGTGTGGAGTTTTCTTCCATTAATTGAGGTGTTACTTTGGGTTTTTATTTATGCATAAGGTTGTACCTTATCATGGTAATTCCATTGTATATAATATTATTTGATATTGATTATATAATTTCAAATTATTGACTATTTGTATATCATGTATAGTTTAATTTATATTGGTTTACAATTTTTATTTCATTTTGAAAATCAATATTCCAAACACACTATAGGGGTATGGATTATGGTGTGAATTATATTTCACATAAAATTTCCAATGGATATTTTTCTCATGTATTCAAGAAAACATAAACCAATAATAATCAACCACGTAACTATATAATCCAAATAATAAAAAATAAAATAATTTATTTTATAAATAATTTAAATATTTTTCATCTATGAGATATATCCAAGGATCATATATACACATTGTGTTGATTTTCAAAAAACATTAAAAATTATTGTAATTATAGGGTTTAAGAATGAATCATTGTTAATATTAGGCTCATTCCCTTAACATCTCACTCCATGCACTACATTACGACAATGTATATGAAAATATTTATATAAAATATTCTCATAAGAATTTCCATATAAATGAATAACATCAAAAATTGAGGGTGTTTTTTTATGCATCAATATCCTAAAGAAATATAGATCACCATTAAAAACACAAAAAACAATACTTCTTATAACAAAAATACAATTTTTATAAAATATTATCTTTAGTTTTTGTGATCTTATTATGTATTCACTATAATTCCATCTGTTTTATTCATGATTCAGTTAATATTCTTACTATTATAATTCACTACTTGTTAGCCAGTAATTGAGAAACAAAAATTATTACTATCTTTGTGTTAAAACCTAAATAAAACTCAATTATCATTATATTTTTAAAACATATACATTTTACATAATTAATGTGTAATTTTATCCATGATGTTACCCCCATCATTTTTATATAGAAGCCTTTAACTACCCCAACTATGCTTCATTGAGACACATGATGTTTTGGTGTTATTACTCAATAAAAACATGATATATCCTCCCCAATTTTTCATAGAGTTAAGACATTAAAAATTGAAATGTTGGTCAAAATATAACACATGTAGTTGTAGGGTGACCATGAATTCATCATCTATATAATATTCCAGGTTTTGGTGTAAGTCCAATAATATCATCTCAATTATATTTTCAAAAACTATATTATTTCACTCTTATTATAACTAAAAAATGTTTAGATCAATTACATGTTTGTAGAATGATCATATATCATATTGTCATAAAATTAATAAATCACTAATAACTAATTTTTTCCAAAAATATATTATAGTATGGTTGGTGTTGTGATTCTCTTTTATAGTCTGAATTGTACCTTTTTAATGCCACCAGTATATCAACACTCCAAACTTCTCTAAACACATCCAATATCATAAATACTTATGAATCTATTAATATTCATGATATCACCGACAAGGTCTATTTCCATCAACAAGAAACCCACTTTCAAATAAAATGTTGATATTTATCATTATTATCTATGGTGAATACATGTCCTATCCTTCTACATTATGAATATATGTATAGTCCAAAATTAAACCCTTTAATGTTTTTTGAAATCCAAAATATATGTAATAACAAAAATGAAATTATTGTAGAAAAAATAACGGAATAACGTATATTTTACTCTAATTATACATGAGTTGTGATCAATGTTGAAAACAAAATATCAATAAATATATTCATGATTTTATGAATACATCTATTATTTATCACTGAGAAACCACTTCACGTTAAAACTCTTTGAATATATCAACAACAACTAGGAATTTGATTCTATATCATCCCTATAGACTGTATCTCCTCCAATTTAATATATCCAAATCCCCCTCAGTGGTAAACTCTACATTGAGATGATAATTTTACTTTAACTCCACATTTTGAACTAATTTGTCTACTAATTTGAAATAAAACATTATTCTACATTATTTTTAAATTCAATTTTCTAGATTATAATTATTTCAAATATTTCTCCAAATTATATTCAATATACACTTTATCCTACTTTCATATTAAGGATAAATGATTATTGTATTATTGAGTATGATACAAATTTTTTAAAAAATAAACTCTTATGGGGGAAAGGGAGTTACTAATCCTCCTTATACTGAGGGAGGTTGTTGAGAATAGAGGTTCTAATGGCACATTGTATTTTATTTTTTGGTTAAAATTATTGATAGAACATTAGACACATAATGATTTTTTACAAATTACTCAATCTTGACCCACATTTACTCAAAATTTTATTTAATAAAATGATACATGAAATCAATTTTATTTATGTGAGTGTTTATTACTTCATTATTTTCCAATTCAAAATCACAATGAATTAGCAGATGTACCTTCATATCATCTTCAATACCCTCCAATTTTTTATTCATCCATATGAACTGAGTAAATGCCTTCATATTTGACATATACTATGATCCATATATTATAATATATATTATGTCATTATTGTTTCTTAAATATCCAATACACATACTATTTTTCAATAAAACATTTCCTATAGATGGTTTTCTATTAAAAATATATCTAGCCCAGTCCGCATTCAAAAATGAAATCAAATGTGAGCCTTTTCTCCTATCAAACAATAAAACATAATTTAGAGCACGATGAATAAACCTCATTATTCACATCATTATATTGAGGTGTTACTCCTTTGGAATACTATAAAACCATGATAATGAAAAATTAGCATACAATATATCACGTGTCATTATTTTCAGGTAAAATAAAATCCCAATCATTCTCTATTATTATGAAGGATCAATAACTCATCCACATTCATGATTTTTTTAGCAATGGTTGTACTGTAGTTAGTGTTGAAATAAAATTTAAATTTTTTATATCAATATTTATCAGAAAATCCATTACATATATTTCTTAACAAATGAATGTATATTATATCATATGGTTCCCATAAAGATAAATAAAATCTTTAATCACCCCAATCATTGAAATCTCAAACTTTAAAACAAAAAATCTAAAAATTATAGAAATTATTTGAACTTTTTTCCCAAAATTTATGATATCATCATCATAGAAAAATATAACGAACTGATATACCATGATTCATTTAATACTGTCTCTTAAATTATATTATTTTTAAATTACTATCCTACCAGAAAAAAATCGATGTTTTTTCATTAAGTCGTACAAGGACTTATTTAAAAATTGTACCTTTTTTCATAATATCTAATTTAAAAATAAACATGTTGTTTGATAAAAACATTGTATTTTATAACTCCCATAAAAATATCCATCTCTATATCCATTTTATGAACTATGTAGTTTTTTTAATTGAAATTGATAATAAGAGTCTTATTGACTCGTGTTAGGCTAATAATGTGAATACTTATTCAACATACATGCATTTCATTTGAACAAAAAAATTTCACACCGAATAATTGCTTCTTATAAATATTTTTTTTGATTATGATCATATTTTTTTTCAAATCCCCATTTTTTACTAATGACATTGTGAGAGTCCAAACTTTTAAAAGTCTCAAATTTTTTGATCTTTTGTTTTTTAACAATTCCTAGTTCATTGACATGGATTTTGTTTTATTCATTTAAAAATATTAAATTATGTTGAATCCTTATATGGATGAATATAATTTTTCTATATATTCTTTATCAATCTTGTAATATTTAGATTATATTTTTTCAAATATAATTTGATTCATCTCTTTCAGCTCATTTGTTACTCCTTTAATTTTAATGACTATATTTATTTAGTAGAATATTCTTTCTTTGATCTATAATAAAAATATTCATCACATGCTAGAATAATAGGTCCAAAAGAACTAGTTTAAACATTTTAGTTTTTTGAGTAACACAAGTTAATTATAATTAATAGTGTCATATTTTTGTCAATGTAGAAAAAATTAGTGATAATTGAAGCCTTTATGGTTTGAATGTGACATTGAAGGGAAAGATAAATTTTAGAAGAAATTGTCCATCTCATTATTAGAATGAAGAAATATGCATGAAATGAAAGTCTCTCCTAGATAAGGATAATATGATGGGTTGAATGTAAATTTAGTCATTCATAACTTACGGAATCTAGAAATTTAATTTCATAAGTTAACACACTAAATTAATGTTAAAATGAACATCCCAAAAGTACATTAGATGTTAACTATTTTGATTAAAGTAATTATAGATATGCTTTTAAAAGATGAAATTGTATGGAGAGAGTGTTTTTATAAAAGTGATAATGTTAATGCTTTTATTGTTTTAAGATGGATATATTAGTGAGTCACTTTAATATAAAATCATTATTAGCTAAATGTAATTACAAAATTTTATGTTATAAATGTAAAGAATGTTTGTTCTAGAATCATTGACTACAATATTTTCATGATATATTTTATAAAGAGATTGATGATATGATATAAATACAAGACATAATCATTTCATATGATGTAGAAATATTATTTTTGTCTAGATATATCTATAATTTTTACATATAAAATTTATACAGATATAAGATCGATTTTTGATGTAATAATGAAGCATGCACTTCATGAGAGGATGTCTAGATGTACTATTTTTAGTAGAGGTACACATTAACGAAAATATAAGAGTAATTATTGAATATACTATTTGGTATATGTAATATTTGGTGTGGATGATGTGTTAAATTATATCCACAAGATAATAAATGATGGATTGTGGACATTAAAAAATATTATCAAATGAAAATTATGTGATAATACACTATTCGATGATGTATTATGGATATAAACTATGTAGATTCAGAAGAAGAATCCATATGAATTGTTACAATGGAACCAAAATAATACTGAAAGATTTTCTGAAGATTAGTATGGATATAAAAGAAGAATTTTTTTTAAAATGAATACATATTTTTTTATTAGGATTAAATGTTACAAAGGGGAAAACCTTTTACTAAAATGTAATAGTAACTCTTACTCAATATGTAATAGTTATATATATCTTCATTTCAAAGTTCTTAGTTACCCAAAGAAAATAAATATTTATGAAAGGTATATAAATAAGATGTTCTATAAGTAATATTTCATAAATATAGAATCTATTTTGAGATGAAAATTTCTACTATGTCTGGAATATTGGATGATGAGGTCAGAATAGGTTGATGAAGTTCAGTTTTTAAAACTCTAGGAAGATCATTTGTTATTAATATGAGTTATGTAGAAGATGTTTGGATTCTATAATACAATATTCAAAAAAAATATATTTTTTATAAAGGAATAAGTACTTTAAAATATTCCTAATATAGATGACCAAGTAGTGGGAAGATAAAGGATACATGAGAAGAAGATGTTATGATCATGACTATCTTCTGATAAAATCTAGGGAACATATCCACTACCACTTGTTGGGAGGAACACTGAAGTCACACCAAACATAAATCATTGAACCAAAATGTAATATCCCTAAAGAAGAACCAATAATTATTTGTATAATATGTTGACTAGAAGAATGAATGAAAAATATAAACATGGGATTTTGACATGGGTCTGATGTAATTCATTATCCATTTGTGGAACACTGATTAAATTTAATAAAGAAATAATTTGATGATTAAAATTTTTGAGTGCACATAATAATATTTGATTTAAACCTACCAAATTATTAGAGTCACGATGATGTAATCGGTCACCATTTCCATCGTTACATTACAAGAATAATTCCATTTGATCAGAATTATATGGAAAAGTCTATATTTGGTCATGATTCCTACCACCTCAAATCCATCATTCAGTGAAAAATGAATACTTTTGAAACCCCTAAAATTTATAATACTATGCTTGATAAATTCACCTTTAAATATCCTTTTTTTATAAACTTCCAAGGGAATCCTTTTAAAGGAATCCTATGTATTCTATGGGTGAAATTTTATAAAGTCCTTTTCTCCTCCACACTATATCTATTACATCATGTCGAAGGGTAACATCTTGTAGTGATTTCTATTGGGAATCTTCTAGTATGTGTAACTTCTAGTAATATAGAAGTTTTATTTTCAATTTTATTGTTTCCATATAAATGATTAGAAGTTAGTATTATAGAGTTCCCCCTTCCATTTCATTAATCCCTCAGATAAAAAATGGTTACAATATATGGAAAAAACTGAAAGATCTCCCACTTGATAATTATCATCATAGGTTCAATACTAAGTCCCCTACTAGTTTCAAAAAAACTTATTCCTAAATTTTAACTTCCTTCTCTACTATATAGGTCAACCACCATGATTCTGATAATCTCTATCCAACTAAGGTACACCACCCCCACCACACATCTAAGGCTACAACCTCCATTAGTATATACACTAGAGTTTTTTCTTCATCTATCATCCATAGATCCTACACTCTATAATATAAAACCTTTTATATGAATTGATACTTAAGAAGACGATGATTTATATTGGAATAAGATAGTATTTTTTGGGAAAGTAATTTAGGTTTTTTTAATCACAAAATAAAATACAATTATCATCCCTCATACTCAGATAGTCCAAAAACACATTCAACTAGGTAAAATACTTCCCAAATTTTGTTAAAACAACATAATCAGATTTATTTTTTAGGGTCAAACAATGGATTGAAACAGCTACATACATCTCAATGTTATTCTTCTAAAAGTAAACACCTATTCAATGGTATTCTTCTAAGTATCTTTATCTCCCATAATGATTGATTCAACACACCCATCCATTCTAATACCTATTGAAAGTAATATAATACTATTTATGTGCATGATAACCCACTTCATCGCTTCCCAATAGTCTTTTATCGGATTATATATATATATATATATACCTAATAACTACTTATAGAGCATGCATGGTGTACAATCATGTAAAACTCCTAGAATGCATCATGTCTTAAAAACCTTATTCATTATGATCATTTTCTAAGTACACTACCAATTATTCTATTAATGATATGTAATCATATATTAATAGGAAAATAAAATCTATAGTTGTGTTAAAAAAAATTCAGTGTTTATATTGAAGCTCTCCCCCTACACCTTCTAGGTGCAACCTGACTAATTTAAATAAAAATTAATAGAGCTGAAGTGTTTAAAAATATAAATCCCTTATAATAATTTATCCAAAAATAGATATTTTATCTTGAAATAATTAGAAAATTCACTTTTTAGAATGTTGATCCTTCCATTTAAAAAATTGGAATGAAGTACATAATCAACATAGATATGTATGATGATAAAACTCACATAATAAAAGACCATTAATTAATATTAATTATATGATTTTCTATAAATTAAATTTTTCAGTAAACTTGAAATAATTGAATTTAGTATTCCATTTGTTCTGTTCTTTCTTCAATCCATAAACACACTACTTTATCATTCACACATGCTTTAAGTTTAATTGATCAATAAAACCGTCATACCTAACATAAAATATTTCTTCCTCCATATATACGTGATTTAATTTTATCATAATTTCAAAATATTATAGATAAATTCATTCCATTACAACTAGACTATGTACTATTAAAATAGTAAACTTTTTAACTAACAGTGAGAATATATTGCTGAAATCCATAGCTTTTTTTTAATATTTTTGACTAGTTATACCTTGTCACTCAACCTAAGATATACTTACTCCTTCATCCCATACAGAAACTTATTATGAATAATTATCATCCAAGAAATACATTATGTTATCCCTAATGTTCTATATACATTGAAGGAATCAAACTCATCCCTCATGAATAACTCACATTAATTACCATATTTCATATTTATAGGATTTTCTAGGGATCTCCATTATTTATAATAAATACAATATTTAGGATACATTAACATCAGTACATATAGAATGTAAATCTTTAGTAACTCCACTTCTCCATCTACATCATAGCTATTGGAATAGAAATTCCACATGATGCCGCACACAGTCGGTTTTGGGAAAACAAAATCCACCATTTGACTCAATGGACCACTCTGAAAATGAAAAGGATGGTTAGAAAAGTTTAGGCACATGCATGGAAGATTTAAATCCTTGAAAAAAATTCTGGTGCAGCACATCTATTGATATCCCCCTTTATCAATGTTTATATGGATGGGCAATGTAATTGCTCGAAATATGTAAGGGTCGAGCATGAGATACCAATGTTTTGTGTAGTAGTCCAGTTTTTACAAGAACCTATTCTACAATAAATATTATGTCAAACACCTCCTTCTATTGATTTGATCCAGGGAAAGGGATGATTCTGCACGTAATCCATCTACCATGATTGGAACCTTTCATGCTCATCGCCGAATAATTCAACAACAAATAGAATTTCACCCCCATTATTCTTGGTGACCCTCTAGAAGATGAATAATCACTCTACTATGTATTATACCCATATTATAAAACATCATGAAAGAATAGAACACTTAATCTAGATAATCCAACATGATAGACAACCTCTGGTCCCATGGCCCAAAGTTAAGTGATCATTTCCCAATGTCTTTCTTCCCAAGTGGGATGCACACAAAGATCTAGCTTACGCACAAAACCTATAATTGCACAGAACCCTCAATCATGCATGTGCCTACCCCATTTTCCTCAATGGAATACACCTATGATAGAGCCCATTGATCATATAATTATTGCATTAATCCATCCAAACATGGGTGAAAAAACATTTGTGTCCCCTGACTAATGTCCCATGAACCTCTGCAACCCAAAATATTATGCATGGTCAATCTAACCCCATTTTCTTCTAAGAACGAGGACTGTAATGTGGACCTATTGAATAGATACTCTTCACCATAATTAAAACCTATAATCTCCCAATCTACTCCCTTTCAAGAGGTGCATAAGTGGTGGTTATGTAATCCCAAGGGATAACGATTTAGTCCCCCACATCTGAGCTACAAGGCATAAAATTTCCTAGTCCCAAAATCCCTAGAACATAATATGAAATTGTGGTCCTACCCTACACACTAAGTGTATAATGCTCTGTATATGAGGGGAATGGTATGGGCTCCACACCACCCAACCTCACAAGGAATTATTTCATCAACACATAAAATTAGATCCACTGCACATGGAAATACATCCTTCTGAGTTATCTTCCACACATAAGCCCAAATCCATCTCTCATTTGCACTTCTTTCATGAAATGAGCTTCAGGTCTACTATTTACTCTTGTTCCTCACATAGTACATTGCAAATGTGGTCTTAGAGCTTAGTATTGACCACGAAATCCACCCAATAACCCCATAGCCATCCTCGTTAGGTATAGCCCCAACAATTCTAAACTATGTGGTATTTGATTCCCAACATACTGGGATATGTAGGAAGCCTCCCCGAGGTACAAACACAATATATTCATCCATCCCAAAATTCATTGAGCCACATACTATGTAAGATCATGATCTTATTTTGGGAGACCATCCCTCTTCCAGGTCCCCCGTGAAGTTTAATTTTTAATTCCACACCAACACCTACCATGATAAATCTTATTGTAAAGGGTATCTTTAATGCATAATCCACACACCATCCCTAATTTATTCATTCCTTGCAACATTACCATGTTTACAACATCATGATAAACTATATGGATTATTCGTATCACATAACTCTAAACTACAACATCGAACTACATGGGTTTTGATCCCTAACTACTAGATTGGGTACAAAGGATGCATCTATAAGGTTCAATCCTGACCAATGGTAAACTTATGTTCTCCCTAATAAGGATTATCCTACTTGATACACATCTATGGGTTTTATAATCATCCTTTAGAATGTGACATATTCCCTTTATATGACGCATCTCTTGCATCCTCTCCCAGATCATTATAATCCATCCATTAGTAAACCATTCAGGTGATCCCTCCTTGGGATGTACCTATTTGATC
This sequence comes from Viscum album, assembly GCA_963277665.1. NCBI lineage: Eukaryota > Viridiplantae > Streptophyta > Magnoliopsida > Santalales > Viscaceae > Viscum > Viscum album. The sequence continues at coordinate 837,528,624 of OY728125.1, read as the reverse complement.
AACTTTTAGGGGTGTTCAGATCCACCATCATGGTGTTACATCTTCCAATTATTATAAAAACTTCCTAGATCTAACTCCATTAGGAATGTTAAAACATCCATTTAAAAACTTCTAGGTGAGAAATCATCCCTCCTAGGGATGCAGCTCCTTGATATTCCTCTATGGGGAATTTTGATTAATAAACTATGTCTTCATAAGATGTTAAACTCATGTCCTGGTCTTTCTCATCAGAAAATTATTATATTTCTCCACTAGACATTAAGCTCGTGACCTAGTCCCAAATAGATAACTAATTAAAAACCTAGGATTCCTGAGGTGAAATCCTTAAAATATTTTCACCTATGACAACAGTTACCTATTGCAAAACATGGGATTCTGGAGGTGAAATCCTTGAAAGATATATTCCATCAACATCGGTACGTCATGATCAACACATGATTCCTTGGGACTCATACCTAAGATGCATCCATGATAAACACTACCAAGAGGAAGAACATAGGTGACCAAAATTCCTAACATCCATTCATGCCATCTATGCTCAACATGACTACTCTCATGACCGATGGTTTTTGCCTTGTTAGTATATACAAGAATGTCTAGAAATAGGCAGTTTAATTTAATATAATCTCCAAAGTGATGGAACCAATAATGAGTTCCATGAACATGAATTAACTCTGTGAGGGACACCCAAGCTATGTAAAAATATCCATGGTGGAATCCATCGAAGGAGGAGCCAACACCCCATCATCCTATTTCAGTCAAGGAGAAAACATCACCATTAAAAGTGATGAAAGTGGGCCGACTTTGGAAAGAGGTAATGTGGGGTATCAAGAACTCCAATCCACATTAACATGTAGGGGGAACACCCTAGAGAAATCATAGGAAACTAATATGAAGAACCCAACCTGAATATATTCTTCTTCAACCAAGGGTATTATTCATCTGGTTCATCATATCAGGGATTGGACAATAATGTATCTACCATTGAGATTCGAAAATAGAAATGGTGAACCTGAAGTGAATGTTATTCTCCTTAAAATAGTGACTAGTATCATTTTAGAAATCAGTATATTAGCATGTCATCGGATCTAGGTATTTGGTTCCCTGACCCACCAAGAAAACAGTGGGTCTATCATAGAACTAACTAGCAATTGGGGAAGTTAAATGTTGTGTATTCCGTCCTGAGACATTGTTAGTGTAAATCTATTTCTCAATCAATGGAAGATTTATTGAAGCTATGAAATTGGAAATTTCTCCCCTTATATACCTAATAATAGATAAATACATCATCTTTTCAGGAACCAAGATTTCATAAATTATCCACCCAACTATCGTAGATGAATTGGAAGAAGAAAACATAAAGAGGTAATCTCACACAACACCAACTCTACCATAATATCATTTACGGAAATTGATAATGGGATCCCATGCCATGTATCACTCTCATTAATCATTAATATGAATGTGAGGGATACCCTCATATGTTAGTATGATCAGGAGGGTGTCATTCTTCAAGTGAATTGTCCTTTAAATACTCAGAATCTTCAACGCCTCTCTGACACCTCCTCCCCCAAGGGTCGTGCAGGGAGAAACTACTCCCCAATCCAACAAAAAATCACTTTGGGAGTATTCTCCTAGCGTGATCCTATGAATCTTTCCATTTTCCGAGGAGGTGGTGGATTCCAAAGTCAACCTAGTTATGACAACAACATGGGAGCCTCCAAGGAGGTCTCCCACCAGGCCTCATCCTTTCCAGCAGTGACTAGTCCCTTAAGCTGAGGAGTGGTTGGACATTTCCCTTGCTCTATTGGCCTTCGTCAAAACCTCATGATGTCATCATCGAAAACAATATTATGAGAACATCCATAAAGGGTAGTCATCTTCTAAAACTCTATATCCCCCTACCACTATTGGATCAATCCACCATATACCTAAGACAGATGACTCAGGACCAATTTTTTGGACTGTGATTGAGACCTCAGCCACCTCATATGTGGGCTAGGTTGACTCTCTCGACCTCCAACACCACTGAAATCCATGAAGGCACAATACAAGATGATGTTTCATAGTGTTTTGTTTATCCCCACACCATCACCAACCCCTAAATAGGTCCTCCCCACTCTCAAAATCATCGCGAATTCCCTCCTCCTGATGTTCCCATCTCAAGAAGAGGTCCTCCCTTCTTCTGAACCATTCAAATCAGAGGTCCTCCATGCTTCATTGAAAATAAATTTGGTGGTCCTCGTAATTATTCCACTAACTCATGTATAGTTACTCCCCACTCCATCATCAATCAAAGATAATTTCCTCCTAGTTACACCAAAAACCAATGTAGAGGTACACTCAATGTTTCCACCAGCTCAAGATGAGGTCCTCCCAACTACAGTACTAATCAAATTCTAGGTCCTCCCCACTTATTCCATAATCAACATGGAGGTCCTCTATAAGTTTACACTATCTCAAGTGGCGGTTATCCATGCTCTAACACTGATAAAAGTAGAGTTCCTCTCTACTTCATCGACAATAAACATGGAGGCCCTCCCCATGATTTCTCTAAATCAAGTGGAGTTCATCCTCTCTCTAGCATCGACCACAGTTGAGGACATCCCCACTTCATCGGCAACTAGTATATAGGCCCTCCCTATAATATCATGATCATCCAACATGGAGGACATCCATGTGTCAGATCAAACCAAAGTATATGCCTTTCCCTCACCTTAAACCATCACCATGGAGGTCATCCCCATATTTCCACTAGCAAAAGTGGAGGTCTTCCTCATTCATTAATTAGTTAGTATAGAGGTACAATTTATATTCCTACTCCTCAATACAAAGGTCCTCCCCATGCCCACATTGATCAATTTGAAGGTCCTCCTCACACTTCAACCATCCAATATTGTGTTTCTACCCATTCAATTAATACTGATCTATATGAAGTCCCTCACAATGTTCCCACTAACCAATATAGAGGTCCTCCAAGTAACATCAATATCCAGAGTTGAGTTCCTCCCCACTCATTCACTAGTCAATGTAGAGGTTCTCCCTACTGTGACAATAAGTGATATTGAGTCCATACATATATTCCAACTAATAAAAAAAAAGAGTTCCTCTCCACGCTACCACCCACCATCACATATGGCATCCCCATGTTGAAGAACTACCCTAATCTGAAGAAAAATCCCATGATAGAATAATGAAACCCTGATGATGAAGGAAAAACACTATGAAGCAGAATGTCATTGTCAACCCTGTTAACATCTCAGATTATATGGGGGAATGGCACTCAGTTATGGAACCTTCAAACCAGTCATGAACATCAATGTATAGGGAAGGAGCCTGACTGGTGATGCGTTTCATCTTCGAATGTGAGATCCAAAAAATCCCTAAATCCCTCCACATATACATGTAGGTAGAGGATGTTTTGGCATTATTCCCTAAACATAGGATGAAACCATATCCACTATCACCAGTTTTCCTCATACCACTACCCAGGATAATGTATACCTATTTTGGTTCTGTTTGAATCCTTATGATTGAGAGTGACTTCAAGATCCACTAATGAGGACTACCGCCCTTTCACATGAGGTAGTGGAAGACACACCGTCTAATAGGAATATGATGATGTTGTTAGTATCACACTGAAGAGACGACCCATCATGTATAAAATAGTTAACTCATGTAGTAGTTCCTTTGTGGTCCAGACTACCACTGCACTGGTCTACATCAGTACCATTACATATCTCTCACCTAGAACCGATTGAAGATTAGGGAAATCGAGAGAAGTGCCCTAGTTATAATCAAGAAATACTGTGGGATACTCAGGATTCTAATGAGTTTTCAATTGTGGTTTGTCCTAATGTGGCTCCTAAAATTGACATTATAGAGTCTCGAACTGAGGTTAAGGATGTGTGCTTCCACCAAATTATATAATTGATGCCTCACTATCTCTATGATAATTAGTTTTTCTATCCAAGAATTTAGAATCACTTTGATGACATTGAACAATAGTGTCGCATGGTTGAGTTTGTAGCACTCCAAATGGCTTACCACCCTATGTCACCCAAAAACCATGGGCCATATAACATATATCCATCAATATCCTTATTTTTCTCCACATAATCATTAATGTTATGTCTTCTCATTAGTAGATTTGTGGCTCGGGATTGTACAATGCCCTCCATTTCAGCCCTATCCTTCAATATCTTGACTTACCCATTGATATCAAGGATCTATCTCTAGGTATAGTTTTGGTGAATGTGGAAATTCACATGTTACACAAAAAATGTACTTTCATTAGGGGTATAAAAAGGAAAAATCACCCTCTAGGGAAACATAGCTTCAGGTGGACCCTCATACAACTATTCTCACCCGCTAGTAAAAGAAGGTACTAAGCCTCAGGGATCCCTCTACATTATTTCCTGCCAGTTAGAATATCAACATGGGTAAGGGGTAGCTAAATCCCTCTTATACATCTTATATTGCGTAGAATAAATATTTCTATACCAAAATCAGTGATTTGATCTATTATGTCACATATAAGAAAATGATCATCGACGATATCCTTACTATGTTGTACCGAGATTATGGTGACCCCAATATGATTTTATTCCTTCTATATAGAGGTAGTAGCAGTTCCTCCATCCCTATTTTCTACCAGTCAATCCCAGTGATCCTATTTATCTTATAAAAGTAGAAGTATGATTTAATGGAATGAAACCATGATATGATTCACTGAATCCACCTTAGTAGCATGATCATCTTCATTAGGATCTAGAATGAGCCACTCCATAAGCCATCAAACCATCTTAATGAGTTGATGAGCCTGTTAATGAATTGGTGTGAAGAAATCCTTATCAAGAGAGATATCCACACAAATATAATTCAATAGCCACTCTCACATCTCTCCTCAAATACCTAGAAACATTATGGGTGTTTATCCCAGCTGATGGAAATCCTATCTTGGAATGGGTGGATTATATATGAGCACCCCAATATTTTTGAAACCTTATCATTTCCCCCATTAAAAGTGATGGGTTTACCACTGTAGTATTTGGTCAAATTCATCTCAATGTCCAATCCTAAGTTTCAAACCTCATAGTAGAAAAAGGAATCCAAGATCCAGTGTTTCTTTCATAAATTGGAAGGAACTACATTTAACAGGTACAATTTATTACTATTGGGTATATTAGTGGTTGGTAAGACCAATAAAATAAGTTTCTCTACATGTTTGTCAACACCACATGCAGGAAAATAATTTTCAACCTCTTCCATTGAAAATAACCACCAAATATGCATGTTTATGACTTCATCATCCGGTGTAAGTGCCTTATGAAATTACCTGATATAATGTTGACCAAATATCAACTACTGAAAATTTTCATTAGAAACATCAAGACTGAGTTGTTCCCCACCCTTATCACTCAGAAAATCCAAGGTGGGTGTCAAATGTTTTCTTACAAGGCCCAATGTTTGGAGGACTTATTTTAGTATTATAAGAATGTGCATCTAGGTACTTAACCATATCTTTCAAGGAGAACCTAATAAAAGATACCACTAACTTCATACAAGTAGATTCCCCAAGCCACTAGATCTACTTTACCATATACTAGTAGAGGCCCACCATGTGTAGCCTCATTGTTTGCAGCAGCCTCACCAAACACAGCCTTAGCTATCATAGAATCAGCATGAACCACCACACTAAGAATATCCATCTATGAGAGAGAATGTGCTTCCTGTCCCCTATCGAGATACATCCCCTCAACTATGTTAAGATCCCTAAGTACACTTCCCAAATTGAAGGAACTACACTTACTCTTTCATGGATGACTTAATTCCATTTAATTTCCTTTGTGCCTAGGAGAAGGGGATTATAAATATGCAAGAGTATAAAAACCCCAAGAAGTCGAGCATACAGATTTCCCCAACCACATCCCTTAACACATGACCCTTGTAAATGCCATAAAAATGTATGTGTTCAATGATTCTCTCTAAGACCATGTGTATAATGGCTTGGTCATGTTGGGAAATATCCCAACATAGGTGGAACACAACTCCACTAAGTCTAATAGTGATAGTGAGGGCTCAGGTGACTGGAAACTAGTTTCCAACAACAAGACTCAGAAGTATGATGATTTGATGGATTGTAGAGAAGTTTCTCATGCCCATGGAGTCTTAGGTCCTCTATTAGGATAGCCCAAACATCTGGAAGTCATTTCACCTTATCCAGATGATGCTTCTGCATCCATATCACAACCTTCAAAATATCATAAGAGTAGGCATCAATGATAAAAAATAATTCAAATTCCCCCACGAGTGACAAATCCATCCCAAATTATCGATGATTTAATGCATCCATAGTTGGAAATCACACTCAATTTATTCCTAGTATTGGAAGACCCATCTAATGATAAAAACGATTATGCCTCCATTAACACCATCTAGCGGGTAGGACCTTCATGATCCCCGATAATAAAGAATATAATGAACATCCCCCACAGAATGTCTAATCGACATCACTGAAGAGGAAGTAAAGGATATGAAAACTTAATGAAATTCCCAGGAAAAGATATACAAGATATCGAGAACAATAAAGTAGTGTTGTGTATATAGTAGAAGGAACAATGCTCCCAGACTTCTTCATCAATCATGATGCCACATCTGGGCGTGCTATGAAACCAGGAAGAATAGAAGCATCCACATCATGATTAGACTCATGAAGCTAAATTCCTGACACATCCCATGGAAATTCAACCAATTGTGGTTTTGGGTGAGTTAGATGATGTGGAGAAATAAATTTCTACCACCAGCCAAAACCCAGTGGTATTACCAGTAGTACCTATCATGATTCATACCAAATAGTGACCTCATGCAGGTAGAAATGTGTTTTGTCATGGAAGAAAAATGTATTAAAGAACCTTTTTATCATACATACAAGGCTCTAGAACCTTGAGGATACCTATGTTGAAATAGATACAGGAGGCTCTCCTACAGTCCTTGATTAAACCCATCCAATTTTATGGAGAGATAAAGGATGTATATAAATTCTATGATGAATAGATTGAGAAATAAGTTTTCCAAGACATCATATCATTTTCCAGAGAGTATGAGGGATCCCTCAGTTAGGATAACATTCACCCATTGTACTTAACATGCTAGTTCCATGGTGTCACATTCAGACACTACCTAGTGGACACTGGTTCTTGGATTAATTTCATCCCAACCCGAACGCTCTATAAGTTGGGACACACTAAAGAATAATTGAGTCCCAATTATGTGAATATTTCGTGTTATTCCAAGACTGATTAAAGACTGCGTAGTAGGATTCAGTTCAAGAACTAGTTAGGAGGCTTGATAGAAACTGCATAATTAATGTTTGTCTCCCATGATACTTCCTACAATTCATTGATTTCTAGGTCCTATAATTATCCGCATTTATGTGTTCCCTCATTGTATCACCAATGACTTTAGTACTCCCTCAATAGTTGAGTACGCTTGTTTTGGGGTGATGTATATCCCTTTGACTCTTATGAATCCCACTATATAGTTTATTTCTATTATAATAGAATGTGAAAGTAGGATCAAACAAATGAGGTTGAACATATTACCATTTTAGTCTACCCATGGGAATGCAAGGATGATTCCTTCTTCCTCTTAATTCACTGGTTGGAATACCTAATTACAGACATGATAAGTTGTTTTTCATTTCAAAGAGGTAGGCGGACATGTCCCTAAGTATAAAGAATATCCAAATATTTCCCTAAAATCCTACATGGGGTAGTCTTGAGTGATACCAGAAAGCCATATCCCTTTGAAGTGTCGATATGTTATTCCTATGCCCACCATTTCCGGGAAATATTTCCTATTCTACATAGCAAGGATGAATCTCCAGAAACTGACCCACCACAATTGTTTAATCACTATTCATGGGTCACATATTTTAAGGCCATATGGGAATGTCTCAATAGACTATGTATCCATGTTTTTAAAAGAACAAGAGTCTCCCAATAGGGATTCCAAAGCAACCCAAGAGGAAAACACTACTCCCCCAAAATCAGTCGGCCTAGATGAACTATCTCCTCTCACTAATCTCCCAACCTCAGACTATGAAGGGGATTTGGAAGAAGATTCTCCAACTTGTGAAGATGGCATATCCATCACCGTCGATGATATGATTCGTGTGAAACTGGGTACAGAGGTCCATGATCACTTCTGATCAGTGCAGCCCAGCCTCAATTGGAGTAGCAATAACATGTGAATTTTCTGATGAAACATCTCGATTTTTTTCTTGAAGTTATGATGAGATACTAGGACTAGACCCTCAGGTATCTATCCACCATATTGATCTCCCAGGGAGTCATTAAGGGTTCATGAAGCCTCCAAAAAATACTCCCACTCATGGTGTCATGGTTAAGGGTGAGGTTGATAAGATTATCAAATCCAACATTATGGGGGAATTTCAGTGTCACGACCCGTCCCCCGGGGCCTGTTCCATGATCACCTCAAGCCCTCCTTCCATAGGCCAGGGTCTGGAGACTAGCACCAAAGGTGTAATTCCCTAAAACTGGGACATAATTTCCTTTATAACCAGTAAACACACACACAAGAAATCACACAACTGGATGAAACACCACGAAAACAGTATAACAAAAGAGTGTTGAAGGTAAAAGGTGCCAGAATACAAGTCAAACTGGAAAGTAAAAGTAAAAATGTGATACAATACAACTGAAGAAAAGGTAAAGTCAGCCGATGGGACTTCCTCTAAGGTTACTACTTGAAGGGTAGGTACAGATTTCCTTCTCATCACTCCACATCTGTCTGTCTCCTCTGTCACACTCCTGGGTGGATCCCAAGCAAGTACCACCTCAATATTCACTGTATCAACAGCAACTCCAGCCTCCGATATGAAATTTCCCAGAAATTGAACCTTCCATATCGAAAACTGGAAAATTGTTGCTTACCATAAAGCTGGTGCTCTTGGAGTGTGTCAAGTACTACCTGCAAATGATAGTCACCATCCTCCTCAATAATCGAGTAGATAAAAATGTCATTGATGAATACTACTAAAAAGTGATCTTGATATGGCTGAAATATCATATCCATGAGTCCCATTAACACTTATGGAATGTTGGATAAACTGAATTTCATATCCAAGAACTCATAATGGTCATACCAACATCTAAAATCCATCTTCTGCACATCCTCATCTCGTACTCTGAGCTGCTGATAGCCTGATCTGAGGTCTATCTTCCAGAACCACTGTGCTCCCATCAGCTGATCAAAGAGGTCGTCAATCCTTGAGGGTGGTTACTTTTTCTTCATGGTCACCACGTTCAGGAACCGATATTCAACACAAATCCTCAGGCTCCCATCTGCATTTTTGGTTAACAAAATCGGGGCTGCCCAAGGAGAATAACTGGGCTGAATGAATCCCTTCCCCTACAAGTCCTCCAACTGTACCAGAAACTCACGATGCTCCATGGGAGCCATCTGATATACTGGTGTAGATATCAGTTCCATCCTGGTGTACAAGTTAATGTAAAATTACACCTCTCTACGAGGAGGTAGACCCAGAAAATCATCACGGAAAACATTCACTTACTAGTCCACCACTACAAGATAGCTCAGACTCTCCACATTAACAGCTCTAAGGGTAAGACTATACAACGGATAAGTGATCAGCTGCACTCTCATCCGGTTATGTCTATCATGCATTACAAAGTCTCCCTTCTCACCAGTGAAGGTAAACCTGGTCCCATCCGTGCAAACACACCAAACTGTGCGCCTAATATAGGTTATCTAAGCATGGACTGTAGATAATCAGTCCATACCCAAGATGATGTCTTAAGGCCTTGACGCCGCTACTAGGAGATCCCAGCAGAAACTCATGCCTCCTGGAGTAAGCTCACACTACCGGAACCAGTGAATAATCATTGAATCCACTCTCTTAGGAGTCTGTAGCTGTAATGATTGTGCCAAAGGCTTCATCGGAATCTCCGAGTTCCGAATGAGGGCAGTGGATATAAAAGAATGACTCTCACCTGTTTCAATATGTACTATAGCTAGGGTGGAGTAGACACAGATTTTACCTCGTATCATCTCCGGAGCACCATTATCATATGCCTGTGCTTCCTGGAGCTGATCTCTCCCATATGCACATACTTCCAGTGGTCAGGGTGGACCTCCTGGTGGTGGTCGCAGTAATACCTCAAATCAGCGCCCACCGCCAGTTGCATAGCCAGCTCCTCTTCCACGTCTGTCTGCTCTATTTGGACCTCCTTGGTCGAATCTGTGTCTCTTCCTAGGAAGTATTTTGACCGTCTTCTGATAATCCATATGACGGTTTGGATAGTCATGAGCAATGTGACCATGCCCGCCGCATGAGTAACACTGCATAATCCTGGCATGACTGGGTTTGTCTCTGGTGCCCTGCACAATTTATCCTCAGTCATGTGGCCATCCACTGATAGGTTTGGTCTACTTGGACCTCTATGTCATATGTCTACTTCCAGTTACAGAAGACTCGAATACGTGATGACTGGTGGTGCGTTTCACTGCTGGAAAAAAACACTCTACCATGAGGGCTCTCTTTAACAAACCTGCATGCGTCGGGATGTTGAGTAAGATCATTGAAGCCCTGATCCTCCGCCTGATCCCCTGCGTGAAGGCCCATGCCCTATAGAAAGGGTATCGCACAATATATTTGGTATAGCATGAGAGGTTTGTGAACCTCGCTGAGTACTGAGCCATAGTCATGCTTCCCTGTTGCAGTTGAAGAAGCTCTTATATGCACACTGTGTGAAGAGTCATGGGGAAAAACTCTGCCCAAAACCGGATCTCGAATTTTTCTCAAAGAATCATCACCTCATCGTGAACATAGAGTATCATGCTCCACTATTTTCCTACTACTACCTGTATAAGTATGGCGGTAATGATCACCATGAGATCAGTTGGTGTACCTACGAGTCAGATGACTCTCACCACAACATCCAGCCAATCCTCAACCACCTATGGGTCCATCTCTCCCCTGAACGTAGGTGGCCTCTAGGGCTGAAACTCGTGTAACGTGCTCAAGAGGCGTGCTTCGTCTGCTGCTAGGGCTGGTGGCATTGGTGGGCCAACAAGGAGTGGTATCGTGGGTGCCTCCACTGGTGCCTCAACAGTAAAAGGGCCATGCACTGACGCCTCATCGCTCTGTGGGCTATCAGTGCGTAGAACTCTTGGAACTCTAGCTAACTGCCTTCATGGAGGCATCCTAAAAATAAATAGGTGCAACATGGTCAAAAATTTATATTTGGTGAGATGAATTTTATACCTGGGGAGCTGGCTCAAATGATCACGAAGAAAACTTGTGAAAACACACACGCAATCAGTGTTTCTATGCACTAAGTCGGAAATCAGAAGACTGGGTCCTGGTGTATAGATATATCGGCTGTCACACCAACACTGGACTCCTTGAACTGAAAACCGCACTCAATACCCTTAAAACTATTGTTTCATAGAAAATATCAGATTCATAGTTCTTTAGTAGGACCAACTCCTCTGATACCAATTTATCGCGAACCGTCCCCCATGGCCTGTGTTGTGTCTAACCCCATGCTCGCCTTCCATAGGCCAGAGGCTGGAAACTAGCACCAAAGTTGTATTCCTTAAAACTAGGAAGGCATTGCCTTTATAACCTGTAAGCACACTTAACCAATCACACAACATGATATGTACACAAGTAAACCGAACTGTAAATAGAGTGAGTTCAGTAAGTAAACAGTCCATAATACAAGCCCAAATGGAAAGTACAAGTGCAACTCTGATAAAATACAACTGAAGAAAAGGAAGATATTGTTACTAGATCGTCCTCTGTGGTTCCTACCTGAAGGGTAGGTACATATTTCCTCCACATCACCCCACGTCCGTCCATCTCCTCCATGTACAGACTCATTGTAAGGTCCACCTCAAGGTACCAGCCTGTCCTGGTACTCTCAGCCTCAGTTCGCATTGTTTTTCATCTGCAACCAACACAATAAGGTGTGGGCATAGCCCATGCAGGGGTGAGTATGACGATACTCAATAGGGACCCCGAGACCCTCTTGGTCTCACTAAATCCAACAAGGATAAAACACAAGGTATTAAATCAATATATATCCTTACATAGGTATATGCCCATACATATACCTAATTTATCAAGTAATCTATCTCAATAATGATGAAAACAAAGAGGTTCTGACTCAGCTCACAGAAGGATTTATTCTAGGTGTAGTGTTAAGTAACATTCCAAACCCAACGTCGAACACCTAGTCTACTAGAGAACACCTCCTCTATCGAGTACAGTTGGCATGTCGCGTCACACAGAGGGGCTTCCCACTATCATTGTACAGCTGAGGTACTCCTCTTATTGAGTATCGTGGGTCTTCTGCGTCACACAGAATCGCTCTCCACCGTGGGTTTTCCGCGTCACACAGAGGCACTCCCCCTCATTGCCTACTGAGGAACTCCACCTGTCAAGTACCGTGGGTCTGCCGCGTCACCAAGGCGCTCCCCACCATGGGTCTACTGCTAAAAAAAGTTCTCCCCACTGGGCCAGTCAAGTCCCTCCAAGTCGAAAGGGTTAGCAGTCATCAAGTCTCAGCCATCCACTAGGTCTCTGCTCTATGCTCGCTCGTCCTCCAAGAGGATCCTCTCCACAAGCTACTAGTCAATACTCTAACTGCCATGAAGTCCCATGAAGAAGTGTCTAAATGGTTTTTCATGTCATAGGGATCTCAATGTAATAGATGGTGTGTCAATCGGATGCTCGGTCTGTGAGTTATTATCCTTTCAGTCCCGGGGGCCTGGTTGGATTTGTGCTCGATCCAACCAGATCATTCCACATCTTAATCCAAAACACCGTGGGGTATCACTAAATAGGACCGACTAACTTCAAGATGTTTAGTTCCACTGACAGTTCTTCAAAGAGACGTCCGATGTTAAAGTTATGTCTAGAAGAAAGTAAATGGGTCGTAGTGGGCCCAGGTCTGGTACCACCCGGTCAGACAGACCCAGCCTGTGAGGGCCGTGAGGGTGCCTCATGGGCGGCTTGTCCGAGGGGTACCGCGAGGGCGCATACCATCCATGGGTACAACGAGGTCGTGGACCGGCCGCGAGGGCGCGGTCTGGATGCGAGGGTGGTGGACAGGTCGTGATGGCGTAGATTGGCCATGGGGGCATAGACCGGCCGCGGGGTGGTGGACCAACCCGCGACCGGACCGCTGATTCGTGGCTGGTCTGCAGCCACACTGTCGGTCCGCTCCCTCCCATCCGGTTCGCGCCCTCACGGCCGGTCCCCCGCCCTCACTGTCGGTCTGCGCCATTGCGGCCGGTCCGCCGCCCTCGCGATACCCCTCGTCCAATCCGCCCTTGCGGTACCTTCACATACCTTGCGGGCCAGGGCGGACCCGATAGGCCGGCTCAACCCGAACCGGGTCTGTCTGACTGGGTCCGACCGGACTCGAGCCCACTATGACACAATTACTTTCTTTTGGCCATAACTTTGGCACTGAACATCCATTTGACGAACCATCTACGGATCTGGAAATCTTGGAGTGAGATGGTCCCATTGAGTGATACCCCACTATGTTTTGGATTAAGATGGGGAATGGTCTGGTTCGATCGAGTAAGAATCCAGCCTGGCCCCTGGGACTAAAAGGATAATAACTCACAGATCGGGCGCCTGATTGACGCTTCGTCTATTACGTTGAAATCCCTATGACATGACAAACCTTTGAGACACTATCTTAATGGGACTTTGTGGAAGTTAGAGTATCGACCAATATCTTTTGCAGCAGATCCTCCTTGAGGATGAGTGAGCATAGAGTAGAGACCTAGTGGCTAGCTATACTTGACGACTGCTGAATTTTTTGACTCAGAGTGACTCGACTATCCCAGTGGGGAGTTCCTTGGTGATGCATAAAACCCACGGAGGGGAGCACCTTAGTGTTGCGGAAGACCCATGGTACTTGACAGGAGGAGTACCTCAGCAGGCTACTCGGAGGAGCACCTCTGTGTGACGCGGTAGACCCATGGTGGGGACCACCTCTATGTTACACAACCGACCTATGGTAATTGACATATGGAGTACCTCAGTAGTCCAAAGTTAGTGGGAAGTGCCTCTGTGTGATGTGGCAGGCCCACTGTACTCGATCGAGGAGGATTTCTACCATAGTCAAGGTTCTCGACATTGTGTTCAGAATGTTACTTAACACTACACCTAGAATAAATCATGTTGTGAGATGAGTCATATCCTCTGTGTTTTCCTAATGATTGAGATGGATCACATGATAACACATGTATAGGTATGGGAATATAACTATGTAATGATATCTGTTGATTTCATACCATGTGTTTTATCCTTGTTAGATTTGTGAGACCTAGAGGGTCTCAGGGTCCCTACTGAGTATCGTTATACTCACCCCTACATGGGCTTTGCCCGCACCATGTTGTGTTGGTTGGAGACGATGGACAAAACTGACTGAGGCCGAGAGTACCAGGACTGGATGGTACCTGGAGGTGGACATTATGGTGATTCGGTACATGGAGGAGATGGATATATGTGGATTAATGGGGAGGCGATTGGTACATACCCTTCAGGTTGGAACCTCGGAGGATGATCCAGTAGATTCCTGTTCTTTTTAATCAGTTGTATAATATCATAGTTGTACTTGTACTTTCTAGTTGGGATTGTATTCTATCACCTCTTACATACTGCACTCACTCTATTTACAGGTCGGTTTACCTGTGTTCCTATCTTTCTATGTTCTTGGTTACGTGTGCTTACAGGTTATAAATGAAATTCCTTCCATGTTTTAGAGAATATGCCTTTGGTCCTAGTCGCCAGCCCCTGGCCAATGGACGTCGGGCTTGGGGTTTGTCACAACACGGGACTCGGGGGATGGGTCATGACATTCAGTACCCAATGTGGATATCCAACATCATCATATTCAAGAAGAATGTAAAAATATGATTTGTTATCATATTCTAGGACCTCATGCTCTGTGGACCAAAGGATGATATCCCCATTCCTATGATTAATCTGTTGATAGATTCCATATATGTGTTCTGGGATCTCTCATTCATGGATGGATACTCTAGACACAACTAGATCCAGATGTCTCCTAAAGATGAGGATTTTACCACCTTTAGATTACTAAGATGGAACTTTTACTATGATGTGATACCTTTCAGTCTATTGAATGTAAGATACACTTATCAGTGGACCATGCACCACTTATTCAAACTGATCCTTGGGATGTTGGTGCAATTCCATGTGGGCTACATGGGCAAATACTTCAAGAATTATGACTATATTATAGAACTTTATAAAGTTTTTGGATTACACTTCTCTCATCATTGGATGATAAACCCCTTGAAGTGTACCTTAGGTTTCACCTCCAGGATGTTTTTCAACTTTTTTTTAGATATAGAGGCATCGATATCATCCCAGATAAGATCATGTCCTTCAGCTAGATGCCTCATCCGAGAAACCCTTTATATCTATTGGGACTCTAAGGACACTTTTCATACATAATTTGATTCATTATGTAACCCCCTAACCACAGATTCCCATAGCTGATGCATTATTACATTTCATTAACATTATTACAAGGAATCAAATCCCGAAGGACCATTCAGTTTACCATTAATTGAAATCCGGATTACCTACATGATACCCATAATACATTGGTAAATAGGAAATAAAAGCATGATACATAATAAAATGTAATAAATTTCATCCTTGAATGATTATTAAATGATTTATTCTTCATAACCTGGGGAAGTAAACATATTAAGGGTGAGCTCAAATGCTCAGTAAGGTTAAATACAACAGAAGCGATGAGGATTCCATCTATATAGAAAGGTAAATAATTGAATAAAATTTGCATTAATACAAAAAGATAAGGAAAAAATAATATGTAATGTTATAAATTTGACCACATGCCATAAATCAATAAACTCATAATTATATAAATCAATATATATGTCGATGCAAAATCTCATAGATAATAACAACTAAAACTACATTGAAGGTAATGCTTAATTATTGGATTCCATGTTTACTAGGAACATGGGACCAGTACCATCAAGACCTTTTACAATACAGTTTATCTATTAAGTAAAAACCCATCCATTTTCTAATAATTTTGTCTCATGGGACTACTGATGCATCGAGGGGCTTTCCTTAACTAGACCCTAACATGTAGGATTTTCCATAAATGACACCAAACTATGTATTGCATGTCCAAAGAATTACTAATATATAAAATATATAATTTTTCTTATCAAATATTTGTATTTAAAAAATAATAATGATTTATCAAAAATTATTCTAAATAGTTTTAGTAACAATATGGTTTGTTGACATTAAAATGATCAAAAAAAAAATCCTTAAACATTCCAAAGTGTCTCATGAAATTTTGAAAAATTTAAATAATAATTCAAATGAATTAAATAGAACATAATATATCATTATAATAAGTGGATCCATGATATAACATGTCAATGGGATGTATATATACCAAATAAAATTGAATTGGTGCATAATAACAATTAAGTATCAATGAAATCTATATTGAGATGAACTCCATTACCCTAACCTTACATTTGTTATGTGGTATTTAGCCTCCAATATATTAGTTTAAAATATTATACTTTCTAATACCATAACCATAATCAGGTTTATAATTAAATATATTAACTTCATACAATATTTTATTACCCGTTTGTTAACAATCATCAATTATTTTGACTATTTTAGGTGTTAATTTCCTAGTTTGTCGTGTATGTTTTAACATCTTAATTATTATTCTTATAAAATATATCATGTTTTAGTCATCTCAATAATATAAAACATGAATATATTATCTTATATATTCAGTATATATGTAGTTATAATGTTCGATAATATTTGAAGATTTGGCCTGAAGTGCACTGTTCAAGGAGATGGTAGGTCGTATGTACCCATGAACGCTACTTTCAATTATTTGGTGTATTAAAATAATTAAAAATAAATTATACATATGAATATTATAATTCAACTATCATACATATTTTATATATTTTATATAGGTTTATTAAAAACATCATTTATATATTCCATGTATGGCAAGAACGAATCATATTGCTTTGAGGGGGCAGTGGTCCACAATTCCTCAAACGAAATTATCGTATTTACATTACATGGATAGTGTAATTGTATGCTCTAAATAAAAATTAAAGAATCATAAGAAATCATAAATAACATATATATCATATATAAATTTATTCTCCATCATAATTTCTACCATGGGAGGCAATAAAGTAGAATTGAACAATCATCTTTTTGTGAGGTAGTAATTCACCGTCACAGAAATAGTATATTCGATATCCATTAGATAGAGGTGGGTGTAAGTGTAGGTAAAACCCTTATCGTATCAAAATACTAGTATACGTATTATGTTGGTGTTTTCATACAATAATGGAATAATGATATTAGATTTTGTGAATAAGAAAAATAAATGAAAGGAGTTTGAGAGATAATGTTACCTCTAAATCAGGTGACCCTTTTACTTGGTGAAAAAAGGATTATTTGAATGGATTTTTTCCCAATGGGAGTATTCTAGGACTAAGTAAGGGAAGTGATGAGATTATTTTATCAGAGGGTGGGTGAGCCAAGGGTCTTGAGAGTTGTGTTGATGTGATAGAGTGGCTTTAATTTTATAACGTAGGGGGAATTTCACTTTTGTAAATAAAAAAAAGTTATTCACTATTTTTGTGGTCAATTATACATAGAGTGCCTAAAAAATGGAAACATAATGCATTAAAAAATAATAATGGTCTATATTTACCTAATTCAAACAAAAATATGTTAATTTTCATAATTTGATTCCTTAACTTTTAAGATTCTACATTTTTACCATTTTAGTTTTTTATTAAAGGGTCTTGTTTTATAATGTAATTAATTTGACCATTAAGACAATATTAAAGTGAGATTTATTATAAAATAAAGATCCACTGAATTATTAATATTATTTCTAATTTATAAAATAAATTCCAATGTTTTTTAGAAATTAATTTTAAAACAAGCGCTTCTGACATGCAAAAATGTTGCTTGAGCCCAGACTGTGTTAACAATGTTTTTATAGTTTATAGGTCAATATTTTAATTATAAAAGATAAATCAGTTAATTAATAAAACATATTTAACATTACTTAACACTAAAAAATCACTTGTTCAAATATATAAATTTTATTAATTTTAATTCATTTAATAATATTCATTTATTTTAAAATAAGAATAATATCAATTTTGACATTATTTATTTAATGTTAATTTTTAAATATAAATATTATATTGGAATTAAAATATATTAGTTTTATAGGTTTTCAACATGATATATTAATATAAATAAATAAATATACAAATTCAATCAATTAAATTCACTTTTAATATTTATAGTATCATTTATTTTAGTAAATTAATAACTGAATAATCACTACATTGGCATTTCATAAGCATTTTAAGTACCAAAGATATATCTAAAAATTATTTATAAGTTATTATGATAACAATAACCCATATATATTTCAAAATGATATGTATAACCTAAAATATGAGGTTTTTTAACTATGTAAAAATTTATAAATTTTAAAGGTAAGGAGGGTTCCCTTTTAGTCATTTTTCTTTACTTACCCCTTTAAATAGGGCACTCCCATTTAATAATATCCTAATGACCCATATATTTAGAACCAAGTTGTAAATGGTAAAATTATTGGCATCCAATGGCCTTTTGACAAGTTTCTAGGTCATTTTGGTCCTTAATATTAAGGTTTAGTCCCTTATTAAGCTTAATCATACCTCAATCACAGTAAATACTTTTGATCACATTCATAATTTATTTTGGTCAAAAAAATTAAGTTGATATTTTTAGAACACAAATATCATACTAATTACACAGGTTTATGTTATATTTTTCAGAATTCAAATTATAGAACTGGTAAAATTAAGATAAACTCTAATCTCACATATGGGGTGAAATAATGGGGTTTTAAAAGTAAAAAAACGTTCAAAAGTTTGTAAAGTTTTTATATAAAATTTCAAAGTAAAATTGATTATGAAGATCATTATTGGGTAAAAATATGTATAATTTATCTAATTTGACTCCAAATCTAATCTAAAATATAAATTGTCATTAACAATTATTTAAACAAAAATTCTATTTTTAACTAAATTGAAGTATTTTTTAGTATTCATCAAAAAAACATTTCTCAGAAAAATACCAAAAATTCACCCTAAGCTAATATCAATATTTTTAATTCATTTTTTTTATTTTTAAAAGTAAAATTCATAAATGTTTAAAATATTACTTTTAAAATAGACGGTCCATTTAAAAGGGGTTAAAACCCTTTCTTGCATGTAAGACAAGTTAATTCAGTGTTGTGTGAAGAGTAACATTAAATTGGTGTATAAGGCATGCTAAAAATTTATATTTATTAAAAAAGTAAAATATTATGATTTTTTGGGTTGTTAAATTATCCCCTACTTAAATAAAATATTTCCTCACAATTTAAAATTTATCTCTATAAATAAGGGATTAATATTTGAATGTAACTATTTTTGAAAAAAACACACTGTAAATAACACATTTTATTAATAAGAGAGAAAGGAAAGTAAAATGGACATGTATCAAGGTTCCCTACTATGAAAATATATGATGGAATTGTAAACATAGATATGGAATAAGAATCTAACTATCAAGATCTGATGGAAAGTGCTAGAGAACATGGTTTGGAAAAAGTTAACAATTAGAAGGCCATAAATTTGGGATGATCTAAGAGGCCATTTGATTCATCAGAAACATAGGTAAATGGAAAATTATTAGATTTCAAAATAATATTTCCAATATTTGAGGAATTATTTCACTCTCTAATAATTTAATTTTTTATAAACATAATAGTTTTCTTTGATTATGCCATTACCTATTTCTATTTTGTTTCTTATCACGTGATACAACATATAGTGAAGTAATATATTACACTATAAATCTCATCTAATGATAATCTTAAACCATTTAATAAATTGATTACTTTTCCAAAAATATTATGATCCAATCACATCTAAATGAAATTAATTGAACATCGAAAGTGGCCTTATTATTAGACTTCAATCAACATGAATCAGCTCTAAATTTTCACATTCCAAACATGTGAATAACTTCATCTGGTATCCTCTATGAATTTGGTAATAATTTTATTTATCATAAAACCTTATAAAAAATTGGTATTATTCCTTATTATTTATGTAAGAAACATGTTATTAAATATATTCCTTAAATTCAACAGTTTTTTGTACTTTACCAGTGATAGAATAGACCACTTGTAGACAATTCATTATTCAGTTCCTAGGTAGTCAGCACATATCCAAATAAATAATTTCTTCATCATTATCATAACATCAGTAAAATATTAAGGGTTTTCATTCCCTTAATCATGTGTTTTCAGAAAATTTTAACTTTCTACTGAATAAATGTTCTTGGTACCATTTATCATATGATCTCAAATATATAACAAAAAAGTATTGTATTACAATCCTCATATATGCTATAATTTTTTTTAACTTGAACATTACTGATAAAATAACCAAATGAAATAATTATTGAACAAGAATATTAATCATTACTCTTAATCTACGATAATATCATAACTTCATCACTATCTGATAACATCATTTGGAGTATATTCATTTGATTATGGGGATATTGATTCACATAGCGTCTCATCTCCATGTAGTGGAAGCATTGAACATTGGAAACCATTTTCTTACCCTTGTAATCAATAACATGGTATCATTTTTCTATACACTTATTACAAACTGAAATTCCCTTCAATTATTTACCAAGTTTATTTTTTTTATAATTATCACTTGTGGGAAATTCATTCTTTCCATTATCCCCTTTATCCATATTTTTCTCTTCCATCATATTTTTCCCTTAAAATCCATAAGTAATAGAGAATTATTTACTTATCTTGTTAAAAAATGATACTATATATTCATATGATGAGAATACTTAGGAGATTATATCCCTTCTAAATGTTGGCTTAATACCATAAATGATATGATCCTTCTCACTATTTGCATCACATGCATTGGTGGAGTTCTCATTTCTTCTTCTAGACACCATTTTTAAATGTTTCCATATACTAGATTATCTCATAAAATTATGAAATTCATATTACTATAAACATGGTATAGAACATACCATATATTTATTCATTATAAATCCTATAACCATAAACTTTGGCTACATTAGGGAAATAATTACTTCTAAATCCCTCAGAATGGTAAGTAAAAATAATATGAACAATTCTAAGCATATTCATCGACAGTGTCAAACCAGGTGCATAGTAGAGCCAATTGTTTTGTACAAATTCACCCATGTCAAGATCAGAACACATATTTTATATTTTTTACTCCTAGGTACATTTTTTCAAGAACCATGTCCATTTATAGTATCCTGATATCGATGTATTCCTAGGAATACCAACAAAAATCTACCTTACCCAAATTTTTATTATTTTATTATATAATCATCCTCAAAATATATCATAGGGTTGGGATCCCCAATAAAACTATTCCAAATCTATATTCCATGGTTTTTTTTAAGCTTCCTCTTATACCAAATATAATTCCCCGACCTAGATGCTCAGATCTAGTGCATTATTACATTATAGTGGAATGTATACAAGGAATCAAATCTCAAAGGGCCTTTCATTTTAGAAGTCTGGGAAATCTATATTACATACATGATACCCAAAATACATTGGTAAATAATAAATAAAAACATGATACATAATAAAATAAAATATAATTCTTCCTTGAATGCTGATTTAATCATTTCTTCTTCATAACCATGGGAAAAAACATAATAAGGGTGAGCTCAAATACTTAGTAAGGGTAAATACAACTTTTGTGATAAGGAGTCAATATATATTTGTAATAGTAAATAGATTAATAAATATTCCATTAATACAATTATATAAGGTACAAATAATATGTAAAGTAAGAAACTAAAACAACTTCCATAAATTAATAAACAGAAAAAAAATCCATAGATATGACAATGTAAAATCTTATAGATAAATAATAACTAAAACTAATATGAAGTAAATGATTAATTATTGGACATCGTGTTTCCAAGGTATATATAACCACTTCCATCAAGACCTTTCAAAAATATGATTTAGTTATCAGGTAAAAACCCATCTATTTTTTCGAATGATTTTGTCTCATGTGACTACCGATGCATCATGGGGCTTTCCTTAACCGGTTCCCAACCCGTAGGGCTTTCCTTAAATGGTCCCAAACATATTTATTACATGTCCAAAGAATTACTCATATATAAAATAATTAATTTTCCTTATATAATATTCATATTGAAAAGGAATATGTATTTATCAATAAATCCTCAGATGAGTTTAAGTAACAACAATATTTGTTGACATTAAAAATATCTCAAGGAAATATAATAATTAAAAGTTTCAAAGAGTCCTATAACATTTTGTAAAAATTAAGTAATACATCCTCATGAATTAAATGAAACTTATAATATAATTAGAATAAGTTTATTCATTATATAACTTGTTAATGATCTATATATACACTAAAAAAAATTGAATCGGTGCATAATAACAATTAAGTCTCAATGAAATGTATGTTGAGACGAAATCCCTTCCCTTAACCTTCATTTTGTTGTGTGATATTTAAAATCTTTTATATTATTTTAAAATATTTTAAATAATAATAAAATAACCATAATCATATTTATAACATGAATGATTAACTTATTACAATATTTTATGACCTGTTTTTTAACAATCTTACATTATTTTGACTATTTCAGGTGTTAATTGCCTAGCTTGTCCTGTGCGATTTAATTTTTTTATTTGTTGTTCATATAAAATATATAATTTTTTCATCATCTAAACAATTTAAACCATGAATAAATTATCTTATATATTCAGTACCGATGTATTTATAATGGTTCATAATATTTGGAGATTTGACATGAAGTGCACTGTTCATGGCGACTATAGGTCATACTACCGCATGAACACTACTTTCATTTAATTTTTCTGTTTAAATAATTAATAATAAATTATAAATATTTATATTATAATTCCAGTATCATATTTATGTTATATATGTTATATAGGTTTACTAAAAACATCTTTTATAAGTTCAAAGTATGGCATTAATGAATCTCGTTGCTTAGAGGGGGAGGTAGTCAACACTTCCTCAAACAAATTTATCATATTTACAAAACCGGGATAGAGTAAAGTTATGTTCTAAATAAAAATTTCATAGTAATATGACATCATAAATAACATATATATCATATTTTTCATATATAAATATATTTTCATCATAATGGACACCATTAGAGGTGGTAATGGGGAATTGCACAATCATTATTTCATGAGGCAGTAATTCACCCTACACAGAAATAGTATGTTCGATAACCATTAGATGTAAGTGTGAGTAAGTGTAGGTAAAAACTCTAATATAAAAATATCCTAGTATATGTAGGATACTGTTGATTTCATAACAGAATGAAATAAATAGATTGGTGGGGGTGAAGATGGAAAATAAAGGAAAGGTGCTTGAGAGAAGATGTTACCTCTAAATCTTGTAACTCCTTTCTTATGCAAAAAAGAATTATTTGGGAAGATTTATGCAAAAATATATGATTCTAAAAGAAAGTTAAGGAATTGGGGAGATTATTTGAGTAGTTTTTGGGTGATACAATGGGCTTTATAGGTTTCTTTAAGTAATAGAGTGCTTTACTTTTTATAGTTTAGGGGGACTGGAACTTTTGTAAATACTAAAAGGTATTCATTATTGGGGGGTAAATCATACCAAAAGTGTCAAAAAATGGGAAAATAATGGATTAATGGAGGATACTAGTTGATTAAAACCTCATACACACAAAAATATATGCACTTTAATAATTTTTTTCCTTAACTTCTATGATTCTCAAATTTTATCATTTCGATTTTTAATAAAGCTTCTAGTTTTCTAATCTAATTAATTTAACCATTCAGACAAAATTAGAGTGTCATTTACTAGAGAATATAGATCCAGTAAATTATTAAAATTATATCTAGTTTATGAAATAAATATCTAATGTGTTTTTAAAATTAATTTTAAAACAAGCACTTTTGACGTGCCAAAATATTCCTTGAACCCGAACCGTGTAAACAATGTTTTTATTGTATATGGGTCAATATATTAATTATAAAAGATTAATAATAGAACATATTTAAAATATATTGAAACATAAAAATCAATTGGTAGAATATATTTTTTTTATTAATTTTAATTTATTTAAAAAGATTCATATATCATTAATAATTATTTAAAAAAATTGTTGTTTTTAACTAAATTGCACTAATTTTCACTATTCATCAAAAAATGAAGTTCTCAGAAAAATCCCAAAAATTAACCCTAATCTAATATAGTCATCTTGAATTCAAAAATTATGTTTATTTTTTAAAATAATATTCATAAATGTGTAAAAATTTATTTTTAAAATGGATTCTCTATTTAAAAGGAGGAAAAAATCAGTATTGCGCGTAACGCATGTTAACTCAAGATTGTGTGTACAGTAAGCTTAAATTTGTGTATAAGGAATGCTAAAAAAATATATTTATTCAGAAAGGAAAATATTGTAGTGTATTGGGGTGTTACACATAACTAATTTAGGTAGAAATCATAATCCATTTCTGAGGCTCATAAATAATGGTTTCATCTATTACAGGGATAAAAGATTGTTAGAATGATTTTGAGGAGATACAAGAAGTATCTACTACAACCTCAGGTTCTGATATCACCCATATTAGGGAGTTCTCTAGATATTTATGTGGTCATACTTGAATGATACCTCAGTAACCTTCTCTCCCAAAAGAACATTGAAGGAAAAGATACTCGTTTACACTATCTCAGTCGCAAGCTCCTTGATAGAGAGGATATATAATCCCCTATCAAGAAGAGATTCCACATGCTAGATTTTGTAGTGAATAAGATATGACAATATCTACAACATCATGTGATACAAATACTTTCTCATGTGGATCCACCAAATTATATCCTAGATATTTCTATGTTTATAGGATTTCTGTCACACTGGGTAGTGATACTTTAGCTATATGACATCAATATAATTTCACATAAATCCTTCAAGGATCTAGAATTGGAAGGCATTATGAACTCTCATCTAACCATAAAATAATCACTCATATATTTTTATTTTCCAGATATGTCCATCCATTCATTTGATTCAGATGTGTTTTGTTGAATATTCATTTTGATGGTGCCTCATGGATCCCAAATTGTAAATGGATCAATGATCCCAAACTCAATAGGGTGTTCCTAGGGATCATATCATCACCCTTGGATATGCAATATTTCTTTATTCATTCCTACTGTTATAAGTCTTCACCAACAACAAGGTAGAGTATCCATCTCTCATAACTGGTCTCGATTTGTCCCTTGAGATTGATGTCCCTCACATGCATGTGATGGGAGACTCCTTGTTAGTAATCAAATAGAAAAATGGAGACTATAACATTATAATTATATAGATTGTTCCCATAGAATATAACACTCGATAGTTGATGTATCAGTTCCATTCTATTCCAAAAGTGACCCATGTCACTCAGTCCCAGAATGGTTGAGTCGATTCCTTGGATAGTCTAGTCACATATCTTGTAGAGTCGGACTAGGATAACTTGTTCATTCATGAGAAACATCAATGGATCTTCACTACTATCATCTCATATGATGATGATAGATAGTAGGAAAACCATATGACTATATATGATTCTATGTCATGACCCCTGAGTCCCCCCACCCCGCAATGGAATGAAGCTCTGATTTGACAACCCCTTTCATTGATTATTTTCAGTATAGAGATCTCTAGGTAGAATGAGGTTAACATGAGAGAATCAGATGGCACAAAACACAGTTCAACCACCAGAGTGGGAGTATCCTCTAGAAGTTTATCTACAAATATGGGTTTTATGTAATTCTCTTCGATTTCAACCAAGGAGATTTGATTCCACATGCTATATGGGAAGTTCTTGATGGGTCTTATGGTTCTAATTGGAAAGGATTGTAGCTCTACCACAAGATTCTAATTCCAGGATAATTCTAGACTACCATAGTCCATGACTACATCGATTTTTCTAAAATATTTTATTCATTTAAAATCTATTCCACTATTATGAATCGACCATTAGATCCCCTATAGACCAGAAAGTATTCTTGGCCCTTGTTAGTTTGGGGGCTTGATGTCATGGGACCCTATCTTCCAGTGTTAGCTCACCAATGTAGGTTAATTATAAAAATGTTGGATTTATTCTCCATGTGGAAATAATTGATTCCTTTTAATAATATAAAGTCATGATTCATGACCAAGTTCATGATCTCCCTCTTCATTCATCGATTCAGAGTCCCTCACCTCATTATCACTGGAAGCGGTACTAGATTACGATATGCTGAACCAAATTGATTGTCTGATAAGTATAGTATCATATCCAATAATTCTTCCTAATATTATACACATGAATATTGGTAGATATATGTGTTTAATAATCCCCTCTATAACATTCTACAGAATATGGTGGCCTAAAACATGAAAATTTAGTCGAACATGCTCCCCAAATCCCTCTTGGCTTATCGGAAAATGACTCAAAATTCCAACTATGTGAATTCATATTTACAAGGGTACTGAACATAGGTATTTATAGACATATAGTTTTAGTTACCATCACATTGAATAGATATCTATGACCATCTTATCTTAGATATAATTTTGTAAGATCTTCAAGCTGAGCTAGAATCCCTTAGAGAGAATAGGATATAGGCCTTGCACAATATAGAAAGGGACCAGAATAAGATAGGAATATTGTTCAAAATAATGTTTTTCCTCATCTATAATCTTTAGGGTGACAAGGTAATAGCCCATAGAATACCAATGATTCCTAGAAAAAAGACACTAAAGTTGCAGTTGTAGTGGGAATGACCTTATATAATTCATTTAGTCTATTACAATGAAGCATACTCTTTGATCACCATGGTTGGAGAGAACATTAATCCCCCAAAAAATTTCAATTTTCTCAAATAGTATTTCATGTATAGAAATCATGTCCTTTTTTTACAAAAATAAACTATGTTACAACTAGAATCCTAGTCTCATGATAATGAACATAATAGCACCAGTGTCCTAGTTTTATGACATTAAACTACACACCCATCATCATATTTAACATATGGTGTTAAATTACCTTTCCTTTTAAATGGAACATGACATTAAATTGTAAACTTTGTCTATGGAATATGACTTTAAACTATTTTCTAAGGACTAAACTCTGTGACCTTAAACTAGGAGTTCAAGTCCAACAATCATGACTTTTAAAATATATGTAGGTTTTCTCTGGGACGTTTCATGTGGTGATGGACCTCCTTTATCCACATTCACATCAGGTTTGTTAGGACACCACACAAAACACGCCCATTTGAGATATTTTCCCATCATGGACTAAACTAAATGACCTTAAACTAGGATTTCACTACCTCAACACACGACATTAAATTGAGATCCTATATTGGGAAAGTCTGAGATGCATCTTAATCACATAAGATATGGTTCTTACCTTGTTTTAAATTGTTATGCATAAAATTATATCTATGGGATGATTAAAAAATGTTACCCTATGCACTAAAAAAGGGGTTAATCATGATAATCATGAGACACATCAATTTTCCTTAGCATAGTGGATCACCCCTACCGGTATTGGTCTCTTACCATGTTGTGTTATAGAACTGTGTGTGGGTTGATTCCCATCCTTACGGGATATGAAGTGATTCCAAGACATTTTTTCTTTGGATTCAACAATAAATTCATCTACCCGTTTTCAACGTGGCATTAGTTATGGTCTATGAATTATAACCGTAAAAACTATGTAGTCCATATCAAGGTACATATAGGTGTTAGGACTCCTAGAACCTCATCCAAGACAGGTTTTTCATTCCTACACCCTATGCACATTCCAATGATGAAATTTCCCTCTTTGGTCTGAACATGATGACCTTAAACTAAGATCCTTATCTCAATATTTTTAATTTAAAAATGTATGTTTGATTCCCTCTTGATGGTGTTCTATGGTAGTTGGCCTCCATGTCATTCTTTCATATCAAGTCTATCATGAGACTGCACTACACATATCTTTATGAGGTAGTCCACCTCCATTTGGTATGAACATCATGACCTTAAACTAAAATCCATAGTCTAAGCATCATTAATGTAGACTATGTATAGGCTTTCTTGGGAATTTGTTTTGTGACATTGGGCCCCTTGGCCTTCAATCACTTTAGGGTTTTCTCTCTTCCACACCACCTTATCCATTTTGAGAATCCCCCCCATGGTCCAAAATCAATGACATTAAACTAAGGGACCATTTCAAGGAGACATTACAGTAAAACTTTTATAGTAGTTCCAAGAATCATGGCATCAAACTACTTTAAACCCCTATATTCTGAGTTGTATACCTTTAAACTGCATATCCTAACATCCCTTTATCATGACGCAAACATTTGATTATACCCCATAAAAAATATAGTTTACTCTTAATATGTGATGATTACTACCCCATGATCTGAACATGGGATACATCATGATAACTACGAGGCCCCTCAAATCCCATTATTGGAGAGGATCACCTCTACCAGCATCGGTCTCTTACTATACCATATTTTTTATCTACGAGTGTCTTGATCCCCATCGTTATGTGATTCATAGAAATTCCCAAACTTCTCATATCTGGTTCCCATCACAAATTCATTAATCCCTTGGCCCCTTATCCCCTATTAATATCTAGGGATTATGACCATAAACTATATGCAATTAACCATAAGGTTTGTATGTGGTACATGAGCCTCTGAATCCATTCATGTCAGGTTTTGACCTCATTCATTCTATGTGTATTTACTTATAGTAAATATTTCACTACAATCCCAGGAAACATGATGTTAAACTATTTTTCATTGTCCATTCTTTGAGACCTTGAACTGTGTACAATATCCCATTCACATTTCATTAAATTGTTGAATTTGTCCTGATCACATGATATTAAACTGTACCCTGCACCTTACTATCTATATGATGTTAAAATATGAGTCTATCATCCATATTGCATGACAATAAACTTATGTCATCCTATGAACTCACTTAATAATCCATATCCTTTGATACAAGTCATCTACCACATTGTTTACATTTTCTGTCATCGCTTGACATTCAAGATGATGCTCTCTTAAAAGATATGTTTGAACCTTTTTCATACTGAAACACATACACTAATGTGCTATAATCTATAGTGGAGTAGTTACAAGATTGTTAGAATCTATTAGAACATTTCACCACTCTATTTTCATGCATCACATGCCCCTTCTTTAGATCGCCATCCTCCTCCTTGTTTAAAGGGACCCCCTAATAAAATGGTTTTCGACCAAGGATCACCTACCATCCTAGGTCAATGCCCTAGAATATTTTAGATGATAATCTTAGACCAGTACCATGTTTCAAACATGGTCTATAGTGGGCCCTCATTTTTTTGTCCATATTCCCACATATTGGTATAGATACTATGTTTTGAACATGGTCATTAGTTATCCTGTATTTCCATTCCACTCTCCTTGTTTTGCAATTTTTGGAAATTCTGATTTAATGTAACCATTCCCCTTTATTTGTGTCTAATTCAACACCCCTAGGGTTATCCAATTCATGCACTAGAGCACAATAAGAAAGAAATTAGGTTGTTCTAAGATCCATATTCTCCACCTATAGACTCTCTAATCCCAAACACTCTAGATGGTCAGTCAAAAATACCAGACCCTGAGTGTTCAATGATTATATAACATTCCCATAAAAATGAGAAATCATATTTTTATCCCATGTTTCTCAAAATAATAATTACTCCCATGAGCATAGGGATTGGTCATTGATTGTCTCAGGAATATGATCGATGTGTAATAACTAATGTTGGAAAAATTGTGTCCTAGAACATAGAAAACTTCCAAAAGAAAACAAGAAAATTGTGAAATTTGTTAGCGTAATACACATATTGGAGCCTCTCTTGAGTCATGGAAAAATTTACCCCATGACTTCACCCAAAAAATAGTGTGATTCAGCTTTAATATCCTCTGTTGTGTGGAATCCAAGGCCTGTTACAATATCCCGAGCTCTTCTTCCTCCTTATTTTCTACCAAAAAAAATCTTGTTATATTTTGATTATTCTCATTCTTTCTCAACTAGGAGGAATTTTATTTTTGTAGTTACCTTCTTCATTTGAATCACATTATCCTCCAGTTGAGCCCTCAATCTACTAGTGGTCTTTGATTTAGGGATGAAGGAAACAAGCCCATTTTTTTTCTTCTCTAGATGTTGGATATCTTAGTTGACTTCTTGGAGCATCTAGATGCTATCATATGTTTTATAACTCTAGGAATCATCCAAATTATGGTTTCATTAAATAAACCACTCAGTAAAAATGTAACAATATGGTGCATTGAGACCGTGAGAATCCACCCCTCCAATGATCATATTACACATCTAGTTATCGAGGGTCCCAATCTGAATCACCTAGTATGGTTCCCAGAACTGGGTGATGAAAAGATCTATGTACCTCTACACTCTCTGCTAGAATATGTCATTTTCAATAATGAAAAAAAATCCTAGAATCATCATTATCCTCAGTAGGTGCATGCTTGTTTCCGTGAAAGGTCACAAATATAGAAACAGTAGGGTCCTCTTCTGGGACCCTCTTAGTCAGATCATGCACCATGTCAAGAGGTCGGTCAACCTCACATGAACCATACTCAAACAAACCATTTATACCATCTTACGCTTCATCCCACTAGTGGTGTCAAATGTGACCATAGAAGGTTATTAATCAATGACTAAGTCTAGATCATCTTGAATTATTGGATCCACAAGGACAAGCACATCCATTATGGAAGGGACTCCAGATGCATCATCCATAGCCTCTTGTGAGGGACACAACCATTCTTGTATTGCTTGGAATAGGATAATGACAGTCACTTTGGTCAATAAAATGGCCAATTGAATTTAAGAAAGATAAAGACACTAACCAGAGATGATCATTGGTAGGTTGAGACCCTGATTCTTACTAGGGAGATCCACTACAGGATACCGCTTGACACCAGTTATTACTTAAATAGATGGTGCTAGATCCTCTTGCATTGATCAAGTGGGAGATGGACGAAATAGAAAAGAACATTTATGAAAAGGCTCCATGAAAATATGAAAAAAGACTAGTGACTTGTAATATATTCTTACCTCAATTAAAAAGGATTTCAATGATGAGACTCCCTTGTCATGTGGCTTCCTTAGTAGTCATGAACTGCTATTTGAATTCTAGGGTGTGCCCCCCCCATAAATAACATGGAGAACATAGGGTTATGAGGCTGTCACACATACCTCCTCAACCTCAACTAGCCCACCAGCAACATCAGCCTTTGGAAAAATCCATGTAGAATTCCCTTTAATACCATTCAGTTCACTTTGTCCCCCATCAAATGGGCCATTTCCCTAAGTTATAATTTTAAATTATAGCTTATAGATAATGATAGGGGAAGGATAATTTGATGTTTGCATGTTTAGGCTTGCCTCGATAAACTCAACTAAGTCCTCTTTAGAGTATGTGATTCCACCAATTTCATAGGGAATCCCTCGACATGAATCCAAGCCATAATATTCTAAATTATTATACTCCTATACCTCTTTATTATTTGGTTCCACCTCATATGATGAAACACCAATAGTTTATGTCTCCTCCCAATCTATCTCATTTCCAAACCTCACGCATACTTGGGTGGAAAGAGGTTTATACTTCCCCTGATGACATGTGTAGGTGTTTATAGCCTTTAGATATACATTGCTATTATAGAAGCTTCACCTGGATGCAATCAAAAATTTCCATACTTCTTGTAGCTCGATCCCATATCAATTCATCATTAACCATTGGTATTCTACCAATAGTGACAATGGATACCCCAAAAAATTCATCCCGAGAGAGGAAAAGATGGAATCGGAATATTGCTTTAGTAGGTAACACAGATTCTTCCCTAGAGACTCTATGGTATCTCTCTTCTTGTCTTAAAAGCTACCTTCTTTCTCCATGGATTTTTCTGAGACCATTCTCCCATTAAATGTGGGGGTTTGACTATTCCATGCCTCGTCAATGCTACAACTCAAGATTAAGACACCTAGGATCCCTGGCTTCCCCCATGGGGATCATCACTCGTGTTTCCTCACTGCTTCGAATCCTTTATTGTTTTCTTAACCACCTGAATTACATTCCCCAAGATCGACTCCTGATTTTCTTACACCCAGTTTCTATCATAATCCATCGATAATATTGCATTGACATTGGATGTTGGAAAACCATTTTTTCACATAATTCTACATTTAATATAATATTCCAAAACTAATAAATGATATAGGGTTGTCATTGCTCTAATACCCTCATGTAGACTCTCTTATTCACATGGTGGAGGCACCCAAAATATCTAGAAAATAGGGATGGTGTGTAAAAATCTCTGTAAATAATGATGTAAATCCTAGACACCAACAATCCACCTTTGAAAATCTACAGTTACTCCTTCTATTCCTATTTTCCTTGAAGGTTTTTACATCATTAGACAAACCAAATATAAGAAGGATTGGAAGTTGAATTTTTCGTGGTTACTGATCCAAACCATGCTCCTGGATTTATCAAGTGTCACCAGATAATACCTATAAATATTCAATAAAGATGGATGAAACCCAACATTTGTGGGACTGAATGTATATAGGAATTCATAATCCCCAAGGTGTGTTGTGATCCATCCATGTCATAATTGGATGATCTATATATCCAAATTGGTTGACTTACCCTCGTAATGCTACCAAATTAAAGGTAGAGCTAGTCCGGCATGGGTACCCCCATTTTGAATCTATTTTAGGGCACTAGAATTTCCACCATCATCATGATACCAAGGTGTATTCTCATCGACATATTCCTAATCGGTAGTTTCCAACGCTCCTGAATTTTGTGAGAAAATAAATGTAGTATACCAGTAGATCCCAACCTCCCACTTTTTTGTTCCCCCACTCCTAACATTTTCATTGTTCCAAGATTAACCATTATGATCCTGACATCCTTCGATGTGGTACTAATGGGAAATATTTTCCTCGAAATTAAATCATCGCATTCATGTTCTTCTCAAAAACATGTTAAATTATTCCATGAATAGAATGTCACTGTGAAAGATGGGAGCATGACCTATCTTCTTCATTAGCTTCTCCAGAAGGTGTTGCAACTATATAGGAGTTCAATGCCAATCATTCCATGTTTTTTTATGATGGAAGGAACTCATCATAATGGAATCCTTATAGTTTAATGCTACTTATGTAGTTAATTTCTCACAAATTTATGTTTATTTACCCATGATAAAGAGGGAACATGTTCATATCCATTGACCACCAACTAAATATATTTGATACCAGATCTTATTGATGGTAAAAGTGGAATCGTGATATCCACACAACCTCATATAGTCTTATATAGAATAGATCCTCATCATACTCAAGACAGTGGTATTGTAGCCAATTCGCTCAATCCCACCTAGTGGTGAAGTTTTCACCAGACCTAGGGTCCCAATCCTTATGTTATACTAATCTATTATCCCTCATGGTACTCAGTAAAATGGATTCACAGTGGGAAAGGAATTATTCTTCCTCTGGATGTTCCCCCATAACCCTCATGCTCTTCCTTTTTAGCGCATAAAAGGCAATATCCCCATTATCTCTAGTAGGATGGCCATGTATAGTGATTTTATAAGGATTAAGATCATCTTCATGTGTAAACCATGATTGTAGTGTGTCAACCATTAAGGTTGGGATGATCAACTATTACATCATCCAAATGTTCCACATTGGAGATACTCGCTCAGTGGATAACACTTATGTGTCTTTGTCATGTTGGACACAAGAATCTGATTGTCCTATACGACCATACTAAACAAAGGGATTTATAGATTTTTTACCATTTCATATATCCAAGAAGTGACAATTTCTTCTATCTCAGTGGGGTTCTATTGTTCGAGAATTTCAGATTAGTTTGAAGATTATAAGGAAGGTGAATTTAAGAAGGATGTATCAAAACACAAGAGGTGGTGATGCATGCATTTCTAGCAGAAGGCATGCAAAATGCTGGTTTGGCCATGGAATTATCTACAAGATGGGAGATTTTTTATGAAATAAGAGGATGTGTATTGAGATTCAAGTAAATTTAAGACTTGTGACAATGAAAAAAGAATGTCTATTGTGTTGAAATTCAAGGTTCTGAGCGAGGGACCCCCTCCACCTTTTATATGGCATGGACCACGACCTTGCATGTTTGGAAGGCACCTTAAATTTCAAATGATCGATGATTCACATACACATGGAAAAAAATCCATTTATTTAGAGTTTCCCTCCCCCTTTATCTCAAATTCCATGAGAGAACTTTTTGGGCACTGAAATTCCACTTAATGCTACACATGGTCAGTTTTGGGTATACCAAATCCACCATACAGCTTAATGGAAAACTCTAAGAAATATAAGGTTGGTGTGCACAAGTCTAAGCTCATGCAAAAATGATCAAAATCAATGAACAATGGGCTTGTGAGGTAACTAAGATGAGATTTATCTTCCCCCTATAGAAATAGATCTAGATGGCCATGTCAATTGCGCAAATAATGTAAGTGCCTAGCGTAGGATACCAACAAGTTTGTATGGGTCTAATTGTCATTTAAACCTCTTCTAAACTAAATAAAATGTAAAACTCTCACCCTTATGTTGTCTATATCCATGATAAAGGAAAATGATTCACATAATCCATATTCTATGACCAGAACCTTGCACTCTCATTTCTGAAGATTGCAGATATAAATATAACGTCACACCCTATTCTTTGTGGTGGCCCTCTGGAAGAAAAAGAATCTCTATTTTGTGCATAAGACCCATATTTAATGAAATCACAAAATCATGAAACAAAAAAGGAAGGTAATCATGCATGATAGACCTCATACATTCTCACAACCAATAGTTTAGTGATCCATACACAATCTATTTCAACACAATTCAGGTGTGTGCCAATCTATAGCTTGCATGAAACCCTATCCTTGTGTGAAACACACAATCTTGTGAAGGCATTCTCCTTGTGCCTCAATGGCCTACCCATGCACTAGATCCCATGGATCATGAAATTGTTGAGTGAAACCAACATAGCATTCAAAAACTCCCAACTACCCTACCTAGTGTCTCATGTTACTTCACGACACCTACTTCTATGCATCGGTATAGAAACCCTAGTCATTTCTAATAATAGGGAATCTATTGTGGAACTTGTGATTAGACACCCTCCCCATTGTTAAAAAATGACATTGAAAAATTCATTCCCTACCCATAGGTTCACGAGTGGTGGTTATGTAATCCCAATGGGTAAGGAGTGAGTCCCCCATATCTGAGCTTCAAGGCATAAAATTTCTTAGTCCCAACATCCTCAAAAAATGATATTAAACTATGACCCTACCCTATGTAATATCTAATAAACCATGATTTATGTATATGGATATTACATTTCTTTTTCAGAATAATTAATATATTATACAAATAGGCTCCAAAATATCATATTAGTTTAGTTTCTTTGAAAAAATGGAACCTATTATTCTAATTTGGTGAAATATTTTCAAAATATCCCATAAAGATCTTCCCCATTACATGCTTTACCTAAAACCTTTCCTTATAACTTGAGGAAAGGAAAACAGATAAAGGGTTAATCTCAGTTACTCATTAAGGGTATAAAAAAAAATATACAGGAATATCAAGAGAATAATGGTATGGGAACTTGATCTTGAAAATAAAAGATCATGTTTTTCATATAAAAAAATATTGGAAGAAATTTTTGATAGTTCTTAAGACATGAATCATAAGGTAATCAAAGAACATAATCCATGAGATCATAAAATTAACATAAGACCTGGAAATGTTATATAAAAATAAACATGAAACTTTTTTAACATGTATAAATTACAATAGGTTCTCTCATTAAATTAAGGACATGATATTAGGAACTTATATAAACATATGGACATGAAAACTAGGTTCATGTATAGAATTGTGAACATGAAATAAGGTTCATGCATAACATATATACCTCATTGATTATCCCTATTTACCAAATTAATTGGAGGGAGATATAGGTCCCACCCATCTCATAATGAAATCATTCTTACATGTTCTACAAAATCGTTATTCATTCATGATAGCATAAACCAAGGAATAAAATGAGATTCTTAAATAAAATCCCCTCATAAAATATTACATGTAAAACAAATGGATTTCATAAATAGTGTTCCATAATTATCATAATCAACCCATATGAATAATTGTTATATTATAATTGTAACAAAACCCTATTAAAGAACATCGTTTGAGATGGAAAATAATTTTGATCGAACACTTGAAATTATTTTCATCGGAAAATTTCCTTTCTTCTTCAAAAACATTTTCTTTTATCAAAATTTCTCCAAATTTTAAAAGAATGTAATTTATCTAAAAATAACCTTGAAAACATATAAAAGAATATTCATGTAAATTAGGAATTATGAAAGTGTAAAAATCCATTCAATTATTATATGTTAAAATAATACATTATTCTTATACTTTTTCATATAATTCAAAAAGTACCTTGTTTTCGAAAACGAATGGAAGATTCTTTTAAAAATTTATAGTAGAAATTAAAAAATGTGTAAAAATGTATTATAAAATCAATAGAATAATAGTAAAAAAATTGAAAATATTTTTTGAAAATATGGACATTGATGATAAATATTTCCCAGTAAATAATTACCTATAAACAATCACAGATAATAATGAGATTGTGAAATTATCCCTGAATATAGGTTTGGGTTCCATAGTACATGTCTGAATCTCTTATATAAGGGTTTAAATATTGTAATTAACTTATTAAAAAATAATATTCATGTTTATGATATCATAAGTGATAATATTATTACCCATTTGATAATTACATGATTACTTGTCCTTCAGGTATTAACTACTTTATTTTCTTATGAAAGTTTAGTCAGATGAGTTCTTTTTCCAATTCTTAGGATATAGTTATATAATTTAAATAATTATTTTAATTTAATATGTATAATATTTATTTATTCTAAACATTTATATTATCATTAATTAATTAAGATCATTTAGAATGAATTACATCACATCATGGAGATGGTAGGTTGTACGTACACCCCAGCTGTAAAGACCCGCAAATTTCAAGGAAATTTTTTTTCTTAATTTTCTTTGGAATTTTAAAAGAGCGCAGCTTCAGACGGCACCTGATTCTGAGGCCCGGTGTGCCCGGAATCAATTTCCGAAGTTTGGCTCGGGTACGTTCAGTGAACGGACGAGCGGGTTTTTCTATCTTTTGAACCGGTGCCCGGAATCAAATTCTGAGGGCACCGATGAAATCGCAGCGCCGGTATTTGCTTAGAAACGCCTCTTCTGGAGTTGCGTTTGCTTAGACGTGGTTTTTAAATTTTGGGGCTTTAAGTCAGAAATAAAATAAAATTTGTGCGACAACTTTATTTTATTTCACTTAAGCTGCTTGGAAGTCACTTGGAAGCCACTTGAACTGAGTTAAAACGGATAGGGTGCTATCCGGAAATATCCTACCCTCTTGGTAGGATATTTGTGAGGCAGGGCCCGCACGAGCCCCGCCGTTTCTTTCGCTAAGTAACGCACCCGCGAAAACCCGTCAAAATAACTGAAAAGTCAACAGAGGCGTTTTCTTTATTTCTTAACAGACCATTTAATTGGGTGGTTTATTTCGTGAATTAAATGGGCTGTTTCATTCGTTGAATTAATTCAACGAATTTAATGGGTCGTTACTCACGCGTTTTGCGTTTGTTGGCAAAATAATAAAATAGACAAACTTGTCTATTTTGGAGGATCCTCCTGTTGTGCGAGATCCTCTAAACCTCCACTCTCCCCGCGAAGAACGCGAAGAACGCGAAGAACGCGAAGAACGCCGGAACCGGAATTCGACGACGCACACCGTGATCTGCAACGTCGACAAACTCTACCCGCGACATTCTTCGGCGACGCCTCTTCTTCCACGGCCGATCCTCGTTCGGCAACTAAGGTGAGAATCTAATCTTCTAATTCTCCCCTTTTTATAATTCGATATCAACGGATTTAAATTAATTAAATCCGTTTGATCTTGATCCGGAGATCGTCGGCGCGACCTTTTTCCCACGGTGCGACGAACGTCTCCTCCGCAACGACGCGACGATCCCCTCCTTCCGCGACGAGCGATTCCGCGATGATCTCACGTCCGACGACGACAAGGTAAGGGATGTTGGAATATTTTATTTCCCCGTGTTTATTCTTTTAAAATAAAGAACCTGATCTCCGAACAATTTTAATTTGATTAAAAATGTTGTTGATTATTTTCTTTTCCTCCCGTTGTTTATGACTAACGCGGAGGGTGCGGATCTAACGAACAAGACCCGGCAACCCTCCGCCGATCTTTTGTTGTGCGGATTTGGCGGACGACGACGAACCGTGCGGCAAGGGCGATCCGTTGATCCCACAGTGAAGATCGGCCCCCGGGAGGAGCAACGGCGCAGACGAGAGGCAAAACGGGCCACCGGAGCAACTCCGGCGGCCCGCGGAAGGCGGCAGCGGCGGCGGCGGCCGGAGGCGGCGGCGCCCGGCGCGCCGCCGTGGAGGAGATCCGCCGCGGCTGAAGCCGCGGCGGCGGCGGCCGGTTCCGCGGCCGCGCGGAACCGGGGAGGGACGCGGCGGCCCGGCCGCGTCCGCGTGACAGGCGGCCCCCCCCCGCGGGGCCGCGTTCCACCTAAGCCGCGGGTCAAACCCGCGGCGCCCCTTCGGCCGCTCGGCCGAAGCCGAGCCGGCCGGTCCAGTCGGCCGGGCCGCGCCCAGGTCGGACCGAACCCGGCCTAGCCCGGTCCGGCCGGGTCGGGTCGACCCGGTTCGGGTCGACCCAGTTCGGCCGACCCAGGGGTGGTTCGGGCCAGGTCGCCCCGGGCCCAGAACCCCCGTTTTCGGGCCTTCTTCGTTCTTTTGCCCATATCTTGGGCCTGGGACTTCCGAATGACGAACCGTCAGCGGCTACGCGATCCTTGGATCGATACGGTCGTTTCGGTATATTATAATCAAGGTTTCTGAAGACTTTGGGTTCGGCCGGTTGGTTCGTACACGAAACCAACCGGGCCCTCGGAGCGGAAACGCTCATAACTTGAGCTACGGACGTCCGATCGACGTACCGTCAGCTGTGGTAGTTTCCTCTAAGTGAGACAGAACTTTTGGCATACTCCGGCCGAGGATCGGATACAGGCGGAGTACGGTCGGGTTGGTTTTGCCCTAAAAACCAACCGGGCCCCTGGGACGAAAATGCCAATAACTCTCAGACCGGGCGTCCGATTGACGCGCCGTCTGTTGCGTTGAGATCCTGTTGTCGATACGGAACTTTTGGATACATCAACTTCAGACTACGTGTCAGTTGATGTATCAGCCTCTCGGCTCGTGGAGCGGCCCCTCCTAAACGAGCTCGCTGTGTGCGGGAACCCTAGCGCTGGCTGTGACTTCGACGACAGAGCAGAGATCCTCCGTGGACTGCGACGACGGCAGAGCAGAGATCCTCAGTGGACTGCGACGACGGCAGAGCAGAGATCCTTCGTGGACTGCGGCGACGACTATGCAGAGACCCTCAGTGGACTGCGTCGACTACTGCACTCAGCGATCCTACGTGGATCAGTGCTACAGGTTCTGTGTGAGCCTGATCCTATGTGGGTCCTTACTACCGGTTCTGTGTGAGCCACTGCCTACAGGTTCTGTGTGAGCCCGATCCTGTGTGGGTCTTTTGCGGGGGTTAGTACCTATCGATCCTTCGTGGGTCCGACGACTTAGATGGATCAGTGATCATCTTTGACGTCATCTGAAAAAGTATACCTGGTTGAGCTGAATCTTATGTTACTCTTCTTTGTGGTTTGTGTTGAACTATCCTTTGTGGATTTACTGTTTACTCTCCTTGTGGATTTGAGTCTTGCTTTCCTGCGTGGATTGAGTTGTTCTTGAGCTCGTGAGCAGAGCTAGAATTGGGGGCTTAGGTATATGTATGGGCATATACCTAAGTCGAGTCAGATGTTACTTCGTGATTGCATCTTTCTTTTGTGCTATATCCTTTGGGGATTTCGGGAGACCTTCGGGGGTCTCGGGGTCCTTACTGAGTAGCTTATACTCACCCCTGCACGGGCTATGCCCGCACCCTGTTGTGTTGGATGCAGACGACGGACAGCGCTGATCTCGGTTGGGTCGTGGAGCAGGACGGTACCTGGAGGTGGACCACTGGGCGGGACGTGCTCGGAGCGGACGTGGGACCCGAGGAGCCTGGAGGCTATCTGTACCCACCTTTCAGGTGGGATTTCCAGTGGACGACACGAGGCCGCCGTCTTTTCTTCAGTTGTTGTTCTTTACTTTTTCAGTTGTACTTTTAGTTGGGCTTGTATTCCGGCCCCCTTTACTTTTCTGCACTTGTAGTTACTTTCCGCTTGCTGACTCTGTGGTGGTTGTTACTTATAAAGGCAATTCCTTCCCTGTTTACCGGGATTTTACACCTTGGTGCTAGTCGCCAGCCCCTCGCCTATAGAAGGCGGGCTTGGGGTAGTCACGGCACGGGCCTCGAGGTCGGGTCGTGACACCAGCTACAATATCTTTCCTTTAATTATGGAATGGTATGGAATATGATGGTATATATATTGTTATATAATCAAAAATTTATTATAATAATCATGTATAGTTATTATTTATATCATTATACCAATCCATGTAAGGTTTTGGTGAAAAACAGATTTCGCCACGGCGTGATGATGGTAAGTTGTATGTACGCACGTATTGTGATTTTGTTTTTTGTAGGATGGATAGAATATAGAATATGTTTGTTATATTATAATAATAACATCTAATAATGTATTATATATTTAATTTGATACTTTATAATGGATATAACTCATGAATAATAAGAATAATAAGAAACAAGTTTGAAATAATTAGTGGATGAGATTACCGCCTCTTCGATGATGTGCCTCAAGACCTCCTCTTAAAGGCACTAGAGTTGGAATTTTGAGAAGGCCATAACATTTATAATTTAACTAAATAAGTTGATATTGTAAAATGGAAAGTTTGTGGTTGATCATGAAGGCTAAAAGTAAAGTTATGTTGTGAGGGAGGATGTTCCCTTTTATAATTGAGGTGAGGATCACATTTGGAATTTTCAAAAATATTAATTTACAATAAAATCAAAACCCTCCAAAAACCCTCCAAAAACCCCCCAAAATGTATTATTTTAAAATATTATATAATATATGGATGTAATATCCTCCTCCATTAAATTTTATAAATGTTTGTCTTTCAATTTAAACATTATATGTTTAATAAACACATAGTTTTTCTATTTTATTTATAACTAAGGTAACAAATATTAAAATATTAAAAGGTTATAATTTTTAATTATTTATGTCAATTAGACCTTAAATGAATAATTTAGAAAATTTTACACCATATATTAATTATTTTATATTTTTTAAAAATGTTTTATGATTTTTAAAAAATTTAATAATACATTATTTTGATAAACAATCAAAAGTGTCAATTTTAACTCTATTCAATTTATTGATTTTTAAAAATATCAAGATAATATGTTATCATCAAAAAAAATATTTTATTATATCCCTAAGGATTAATTTTAATATATAAAATTCACTGTATATATTTATTATCCCAAAATATATTTATTTTAATATTTTTAATAACATTAATTTGATATTTCCATTAATAAATAATCACTATATCAATTTTGTATAATTATTTAATATACTAATTTGTTTGGTAAAAATTTATATTAAGGTACCATAATTAATATATTTATTATATATTTCATAATAATACTTATAATATAATACATCTCTTGTAAAATCCTCCATTAATTTTTTTTATTTAATAAGAACTGAATGTGCCAACTTTAACATCACTATAAATAAAATATTATTGGTGCCATAATCTTTTCCATTTGGATACAAATGGACAATAACTAGACCCTCTGATTGTTATAGTCTAGATATAATCTCCCAATAATATTTGGTTATTGTTTTAGTATTTTAATGGTAATTAACATTATAATTAAAAATATTTAATTTATTTTTCATCAATTAAATTTTTTTTGCATCTTCAATGTGTAAGCAATTAATGTAATTATTTATTTCCTAAAAATTAAAAATAAATTAACATGATAAATAAAATAA
This sequence comes from Viscum album, assembly GCA_963277665.1. NCBI lineage: Eukaryota > Viridiplantae > Streptophyta > Magnoliopsida > Santalales > Viscaceae > Viscum > Viscum album. The sequence continues at coordinate 837,486,129 of OY728125.1, read as the reverse complement.
TATCTTTAAAATGAGTATTTATAGTCTAGTTTAATTTCTGTATAACCTTATTTTAAAAACAATATAGTTATTAAAATTTGTGTAATACATATTTAATTTCTCTTTAAATAAAATTGATTAAATATCATAATATCAACCAAGTTGATTCTAAAGGATACCATATCAAACCGACAATGATTTAGATCGAAACAAACTCATCAAATGATATTGGGACAAGTTTTAGGGTAATTATATAATATTATGTTTACACTTAATTACTCGATTTACCCTTTAAACGTATTAATAACAATTACCAAAGATATTATACATAATATAAAAAAATAAAAAATATTACATAGTTTGGAACTAATATTTCCAAATATGGAATAAATTTTATAAATTAAAAACTTAGAAGATTCAATAATTAATTTGAAATTAATCCTATTTTCAGAATGAGAAAGTTGTTTTTAAAAGTTAAAACATTGCAAAAGATATAAATGTTTTTACATAAAAATTAAATGTCAAATTAATGCCAATGACCTAAATTATATTAAATTATTAAAATATAAAATATTAATATTTAACCCTTTTAAATAATATTACCTAACCATATAAATTATTTCAATGAAATATTTTTTACAGTTAATATTTATTATATTTTTACTAATCATCAAAATTTGAATCTTATTATAAAAATATGAAAAAATCATCAAAAGAAAATTTTTATATCCCACATATAAATAAGAAATTTAATTTGTAATATATAATATAAACATTTCTCAAAAAATGATTTGAAATGGGTGCACCATCAAAAGGGGAGAAAACATCATTTCTTTGTAAAATACTTCTTTTATAAAAAAATTGAATTTTTTTCCTATCATAACTAGAGAATATATAAGATGAATTTTAAACATTATATTGAATATATTACATATATAGTTCATTAAAAAATCCATAAAAAGTTAATTTAATATTTTATAAACTCACTTATATTCATTTAAATAATTTTTTAAATGAAAGGTAATACTATTCATACCCACCATTATAATGACTTGGTTATAAGGTAACACAATAATATTTAGTTTTTCACTTAAAATTAGTCTTATGTGAAATGAAATATATCAAAGGAACTCGAAATTTTATGTATCACTAGACATGAATAGTATTGTGTGAACCACAAGATAAGACGGTTTTGTGTGTATTGTAATGTTATCTTGGTGTGTCATATAACACAAGAAAAAAAATAATTTTAAAAAATATAAATATCACATAAAAATAATATGGTTTTACATTCTACCCCATTAAACTTAATTGCTACCTTGAATTTCATCAGGGTTATAAAAGGATTGAAAGTGTAATTTTTTTATTGAAACCCATATATAAAAATAAATAATAATTTTTTTAAAAATGAATGTTATAAACACAACAGTTTCCCAAAGTCACTCATAACAGGTTTTCAACATAGGAAAACATAGGTTGAAAGTGAAAATTTGGACATGGAAGAGAAATCGAACTGTCAATTTTTGATGGAGAGTGATAGGGAACATCGTTAGAGGAATGTTAATAATCAAAATCCCTAAATTCATGATGATCTAAGGGACCATCTGATTAATCTGAAAAGAAGGTAATAGGATTACAATTTTTGGTTTCAAGATTCTTTCTATAGAGTTCATAAATAATAAGAGATACTTACTTGATTAAGTATAATCTCATCATTGTGTTGTTCCTTGTTCAATTTACACTTCATCTCTTATTCCATGAAATTAAGGTGAATTTACTATTCATTAAGCATTAAAAATTGTTGAGATCCACAAATAGAATGATAGTTCATTTTATCTATATTTTTCACAACAAAAAGTTTAGCATGAGTTATCAAATATTTTAATGTTCTCCTATAGTGAGATAATACATTATTGTAACAAAATTCATAAGAAGTTTAACGTAAACTTTACATTAATTGATAACCTTACAAACCATCTAAAAAAATAAAAATCCAAAACATTAGAAATAGGTGAAATAAATCAACTTAAAATTTATCGCCCATATCTCATAATGTATCTCTTGTTGGTAAGATTCCAATCATGTGAATTCATTCATCATTTATTTTCTTTTCATATACCATAAATAAAAAATATCTGACTCGATCCGTGATTCCAAAATATTAGTCCCAAGTTCATTAATAATATCAAAAATCTATTTATATTATTATAACATCATTATTCACATATTAAGGATTATCCTTCCATTAATCATGTGTTTTTCAAAAATATTTGAATCACTTTTCATGGTTAATGGTTCTATTCAACATATACTCATCAATACGTATGGAAAAACTACAGTGGACCGATTATTCAATGATGATGTTAAAGTGATTCTATAACATTATTCTGTAATTCCATTACACAAACACTCAATCATTACCCCCACTTTGTTTTCGTACTCTACATTTTCCAATAGTGGTCATATGAAATTTTCCTTTTTCATTTTCCCTAAGAGGTTACTGATTTCATTCATCATCTTTAAACCTATGGTTAGGGAATTGGTTATTGTAATTCCCCATTTCCTTTCACTTTTAGCATTGAAGTACTGGTCAGGCAATTTATTGAACCTTCACCCCATTTAACAGCCTCTTTACATCACAAAAAAAAATCTTGATTGATGTCCATGCTTCCCACTATTGAATCATATTTGTGTTCCTTTCAAGAATTTCCCTATGTTCTCTTTTACATATTTTTTAGAAAGTACGTGGTTGAAAAATTTTCTTCTCTCTTTGTGGAAACCATGGGAGTTTCTATTAAGCTCCAACTTCCTTTTCTTTTGTCCAGACACTTGTGAGTTACCAACTTCCATTTCAACTTTCAGTACCCAAAGATATAATTATTCATAAATTTTAAAATCTCTTATGGATAAGGTCTTTAGGAGACTCAGTTTTAGGCCACAAAATAATTATTCGATTTTTCTTTCTGGGCTGATGTTTAACCCATAATCATAACATTCAAGTCTCATAAAATTTTCCTCATATGTACCAACACATTCATCATCCTTTCACTTCAGATCATGGATTTTATTTTCTATCATTATTCATAGAATAAAAGGTAAGTACATAATGAAAAATATTACTTTAAACTCTTCTCATCACATTTATTCAATTTCTTAATTATCCCTCTTATTCCTAATAATATTCCACCACCTATCAAGTTAAGCTTCTAGATGATAAATATCCAACTTAAATTTATCATGTGAAGAACACTGAAAGATGGAAAATAAATTTGTTGTGGTACCGATCCATTATTCAGTAATTAGTTAATCATAATACCCACTGAAAGAATGTGTGCATTTCCTCATGAAAGAATCAATAGAAAGTTATTCCCTGTTCTTCTCATTTGGAAGTCCAAAAATATTTATAGATTGTGGGAGTATAGCGATAAGATTTTTCATTGAAGCTCCTATAACATTTGGATTCTCTAAAGGACAATCATTGCATTTCTCATTCCATTCATTATTATAATGGTTCCTTTGGGATCCAGCCAATGATTGAAACTGAAAAGAATAGTGTGAACAAGACTAATCATACTATAACACCACATTATAAAACGAAACAGCATAGTATTAATACTTGGAAATCCATGATCGTTAATAAATTATAGTATTGTAGCTTATACTTAGACTTATCCTTAGGGACATCCCTATACATATCAATGTATATATCTCTAGGGATCTTAGGAAATTTTTCACATCCTATTTTTCAAAGGGTAACTAAACCTTCACTCTGAGGCCAACTATAATGACCCTAGCATGATGTACAAGGATATAACATTACTTTTAAAGAATAATTAATACAGTATGCAAAAATATGAAAAGAGACCATATTATTTTAGCTCCATTGGAAACTTAGAAAAAATTATTATAAATTGGTTAATGATCTTCAACATCTCCCATAATTATCTTCCCCTTTAATACCCCTACCTAAAACCATTCTTTATAACCTATGGAAATGAAAGACTATAAAGAGGTGATCTCATATTCTCAATAAGGGTAAAAAAAGAAAATATGTAGGAATATCATGAGAATAAGGGTATGAAAACATGATTGTCAAAATAAAATATCATATCCTATATATCAAAAAATCATGGAATAAATTTTTGACTATTTATAAGACATGAATCATAATGAAATCAAAGAACATAATCAGTGAGATCATGAAACTAAAATAATGCATGAAATTTTGACATAAACTTAATATTGTAACATTATAAACATGTATAAATAGTAACAGGGTTACTCATTGAATTAAAGACATTAAATTAGGCCCCTTCATAAAAATTTGGACTCGGAATCCAAGTTCACTCATAAAAATATAGACATGAAAACCAGGTCCACACATCTAATTAAGAACATGAAATAAGGTTTATGCATAACATATATACCTCCGGAGTTATCCAAATTTACCTAAAGTATTGAAGAGAGATATTGTTCCCACTCATCTCATAACAAAACCATTCTTATCTAATCCTAAAAAACATAATTCATTCATCATAGCATATCCCAAGGAGTAAAATGGGATTCCTAAACATAATTCTATCATAAAAAAATATTATAAAAAAATGTATTTCACAAATATCATTCCATTATAATTACAATAAAACCATAGTAATAGTAGGGATAATATACTTGAATAAAACCATGTTACATAATTCCATCTTAGATGGAAAACAATTTTGATAGAACACTTGAAATTAATTCTCGAAGAAAATATAATTTCTTCTTCAAAAATATTATCTTTTCCCAAAATGCCACATAATGTTAATAGAACAGAATTTCATTGAAAATAAAATTGAAAATTTTCAAAGGATGATTCATGAAAATAAGGAATTATGAAGATGTTAAAATTATTTAAATTCATTTAAGTTAAAAGAAAACATTCTTCTCATAATTTTCTCAGATAAGTCAAAAAGTACCCTTTTTTGGAAAATCAAAGAAAGATTCCTTTAAAACCATATAGTAAAAATTAAAAATAGGTAAAAATGAATTTAAACATCCATATGTTATTCGTAAACATTTTATGAATTTTTTTAGAAAACTGGGATGGTGATGATAAATATTCACCAATACATACTTACGTATAACCAATCTCAGATAATAATGAGATTGAAAATTAACGCTTACCTTAGGCAAGGGATCCTTAGAGCATGTTATAACAACTTATATATGGTTTTAAATAATTTAATTACCTTATAGAATAATAATTTTCAATTTTATGATATCATAAGTGATCATATTATTAAGTGTTTGTTAATAACATTATCACTCGGCATTTGGGTAATAACATCTTTATTTTCTTACACATGTTTTGTCGGATAAGTTCATATTACACTTTTTAAATTATAGTTATATAATTTAAAAATGATATTAATACAATATGTATCATATTTATTCATTGTAAACATTTCTATTATCATTCTTTAATGAAGATCATGTAGAATTAATCAGATCGCATCATGGAGACGGTAGGTCGTACGTACGTATGATTGACGATATCATTCCCTTAATTGTGGAATGGTATGAAATTATATGGTATATATATTATTTTTGAATAAACATATTTTACTAATAATCATATATATTAATTATTTTTGTCATTATACCCATCCATGTATGTTGGTGGTGAAAAACAGATTACACCATGGTGTGAAGATGGTATGTCATACCTACACATGTTTAGTGATTTCATTTTTCATGGGTTGGATAGAAGGTGGAATATGGTTGTTATATAATCATAATAACTTTTCATAATATATTTTATTAGGTATTTATTACATTATAACGGATAAAACTTGTGAATAAGAAGTAGAAGATGAAATATGGTTGAAATAATAGGTACATGAGTTTACCTTTTCTTCGACAAGCGGCCTCTAGATATCCTCATAATGGAACTAGAGTTTGTATTTTTGAGAATACCATAACCTATATAATGTTACTATGGAATATTATATGGAAAATTGGAAGGGTATGACCGATCTTTAAGGATCAATGTGAAGTGAAGTTGTGGGGGAGGATGTGCCCTTTTATAATTGATGAGAGGGGAGCATTTGGAATTTCTAGAAATACTAATTTCTAATAAAATAAAAAACCATCCAAAAATATATAAAATATTTTTATTAAAATATTATATGAGATATGGAATTAATCACATAAATAAATAAATTTTAGACAAGTTTTTCTATCAATATAAACCGTATCCTTTTAATTAACACTTAGTTATTCAATTTAATTTTTAACAAAGGTATCAAATATTTAAATCATAAAAGGGTGAAATATTTACTTATTTGATGTCAGTTAGACCAAAAATGAATAATATATAACATTTTAAACCATATAATAATTATTATATATTTTTTTTTAAAAATAATTTAATAATTCATTATTTTGATAGACAATCAATAGTTTCAATTTTTACACTATTCAATTTATTGATATCTAAAAATATCAAGATAAGATTTTATCCTTGAAAACAATATTTTATTATATACCTAATGGTTCAAGGTCATCTAAAATTTTTTTATATATTAATTTTATAAAATTCTATATATTGTAATATTCATAATAACATTAATTTGATATTTTAATTAACAAAATAATTACCACACTTGTTTTGCGTAATTTTATAATATAATTATTTGTTTGGTAAAAAATAAAAAAAATACCATAACGAAGATAAATCTTATATACTTAATTAGAATACTTATAATATAATATATATCCTCAAAAATATTACATTTATTGTTTTTAATAAAACCTAAATGTGACAACCTTAACAATATTTTAAATAAAATATTATAAGTGTCATAATATCTTTCATATTGCTTAAAATGGTCAATAACTCGACCCTTTGATGTTTATGGTCGATATATACTCAACCAATAATATTTTTTCAAGTGTTTTAGTCTTTTAATGGTTATTATTGTTTTAATAATTTTTATTTCATTTATTTTTCAACAATTAAATAATTTCTGCATCATCAATGTACAAGCCTTTAAACTAATTATTTATTTCCAAAAAACTAGAAATAAATTTCCATGATAAATAAAAACGTTTCAGAGTTTAAATGAGTATTTATTATAGAATTTAACTATTTTATTACCTTTTTTTAAATGATATAGTTATTAACATTTGAGTAAGACATATTTAACTTTTTTTAAATAAAATATATTAAATGTAATAATATCATTCAATTAGATTCCAAAAGATACCATTTCAAACCAAGGATGATTTAGGTCTAAACACACTCATCCAATGATATTAGGATAAGTGTTAAGGTAATTTTATCATACTATGTTTACCATTAATTACCAGATTTACCCTTTTACTTCATTAATAAAAATTACCAAAGATACTATTCATAATTCCTAAAAATAAAATAAAAATATCTACATAATTTGGAACCAATGACTAAAAACGTACAATAAATTTTTAAAAGGTCAAAACACATATATTTTAGTTAGTAATTCGTGTTGTCTGAATAAGAAAACGATTTTTAAATGTTAAAACATTGAAAAAGATTGAAATTTTTTTACCTCAATGAACTACATGATATTAAATGATAGGAAAAAAATATATTAATATTTTGAAACCATTAAATAATATAGCTTAACAATATAAATTATTTCAATGGAAAAAAATGATTTCAATTAAAAATTATTATAATCTTGTTATTCCCCAAATGTTGAAACATATCACAAAAATATCAAAAATTCATCCAAAGTAAATTTTAAATCTCGCATCCAAATAAGAAGTTGATTTTGTCAAATATAACATAGAAATGAGTCAAAAACATAATTTAAAATGTTTTCTCCATCAATAGGCGGAAAACTACATTTTTTTAAATGCTTGTTTTCTCCAAAAAATGAATTTGTTCTTATATCATATCTAAAAAACATATAAGATGACTTTTAAACATTATATTTAATATTTTACATATATATTTCCTTAATAAAATTCATCAAGAGTGATTTTATTATTTTATAAATTCAATTATTTTCATTTGAATTGTTTTTTAAAAGAATGTTAATACAGTTATACCTGCCATTAAAATAACTAGGTTATAAGGTTACATAATAATAATTAGGTGTTTTCTTAAACTCAAATATTGTGTGAAATTAAATCTATATAATGAACTTTAAATTGTATGTAACATAATCCAATCATAATGTTACATATACCGCAAGCTAAGTTGGTGTTCCGTGTAGAACCTTAAATTATGTTCCATGCATTTTCATGATCTTTAAATCCATTAAATGGACTCCTTACATCACTCTGTAACTCTCTTTATTAATGTCTAGGCTACCCACACTTGAAGCATCTTCTTGTTCCTTTCAGGTATTCCCTTGAGTTCTCTTTTACAGATTTTCTGGCATGTACAAGGTTGAGAATTTTTTTTCTCTCTTTGTGGAAAACCACTATATTTTCTATAAAGGTTGATCTTCCTTTTCATATATCATGAACCTTGAGAGTTACAAAATTTCATTTTGACTTTTAGTACACAACGATCAAATTCTTCATAGATTCTAATGTCTCTTATGGATAAGGCCTTTTAGAGACTCTATTTTAGGCCGATAATAAAGCAGTCAAATTATCTTTCAGGGAAGATGATTAACCAAGAATATTACCTTGGATGTTTTGTAAAATTTTCCTCATATGTACTAACATATTCATAATAATTTTTCTTAAGGTCAATTAATTTATTATCTATCATTGTTTATAGAATACAAGGGATGTACTCATTGAAAATATTACATTAAAATCATCAATTTCCGTAGATTCAATTTCTTCTTGATCCCTCATGTTCTTAATAAGAGTCCACTACGATTTGGCTTCACCTTCTAGTTGATAAACAACCAACATGACTTTTCCATGTTTGGATCACTAATGGATGAAAAATATCTTTTTAGTGGTACAAAACTATTATTTAGAAACAAGAGGATCAGAAGAACCACTAAAAGAAGGTGGAATCTACCTAATGAAGTACTTAATAGAATGTTGTTACCTCTACTTATTTGGAAGTCTAATATGATTTATAGATTATGTGGTTATAGCGATAAGACTTATCATTTCATCTCCCATAACATTTGGTTGCTCAGATGGAAAATTGTTTCATTTACCATTCCATTCATCCGTAACATTATTCCTTGAGGTTCCATGCATTGACTAAAACTGAAAAGTATAGTTTTAATAACTCTAATCATACTAGAAATCCACATAATCAAAAGAAAAATCTTAATTTTAATCCTAGGTTATTCCTAATCATGAATAAATTTTAGGATTATAAAATATACATTGAATTATCCATAGATACATACATAGAAATATCCTAATAAATATCTCTAGGGATCTAACTAATGTTTTTACATCCTAGTTTCCAATATTTAACTAAACCTTCATTTTGATACAGAATCTAATGACAAAAGCTTTACTTATATGGATATTACATTAATTTTCTGGAATACATAATACATTATACAAATAGATTCCAAAAGACCACATTAGTTTAAGCCTTTAGAAACATTGAACACATTATTCTAATTTGGTGAATGATCTTAAAAATCTCATATAAAGATCTTTCCCTTTAGTAACCCACATAAAAAATTTATTTATAACCTACATAAAAGAAAACATATATTGAGGTGAGCTCAGATGCTCAGTAATGGTATAGAAAGGAAATATGTAGTCATATCATGAGAATAAGGGTATCATAATATGATCATGAAAATATAGGATCATATCCTGAATATAAAAAATAATTGAAAAAATTGTTGATGGTTCATAAAACATCAATCTTAAGGGAATAAAAAAACATAATCCATGATATCATAACATTAAAATAAGACTTGAAATTGTGGAATACACAAAAACATATAACTTTATGAACATGTATAAATAATAATAGGTTCAATCAGTAAATTAATTACGTGGATTATGACCACGAATAAACATATGTACATGGAAACAAATTCTACTCAAAAAAATTTGGAAATGAAAACCACGTCCATGCATATAATTGTGAACATGAAATCAGGTTCAAGCATAACATATATACCTCATGAGTTTTCCATATTTACCCAATTCATTAGAGGAAGATACAGGTCCCACCTATCTCATAATTAAATCATTCTTATTTGGGCCACAAAAATATAATTCTATCATCATAGCATAACCCAATGATTAAAATTTTATTCTTAAAAATAATTCCATCATAACATAATCCATTTAAAATGATTGTATTTTATAAATATAATTCCATCATAATCACAAACAGAAAATAGTAAAAATTGGGATATTATACTTGAAACAAAACCCTTTTAAATAATTCCTTCATAGATGGAAAATAATTTTAATAAAACACTTGAAATTAATTCTTGAGGAAAATATCTTCTCTTCTTCAAAAGCATTTTCTTATCTCAAAATACCGCACAATTTGAAAAAAAAAAATATTTTAAAATTACCTTTAAAATGTATAAAGTAATCTTAATGAAAATAAGGAATTATGAAAATGAAAAAATCTGTTCAAGTTGTATAAGTTTAAAAACAATTCTCATAGTTTTGTAGGATAAGTGAAAAAATTACATCATTTTGGAAAATGAATGAAATATTTCTTTCAAACCATATAATAAAATGTTCAAAATGAGTAAAAATGACATTAAATGTCCATAGGAGGATATTAAATATTTTATGAAAATATTATTAGAAACCATCGATGTGGATGATAAATATTCCCTCATAAATACTTACTTATAAAAAATCCCAGATAATAATGAGATTGTGAAAATATAACTTACCTTAGGTCTAGGTTCATTCATACCAGTCCAAACATTTTGTATGTGGGTTTAAATAATTTCATTAACTTGTTACAAAATCATATTCATTTTTATGATTTCATAAGTGATCATATTTTTTCATTCTCATTAATAACATTATTACTCGTCCTTTGAGATTTAATTGCTTTATTTTCAAATGCATGGTTTTTCAGATAAGTTCTTTTTCATTTTCTTAGGATATATTTTTTTCATTTCCAAAATGATATTAATATAATATTTCTCTTATATATTCACTCTAAACATTTATATTGGCGTACTTTAATTAATATCATGTACAATTAATCACATCACATCATGGTTATTTGTCACGCCCGAGTTTTATGTCTTCCATGGTCCCGACTCGTGTCGAGGTTCATGAATCCATGTTTTAATTTTTTAATTTTTATTTAATGATGAGTGTTTTGGGATTAGTGGAACTAGTCACACAGGCATGGGACTCTTTTGAAACCATGCGGCCTTCCCAGTATTCAAAATAAAGTAATGTTTAAAAGAGCGATGAATTACGTGGGTTTTGAAATAAAAAATGAAAAATTAAAATAGAATTAAAGGTTAATAATATTATCAGTGGTATTATTATTATATTAATTATTAATAATTAGAAAATTTATTATTAAAATTTTTATTATCATTATAATCATTAAAATTATCATTTTCAAAAATTATTAATAGAAAATGAAATGAACATCATTATTATTTGTTATCATTATGCTCTAATTAATTAATTATTATTATTAATATAACCATAATAATGATAAAAATATATTTTAGTGTATAATAATATTATATTTATCAAGAATTTATTATTATGATTATATTATTTTTAATATTATTGTTATTTTTATAACTATTATTATTAATGTTATTAATGTTATTATTTTATTTATCATTATATTTTTATTAGTATTATTATGGTTATATTATTTTTAATATTTTTATTACTGTTATAACTATTTTTATTAGTATTTATATTAATATTATTGTTAATTGAAATGAAAAAGGAATATTATTATTCATTTATTTATCATAATATTCTTATTAGTATTATTATTGTTAATATAAAAAATCTAATTAGTGTGAATATTTATTTCATTAATTTTTCATAATTTCTATTATTACGATTATTATTATTAGTATTATGATAAGATTAGTTATATTTTTTTTTGTCCATTTATGTTTATCTTATTTTTTTTTATTTTCCCTCTTTTTCCCTCCTCGTCACCCTACCCTCATCCATTGTCGCACAACACCCAGTGCCTGGCCCTCCCCCACACGGTCTCTTCATCCATGTGCACACACCTAGCAGCTACTATTTCCTCCTCATACTGGGCCTCTGGTCGTGACTCTTGGTGACCTCCCTGCTCCGGCCGACCGGCACGCACCTGCCCTCCTACTCATTGACGGAGGGCCCGATGTCGCTCCCCTCTCCTATCACAATCTCGCTGGCATACCTCTATCCAGTGGCCGGCCTCCCTGTTTTCCCCTCTGATGAGCATCCCCCCCTTCTTGATTTGGGGATCTCAATTGGTAGGGTTTTTCTTTACCCAAAACACAGTTTTTATGGTTTAAATTTTACATTCATTTCCTGAAATATGTGGTTCTATATTGGTGCTTAGGGTTAGAATTAGCATTCTGCTGATGCTATTGCGCTACATTTGGATTTTGGAACCGATTTCTGGATGTTTCTTTATCATTTGAGGTAGGACCCTTTTCATGTAACCATTAAATTAAATAAATTCTTATTTATTACTTTTTACAGGTTCATTGAAAGTTGATTAATGGTCTGAGATGTTTATAAAAAAAATTTCATGTTAATTATGGGGTTTCATTTAGTTATTTTGAATATGTGTTGTATGATTACTGAAATTAGGCACACAATTTATATGATTAATATCCCTATTGGATTTTTCAAATGGTTTTTAATTTCAGGAAGCTTGTTTTTGTCTTAAAAATGTATTTGGGATTTTTAAAATAGTGATTGAGTTTTTCTCGAATGGATTTCCCAAGTATTTAAGGGATAAAATATTAGGGTGTTCTTTTAAATGATTATATTAGTGGTTAAAATTATTTATTAAAATATTTTTATGATGTGGATTATAATAGAGAGTGTTTTGAGGCGTGAAGTATTCTAAAAATTAATTCTTGGCTTGTAGTGTACTTTTGTTAAATTGTGCATAATAAGTATTTTTAAACTGCCTGATTGGATATTATAGATGTATTATTCATTTAAAGTGGTGGTTGGTTGTCCTTAAATGTGTTTCACGGTTTGAGAAATTTTTGTGAAATGTGTTTCTTCAGGTGGGTTTGGTGTCTGTAAACTAGAAAGTGGTTTATTATAAAAACAGAGATCTCCCGATATGTTTATAATGTTTCGATTTCGGATTTGGAAATTGGATTATTTGATGGAAAGACGATATCTTTCTGGATTTTTTTTGGTTTTGGTTTGGTAAATTGGGTGTTTATGTGGCTTGTTTTTTTTCTTGCTTGTCACACACCTTTTGTGAACTTATAATGGGAACCTGGAATAACTACGGGGTTTACTAAGAATGATTCTTGCACAAGTCTAGGTTATTTCACTAGCCAGTGGCACATAGCAGGGGAATATCTTATTATTATTGCTATGGGATTGGGCCCCTCATTCAGGCCAGGTAGGGAAATGATCAGGTGTTACGGCATTACAACATCATTGAGTAGTGCATGCCTTCAAGATGAGTCACATGTATTAGTACATTCTGGTTTTCCACTGAGTTCCTAGGATTTATCTTACTCCTTTTACACTAGAATAGTTAGTATTGTTTCCCTCATTATATGATGTGATGTCCATTGAAAATAGTTTTTGGTATTTTCTTTATAAAATCTAAAATGGGTAGTTTTATAAATAGCTATTAAAGAAAAATGTTTTGAACGAACAATCACTCGTTCCTTTGGCACTTTTATAAAAAATAAATGATTACTTTTGGACTTTTTTTCATTCCTCATCCTCTTGAACATTATTTTAAGCATGATAGAAATTGATTATGATTGTGACTTTTTTACCTTAAAATTAAAAGTGTTGAATATTATATATATATATATATATATTGAATTTTAAACATAAAATCAATGTCTTATTTATTTAAAGAATGTGAACTAGGAATAGAATTAGTTGGGCCTACCTAATAAGTTTTAATACTCATTCCTATTGTCTTTTCGTGTTTTTAATTCTCCGATAGGTTCTCACATTGTTTTAGATCTGCTTGTGTGATGTTTGGTTTAGGTATCATAGAGTAACCCATGGGGTTAGTTGGAGTCTTAGTCACGGGCATGTCAGTCACGTTTTGGGTCATTCTTTCCTTTCCTATTGTTTATTTATATTATATTGTTCTATTTTGTTTCTACGGCATAGTTTATTTATGTTGGGTGAAACTATTCCCATGTGTACTCTGTTGATTCCATAGTTCTTTTTTACACCTCGGGAAAATTGGGAATGCCTCTTGGGCCTTTCTGTGGATCATCTTGGGTGACTTATTAAGGGTCAACCCGGTTTTTTTCGTGACAATATGGTAGGTCATATATACACACAAGCGACGATATCATTCCCTTAATTATGGAATGGTATAGAAGTGGATGGTATATGTATTGTTCAAAAATCAAAATCATTTTATAATTATCATATATATTTATTAATTCCATCATTATACCTATCCACATAAGGTGGTGGTGAAATACATATTACACCACGACGTGGAGACAGTTATCCATACGTACACACGTGTGATGATTTAATTTTTTTATAGGATGGATAAATGGTGGAATATGGAAGTTTCATAATAATATTGAGATATCATTAAATATATTATACTAGAGTTATTACTTTATAATGGATATATATCATTAAGTGGAAGTTGAAGAAGAAATAAATTTAAAAGAATCGGTATAGGGGATAACCTCTTCTTTGATGAGTTATCTCTAGATCTCCTCTTAAAGGCACTAGATTAGGTTTTTTCAGAATACCCAAACCTATAAAATGTAACTCAAGAAGTTTATAAGGTAAAATGATTATGGTATGGCTGATCATGATGGCTCAAGGTGAATTAAAGTTGTGAGGTAGGATCTGACCTTTTATAATTTAGGTGAGGGGCACATTAGGAATCTCCAAAAATATTAACTTATAATAAAATAAAAAATTCATCCAAAAACCTCTAAAATGTATTATTTTCAATGATTATATGAGATAAGTTTGTAATATCGTCAATAAAAAAATTTATACAAGTATTTCAATCAATTTAAACCATATCCTTTTAATTAACACTTAGTTATTCTATTTGATTTTTAACCGAGGAACCAAAATTATAAATATTAATGTTCTAAAATATTTACTTATTTGATATCAATTAGACTATAAATTAATAATTCAGAACATTTTGAAAAATATGATCATTATTTTACATTTTTAATTTTTTTTTATATTTATATAATTTAATAATACATTATTTGGATAAATAATCTATAGTGTCAATTTTGACACTATTCAATTTATTGATTTTTTAAAATATCAATATATGATGTTATCCTCAAACAAAAAAAATACTATATCTTTAAGGGTTGAAGGTAATATAAATGTTTTTCTTGATATATTAATTAATCCAAATAATATTTATTTTAATATTTTTAATAACATTAATTTTATATTTTTAATAATAAAATAATTACTATATCAATTTGGTGTATTTATTTAATATAATTAATTGTTGGTTAAAAATTAAAAATAAAATACCATAATGAATATAATTCATCTAGAGTACATAAGAATACTTGTAATTTGATATATTTCTTGGAAAATCCTACATTAAAAATGTTTTATTTAACAAAACCTTAATGTTTCAACTTTATCATCACTTTAAATAAAATATTATAAGTGTCAAAATCATTTCCATATAGCTCCAACTGGTCAATAAATCGACCATTGGATGATTATGGTCGTTATATACTTGAACAATAATATTTTGTAAAGTGTTTTAATATTTTAATGGTTATTATCATTTTAATAAAAAAAATTATTTATTTTTCATCCATTAAAAAATTTTAAAATCATCAATATATAAGCCTTTAATGTAATTTTTTATTTCTTAAAAATTTTAAAAAAATTCTTGGATAATGAAAGATATTTTAAATTTATATTGTATATTTATAGTCGAATTTATATTTTGTATGTCCTTATTTTAAAATTGATAAATTTATTAATATTTGAGTAAGGCGTATTTAATTTTCGTTAAATAAAATATATTAAATGTCATAATCTCATCCAAGCAGATTCAAAAGGATACCATTTTCAACCAAATAAAATTTATCCTAAAACATACTAATCCAATGGTTTTAGGACATGTGTTATGGTAATAATTTAATATTAGTTTCCCCTAAATTACTCGATTTACCCTTTTTATGTATTAATAAAAATTCCCAAAGTTACTATTCAAAATGACCCAAAATAAAAGAAATATATTTACATAATTTGGAACCACTGATTCCAAATATGTTATATAATTTTATAAAGTAAAAACAAATAAGTTCCTTTAATTAATATATAAATTAATCTCATTTTCCGAATAAGAAAAGTAGTTTTAAAACTTAAAACATTGCAAAAGATTGAATTGTTTTTACATCAAAATTCAATATAAAAGTAATGTCAATAACCTTAATTAAATTTTATGATATAAATATAGTATAATTATAATTTAAATATATTAAATAATATAACCTAACCATATAGATTATTTCATAGAAAAAATTTATTTTCAATTAAAAATTAAGTATATTTTTAACATTCATCAAAACATGAAACTTATCAGAAAAGTATGAAAAATTCATACAAAGTAAATTTTTATATCTCCTACAAAATAAGAAGTTTATTTTTTAAAAGTATAATATAAAAATAGGTTAAAACATTATTTAAAATGGGTGAACCACGAGAAGGTGGAAAAACTGTATTTTTTTTTGAAAAATACTTATTTTTTCCAAAATATTTAATTTGTTCTTATATCATATCAATTAAACATATAAGATGAATTTTTAATATTATATTTATTATATTACACATATATTTCCTTAATAATATCCATCAATAGTTATTTTATTATTTTTTACACTAACTTATTTTCATTTAAATAGTCTTTCAGAAGAAAGATAATATTGTTTATACCTTCCATTATAATGACTAGGTTATAAGGTAACATAATAATATTTTTTTATTCTCTTAAACTAATTAATTTATGAAATGAAATATATCAAAGGAAATAATAATTGTATATAACACAGGACAAGCATACAATATTATATATCGTAAGCTAAGTTGGTGTTGCATATAGTGCAAGGTTATCTTGGTGTAGCGTGAAACACAAGAAATCAAATAATTTAAAAAAATATATATATCGTAAAAATATTGGGGTATTACATGGTAATTGAAGGATGATATGTGTATAAGTGGCATGGGATGGCCTCTACACTGTACACCCTCACTAGGTATAAGATCCTCCCCACATTGAATTAAATCCTCCCCACATGGAATTACATCCATCTCGGGAAGCTCTACACGTAATCCCCACACCATCTCTCATTGGTGCTTCTTTAATGACCTGAGCATCAGGTATACTACTTCCTCTAGTTACATACAGCATTAATGAAATGATATGGACATAGAGGTTAGTAGTTATCAAAACATCAACCTAATAACCACATGAGACTCATTCTCTGTTATAAGCCCCAACCATTCAGGACAATGTGGGATTTTATTTCCAACTAACATGGATACATAGGAAGACTCGTGAAGGTCCACACCCAACATCATCATCCATCCTGATTTTATACATGCCACATACATGGTAAGATCATTCCCCTCACCAGTTTTATCATGTCTTCTCCAGGTCAATCAGGCATCTTAATTTGTAATCCACACAACAACTCCAACCAAGATAAATCCTCTTGAGAAGGTAATATTTAATGAATAAGCATCACACCATCCATCATCGATGCTTCCATGGTGATGTGATCATCCTTACCTAATGATGATAAACATGATGGATCAGTCATGTCACATATGCCTAAATTATGGCATCGAACAATGTGTGTTTTGATCCTAGTCTTTTAGACATGGTACATATGATGCCTCTATCAGGTTTCATCATATCAAATTGTAAACATTGGTTCTCCCTCATAGGGATGTACCAGCGTGAAACTCCGCTAGGGGTTTTCCAATAAACCTTCACAGTGTGCCACCTTACCATTGAAGGATAGCACTCTTGGATCCATCTCAAATAATTCTTATCCATCCATTGGTAAACCATTCATGTTCTACCTCTTATGGATGTACATAATTGATACACCTATAGGGGTGTTCATATAGACATTAAATATGTGATATATTATCTTTATGGGACATAACTCTCCTATCCACCACTATATTCTGTTTTGATCCATTTAATGGTAATCTTCTTAGTCTGAAATTATCCCTCCTAGGGAAGAACCTCTTTGATCTTCCCCCAAGGTGCATTTTTAGCAATAAAATCTGTCTCCATAAGGAATTGGACTCATGTCCCAATCCATCTCTGTATGACATTTTGATTCATCTCTACATGATGTTAAACTAATGACCTGGTCCAAAATAGATACCTCATGTAAAACAATGGTTTCATGGGGTGAAAGCCTTAGGAGATATGTGCCTAAGGAGTTAGCTACCTCATAAAACACATTGGATTCATATGGTTAAATCCTTTGAATATATAATCCTTAAATATTAGATACCTCATTATCGACATGAGAAACCTTTAATTTCGTGCCTATGATACCTCTAAGAGATTCCCTCCAAATATGAAGAACACAGGTGAACAATGTTCCTAATGTCCAGGCATGCCAGTAATACCTATCAAGACTACTATCTTAATCAAAGGATGCTTCCTGGTCATAACCCACTATAATTTCATGACATAAGTGGTGTAATTAACTAGAATCCATAGATAGATATAAAAAAGAATGAGTTCCAATAACATGAATTAACACTATGTGGGATACCTAGACTAGGTAACAATCACCAAGCAGGAATCCCTAAAAGGAGGAGCTGCCATCCCTCCATCCTGCTTCGATCAAGGAGAAGAACTCACCATTGAAAGTGATGAAATCCGATCACCTTTGGAAATCCATAATTCCGGGTAACATGCACACCAATACACATTAACATGTAAGTGGAACAAACTAGTGAAATAATAAAAAACACCATCTCCATCCAGTGTTGAATATTTCAAATATTTTTCATTTTAATTAGTTCCTTCCAAAACTCTTTCTTATTAACTTATAGTTCTAGTTAACTCTTATACATTCATCCCTGAAAACACCATCAAAAAGTTATATTCTTTTATAACACCCAAAAAAATTACAGGTATTTCAAGTAAAAATATACTCATAGACTTCACCGCAACATCTATATAATTTGGGAATGAATTTAATTTAACCACATCCTTCGATGAAACTTTTCTATTATCATCTATTTTTTATCTACCCACAAGATATCATTATTGAATATCACATTTTTAATAATGAAAACCATCAAGGATTTGTTATCTCAGATTAAAAAATGTAACCCTTTACCATTATAACCAAACAATTATCATTCATTAAAATTAGCCACAATATTTTTCGTTTTCTTAATATAAAATTTTATATAAGATATTTTAAATTAGACATTGTGATTGGTAATATAATCATTTGTTCTGGTCTGATAGTATTACAAAATATCATAAACCTATGGAGAAGTGGGACTCCCTTTGTTCTTGTACAAGAAAGGAATCAATAAATCCACAAAACATATAATGGTATATCCTTTGAAAATTCATATACTCCATGCCTTTTAAACAAAAAATATATTTATCCCCTCAATGAATCTATTATATTCTTGAGTACCTAATAAATAATTCCTAAACCATATGAATTTCCTATAGTAGAACCTTCATAACTCCAGACTCCCATACTCCCCACCTTTATCAAACATCAAACACTAATGTTTACTCCTAGTATATTATTTTACTATGGGTCTATATTATAAGAAGAATCCAAGAACCTTGTAATTTGATGGAGAATGAACTCCAAAATCATTTATTTAACTTACTAAATAAAGTATATAAAACATGACACCCAATGAGGTGATACTAGAGAAAACCATTACATTTGATAAACAAAGAATAACTTTAGGTTTTTCGGATCATTAAAAAAATTGGATGGAAATTTTTTCTACATTCCAATGAGACAATCGTTACATGGTTCATACACTATGGTTCCAATTTTTAGCATTCATTTAATGATGAGTATGTTTATAAATTTCAAACTTATGTGACCTCAATGGCCATGTAAATAAATTACAAACGATACTTAGCTTGCATGAATTATACCTTCTGATACTCCCTTGAGGTATAAAATTCCACCATTCACTGCTTTATCCCCAACCATAGAACTTTATTCAAGTTTCTATGTATCCTATTTGAATGTCTTACAAACAGATGTATCATTTGACTATCTGAAGGAAATTAAGATCATATTTATGTTAGATTTGGTTCTCTAGATCCAACTTCTATGTACTTTATGATAAAAATGCATGTACTCGTTTTTTTGAATATTAACAAAAATATTATCACATCATGTTTATTATTATGTGTCAGATAGTATATGTTAGTTTCATAAGAGTAGATGTCACACTAGAAGGTCGTAGCAGTTCCCCACTATGATGAGAACCTGGAAGTGTTATGACATTATTCTTGAATATATGTTCTATATGCGGACGATACCATTTGAGGGACACAATTGATATAGGATATCAGGGGTAGAGACTCATAGGGCTTTGGGTAACCTTATCATTGTGTACGGCCTTGGTAATATCCAGTAGGATATTAGCAGAATGGGATATTCCAGTATGAAATCCACATTGATACGTGTCATTTGAAATTCCATTCCAATGATTTGTGTATTGGTATTTATACTTTAATATTATTATTAATGAATATTATGAGTCATGTACTTTGATGTAATGATAAAAACCATGACATGCTATATTCATGGTGTGGTAGGTTATATTGTGTGTGTCATGAGTAATATTTCATTAATGAATAATGAAAGAGGGGATTTATCCCTTCTGTTCGTTAATGGAAGTTAATATCTCAAGACCTTTATGGAAATGATATAGCCTAAATAATTCCATGGACATGGTTTTCTATTGGAATGTTCTATTTTCAATAATTCAAAGAAAGAGATATCAAACATATATGTTTATGGCACTGGAATAAAACCTGATTGATTATAGATATTTTGATAAAGGGATTATATTACACAGTATGTGTCTATGTGAGGTAACATGTCATTGTGACATTAACTTCTTTATATATGGGTTACTTGGTGTGTTGTAGGATGATAACCATGGTCTTTAGGTTTCTTTACCAAATTCCACTAAGAAAGAGGCCTAGAGGTTCACACACTACGTGTATCTAGAATCTCAATTGAATAATATATTATTATTTATTATTTAATAGGTTGAATAAATATTATTATTTTGTGTGGTATAATAATGATTCATGTATTCTTGATCACATCTATTCTCTCTTTAGTTATTTGAGAGAATATATTGTGAGTAGAATATTTAATAAATATTTATTTTTTATTTAGTGAACATAATATTTATTTATTTATTGGTGAATAATGCAGTGATATTTATGTAATAAATAAATAGTAATTAATCAAGGCCTGATAAATATTGGGGAGGAATGGTACACCGAGTTTAATGGTCTTGTGAGAAATAATAAATATTGAATAGTATTTTGTTATATAATTTTTTATTATTATTCGCAAGTTAAGTTCACGTAGAAAAATAATAATAATAATATTATTATTTGACATGGGGTTTATCTATGATTAAAAAAATAATTAAGGGATCCTATATAATTATTTTATTTTAACCCTAGAAATACAAATACCCAATTATGTTATTTTTTATATTATCCTATTCAGTTATGCACAATGAATTTTGGATCATTCTCTCAAGCCTAGAGAGCTCCCTTCTCTGAGAATACATCTAATAATGGAGAAAAAATACTCCTCCACCAGATCAAGGATAATGATTTGGATGTGATTCTCGAGGCAGTCAAAGGTGGATGATGCATGTTCAAGGATATACCATACTAGATCCCAAAGACTAATTTAGTGACATATATAGATTCATGGAACATGTGTGGATCACCTCTACAGGAAATCTACACTTGGTTTCTATAACACAATAATGGTACAGTACAGATATTTCCAAATACATCAATGAAGAAAGAATTATTTAGAGGTTATTATTTATCTAATTAAATTAAGTATAACAAATATTTGTTGATCTCCTCTCTCTGAGTTATGGAGTTCTATACCAAGTCTATTTCATTGATTCAATTACGTTAATCACATCCCTCGCTATATAATTGATCTCAGATTGATGATCGAATATGGAAAAAAGAAAAGTTGATAACTTCCTTTAACATTACTCTGCTATGCCTAGAACCTACAAGTGTTATGAGAGCAAGAACATAATTTTTTTAAATTATTTTGAAAAATCATTGGTTATTTATGAATTTGTAATTTTGTTTTTTAAATCATGTTTATTCATTATTTTAATCTGAATTATGAGATCTTCCTTTTCCTCCTTCATTTCTCAAATATTTAATTGATTTGATTAATTTTATTGTTAAAATAAAATCTTAGAACTCATATATAGGTTCTACTCTTTCAATCCATACAACACCAGACTACACGCCATGAAATTAGAGTTACACATCATGTAGTCACATTCAATGCATCATAATTGATTTGGAAATCAGTTCAGGATTATGGATTGATTGTTTGATTATTTACACCATTTAATGCACCATGGGTTGAATAGAATTTAATGGCACATGGTCATCTAGACTAAACACCATGTGTCACATGTACACCACATATATTCCATTTGAGTCATATAAGGGATGTGTATTCCATAAACAACCTATCTAACTAGTGACCATATAACTCGAAGTTCACATGATGTTTTTCCCATTGGACACTCTAAGTACTCAAAATTCTACAAGGCATAGATTACACGCCGAGTCCCTAGGTGTTTGTCTTTGATAGACGGTGAGAGATGTACAATCTATGTAGATTAAATCGATATTCCATGTACTTTTACCAATTAAATTGATATTAAATTTATTTAATATATTTAAACCTTGATGCATGTTCTTAGGCATGGCCATTATGTAAATAGGACATGAAATGTGATGGGTTTAAATATATATATATAGTTATATGTGACTAATTAATATATATTTAATTTTCATTATCTTTATATCATGTATGAGTTGTATTAAGGTTGTTCACCTACATGAATTAAAGTAGGACATGTTATAGAAAAATCATGTAATTCATGTAATGATTAATTTGATATTACACATCATGAAGGTACGCGATATATCTTGTATACGAAATTTCATAGAGAATAAACTATATACGAGTATAATAAATGTGAGTATATTTGGATGGGTATTCACAGTGTTTCCTCAAAGGTACATTTATGTACATGATTAATTTTAAATGAATTTAATTTTTTTAAATTTTAATGAATGATAATATCATGGAAATTCATAAGAGAATTGAGATAAAAGGATTGATTAATTAAATATAATCATTAATCTATTTGAGAATGATTTATCTTAAATAACAATGATTACAAATTGAATGATAGTTTCATCAAATGTGTAATTCATTACATTCACGTGGATAATGATGAGCTAGAACAGAACTTTTTTATGTTATTGGTTTCATTTTATTTGCCATTAATTTAAATTGTTGGCCTATCTACCTTCACTCTATTGATTATATAGGGCTTTCATGACCATGTTTCTTTTATGTAAACCCCATTTTCCCTCACCATTGTGGTAGTGAAAGGCATATTTAACAAATAGATCTCCCAAGCTAGTAGAGGGGGATCATTTTTGGAGTTGATATGAAACCAATCCAAGGAGATACATAGGTGGATAGGTGAAAACCTGCAACAAAAACCCTAATTTGTTTAAGATAATTTTCTCATAGGACAATGATTAGTTAATAAACCGCTTGATAAAATAACTATTAGTATAATATCATGATCATGCTAGATTATTATTTTATTTTAGTCGATTAAATGGTTATTTCATTATGAATGTTTTTTTTATCACATAAATTAATGAAATTAAAATGCAGGCAAGATAGAATTAAAATAAACTCTCTTATGTATAAATACTTTCTAAGAGAGGGTTAATCACTTGAGTAATCCCACTTAATATTAAAAATCACATTATAAATATTATAATCGGAAATTTATCCATAAAAAGAATAAAATATCTCAACAAAATATTAAGTTAGTGTAGCCATCCTTTACTTCGGTTAAAATCGATCCATAGTTCAATGTGCTTGACTAGAAAAAGTTGGGGTGATATTAATTATTGGGGAATTATAACATGAGGTTCTGGGTTGAAACAACTTGGTTCACATCAAGGTTTTACTTCCATAGTATTCCTTGGTGTATGTGATAATCAAATTGTGAGGAAATATAAATTACTGATTCCAGGATTTATGAGTCCACTAAGAAGATCAAGGAACTATGAGTTAATTTAGTTGGAATCTAGAATGCCTAACTAAAACCATTTGAGTATCTTAAAAAACCAAATTTTGGGTAATGAAAAATGGAATATGGATCCTTACCTCTAGAATATCCAAGAAATATGATATTCTGAAGCCATTAGTGAAGGATATTGGGATTCAGTAAAATAGTGGGATACTAGTAAATATAATATTTATTTATTTTTTGACATTTTATTTAACAACGTAATAAAATTATACTTATCTTATTTTTAGAAACATCAATAAAATGAAATCAAATTTTTTATTGTGATCTATACTTGATATGGAGAACCTAATCACCGTTATAGAGCATTTATAGTGGCAAAGGTACATATGTGCCATCCTTTTCCATGAAAGGAAATTGTATGTGCTTGAAGAACCATTACCAGTTTCACCTGTCAATGATAAAAGTGATAAAGAGATATCTCTATATGAGAATCATCTTGATGATGGTACATATGTGTATTCCTTTATGCTATCATCTATGTCCAATGATATTTTAAATCTATATGAGGATATGGATGTATATAGCATGATGTCCCACCTTAGAAATATCTATCAAGAGAATATGAGAAACAAGAGGTATGATATCTCCAATTATTTGTTCACAAATAAACATAGAGTGTATCTACTAGATGGAAATCATGAGGTCAAACCCCTTGGATATATTGAATGATAGGATATAATAAGGACTAAATTTCATTATAAGTTGTGTACATATATCATACTTTCATCACTGGTCAAGAACTTATACAAATTTATTGTTAATTATAATATGATAAATAGGTAAAATATTCTCATAGTACTTATTAATTTAATTCAACAAGTTGATAAGGTTAGGTGGTGTGACAACTCCACAATTCTTATGGTGAATAACAAAAGGGAGAAAAAGGAATACGAGAACAAGACTTATAAGCTATCTAAATCTACTAAGAAACATCGTACCAAGAAGAAGAAGATCCAGAGGTAGGGAAAGGAAAAGGAGGTAGAATGTTTTTCATGTGAGAATCCAGGCCACTGGAAGAGGAACTACACCCCAAAGCTGGTGGAAGCTAAAGGTGTGTTGATTATTTAGTGTAATCTTTTAATATCTACACATTGGGTACTATATATAGCTTGTGGGCTAAAATCTATATTAAAATGTAGGAACTAAGTAGATTTTGAAATATTAAAAGAGGAGAGGTTGATATGAGAGCTACCAATGGGGCCATGCTCGCTACCCTATCTCTTGGTGATATCCTCCATTCATTTCTAATGGTAATGATTTAGGTTTTAAAATATTTTTATTATGTACCTATAGTTCCCAAGAAGATAATTTCTATATTATTCCAAGATATAGAGGGGTGCATTTTAAAATTTGGAAATAAATTTTTTTTCTTTTATAAGGACAATGTATGTAATGGTATGGTGCATTTAAAAAATGGTCTTTATGTATTAAATAAAGAAAACTATGTGTTATTAATCGATAATGAATCATGTTCACATGACTTGTATAACACCCATTGGTGGAATCTCTGTCTTGATAATTTAAATGAGAAGTGTTTTACAGATATTTATCCATATGGTTATTTATAATCTTCTAAGATAAAACAACATGAAAGATTTCATGATTGTTTACAAGTGAAAATGACCAACCCACCATTTGGTGGACAGGTTGAAAGGGCCACATATCATCTAGGATTAGTACACACTAATGTGTGTGGACCATTTCCAATAAAACCTAGATATGGATATTCATACTTCATAACTTTTAATAATGAGTTGAGTAGATATGGATTTACTTACTTGATGAGGTATTAGTCCAAGTCCTTTTAAAAAATAAAGGAATTCAAGAACAAATTAGAGAACCAACATGGTAAGAAGATAAATAAGCTTCGGTCAGATTGATGTGGTGAATATCTTAACCAAGAGTTTGTAAACATTATATTTGAGCTTGGGATTTTATATCAAATCAATCCAGCTTATACACCACATTGGAATGGTTTTAGTGAAAGGTAGAGCCAAACCTTATTAGACATGGTAATGTCGATAATGAGTTATGCAGATCATTTGTTATCTTTTTAGAGATATACATTAAAAACTACAGAATGCACATTAAACTGAGTACAAACCAAAGTAGAAACTAGGATTTCCTTAGAGTTATGGAGTGGAAAGAAACCCATTTTATTTGATACATATGTATACGGTTGGGAGGTGTTTTTTATGGATTTTTCATGATACAAACTAGAACCACGGGGCAAGAAGTGTATATATATAGGCTATCCAAATTAAATAAAGGGAAACTAGCTATAAAAACTCTTAGAAAAGAATGTGACTATCACCAAACATGCCATCTTACATAAGAGGGAGAATATAATCAAATTTATAGTGGGAGAAATATAAACGTTGATGTAGTTGATGCTCAAGATACAGAAGAGTTGGTATAGGAACATAATTCACATGTCCATGTGGATGAAGTAGTTCCTAGAATACAAGTACTACATAGAATCATTAGATAGGTAAGAGAACCAAAGTGATATGGTTTATTAGTCACCGAGGATGTTGACTCGTTGTTGGTTGAAAATGATGAACCTATCCTCTACAATGATGTAGTAGAGGGATCAAAAGCTATAACTTGGAAAGAATCAATGAATTCTGAAATGAATTCCTTATATCAGAACCATGTTTGTTTTCTAGTTAATGTTTCAGTGGATGTAAATAATTTTGGATGAAAATGATTATTCAAGATAAAACTGTACATGGAAGGTAAATTAAGTACATATAAACAAATTCTAGTGGCCAAAGGGTCTAAACAGCATCAAGGAATTGACTACGATGATACATTTTCCCCATTTTCCATGTTTAAATCCATCATAATTGTACTTTACATAGAATATTTCCATGATATGAGATTTGTAAGATGGAAGAAAAAATTGCATTCAATGATGGGAACCTTAAGGATGATTTCTTTATGACATATCAAGACGGTTTTGTGACACCAGGTAATTCCAAAAGGATTTTCAAGTTACATATATCCATTTATGGCTTGAAGAATGCATCTGGGTCATGGAAAATTTGATTTGGTGAATCCATAAATTAATTTTGTTTCATTAAGAATGAATTTGAGTCATGTGTTTACAATAGGTTTTGTGGGAATGAGGTCATTATTCCAGTAGTATAGGTTGATGACATATTACTTATTAGAAACAACATACCAGTCATACAATCTATTAAGGACTGGTCAAATAAGTGCTTCTTCATGAAGGACTTAGGTTAAATAGCCAGTATTCTATGGATCAATATCATTCAGGATATATCCAAGAGGATCCTTGGACTAATTATTAGTATATATATTGGCTAGATACTAAATATATTCAATATGAAACAATACAAGAGGAGATTGGATCTAGTTCCAAATTGGGTACATATTTCTAATAAAAAGTGTCCTCTGATCTAACATGAAAAAGATAGAATGAGTAGCATCCCATACGCTTTTGTGATAGAATCGATCATGTATTCCATTTTATGTACTAGAATTGATGTTGCCTATGCAATGAGCATGGTAGGAAGATATAAAGCAGATACTGGAGAATAACACTGTACTATTGCTAAGGCTATCCTAAAGTATCTATGAAAGTATAAGGATATGTTCCTAGTGTAAGTGGAGACAAGGAGCTGGTCATCACAGGTTATACTGATGATAGTTTTTAATCAAATCAAAATGATCTAAAGTCACAATTTGGATATATTTTTTGTCTCGATAGAGGAGTTGTGTGATGGAAGAGTTCAAAGAATCAAATGGTCACTAAATCTATGGTGATGAACAATTATATATAGGCATATGATGCGATCAAGGAATCCATTTGGGTTTAGAATTTTTTCTAGGATTTTGATGTGGTTTCTACTAGTGAACACACTACAACATTATATTGTGATGATACTATTGCAGTAGATCATACAAAAGAGACAAGGTCGCACCAATGAGAAAAACATATAATTCGAAAGTATAACCTCTTTTTGGATATTTCTCAATGGGGTGAAATTTTAGTTAGGAAAATACCCATGGAAGAAAACATGGTGGACCCCTTAACTAAAGGAAAATCTCAATAGAAGCATGAGTACCATGTGTGATCTAACGTATTAAAGGATGTTAGTAGTTGGCTCTAGTGCAAGTGGGAGTCTATTGAGGTTGTTTCCCTAGAACCAAATTCTATTTACTTTTTTATAAACTTGTATTAATTGTTTTTAATATTAATAAACTACTTATCATGTCATGATTTTTCCTCAACATAACATAATATGTGATGATTTCCTAAGAGTAGCGTTCAGCATAGAAGATCATAGAAATTCCCGCTATGATGCGAACCAGGATGTTCTATGAAACTATTATTCAATATATGTTCTATAGAAGAATTATATCACTTTGGGGATGAGAATGATACAGGATATCAAGGGTGGAGACTCATATGACATTGAGGAAACTTCTCATGGGGTACTCCCTAGGTAATATCCAATAGGATATTATGAGAATGCGACCCACCAGTAGGAAATCCAAATTTATACGTGTCACTGGATATTTCTATTTGAGGATTTGTGTATTGGTCCTTAGACTATAATATTATTATTAATTAATATTATGAGTTAGTTAATGTTATGTATTGATGAAATCCATGAAGACTGATGTTCATAGGGAGGTTGGATACGTTGGGTGCGTTACAAGTAAAATTACATTATAGAATAATGTGATAAAGGATTTATTCATTTTTTCTTTACTAGATGTAAATATATTAGGCACATTGATGAAAATTATATAGCCTAAAAGAATCCATGGACATAGGGTTATATAGGAAATTTTGATTTTCATAAATTCAAAGAAAGAGATATCGAACATATAGGTTGATGTCACTGGCATGCAACCTGATCAATTAGAGATATTGTGATAAAAAGATTATATTAAACAATAAGTGTCCATATGAGGTAACGTGTAATTTCAGGATTATCTTCTTTCTCTATGGGTATACTGGCATGTTTTTAGCTGCTAAACATGGACTATAGGATGCTTTTCTTAATTCTACTATGAAATTTGCCTAGAGGGTCACACACTATGTTTACCTAGAATATCTGTTAAATAATATATTATTATTTATTATTTAATATGTTGAATAAATATTATTCATCCATGAGGTTTAATAATTATTCTGGTATGCTTGATCACATTTATTTTGTCACTAGTCATTAGAGAGGATATATTGTGATCAGAATATTTAATAAATATTTATTTTCGATATAGTGAACACAATATTTTTTTATTTATTGATGCATAATGCAGTGATATTTATTTAATAAATAAATATTCACTTTAAATGTCCTAATAAATATTGATGAGGAACATAAAACTATGTTTAATGGTCCGGTGATAAATAATAAATATGGAATTTTATTTGATTAAATAATATACAATTATAATTTTAAAGTTAAGTGCATGTCATGAAATAATAATTTTACTATTATAATTTGAAATGGGGTTTTACTATGACTAAATAAATAATTAAGTGAACTTATAAGATTATTTTATTTTAACCCTAGAAATATAGATACCCAACTATGTTATTTTTCACATTGTCTAATTCAGTTGTGCCCAATAAATTTTGGATAGTCTTATCATCCCTAGAGGGATCCCTTATCGAAAAATTCTCCCAAGAACAGAGAGAAATCCTACTCCACCAGATCAAGGATAATGCTTTGGAAACAACTCTCGAGGTAATCAAAGACAGATTAAATAAGTGCAAGGATCATTCATGCTATCAATTAGAGACTCATTGATAATCATATGTATATTCATGGAATATTTGGGGACCACCACTGGGGGAAATATACACATGGTTTCTATTACTCAATGTTGGTGCACTATATAACTTTCACTGGATTCATTCCATACATTCAAAAAAATAAATTTCAATTAATATGTATCATATTAAATAAAAGAACAAATCATAGGTATTGAGAAATTATTAATAGAATTTTCCTACGAGTAAAATTGTAGAATTATTTGACTAAACCAGGACTCAAAACACCTTTACCAGGGTCTAATCAACTGGGACACTCTAATAAAAGATGTGATATGAGTTTCTTGGATCATGAATACATTCATATATAACCACTTAATGATATCCTCCATAACATTCTGATCATAATATAAGACTTGAATGATGTCATTCTATGGTTTCCTTAACATAGATGACACAAAACACAAAAATCATCGCATGAAAATACACTATCCTCTGGATAAAGAAAACAATATTTCTGAAAGAAAATGATTGATAGAAAAAAAGAAAAATAGAAAACAAAGTCTTTTACATTCTTTTGATATAAGTCCCAATCAATTTATATATATATTTTTAATATTATTTGAGGAATATGATGGTGATTAAAATTTTCAAGTCCAAAACAAAATAGGTTTTTTCACCATACAAAAATAGTTGATTCTTACCAGTACAATTTGTTACTACCTTCAACCATTCATTTTAAGAAAAACTTAAATCAATCCAATCTCTATGAAAATCCATCTGTTTTCTGAAATATTCCATATACCATAATTCAATAATCAAGTAGTCGGTGGGTACTTTTAGAAACTCTCACCAGTGTACATTTCTATTTTAGATTGTAAATCCTACATATCATTTTTATACAAAATATCCAAGTGAAACATTAATAAAGACTCTTACATATTCTATAACTAACATTTATGATATTTCATTATGCATCCACAACACCTATGTCTAATGAAATTTAAGGGTAACATGTGTCACATCTTCCACATGACATCATCAATATTGGGTAATTTTAATTTTTCCTAACATCATAGATGAATCTTTAAAATTTCTATCTAAAAAATATATGTTAGTCTTAGAGGGTTACTCAGAATATTACACTAATACATTGTACAGAAAAATAGTATTCACATATTGAAAAACAGCAATATAACATGATATGATATTTGGTTTTTAGTTAAAATTAGAAGTATTTCGAAATAGTAAAATTATTATGGAGAAGTATGATGTCCTTTTAAGAATATTATTTTTTTTAAAGGAAGGATTTTTGTATAGACCTTTTATATTTTTGATTTTCTTATACATTCATTTATGTTCTATTATAAGAACATAGACACATTTACGAATATAGGAGAAGTATTTTCTCGAATCTTTAAGGGTGGAAAATAGGGTATGTAAAGACTATAAAAAATTCATAACCTCAACATTATAAGCATGAATAATAATGAGGGCAGATTGAGGTGATTTTTTTTCATAAAGCTTTGAAAAAATTATTCCATGCATTAATTAAATACAGAAACTCATGTATGGAATGCCAAAATAAATTATAGTTAATTTGAAAGAGGTATATAAGAGAAATATAATTTCATATATGTTGAAAATATTACGTAATAGTTAAATATTTTTTTGGGTGGATATTTGAGGATAAAATACATATTATTATAAAATACATATTTGAGAATATTCTAGAAGTTTGTAAATAAAAATATAATGTGAAATAAAAACATTAAATGTTAGTATCCCTATGTTCTGAAAATTCATATAATTGATGAAATTAATACTTTGGATGTTAAGAAATGAAACGTTACTAAGAATATACATTAATATGTATCCCACATAAGGATAAAAATTTAGGACACATGAATGATGTTTAGTTGATTAATATCATACATATTTTTTTGAGTATAAGATTGATGTGAATGTAGATGTATTTATTCATTATCTAGAATTTAATGAAATGTGTTGAGGGAGAAGATAAGAAATTATGATTTATATACATTTAGAATCATATTAATGATATTTTTAAATGTTTATATAGAATAATTGTGATTTAGTGGGAACTGGTATAATATATTATAGGGAAACAAAAGAGTTTGAAAACTATGTTGGGTAATGGATAATACCGTCCAATATAACTGTTGGGATCCTGATGACACCTATTTTTGTATCCAAGGTTTTTTTTATGGATGGAAATAGATTTTTTTATGTTTTTTATATCCAAAATGTGTAGACTAAGGATCTAAAGATACAAGTGATATTAAGGTGTATGTGGATTCATTATTAAAGGATTTTTTATATCCCAATGTTTTCCAACTTTTCATGGTCATAAATTTTAAGGATGAAGAATTTTTTTTGGAGGAGGAAATATTTTCATGTAAATTAAAGAATTTCATAAAACTATAAAAGAGGCCTCTATAGTTGAAAAAAATGGAATATTCAGTGCCATCACATCAAAATATATTAATGGATAGTGTTTTATGAATGTTTTAAAACATCGAGAAAGGTGGAATTACCTAAAAAAGGAAGTGTTTCACGTGACATAAAATAGAGTTGATTTCATAGATGTTTGTGAGTTTAATACTAAAGGAAATATCAAATTGTTACTATCTGGTTCCCATGAAATTTTACATGGCCAATCGAATTCATGAGATATGACTATCTATGACTGAAATATATTTAAAAATTATTGATACATATTCCAAAGCTCAAAATGCTCTTACTAAATCAATATCTGATCAAATCTATTTAATGGTGTTGAGTTTCACTAGAGCCATGTCCATGTTGGAGAAATAATAAAATATTTATGAAGGTGATGAAATAGTGGAGGAAAATCATTAAGTTTTTAAATATTAGTTAGATTATCTAAAAATGTATCTAGATGAAAATGTAGATAGTTTCTTTAATCATATTACTAAGTTTGTTGGGTAAATTCAAGGACTCATGATTTTTTTTTGGATATCATAATTTTGAAGAAAATAATGAGAATGATTTCACATATGCATAATCTAGAAGTTTCATCCCTTGAGAAATGATTTTTTTTAATATTTATATTGACGATTTTTCATGAATCATAGTGGATTACGAAATGAGTATCAAATTATAAGATAAATAAACTCATGTAATAAGGGAAAGGGAATATAAATCCATGGATAAACATTAAATTTATAAATATATTGATGATGGATATGATTTTGATACTGAAAAAATTTATGTTTTTCCCATAAATGTCAAGAGATGTAAAGTGAAATTTGAATGTAAGATTCCATTGACTTTTTTTTAGTGCGGTAAATAAGTGAATGTTGTTACTCGGTGCTCATAAATATTTGATTATATTTAAAGTGAAGAATAAATTATACTAAGGAATTATCGGATGTTCCCTTAAAATGGAGACTTTAAATTTGAAAACCAATTATTGAGTAAGAAATTCATTTGAAAGGATGAACATGGTAATAAAGAATTTATGGAGGATGTAGAACCAGAGTTTAAATCTGATGATGATGATTACATGATGGCTATGGTTGATGATATTGAATCTATAATAGAGGAACATAATCCATATGATATTGTTTTTTAACTCAATGTGGAACTTTAGGGTTATCTTGATAAGATTTACATGAAATGAAAGAAAAAAAAGAATGATGGTAGATTTGTTGAATGAGTTATTAATGTATGCAGATTGTCTTGAAGAAGATATTGATGAACTAAATGTATAGGTAGAAGAACATTTGAAAAATCCTGAAAGATTATGATAATTTTTGGTGTTTATGCTAAGGACTAAAGATATAAAGAAAGATTTCAATGAACTTACACTGATATTAGAGTAAAAGTATAATATTGTTGATTTCCATAAAGAAGTCATTTCATTGAGGATTAAAATGCAAAATAAATCAAAATTGATGGAAAAAACGAAGAAATTAAAATTTTGATGGTTTTCATTTGAGGATCGTTAGGAAAGAGTAAAACACAGTTATAAAGGAGTAGAGAAATCATTTACTGATCAATGATATAAACTTTTGTGAACAAGTGGAATTGGTCATAAAACATAAACATTAATGGATGGAAAAAAGATGATCCAAAATAATGGCAATTAGAAAATTGGACATATCAAAAAGGCACATGATGTTCTAAAGGAGATACCTTAAAAACAAACTTATAAGAGAGAAGAACATATTTTCCAATTATTTAAAGATTATATCAAATTAAATACCTATATAAAATAAGGGGACAGGTGGAGTAATGGAAAAGTGAATATATTTCCACTAATGAAATGTCAATTCTGTGTCTTTCTAGGAAACTCATTTATTATTATGTAGAAGAAAGGATCTATCTAAATAGGGAAGCAACTAGAAGTCAACAAAGTAGAATGATAATATATCGTTCATCATATATAAGAAATAATTGTTATAGATATTATTTTTCATATTACTGACTTTCTATAAAAATCTATTCATTCCAGATAGAAGAAAGGTAAAAAAAATAAATGTAGAAATCTGAGAAAGTCAATACTATTCAACTAAGAATAATTTTCATTGAAATTATGTATTTTACTCTAGATGAAAAATATGAGTATGATTCAAAGACTCATGCTCAAAAAATATTAGAGATGGCTTATTTTTTATCCACTCAATCCGGTATCTCATTGATGGAAATAAAGTAGATTTATAAAGATAACCATGTAGAAATAACTCTCAAAGAAATAAACAATAGTCCCACCATGATTCATGAAATAAGATTCTCATCTCACATGAAAGGAAATGAAGAGTTGGTGAAAAAATGTTATTGAAATAGTTGATGGAAAAGTGATATTTGACATTGATGGTTCTATAATGATAAAAGGAAGTGGAAATAAAGAATTATAAAAGTATGAGCTAATGAAAAAATAAATTATCAATGTGGATATATTTTAACAAAATTTCAAAAAAATTATTCAACTCTATAACTCATTATTGGTAGTGAAATTTAATCAGAAAGGTTACACCATCAAAGGAAAGAAGGTTAATTTTTTCATTAAAGGCTGGAGAAAAAAATGATAATTTATACCAGGTAGATATTAAAGAAAACACTTGTTTCTTAAAACGTGAAGTATAAAAAAACTTATGTAATGAGATTTTTGTTCACATTAATCAAAATATCATGGAAAAGGTATTTCATCTTAAGGCTAGAGTTGAAATTTTTAATCATAAGAATGATAATGAAAATACATGTGCTGCAATAATGTGGGGAAATATAGTTTAGAATTCTAATTCCCAAAGAACAAAAGGGAATAAAATATTCTTGATCTCATCCACATAGATGTGTGTTATCTAATGAATGTGGCTGGAATATATGGACAAATGAAAATCATTCTTTTTGTTGATAATTATTATAGAATTTCATGTGTTATTTTTATGGATTATAATTGGGAAGTTATTGATTTTATGAAGAAATATCTCTAAATAGTTGAGAATGAATCTGGCCACTAAATCAATATATGATGATCTAAAAATGGAATAGAATACACAACTATTGAATTTGAAAAAACCCAATAAATCATGGGATCAATAATGAGGTCACATAATTGATAACACCTTAACAAATTCCATTTATTGACTTCATAAATTGAAAGTTGAATAATATGGAACCAACTAGGTTGATTGAGAGTTGGGTTTCTCATCATTACTGGAATGCAATTGTTCATGTTGTGGTGTACACTCAAAATTAAAATGGGATTTTCCTAGTATGTGAAATGAAAACATATGAGATATGGCATGGAAGAAATCCCTCAACAATGTATTTTCATGTTTTTGAAGGTAAATATTTCATCCGAAATAATGAATGAAATCAAGGAATGTTTTTTGATGTTTTATATGAGGGAATACACGATGGATAATCAATGTAGATTAAATCATAGAAATTCAATAATAATCAAATTAGAAATATTCTATAGAGAAAGGATCTCATGATCATTGAGGATAAAAATATAATTAAATCTTGAAGCTTGTATGTTTCTATGATTGAAGTGAAGAATAATGTTAAAAAAGGATATATTCAGTTAGAAAAAATTTGAAGGCTTTCCCAACATTCCAGAGTCACATAATTACGATGATTCAAACATAGAATTAGAAGTGGAAACTATATCTGAAGAAACATTACCAAAACCTCAAAAAGAAAATATATGATAAGATGTTGATCAATCCAACATCATTGCGGATTGGACTAAACATACAAAGATAAGGATAATAAAGAATGAATTGCATTCTTCTCTCCTATCAATTGTGGAAAAAAACATTATTGAAGAAGAAGTGAAGGATGTGCAGGTTCTGGGTGTAGTGGAAGCATGGAATGGGTCATTACCAACATTTCTTTTTGTCTAGATCGATAATCAATATGAGATTTACACAACGATAAACATCCTAGTCTATGGGATTTACTAAAAGAAAACAGGAAATTGAAATTTCATTGAAACCAGAGGGAGGATCATTACATATTATTATTAATTAATTTAATTAATTTAATAATTACCATGATGTAATTAATTATTCTTTGATGAATCTGAAAAACGATATTCATTGTACAATTTTTGTGTTATAGGAATACCTGAAAATTCCCCCCATCAATGATCCACACGTGCTCCACAAATCTTTGAACATCAATGTCGGAATCTTCAGGTTCTATCATGATAGATCCTATAACTTGCATTAGTTTTTACTGATCACCTCGAGAATCACATCCAAATAGTTCTCACTGATATCTCTTGAATTGAGAGTCGGAGGTGGAGGAAGAATGATCTTTGATTTTTGTAGAATTATTGGAGAAGGGTTCTCTCTAGGGGATGAGCGGAATATCCAAATCCTTTGTTCAAAACCAAAAAAAAATTAATTGTATTATTAAGAAAATAATATAATTGGGTTTATATATCACTAGGGTTAAAATAAAAAAAATCACAAGTTTCCTTTATTATTTTTCTAATCATTGCAGAACCCCATGTCAAATAATAATAATAATATTATTATTTCTCGACTTGTTCATTGTAACGCCCCGACCCCAGTTACCCAGAGTCGGTGCATTATTGCGTAACATTGGCATGATCACAAAAGAATAAGTCTCGAATGACCGATTAGTTTAGTAGCCTTGGAAACACTAGATACATTCATAAATGTTACATTACATTATAAAGTGAAAAACTACAATAACATAGTCTCCATAGTCCACACTCATATCCTCTTCTGACTATCCCTTCTGGTCATTCATAAAATACTTCTTCACATCCTGTAAAATATTAAAACATTGAAAGGGGTTATCTCAGATGCTCAGTAAGGATAACAATATTGCAGAAGCTTTCATAAATTAACATTAACATTTAAGGCAATGTATAACTAAAACAAAAGCCTTTTTAAACTTGAACTTCAGCATAATATGGAAAAAATAAAATTAAATAATGCCATTTACTTATTCCCATGGATATTATACTATTTGAATAATCACATGCAATATCAATAACCACTTTCATAATGATGGAATGCATAATTCCAGACTATCATAACAACGTAGCCAAGGCCTCATACTAAGACTACAAATAAGATTTTGTCAAGGCCTCGTGCCAAGACACTAGTTTGTATCATGATACCTACCGATGCATCAAGGATCTATAGCGGGCTCCACCCGTCACTTATAAAGTCAAATGCATTCCTCATATGAATAGGTTTAAACATATCATAAACCATATCATAATTGTATCACATAAAACATGTATAAAAGAAAACATAATATTTCCACAATTCAATCACAAGATATCAATAAAACACATTTATATAATAAAAACCTTATCAAAACCATTTTCAATAACAAAATAAAAGAAAATTAAAACATGGTATTTATTTTTCTTTTAAAAAAATTTATGGCTTATAGAGGAAGACGAAACTCAAATAATAGTCACGGCGGAGGAGAAGTAGTTGTCACCGCATACGTACGAAAAAACATTCCTTTTGTCGTTTAGTAAAAATGCTTCATATAAAAAGATTCCTTTTGAATAAAAGTAAAATTCAAATGGGTTTATACACCGTATAAATTAAGGTTGTGTATAAAACCAAATATGCCTCAATGAAAGGAGATTGAAATGAAGTCCTTACAAAGATCATTTTTAAAATAAAATAGATATATTATGTGTATTCGCTATAAGTAAACATAATGAAAGTACAAATACAAGATAGGACATAATAATATCATGACATAATTTGAAAGTAGGAGATTAAACCAAAGAATGGAAATAGGGTTAAGATATTCCCTTACCTCGTGTCCGACTTGACTCGACCACTCTTTAACCTACTGAATAATAAAGTAGAGTTAATCTCTACTTTATTAAGAACCTTTTTCATGTTCATTATCCCTTTTATATCACATATTATAATTTTACAAAAATTATGTAGTCATTAAATTAATAACGGTCGTTTTGTCGATCTTTGGTACATGAGTCAACAATGACCTTCTTATAATTACAAGTTGTTTATGTTGTAGAATATCCATTATCTCCAGAATTATATTCAGGATTTAAATATCATATATATCATATATATCCATTATATACATTCATTCATGATATTAGACAACATTTAGTGGTAAGAAATGAAATGCACCGTTTATGGAGACGGTAAGCCGTACGTACGCATGAACACTACTTTCATTTCTATTTTGTATTTAATGGAATGAAATCAAAATAATATAAAGGTATGATATAATTACAGTATAATATAATATATTATATCATTTAATCCATCCTTTATACATCCCACAAATGGCATTAACGATTCAAATCACTTTGAGGGGGCGGTAGTCCGCACTTCCTAAAATGAAATTATCGTGTTTACCCATAATGGAAATCATAAAGGTATGACATAAATGAGAAATTAAAGAAGAATAAGAAAACCATTAACATAATATATATCATATATAAATATAGTGACATCATAATGGCCACCTTTGAAGGCGTTATATGAGTATTGAACAATCATCATTTCGTGAGGCAGAAATTTGCCATCCATAGAAACAGTATGTTCTTTAACCATTAGATGTAGATGTGTGTAATTGTAGCTTGAATACATCTTATAAAAACATCCTAGTATATTGAATATACTGGTTTTGTTACAAAATAAATGAATAAAAAGTGTTTAAGGGGTTGGAGAAGCAAAATAAAACAAAATAACATAAGGGAAGACATTACCATAAAATCGGGTAACTCTTTTTGGATTTGAGCCAATGGCTTCCTTGGGAAGAATTCACCCCAAAGTGAGGATCCTATGAGTAACAGAGGGATGTTGAGAGAGTATTTGGGTAGAGGTTGGCCGAGCCAAAAGACTTTGAACGCGTGAATAATGTGGTAGTGGTGGGGGCCTTTTATAAGAGGAGAGGAGGGGCACTCTTGGAAAGTCATGAAATGTTACTTTATTATATAATGAGTTTCGGATTTTAAAGGTCCCACACTAATATATTTAAATAATAAGGCGATAAGGGTTCTAAATATACTCATCTAATAGGTTTTTGACAAGTGTATGTCTTAGATTTTACATTATCTTTTTATTTTATTTAAATCGTTAATTAATGAGGTAATCGCTGCATCACCATGGTGTCATAAATATTTTCACTTATTTAATGTCTAAAAATTATAAATGATTATCATGATGTATGAAATATTTTTATCTTTCTAATGAATATTTATAGTCAAAAATATGACTTGTATTACCCCATTTAAAAATTGTTTTATTAAAACAACTCATGTTTGTGACATTTTTATTTTAACATTAAATAAGATGATTTTAATGGCATTTTCCTACCAAAGTGGCTCCATGGGGTCCCCAAGTTGACCCATGGATTGTCTTGGTCGGCCATGACTCATCCAATAGTGGTAGGTCAAGTATAAATGAATTTTTATATTTTTATAATATAATTTTACCTTTAATTTCACCAATTACCTTTAATCGCGATTAATTAATCTTAAAAGTTACTATTCACAAAAAATTTATTTTAATCTCATTGATCCAAATTTTACTTCCTAATGAAATCCATGTATGTTGGATTTTTGAAAATCAAATCACAGACGTGGAAATGTTTCATTTAAACAAAAAAACAGTTTTTTAACTACCACTTAGTGGTATCACTATTCATCAAAAATTGAAGTTTTTCAGAACAATCCCAAAATTTCACCATAAGCTATAATTGATATTCTGAATTAAAAAATGATTTCTATTTTACAAAATTCCAAACATATTTTTTGCTCTAATTAATTTTATAACTAATTCCTATTGTCAAAACAAGTAGCGTGTTTTTAAGAATAAATATATATCCAAAGATTGACAATTGTTTATGTCCAATTTCAAAGTGAAATTAATTTTAATGAACACCATTGGATAAAATGGTAAAAATATATTGTAATTATTCTTTAAACCCACTCAATAGTATAATTTATTAGTATAAATTATTTTGATTAAAACATTTGTTTTATGTATTTTTCACTTTTCTTAAAAAATTGGAAGTTCTCAGAAAATTCATCTTAGGATAATTTCAATATTCCGAATACAAAAACGAAGTCCATTTGGCAAAATAAAATTTATAATATTTCAAAAATTTGTTATTACTATTCATAACGGCTAATTTTATTGGTTGTGGTGTGTGTTAGAACTTGAAGTTGCGTACAACACACGCTAATGTATTATTCAAAGAGAAGTGTACCGTGGAAGCTTGGGGTGTTACATTCTCCCCTCCTTCAAATAATTTTGTCCTCGAAATTTCATATAATATCACTATATAAAAAGACTTGGGTGATTCTTCATCATAATTTCCTCGTGATCCCACGTTTCCTCCTCCATCTTATGGTTTCTCCATAGAATTTTTACCAGACGTGTCGTCCAGTTTCTCAGCACTTGTTCTCTTGTATCAAGAATCCTGACATGCTCTTCGCAATAAGACAGATCGGGTTCCAGTTCTAATTCCTCATAGGCGAGTACATGCATTGGTTCCGGCATGTATTTTCTCAACAGTGATACATGGAATACATCATGAACTTTGGAGAGACTTGGAGGCATTTCCAAACGGTAAGCTACAACCCCAATTCGTTCTAGAATTTCGAAGGGTCTGATGTAGCTGGGACTCAATTTACCCTTCTTATCGAAACTTATAACCCCC
Source organism: Viscum album (assembly GCA_963277665.1). Taxonomy (NCBI): domain Eukaryota; kingdom Viridiplantae; phylum Streptophyta; class Magnoliopsida; order Santalales; family Viscaceae; genus Viscum; species Viscum album. Next base: position 837,444,638 of record OY728125.1, on the reverse strand, counting down.
TTCCATAGAGATACCTTCAAGAAAACATGATCTCCTACCTGAAATTCCAAATCCTTCCTTCAGTTGTCGGCATAGCTCTTCTTCCTACCTTGAGCTGATTTGATGTCGTTTTGGATTACTTTCACTTTTTCCATCGTTTCCTCCACCAATTATGGGCCTATATGTTTTCTTTCACCAACGTCATCCCAACAAGTTGGTGTGCGGAATCTCTTTCTATATAATGCTTCATATGGTTCCATCTGAATACTTAAATGGAAGCTATTGTTATAGGAAAATTCTACCAAAGGTATATATTGATCCCACATTCATTGAAAGTCAAGTGAGCATGATATCAACATGTCTTCTAAGGTTTGAATAGTTGTTTCTGATTGTCCATATGTTTGAGTTTGGTAAGCAATTCTCAAATGAAGTTCAGTATCCAAGGCCTTCTGATGGCTTTTACTGAATCTTAATGTAAAATGAGGATCACGATCCGAGACAATCGACAGGGGTACTCCATGAAGTCTCACAACTTCATTAATATATTGTCTTGCTAGACGTTCTGGTGGTAGATCTTCCCTTATAGCAAGAAAATGTGCTGACTTCGTGAGACGATCAACAATGACCCATATTGCATCATTACTTCTAGGAGTCATTGGTAGTCCCATGACAAAATCCATCGTCATATTATACCATTTCCACTCAGGTATGGGAAGATGTTGCAATACTCTACCAGGCAGTTTCCTTCCAGCTTTCACTTGTTGAAAAACCATACATCTTAACACAAAATCATCAATCTCCCTCGTCATGTTGTCCCACCAAAAATGTCCCTTTAAATCTCTATAAATTTTTGTGGTCCCAAGGTGTATAAAGAAATTGGAACTATAAGAATCATCCAAAATTTTCCTCTTTAAATCAGGTATATCGGGAACACAAAGTCTTCTCCCAAATTTCAAAATTCCATCTTCACACACAAATTCACTCAATCACCCATCATTCACAGCTTTAATCTTCTTTTTCAACTCTTCATAATTGGCCTGATAACACTTTATCCTTTCTAGTAAATATGTTTTGGCCACCATTTGAATTTTTTTTGATGTTTCACCCGCCATGGTGATTCACGTATCCATCTTTACTAGATCCATGAAAATAGGATCCCTTTCCACTCTCATCATGTTCAAAACTCCATGATCTTTTCTACTCAAAGCATCTGCAACTTAATTTTCCTTCCATGGGTGGTAGTGTATCGTGCAATCATAATCCATGAGTAGTTCAACCCATTGCCTTTGCCTCATGTTGAGTTCTTTTTGTGAGAAAATATATATCAAACTCTTGTGATCAGTATATATCTCACATTTTTCACCATAGAGATAATGTCTCCATATCTTCAAGGAAAATATTACAGCAGTTAACTCGAGATCATGAGTAGGATAGTTCTGCTCATGAATTTTTAGCTGTCGTGATGTATATGCAACAAACCTATGATTCTTTATAAGGATACAACCATGTCCTTTCATTGATGCATCACTATAAATAATGAACCCATCATTCTATGATGGTAGAGTCAATATAAGAGAATTGAATAGTCTTCTCTTCAGTTCTTCTAAACATTCTTCACACCATTTTGTCCAGACAAATTTATCCCCTTTACGTGTGAGCTTCGTTAATGGGTTAGCCAATCGGTAAAAATTCTTGACAAAACGTCAATAATAACCAGCCAAACCAATAATGCTGTGTACCTCAGTTATACTCGTCGGTGCTGGCCATTCATGGATTGCCATCGTCGTAGAAGGTTCAACAGAAATTCTATCCTTAGAGACAATATGGCCAAAAAAAGAAATCTCCTGAAGACAGAATTCACACTTGCTAAAATTCCCATATAATTCGTGCCTTCTAAGAGTCTTCATGATAACGCGCAAGTGATTTTCATAATCTTCTTAGATTTTGGAGTACACCAAGATGTCATCAATAAATACCACCACAAAATCATCACGATATTCCTTTAAAACTCTATTCATTAGATCCATGAATACAGAGGGTGCATTAGTCAATCTGAAAGGCATTACTGTAAACTCGTAATTCCCGTATCTTGTTCGAAATGATGTCTTCGAAATGTCTTCCTTCTTCACACACAACTGATGGTATCCAGATTGAAGTTCAATCTTTGAAAAGTATTTCGCTCCATGAAATTGGTCAAATAAATCATCAATGCGAGGTAGGGGATACTTGTTCTTTATTGTTATAGCATTAATCTCCCTGTAGTCAATGCACAACCTCATAGATCCATCTTTCTTCTTAACAAAAAGGATAGAGTCTCCCCATGGAGAAACACTATGGAGAATAAATCCATTATAACTCAATTCCTCTAGTTGTTTCATTAGTTCAACTAATTCCATGGTGGCCATTCTATAAGTGGTCTTCGATATAGGCCTTGATCCAATAATTAAATCAATGGAAAACACAACTTCTCATTCTGGAGGATGTCCAGGTAAATCTTCCAGAAACACATCTACATATTCTTTCACAATTGTTACATCCTCTATTTGAACATTCTTTTCCCCTCCCTTAGTCATTTCATTCGCTTCCTCCCCAATAATTGAATTTAGTTGAGCTACTGGGGGTGGATCTAAATAAGAATTAGGTGGTGATGATTCTTCTATAAAAATAAGGTGTTCCTTATCATCATCATCAAAAATCATAACCTCCTTCTTCTTGTAATAAATATTTGGATCATAGTCCGAAAGCCAATCCATATGGAGTATTATATCAAACTCAATCATAGGTATGACAATGAGATCAGCAGATAACAAACATTTATGTTCTCTAATGGGGACTGATTCACAAAACATTGTTGCAATGATAATTCCCTTAGGAGTTTTGACTGACAATTCCCTTGTTAAATCAAATTGTAAATATCTAATTTTCTTAGAAAATAGGGAAGATATGAAACAATGTGATGATCCAGAATCAAATAATGCATTTTCTAAACTTGAGAAACCCATTAAATTACATTCCTCCATGTCTTTTGGAGCTTCAACCTCAGCAGTAGTGATAGCATATGCTTCACCTTGATCCCTTGGCATCTTCTAATGGAATTTCCCCTGACGCTTAGGACATTCATTTTCACAATGTCCCATCTCTCTACAATTATAGCATTCCACATTGACAGCAACATTCTTTCCCTTTCAATCATGAGCTTGGTGGCCTTTTTCACCACACTTGTAATAGACTCACATTCCCTTCAAGAAAGTACCAGGGTGTTTCTCCCCACATATACTACAGGACTGATGTTCAACTTTTCCCTTCTGCCCCTTATTTCCATTTCCAGATTGATCAGAAGATCTCTTCTTTTCACTGTTTTCTTTAAAGTCATAAGACATAGAGAATTCCTTTTCCGTCTTGATAGCACACGAGATAATATCTTCGTATGATGAGAAGGTTTGTGAGACTAATGCTCGACAGAGAAATGGTTTTAACCCATCAAATAAACGATCAATATTACTTCTTGGGTTATGTATATAATTTGCATCATGCATCGCTAACCTTTTAAAGTTAGCCTCATACTTTGCAACATTCGCATCCTCCTTCTGCCTCAGACTCAGAAATTGCCTTTCCATATCTGCTCGATGGTCATGTGGAAAGTATTTTTCTAAGAAAATTTTCTTAAACTCCCTCCATTGCATACTTGATACTTCTTTATCTTCCTTTGGGTTTTGATTCAGCGACCACCATTGATCGGCATCTCCACTGAGGCGGTAGACTTCCATGACAACCTTCTCCCTTTCGCTACTCCCCGAGGCATGGAATATTTTATCTAAGGAGTTTATCCATTGCTCAGCTACTAATGGATTTTTACTCCCAATAAATGTTGGCAGTTGTTGACTCATGAAGCGGTCTAACATTGATCCTCCATGTTGCGGATCAGGGTGCTCCAAACGAGTAAGGTTATCATTCATAACCTGAGTGAGTTGTCCGAGTATGGTAATAAGTTGATCAGCACCACTTGTATCTCCAGATCCACAATAATTATCTTGAGTAGGATGGAATCCCTAAATGGAGTGCGTGCATTAATATGGTTTCCATTCCTTTCACTAAGATCCATTTCTAAATAATGGCATAAACTAGATTAGTTTATGAATCAAAATACATAATTCCATACTTCTAAAAAACATAACATAAATTGAACTATTTATGTATATAATCCATAATCATAAAAACAAATTCTTTGAGGAAGTATATACTCATAACCCTTCATAGTGGTTTGTAAATAAAATGAGAATTATCCTAAGCATATCCCCCGGGAGTGTCATAACAAAGAGTGCATCAAGGCCCGTTGTCATGCACCTGTTCCTGTTCGAGTCTAGATCAAACCGGTGTTTTCGGGTTTTACCCCTAGGTACATCTGTGCCAGAGCCACCTCTACCTGCTCGTATCCAGACAGTGATGTATTTCTCGGAAAACTCACAAAACCTCAATGATACCAAAATTCTAGGATGTTTTTATATACTAATCCTCAATGTCTATCTTTGGGCTATGTGCTCTAATAAGAGTTTATATAAATCTATCTTCCAAGGTTAGTACTAAACTTTCTCTGATACCAACTATAACACCCCGACCCCAGTTACCTAGAGTCGGTGTCTTATTGCGTAACATTGGCATGATCACAAAAGATCAAGTCTCAAAAGAACGATTAGATTAGTAGCCTTAGAAACACTAGATACAATCATAAATGTTACATTACATCATAAAGTGAAAAACTACAATAACATAGTCTCCATAGTCCACACTCATATCCACTTCTGACTATCCCTACAGGTCATTCATAAAATACTTCTTCACATCTTGGAAAATATTAAAACATTGAAAGGGGTGAGCTCAGATTCTCAGTAAGGATAACAATATTGAGGAAGATTTTATAAATAAACATTAACATTTAAGGCAATTTAAAACAAAAAAAGCCTTTTTAAACTTGGACTTCATCATAATATGGAGAAAATAAAATTAAATAATTCCATTTACTTATTCACATGGATATTCTACTAGTCGAATAATCACATGCAATATCAATACCCACTTTCATAAAAATGGAATGCATAATGCCATAATATCATAACCACATAGCCAAGTCCTAGTTCCAAGACTACAAATAAGATTTTGTCAAGGCCTCGTGCCAAGACAATAGTTTGTCTCAAGATAACTACTAATGCATTGAGGAGCTATAGCGGGCTCCATCAGTCACTTATTAAGTCCAATTCATTCCACATATGAACAGGTTTAAACATATCATAAACCATAATATAATTTTATCACATAAATCATTCATAAAGGAGACATAAGATTTCCACACTTCAATCAAAATATATAAATATAACACATTGAAATAATAAAAACTTTATCAAAACCATTTTCAATTCCAAAATAAAAGAAAAGTAAAACATGGTATTTATTTTTCTTTAAAAAAAGTTATGGATTATATAGGAAGTTGAAACTCAAATAATAGTCACGGCGGTGGAAAAGTCAATATCACCGCATACGTACGAAAAAACATTCCTTTTTTTGTTTAGTAAAAATGATTCGTATAAAAATATTTCTTTTGAATAAAAGTAAAATTCATTGGGTTTTATACACCGTACAAATGAATGTTTTGTATAAAACCAAATATGCCTCAATGAAAATAGATTGAGAAGAAGTCCTTATAAAGATCATTTTTAAAAAAAAAATAGATCTATTATGTGTATTCACTATAAGTACACATAAATAAAGTACAAATACAAGATAGGACATAATAATATCTTGACATAATTTGAATGTAGGAGATTAACCCAAAGAATGGAAATTGGGTTAAGAAATTCCCTTACCTCGTGTCCGACTTGACTCGACCGCTCTTTATCCTCCTGAATAATAAAGTAGATGTAATATATACTTTATTAAGACCCTTTTTCAAGTTCATTATCCATTTTATATCACTTATTACAATGTTACGAAAATTATGTAGTAATTTAAGTTAATAACGGTCATTTTGTCGATCTTTGGTACTTGAGTCAACAATAAACTTCTTATAATTACAAGTTGTTTATGTGGTAGAATATACATTATCTCCAGAATTATATTCTGGATGTATATATCATATATGTCATATATATTCAGTATATACATTCATTCATAATATTATGTAACATTTAGACGTAAGAAATGAAATGCACCGTTTATGGAGACGGTAAGCCGTACGTACGCATGAACGCTACTTTCATTTCTATTTCATATTTAATTGAATGAAATCATAATGATATAACAATATGATATAATTCCTGTATAATAACAATTATAATATCATTTAATCCATCGTTTATACATCCCACATATGGCATTAACGATTCAAATCACTTTGAGGGGGCGGTAGTCCGCACTTCCTAAAATGAAATTATCGAATTTACCCATAATGGAAATCATAAAGATATGACATAAATGAGAAATAAAGTAGTATAAGAAAAACATTAACATAATATATATCATATATAAATATAGTGACATCTTAATGGAAACCTTTGAAGGTGTTATATGAGTGTTGAACAATCATCAATTCGTGAGGCAGAAATTCACCATCCACAGAAACAATACGTTCATTAAACATTAGATGTAGGTGTGTGTAAGTGTAGCTCGAATACTTTTTATAACAACATCCTAGTGTATTGGAGATACTGGTTTTCGTACATAAGAATGAAATAAAAAGAGTTTAAGGGGTTGGAGAAGCAAAATAAAACAAAATAACATAAGGGAAGCCATTACCTAAAAATCGGGTGACTCTTTTTTGATTTGATCCAAAGGCTTCCATGGGAAGAATTATTCCCAAAGTGAGGCGTCTAGGTGTAAGAGAGGGAAGTTTAGAGAGTATTTGGGTAGAGGTTGGCCAAGCCAAAAGGCTTTGAAGTTGTGAATAAGGTGGTAGTGGTGGGGGCCTTTTATAAGAGGAGAGGAGGGGCACTCTTGGAAAGTAATGAAATGTTACTTTATTATATAATGATTTTCGGATTTTAAAGGTCCCACACTTATATATTTCGAGGATAAGGTGATACGGTTTCTAAATATACCCATCCAGTAGGTTTTTGACAATTTCAAGTCTTAGAATTTACATTATCTATTTAATTTATTTAAATCATTAATTAATGAGGTAATCGATGTATCATCATGGTGTCATAAATAATTTAATTTATTTAATGTCTAAAAATTATAAAAAATTATCATGATGTAGGAAATATTTTTAGCTTTCTAATGAATATTTATAGTAAAAAATCTGACTTGTATAACCCCATTTAAAAATTCTTTTAGTAAAACAACTCATGTTTGTGACATTTTTATTTTAACATTAAATAAAAAAGTTTTTAATGTCATTTTCCTACCAATGTGGCTCCAAGGGGTCCCCAAGTTGACCCATGGATTGTCTTGGTCGGAAAAGACTCATCCAGTAGGGGTAGGATAAGTGCAAAGATATTTTCATATTTTTATAATATCATTTTTACCTTAAATTTCACTAATTACCTTTAATCGTGATTAATTAAACTTAAAAGTTTCTATTCACCAAAAATTATTTTAATCTCATTGAACCACATTTTACATCATAATGACGACCATGTATGTCATATTTTTGAAAATAAAATCACAGAAGTGGAAATGTTTCGTTTAAACGAAAAATCAGTTTTTTAACTACCACTTAGTGGTTTCACTATTCATCAAAAATTCAAGTTTTTCAGAACAATCCCAAAACTTCACCCTAAGATATAATTGATATTCCGAATTCAAAAATGATGCATATTTTACAAAATTCCAAACATATAAGTTTCATTAATTAATTTAATAACTAATTCTCGCTTTCACGACAAATAGCGTGTTTTTAAGAAACAATATATATCAAAAGATTGAAAATTGTTTATGTCCAATTTCAAATTGAAATCAATTCTATTGAACACCATTGGATAAAATGGTAAAAATATATTCTAATTATACTTTAAAACCACTCAATAGTATAATTTATCACAATAAAATATTTTTATTAAAAAAGTTGTTTTAATTAATTTTCACTACTCATAAAAAATTGGAAGTTCTCTGAAAATTCAACTTATGATAATTTCGATATTCCGAATAAAAAAACGAAGCCCATTTGGCAATATAAAATTTATAAAATTTCAAAAATTAGGTATTATTATTCATAACGGCTACTTTGATTGGTTTTAGTGTGTTAGAATTCGAAGTTGCGTACAACACATGCTACTGTATTATTCAAAAAGAAGTGTACCATGGAATCTTGGGGTGTTACATTATTAACTATAAAATTAAATTAAATATTATTTAATGAAATAATATCCAATATTTATTATTTCTCACCATACCATTAAACACGGTCCACCATAACTCCACAATATTTATTGGGCCTTGCATAATGACTATTTATTTATTTAATATATATCATTGCAATATTAGCTAATAAATAAATAAATATAATATTCACTAAATTGTAAATAAATATTTATTAAATATTACACTCGTATTATATTATCTAAAATAACTAGTGACATATGCAATCAAGAAAACATGAATAATTATTAAACCACATGTATAAACAATATTTATCCAACTTTTAAAATAACTAATACTAATATATTATTTCATTTAGATTCTATATACACATAGTGTGTGACCCTATATGCCTCTTTCTCAGTGGAATTATTCAAAGCAACCTAAATTTCAAAGATGAGCATCTAGGAACATGACAATGCACCCATAGATAATGAATATAACACTTCAATGACATAATTCCTCATATATAAATTTACTATGTAATATTATCTCATTATCATGACATCTCTAATCAAGTAGTTTTCATGATGTTTCCATAATCCTATGTGCTCAATGTCTCTTTCTTTGACTTCCCAAAAAGTGAACTTGCCTATAAACCACCATGGTCATTTATTTTTTTAGGATATATCATTTTCATTAAAGGGATAGAGATATCAACTTCCATTAATGAACTTAAGGGAAAAATACTTTCTCACATTATTCATTAATACAATATTACCCATAACCTACCCAACATATCCTACATCACCACGAACATATATCATCACAATTTTAATCAACTCATCAAAGTACACGACACATAATACTTAATAATAATAATATTAGTTTCATAGGATCAATACCCACGTATACAGATGGGAATATCTAATGACACATATGAATGAGGATTTCTTACTGACGTGTCTTATTCTCATACTATCCTACTGAATATTACCAAGGATGTAAACCATGAGATGGTGATTCAAAGTACTATGAGTCTCCAACCCAATTATCTTATATAATTTTTTTCTATTAAATGATATCATCTAGATATAGAACATATATAGGGTAATAATGTCATATCACTTGCAGGTTCTTATTGGAGTGGGGAACCGCTATGACCTTTTAGTGTGATAGTTATTTTTGGTACATTATCACATAATATGTTACATATAAGGAAAATCATGATGTGATAAGATGTTTATTAATATTCAAAACTATGAATACATATTACCAAAAATTACACAAAATTCTGTTCTAGGGGAACCAACTCCAAGAGACATCCAATTGCACTAGATCCAAGTGCTAAAAACCTTAAGTCCACTAGGTCTCACATGATACTCATGATTATACTGAGATACGAATTTATTCAAGGTGTATACTACAATATATTCCATGGTTACTCTTCTTACTTCAACTTCACCCCTTTGATAAAAATCCCTCAAGAGTTGATACTTTCAGAGTGTATTCTTTTTCTATTGGTGTGACCATGGCTATTTTTCAAGTGCCACCACTACATTATTATCACAATACAATATGAAAGGGTTTTAATGGTATGTACCACATCAATATCCTGGAAAACGATTTAAATACAAATAGATTCCTTGGCCTTATCATAATTCTTTATATACCCGGACTACACTATAGAATTAGTGATAACTGGATACTTTAAACTCTTCCAGTTCATAGATCCTCTGTTGATACAAAAAATAGATCATGATTGTGACTTCATATCATTCTAATATTTCTGAAATCTATCATCAATATAACCTTAGATAACCAACTTCTCATCTCCACCATACACTAGGATCATATCCTTAGTTATTCTCTGAAACCTAATGATGGCCTTAACAGAAGACCATTGTTGTTTTACATGATCTTCTTGATATCTACCTACCATGATCAATGTATAGGAAACATGAAATATTATACCAAACATGGTATACATGACTGATATTACCACTAAAGAGTATGGGATTTTTCCATTCTATATTTCTCTTATTGTGTTTGAGAACACATTTTCTTAGACAGATGTAAATCATGTGACACTAGAACCAATACCCTCTTGGATTTTTTCATACTAAATATCGTTATTATATGGTCAACATATTAACTTTTAATTAGTACAAGAAAAATATTGGATCTATCATTAATGATCTTGATCACTAGAATATAGGTTTCTTCAGCTATGTCCTTCATGGAAAAACACTTGTTTAACTAGTACTTAACATATTATAATACTGGTATTTTGTTTCCAATAAGTAATATGTCATCAATATATATTATTATGATATAAATAACATTTTGGATATACATTTTTGAAATTCATGCCTCACATTCATTCTTAATGAATCCGAATTCTTTTACGACTTCATGGATTCTAATGGTACATGACATGGATAGTTGCTTCAGTCCATAAATTGATATATGTAACTGAAAATACTTTTGGAAAAATATGGTGTCATAGTCCGATATTTTTGTGTCATATAGACATATTCATAAAGGTTACCATTGAGGAATATAGTTTTGAAATCCTACTTCCAAATCTCATAATTATGGTAACTACTATAGCAATTAAAATTTTGATGGACTTAAACATGGAAACTGGTAAAAAGGTTTCATTTTATTCCATTCCTTGACTTTTTTTAAACCCTATATCCACAATCCTTAGTTTATAGGTAGTTAATTTACCCTCCATGTCTTGTTTCTTCTTCAATACCTATTTTCATCCAATAGGATTGACATCGACTAGGGAATCGACCAGAACCTAAACATGGTTTTGATACATGGAATCCATTTCAAAATTCATGGATTCATTCCATCTTGTATATTTTGATCTTATAACTACCTAATTTAAAAATATAGGTTCATATATTTCAAAATATAATTATTTTCCTTCTTTGTAGATTATAAAAACATATCATTCTGGTTCTCTTACCTATCTTGTGCTTATATGTAGTAAATGTGTTTCTGAAACTAATTCTTCCAAAAGGTCCTATGTAATCTATTCCTATAACAACTCTTGTGTATCTTGAGCATCAACTTCATCAAAGTCAATCTTTCTCCCACTATAATTTTTGAGGATGTGCGACCTCTAAAGAATGATGGATTATCTGAAGATAGTTACTTTCTTCTCTTAGGTTTTGGTAGGTAATATACCTTTGTTTCCTTGAGATACCCTATAATGATACACTTTATGCCCCGAGGTCATAGTTTGTTTCTTGATAAGGAATTAAAAACACCTCTCAACCCCATACATCTGTATGTGAAAAAAAATGTTTCTTTCCACTATATAACTATAAGGGAATACAATTTTCCTATTTGTTTTCACTCAGTTTAATGTACATGCCCTAGTTTGTAATGCATATCCCCAAAAGGATAATGGAAAATTTTCACGACTCATTATTGAACATACCATGTCTAACATGGTATGATTCCTCCTTTCACTAAGACCATTAAAATGTGGTGTATATGGTGGATTGAGGTGAGATAGAATCCCAAATTCCTATATAAATTTGATGAACTCTAGGATAAAATATTCACCACCTCAATCTTATTAATGTTTCTTTGTCTTCATTCTATGTTGATTCTCTACATCATTCATGAATTATATGAATTTATCATAGGACTCAGACTTATACCTTATTAAATAGATATATCAATATCTACTTAAGTCATCATTAAAATTTTTGAAGTAAGAATATCCACCTCTTCCTTTTACTAGAAATGTTCTACATACATCAGTGTGTAAAAATCCTAGAAGATTTGGGACCTTTCACCCTATCCACTAAATAGTGGTTTTCTCATCCTTCCTTGGAAACAATCATAACTTATTACAAGTGATTTTGAATTAGTAGATTCTAAATAACCATTTTGACATATATTTTTCAAATGCTTCTCGTTTTCATGACCAATATGGTGATGCCATAGATTTGGGTTATATGATTCATGTGAACATGATTCATTATCAATTTTCTATACTTGTTTTTTTATTTTATACATAAAGATTGTTATTTAAATATTCCATACCATTCTATAAGTTTTCCTTATAAAAGAAATAACTTTTACATACAAACATGAAAATAAACCCATTTATATCTAGGCATGATACAAAAATGATGGTCTTGGTAACAATAGGTTTATAATAACCATCTTTTAAATCCCAAATCATTATTTTTGTTAATGAAGGGTAGAAGTTACCAATGGATAGAATAACCAGTCCCACACCATTAAAATCTTGCAAATCCACCTCTCCACTATAAATCATTCAAAATATATATGTTTATAATATTTAGATATAGATGTGAGCACCACAAGATGTATCTAATACCCAATCTATAAATATCTAATGATTAAAATCAATAAATAATTCACATTTAGCTTCCCCTACATTCTAACTATACTTACCCTCCTAGTTTCCTATTTTTCCACATGAAAAACACACAACCTCATTTTCATTACCATTTCTCTGGATTTTCTCTTCATGGAAGGACTATTCATGATACCATTAGAATTTTTATGATTCTTTGGACCATTTTCCTTTTTCTTCCTTTTCTTATTTAACATATGGATTGTGGGATTATTTTTCCTAATGTTCATATCCAATTAATGAATCAATGTAATTAGTTATGAATGAATATTCTCATTAATTTTAATATTGTAATTAGTAATACAACTAGAGAAGTTTTTGGGTAGTAATGAAAGTATGAGATCTTTACACAACACATCCAAATTTTTAATCATTAAATGTATCTAATTAGATCAAATACATGAGTCCAAGATAGTGTAGAATCTCATATCATAGTTGTAAAAACCCATCAGAGATCTCATACCTCTCTTGTCTCACCTTTTCTTGATATATATATCGATGGTGAGACATCATGTTATATGAATCCATGTCCTCATGTGGCTTCAAAATCATATTGAACATAGATGATATAATGATACATTAAACATATGTGGAATATTTAACATGTTTCCCATAGAGGGATAACTATTCATCACATTCTTCTTTACTAGAAAAATCAAGAATATTTTCTTCGACCACCTACAATTTCATTTGATAAAGAAGGATAACATATAGGTTCCTTTTCCAATCCTATAAATTTGAAGCGGTGAGAAAGTTATCCATATCATTATGGATCACAATGATATGTTTGATTTCATTTTAGTATTCTTTCTACAAAAAAGATGAGAAGATATTTTATTACTTTATCAAATAATATTTAGATAAATAAATAAATATTATATTTATTAATCTCCCTCTATTTCATCAAAACAAAATATAGCTCACCATTTGCTTCAGAATACCATGTTTCTTGTACATTTAAGTGGAAATGATCCATATTCTCCTTCTCATTTCCCAAACATTGGTTGGTCAAGAAACTTGAATGGTATTATGTTGGCATTCAAAATTACCACTACATTAACAAACAGTTCCTTTATTAGTGGAGTGGACTCCTCAATATTTAAATCCTTAAATTGGATTTCCTAAACCTTTTCCTTGTACATTACCTAATTCTTACTTTGTTAGTCATCCATTGATGAAAACTTTTTTAATTCAACACAAAAAAATAAAGTTATAGTTCCCCAAAAATTGAAAGCATCTAAACATGTCCTGGTCAAGTGCTTTGAACTATGGTTTAATTTGAAGTGAAGTAGTGGAAGGATATAACGATTTAATTTGTTATTGTTATATATTCCATGATTGTTAATTTCATTTATTTATGTGATCATGGAAATACATCCATAATGAAATAACCATTCAACATGAAATAAATAAAATAATAAAGTGATATTATCATGATATTTTAATAATTGTTAGTTTATCTATCATTTGATAAACTAACCATTGACCAAGGGGAATGACACCTTGAAAAAATTAAGGTTCATGTTACATCATTCCACATGTCCACCTATGTATCTCTTTTGGATTGGTTTCTCCAAGGATCCAAACATGAACCACCTCCACCAGTATGGGAGTTTCATCCATTATATATTCTTTTACTCATATGAGGTGAGGTAAATGATGGGTTTATATAAAAGCAACCATGGGCACACATGGACTTACATAATTACAGGAGAGAAGGTTTGTGGTCCAAAACTTTAATATAATAATAAATTAAATAAAAAATCACATACAAAGGTCTACTCTATTACTATGATCACCCACATACATATAATGAATTATGAATTTAATAAAACTATAATTTAATTCTTGATTGTTCTTATTTAATAAAATTTTTCTTGAATCAATTAATTCCCATATTTAATTGATAAATTATTTTTTATTAATTCTCCTATGAATTTCCTTGAGATTATCATCCATATTAATTGTAATAAAATTTAAAAATTTATTTAAAATTAATTTTATCCATAAATATAACTTGGAAGAAAAAAATTTAATACCAAACAGATTCATGCCAACATGTATAATATGTGTACACTGATTGTTCTTTGTGACATATACCAAACACGGCTTATCATGTACTTCTATGATGTATAGTATAAACTTAATGATTTCATGAATTAAATGTTGTTTCCATAATGTTTCAAACTTTAATTTACATAGAGTATCAACTGTAGAATGAATCATACATGATATAAGATTTGAACATTATGTAGAAATTAATAAAACATAAATATATATATATATATATATATATACCAAAATATATCACATGGTGTGTCATAACAACATAATGACCACAAAAAATCACATTTCAATAAGGTTTACACCTTTTAATAATTTTTTTTAAATCGTTATATATTGGTATAAGTACATAGTGTGTACTGGTGAGCTACACAGCATGTACATCTCTCACCATGAATCTGAATCACGCTCCTAGGGACTCGACATGTAAAATATACCAAGAAAAATTGGATTACATGATGTGTGGTCTCGGAGTTACACAGTCACCAATCAGGTAGGTTGTGTATGGTAATACACATCTGGTCTATGACTCAAAAGAACTACATATCATGTACGTGGGTGACATAGCATTTACTATAGTTGAAAGTGTGCCACTTTGGCCCAGTCAACAAGCGATGTAAGAAATAAATATACCATGTGTCATCAATGCACACAGTTTGAAATAATTACTTATGAATTGAACATAAGTACATGGTGTGTAACTCCAGTTACATGGAATGTACTTCTGTGTTACCCTGTTAGAATCCATGGCACCTACAGATGAGATCCTCGATTTTATTTCATTCATAAAATTAATTATACTGATTAGATATGTGAGAAATTAAAGAGGATTAAGTACATATTTTAATTCAAATTAAATTAATGATTAAATGTAAATTACAAACTAAATCAAAAATTCATAAATAAATAAATTATGTATAAATAATTATGTGAATTATCAGATACCACAAGTAGGTTTTGAGTGCAGCGAAGTTGTGAGATGGGTCATGCCAAACTTTTCATTTTTTCATGATAGATGATCAATCCTAGATTTATATAATGATAAATATCATGATCGACGTGATTGAATAAAAACATAAATACAATTGAAATTATGCTGGAACTAAATAGAGGTTCATCACATATTATTTATAATTAATTTAATTAATTAAATAATTACCTTGATGGAATTTTTTTCTTCATTGATGAATCTGACAATAGGTTTTCATTTTATGATTGTCTAATTGTTGGAATCAAATAATATTACCTCTAGTGGTTATCTACACATGTTCCACACATCTTCAATCATTGTTGTAGGAATATCTAGGTGCTAGCACAATATATCCTATAACTTGTGTCGTCTTCCTTTTATCGCCTCAAGAACAACTTCCAAAGCATTCTACAAGATATCTCATCACTTTAGAGTGGGAGTTGGAGGAAGATTGCTCTTATTTATTGGGGTTGTTCATATAAAATGGATCTCTTTATGGATTGAGAGGTTTCTCCAAATCTATTGTGCATAATGAAAAAAATGAATTGGCTTACTGAGAAAATAATATAATTGGGTTTATATAGAGACTGGTCCAAAATAAAATTGTTGCACAAGTTCCTTTTAATATTTATTTAATCCCTGTAGAACCCTACGTCAAATAATAATAATATTATTATTATTTCTCTAAATTAACTAAACATGATAATTAAATTATATGTTATTTAATCAAATAATATTCAATATTTATTATTTCTCACAGGACAATTAAACTTGTCTCGCAATTCCTCGAAAATATTTATCGAGCATTGAATAATGACAATTTATTTATTAAATAAATATCAAAATGTTATTTTCAAACAAATAAATAAAAATTATATTCAATAAATAATAAATAAATATTTATTAAATATTTCCCTCACATTATATTATCTCGAATGAGTGGTGACATAATATATGTAATCAAATATTTATGAGTAATTTTAATCATCATATAAGAATAATATTTATTCAACTTGATAAATAATATATTATAATAAATTATTTAAATGATATTCTAGAAACACTTAATGTGTGACCCTCTAGGCATATTTGTTAGTGTCATTAGTAAAACCATCATAATGTACATGGTTAGTGTCTAGTAACATGACAAGGTACCCATGAAGAATGAATTTAATGCCAAAATGACATAATACCTTATACAGACACTTATTGTGTAATATAATTCCTATATCATGATATCTCCAATAAAATAGGTTTCATGCCTATGACAACAACCTATGTGCTCGATGTCTCTTTCGTTGACTTCCAAGAAATTGAACATTTCTATAGAATACAATGGACATTTATTTATTTAGGATATTTTATATCATTAAAAAGTTCAAAAATATCAAATTCCTTTAAATAATAGATTGGAAAAATCTTTTCTCTCATTATTCATTAATAAAATATTACATGTGATGCTCCCAAATATCCTAATTCATTGCGATCATCTGTCATCATGGTTTTTGTCAACAAAACAAAGTAAAAAAAAATTATAGTACTTATTAATAATATTCTTAATTCCTAAGGAGGGATACACATGCCCGTATATTGTAACATCCAATGAAACATATAATTTTTTCTTTCTTACTTGCGGGTCTCATTCTCATTATATCCTTCAAGATATTTCCAATGGAATACACTATGAGAAGGTGCCTCAAAGCCACATGATTCTACACCCATGATAGAATGTATCGTTTGTGTCTGTCAAATGATATGATCCTGCTATAGAACATATATTTAAGAATAGTGTCATAACACTTTTTAGTTCTCATCATAGTGAGGAACTGTTCTGACCTTTTATTGTGAAAACTACTTTTAGGACATTTCATATACTGTGTTATGCAGAATAACAATAATGATGTGATAATAAGATTATTAAGTTTAAAAAATATGAATACATGTTATCATTAAGTAAATATAATTTTTATCTAGGGAACCATCTCTAATAGGAAGAATCCTAGGTTAAGGCCATGAAGGAATAAAAAGATCCGATTGTAAAAAAAAAGACATGTTATATTTTTAAAAGACCATAATATCACAAATGTGTTTGGAAAAAAATGATCTTCAACAAAATTGATGAGCTAAGAAATATGATAAAAAAATAATGAACTCTTGTTGTGTAAAGTCTATGCATATATTTAAGGCATTTAGGTTGAAGAAACATTCTCTATAGTAGCTTAGCTGGAGTCTATTAGGCTCTTTTTAGCAATGGAAATTTTAATATGGTACATATTTTATCATATGGATGTAAAAACTACATACATAAATTATTTTCATGAAGAATAAATCTTCATTGTACAAATAGTGGGATTTATGATTATAAATGAATAAATAAATGTTGTTATATTAAATAAGGATCCTTATGGTCTAAAGAAGTCACCACAATCATGGTATTCTCGACTAGATTCTTATCTGAGGAAGCTGCAATTTAAAAGATCAGGTGTTTACCATAATATCTATGTGAATAATTATCAATGACATCAATTTATGGTGAATTTTTATGTGGATGATATTATATTTTTTGGAAGAAGGAATGGATTATTGGAAGAATGTGCTAATCAGATGATATTCAAATTTGAAATTCCCATTGTTGGTGAACTTACATACCTTTTGGGGATAATGGTGATTCAATAGGACTAAAAATTCATCTATTATAAAAAGTATTCAAGAGAAATTTTAATAAATTTCAAATCCATGAATCCATAACAATTTTGACTCTAACTATGGTCGAGAAAAAACATTGAATACACAAGGATATGAAATATTTGGATCCCACATTGTATAACAGGATCATTAGAAGATTATTATATTTGACTTCAACATGGATGAATATTGTCTTTTAAACATGTTTATTAGATTGATTCGAATTTTTTCAAAAGGAATATAATTTTTCAGTAGATACAAGAATCTTGAGGTATACTAAATGTACACTAATCTTTGGTTTATATTTTACTATGGAAAGGGATAAGAAAATATCTACATTTTAGGATGTTGATTTGGGTAGAGATGTGGTGTATCAAATATCCACATGTTCCAGTGAAATATTTATTGGAGACA
Source organism: Viscum album (assembly GCA_963277665.1). Classification (NCBI taxonomy): domain Eukaryota; kingdom Viridiplantae; phylum Streptophyta; class Magnoliopsida; order Santalales; family Viscaceae; genus Viscum; species Viscum album. Next base: position 837,425,826 of record OY728125.1, on the reverse strand, counting down.
AATGTTGTGTCTTGTTGAGAAAGAAATAAAAAATAACGTATCTTAGTGTGGATAAAGCTGAGTATATCTCATTGAAAAAAGAATTCACTCAGCTATTGTGGATGAAAAAACAACTTACTAATATTTTTGACGAGGTAAAAAAATTGATGGTGATACACTATAACAATAAGAGTGCGATTCAGATCATGAAAACTCTGGTTTAACATTCTCATAAAAGACATATTAATATTAAATATCAATTCATCAATGAAAAAATTGAACAACTTGTATTAAAATGGAGCTTGTTGGAACTAATGATCATGTGGATGACATTCTGATTAGGCCTATGGTAGAACCAATATCTAAGAAATATTGATTGATCCTCAATGTTCAAACACCTCCCACTGTATGCGAAGGATACAGTTTAACCCCTCTCCTCATTTCTAATAACTATTTTAATCTGTTTATGAATGAGGGGGAGGTTTTATGGTAAATATGATCCAGAGTTTTTTTGGTTGTGAAAGGGAACAATATGGTTTATTTGGGTTTATTATCAATGGGGGGAATTGAGAAATTAAATTTAATAGAGGTTTTAGGACATGAGATCTCTAAAATGGAATTATCACCTATAATATTATTTTCTTCATGAAGAATTTCTCAAATGGACTTATATTGATGGTTGATCTATTTCACTACTATATTTTTTTTGTTTGAGGATTGTGCTTTATTGAATTTCTCTAAAGATTTCCAAAAAAAATAAAAAAGTGCTAAATTATTATAACTAAGGGTATTTCACATATAGAAAGGAATTTGTTCTATTTTTTAGTCAATCCACACTGATTTGATCAAGGAGTTCATGATCTATGTGATCTTACAATTCATGTGGCTTCAATATTGATGGTGGTGTCGTTTCCCAGTGTTTGACACATTTTCAAAGTCCAAAATATTCTGGATGGATAATTTTTCATGTAAAATTAATGATTGTAATGTAAATTTAATAGTTTCTTGAAAGGGTAAAGAAAATTTCTATAATTTCATGTAATGGATGATTCTGGACCATCACATCAAAATACAGCAATGGCTATTTTTTCACACATGTTATATATATTTTTTAATGTTGGAGTTGGGCGAAAAAGGAAGTGCTGTGTGTACCCAATAAATAGAGGTAAATTTTTTAAAGGTATTTAGTTTTACACTAAAGGTAATTTAATTTCATTATTTTTTAGTTCCCAAGAAATTTTGGGTATCGATTCGAAGTATGTGCAAGGATGTTATGTGAAAAGTATACTGTGACTATTAATAGGTGATTAACTCCTTCATTTAGAAAAACTCTCCAAATGAATATCAATAGACTCTACCTCATGAAATATATATGAAAATTATATTATTATGATACATATAAAATATTCATAAAAACATTGGTGTTGTGTGAAAGTGAAAAAGTTTTGAGACAAAACTAAAAGCTTCCTGAAATCTAAATTGATGCGTGAAAATAATAATGTTGTGTGATTGTGTCGGAGTTGCGTGAATTGTAGGATTTGATCATCTGTTTTGGGTGAAGAGTAAATTAAAGGACATTAATTTAAGAATACTGTCTAATAATAGACTCATGATAATCAGGGAAAAATAAATATGTCTCCAATCTATTTATGGGACCTTCAAGTTGATAAACTAATAAAGACATTACTCAAAAAATTGATCAAGAGGAAGTTGATGTAATTGATCTAAGAGAATAAGTGTGAAACCCCTAAAATTATTATAAATATACTTTTCTTTTAATAGAGTGATAATTTTTAAATAGTTTTAATCCAAAATATCTATTGAAGCATAGTGTATTATAGTAGAACTGAAAATTTTTACGCATATGCTCCCTTAACAATACCATGGTGATGAACCACCTAAAGCTATTTTGTTTTGTTTCGTTTTCTTAATATGGGTGTTTTATAATTTCATGATTCCATCAGACAGGTTTAACAAGTTCCTTCCAACGTGGAGACAAGATCCAACACAATTTATGAAAATGTGAGCACCCTGATTCACCCCTCGCTAATCAGGGTGTTCCTAGGTATTACAAGAGGTATTAAAGCATACAGGTTATGGGTGTAGAATTTGTCCACTATTTTTTATAGATAATTCAATGAATATTTTGGGAGTTCCCCATATTTATGGATGAAACTTCTAGATTTGTATGAATTGAATGACATCCCATCGATGGTCACTTGGTATAAAATTTATCTATGAAAAAGTTCAAGGGATTCATCTCAGTGATGAGATGATACTTTATATGACAAAAACATACAGAAAAATGACTGATATATATTGAAATGAAAAAAATTATATTACTGAATCATAATATTGTCAAATATATTTTAAGGTGGTGAGTATTATTGTAAGCAATTACATGTTGTAGAAACTGAAAATTGTATATAAAGGTGATAAAATGTGAAGGAGGCCAAACATCATGTTTTACACAACTAGTTAGATGATGTAAAAATGTATCCAAATTAAAATTAATATAGTTTCATTAATAACGTTTTTTATGTTGTTAGAAAAATTATATTACATGAGGAATATATTAAGGATATCAACATTGTGAAGATTCCCCTAAGAAAGATTCCTCATCTATATAATAAAAATGTTTCAGACCCTGAGTAAAAGGACTTATCTAAGGTCTAACTTGATGATATGCTAAATTGTATGATCTCTTATGAAATGAGTTTAAAACTATTAGATACATCAAATTGAGTAATAAATGAATTGGAATTCAAATAAATAGAGACATTTCAAATTTATAACGCTATTGATGAGGGGGATTATGTGGATGATGAACATATTTATCTTTTTTCCAAAATAATTAAAGATATGAAAATAGATATTTTAAGGCAAGATTCCTTTGGATTGTTTTCATTGTGTTAAACTGGGGAATGTTGTTTCTCAGTACTCAAGGGAATTCAATGATTTAAAAAGTGAAGAAGAAATACAGAAGAGTCCTCAGAGGAGGTTTCGACAATATGGAGACATTAAATCATGAAAAAAATTTTAGGTGAATATATTCATTTGTAAAGGGGAACAAGATAATAAAGTCTTTTTACAGGATGTTGATCCAGATTTTAAATATAATTTTGAAGATTCTCTGATGGGTATGGTAGAAAAGATTGAACCTAGGAAAGAGAAAGAAAATAAATAGTATTGTTTTTTTATCTCAAGGTGAAAGTTGATGGTGATATTGATGAGATTGACATTCAAATGAAGAGAAACAAAAATATGGGAGCTTTGTTGAAAGAGTCATCAGAGTATGTACATTAGATTGTAGTACAAGTTGATTGACTGAACGTAGAAATATAATAAATTTTGACAACTCTTGAAAGCTTGAAAGAGGTTGTAAAGATTAAACAAAGTATTAAAGATTATGAATAATTTATCAATGGAATTAAAAAAAGATTTGATCGAAAGGAATTATATTTGATGTAACATCCAATCACAACGCATTGGCTTAATTCAATATGGAAATGATACTGTGAATTAAAAAACATCTCCATGAAACCCAATGGTGGAAATAAATTATAAGTGATTTAATACAATTAGGGTATGATTTTCTCTTTGAAAAATAAAAAAAATAAAACCAAAAAATCTCAAACCAAAACCACCACATGATTCATGATAATAATTTAAAATAATTCAATGTAAAACCATTAATATCAAAGATAAAACAAAATCTAGCACCGAAATAGAATACTTCAAATATCAATGTACACAGTAGAAAGAAAACTACAAAAATAAATGAAAACCACATTAGTCAAAGCTCCAACATACTCCAAGATTTAGATCCAAAAAATAGACCATGTATCATGATGTGAAACTAAATAATTATGATACTTTACCATTTTCTATGTCTCGATATACAATATATATAAAAGAATCAATTTATGAAAGCATGGGTGAGTAATAAAACTCAGCAGTTTTTCCCTAAATGACTTCCCTACTCATGCCACTATGATAAAATATGTTTCTACATTTATATAAAATGATTTATATAAAAATCATTAAAAAATTAATAATAGAAAATAAAATAATTTCTACTTCAAAATAATTTTCAAATAAAATCCATTTTTTCCAATAAAATCAATGAAATAATACTTTAAAACCATTCCACATGTTCTATTTTGGCATAATGAATTCCAATCCACATATCCACACATCCAATCATGCATGCAACCTAGAGTTCCCTACACTAGCAAAGTGGTGATTCATCCTTTCCCTAAGAAATTACTAAATGATCCATTTTGATGTGGGAATGTTCTTATGCTTATCCATCCCAATAATGATGGATGTGACCTTATACCCTTATCCATCCCAAATATACATGAACATAGAAAACCATTATGTCGAACACCAATTCCATAAAATCCTTTCAAACAATTCATTAAAAATGTACTTTTATTAACAATTATTTGAAAAAGCCATTTTAATAAAACTGAAATTTTATTGAAAACACTTTTCCATGCATCAAAACCAAACAATAATTTTTAAATAATCAATTTATAAGTAATAAATTTCACTTTCCACAAAATAGAAAATATCCACAATTATATATATTGCCACCGAAGAGGGATTCCAACAAGAAATTCAAAACCATTTAAAAATAAATGTCTATAAAAAATAATTTTAGAATAATCCTATAAGTTCTAATAATATGAGTCGAGAGTTAAGCCACCCACCTCGGGAATTTAGGATTGAAACAAATAATGGCATGAAAACACCCACAACATTGGGTTTAATCCTCCAAAACCCCACAATTGATATCTTCCCATATCATAAAAAATTCCTCATATAATAATTATTGTAATAAAATACCATATATCTATCTACAATGGACAAAATATATGAAATTTAAAGAGATAGAGAAGCAGATCTATGAAGAACCACCATAAATGATGACTTACCATAGGAATTAGCCTTCAACACACCCTAAAATTCCTCTAAGACACTTCCAATTTGATGGGGAAGGGCTCCAATGAATTTGAAAGAAAGAATACTTGAATTATGTTCTATTTAGTGTAAATAATGTGGTTAGAACTCAACCCTGACCGAGATCCATGTTTTTGTATCTTGTTTTTATATCGTGCTCGGTTAGTCCCACAGTTGGGGAAACCTTGCACCAGCCTTTTCCTTAGGAATAACCTTGCATGGTTGGCCCACATGGTTAGAAAATCTATGTTCCAACCATGAAAAATTCTAATGTCCCACTTTTTACAATTTCTACTGGGTGGAAACCCAATTTCGAAAAAATGTGCACCTGCCCATGCACCTTCTCCTTGTCCATTGTTTATGTGTGCATAGATTTATATAAGAGTTCTATTGTAAGAACCTGGTTCTTATGTTGAGGAATAAATCTTTCCTTTTTAATTTATAATTATGAATAATAGGGGAAATTAGGTACATGGTTGGCTTCATGCATGTTACATGATGTGACTGGGAACTACACGCCATCTACTTATAGGTACATATTTTTTATGTTTACCTACACACCATGTAATACTAGTACACAACCACGTAATGGTTGAGCCATATTTTTTACAGACACGACATCCAGTCTAATGTACAAATAATTTAATTTTCTTTAATTGATTATTAAGCCGTGCTATATTTCATTTTTTCAAATGGACCAAAAAAACCTAGTTTCACAAGCAACGTGTCCAGGAAAATCCAAACAGAATATTGCCGCCCGTTTCGTCATCCAATCTCTAATTTGAACAACATCAAATCTATTGGAATCCTATCAGTGAGTTGTTAATTCCTCTTGATCCTTTCATCCTGATTTTTTTTATGTTATCAAGGGTTGATATTTTTTTCTTATTATGTAGATCTACCAAATTATAAGTCTTATCAAACTCGATGTTGGAGGAGGAGAGTCATACTATAATGAGGTAGGTGGTCTTGTGCCTTTTTCTAAATGTTTTTTTGTTTATATGTACCATATTTCTATTCTCCAATGTTTAGGGTGTAACCATGAATGGAAATTAACCCATGTTGTTTCCCAATGATGATTAGGTCATGATTTTGATTAAATTAATCATCTTTGCGCTTGTTGGTTTGATTTAGGGACACCATATGGGTGTGTTACCTTGGAATGATTGTTTATAGCCATTTGGATGAGGTTTCCTTTATAGCATACCTTGTTTCACATTATTGGATTGTTATGTATGAATTACCTTAATAATGTAATTTCAATTTTTTTAAATTATGACTAATTTGAATAAGGGGGTTTGTGATTTGTGATTTCCCCTCTTCCCTATGATAATCCAATTATCGTTTAAGCGTTGTGATAGTTTAATTCACTTGTTTCTTGATATGTGTGATGCCCACATGAGTTATTATACGTTAACCATGTAATACTGTAACATATATGAATTTTTTAATATGATAAATGATGATATACTGGTATTGACCCGGATTGATTTGTTATGCTTGTGGGAGAGAATTTTTTATGTATGTGTCAAAGGATATATTATGCCGCTGGTGGAGGATTTGTTATCCCTATGAGTGAATAGTTGTTATGCCTATGGGAAAGGATTCATTAAACCCAAGAAAAATGACTTGGTTATTTATATGGATAGTATTTTTCTATGTCTGTGGGAAATATGTGGAATAGAATATTGATATGGAATGACATATGATTCACTTACTAAGCCAATGCACAAGCTTGGATTTGGTCTTCAATTTAGTCATTATATAGCCTTCTGAGTCATCTATTTACTATTATTTATAGGGGGTTTATAGGATTAGTAAATATCTTGAGACCTTTATAATTAAATTTAATTGAATGGTTAAACTAAACATAATAAGTGAAAATGTAAAATTGGACTTGTATGATTGTTTAATTTTGAGTACTTCCTAGTTTCCCGCTTTTCTTTTTGTACACTACTTGTTGAATATACTCACTGATAGATTGAAACCGATCTTTGGTGGTTTTCTACTGGGATTTATTTCTCACACCCTATTTGGGTCATGATATTGGAACTAAACATATTATATTGTTATAGGCATTGATAAGGGAATGTGTCCTTCTATAGGTACTTGAGATGCTATATAGGAGCAGGAGAGCGTGGGACCAAGCCAAGGCCTACGATGCTTCTTAGTTTCCTTTGTTTTTTATTTTAGAACATATATTTTGGATTCTAGTATTGTACGTATTTTGGATGTTTTCTTCATACATAACATGTTGCATCATATTTTGTATTGAACGATGCTTGGTTATTTATTTTATTAGTCCTTTGCGGTTTATTTCAGTTATATGTTATTTACTACTTCCACTATTGTATAATTATTTGTTCTATAATATTACACTCTATTAATGAGGGAATTGTTTCCCCACTATCATAACATAGGCCCTTTCTACTAGTTGGTAGCATCTGGGATTTAGGTAAATGTCCTTGCATCCATTTAGATAACCGTATACGAGGTACCAGTTGTGTGGAATCTGGATCCGGGACATTACAAAGTGGTATCAAATGATTTTTCATTCAGGGTATTCTTTAATATTTAGAGATGATCTAAAGGAAATGGATTTTTGTAATTAGTTGATCTCGGGGGTAGCATCCCTGTGCATAGGGAAAAGCCAAATTACATTGAAATAAATTGTAACATTTTGATTTTAAACTATTACAATTGATTCGATTTCATTTTTCATTGATGCACATTTTTTGTGCCTTTATTATTGATATCATTGTGGTTCTACTTTTTTTCAACCCAATGAGATGAGGGTATGAAATCTCGTGAATTATATAAGAACTTGATAGAAATCACATTCCCTGAATTCTTATCATGCCCGTTTATGAGCATTAGTAATTGCATATTGTTGTGATAGATGTTGTGTTGGATATACATGTTGTTATGATAGGTATCGTGATACCTATGCCTGCTATTATGCTAGGTATATTAATACATGATATGGTTGGATTGGATGTATGCCAAACTTTGATCACTCCGGAGAATTGGCCCTCCTGGATCAGAATATTGTGGAACATTTTTTTCCATTGGATATAGTTTGGTTATTATGTGATATATGTGGTAAAAAACATTTATTTCTATGGTCTATGGGCCCCCACGAGTCATAATTTGGCACACCATTGCTTTATTTTTCAAAAATAGGGGTTCTGGGGATGTTTTTGAGGCTTACTGTCTAGAAACCCAAACAACACGGTGTGAGGGTTCATGAACACACACCATGTGTTCTTCAGTTCGGGAAGAAAATAACTTTAAGTACATGTCCTGTACTCTGAGTACACGCCCTATACTCTGAGTACACGTCGTGTGGTTTTTTACCGTTTCACCGGCCGTGTGAGATAAAATATGGGTTAATGATTTTTGGTCATAACATTATGTGTTCCATAAGTACACACCGTGTAGTTTTTCATATGTATACCCATGTGGCTGTAGCTATGTAAATGTACATGGACAAGTGGGAAGACTTAGGTGCACACCGTGTGTCAGCCTGACATGTTGTGTATCTAGGATGTTTGCATGTCCCAGGTAGGAAGAGTTACATTTCCATGTGATATTTTAATGGGACATGTTTTGAATAGTTCCTATATGCTATGTTCCAGGGGTATTTACATGCCTAGGCTGGTAGGAGTACACGATCATGTAAGGGCTTAAGTACACATGTCGTGTATAGTTCGTACAAGCCAAGTACTATTATTTTTTGAACTTTTGAGGCGTTTATTATCCTATATAGTTATAACATTCTTGAATTGTTTACCATGATGTATAATCTTTTGCTAGGGTGTATGTGTTGGACATTACAGTGAAATTATTCCACGATGACTTCTAGTTGTACTCTAGGAGAGTGGTAATGAACATACCCTAGAGGTGGTAGGCCCAAGGCTACTAGTGGATCCTCCAGATGTTTTAGTCATAGCACCAGCTGTTATACCATAAAAGGTGAGGATTTATAGTTCCATGAAGGATTCATGAGGATTATGTATACCTTCCAGGTAATACATTAGTTTTCCATGTCTATGATAGAACTGACACAAGTTTTCTAGCTGCAGCATCCACCTACGTTCTCAAGGGATGGTGGACCACATGCTATAGAGTTCTGGTTGGAGTCCATGATTACGATCTTAGAGCATTTGAAGACACCTCCTTAGAGGATAATCACGTTCATAACCTGTATTACACATGATTCATCCAAGTTGTGGTGGGATTTTATCACATAGAAGGAGAGTCATTGAGACATGTCATAGGGATATTTTCATATGGTCTTCTATGACTTCCTTTTCTCTGAGTTACTGATTTCTGAAAGAGCCTGGGATTTTATGCATATGGATAAGGGAACTATTTCAGTGATGAACTAATATTCTCATTTCATTGGGGTTCATATATTCACACCTATTCTAAAGGGTGACAAGACATCGAGGGCTAGACAATTTTAGGATGGTCTCCGGTATGACATCTGATCGCAGGTGAATGTTTTCCGGTTTCCTTCTGTATATGCCATCGTGAATCAGGAGCTGATTATTGAGGGTAATCTATGGGAATATGAGGGGAACGAACTATGTCTGTTTGGAACCAAGATCTAGTATTTTCTCGATCAGAAATTAGAAGTGTAGTATAGAGCTTTCTCGTAGTGATACGAGTTGTCATAATGTTTTTCTGAGTAGCCAGGTAAGGTACTATCAGTGTGGAAAAGTTGGGTATATGACACCATAGTACCCGATGGACCTATATGTGGGCTGATCTTGCAGTATTATGATCCATATACAATGCTACTCTAGGGTGTTTCCACCAGAATCTTATAAGAGAGGTTCTACACCGACTCCGCGTTCAAGAGTAGGTTTAGTGGCTTCTCACCAGTTGGGGAATTGGAATACTTCAGGCTTCTCAAAACGAGGTGGTGATAATGGTCGAGGTATCCAAACTCTAGCTTTTAAAAGACAATAGAGTGGATAATCATAGGGAATCCAGTTAGTGTCATAGGGTCGTAGTACATGCCAACCATATGTAGTGGATCAGACATAGCAGGAGTACGACCCCGAACCTTTTACTATCAGATGTACTCTTCTAGTCACCTCTGTTTTATCGTTTGCACTATTTGATATAGGTTCTTCACATAGTTTTATATATTTGATTGTTTTAGAGAGCCTTGGGATCTATGTCTTCTCTTATTATGATGTTATGATTCTATACACTCCATTAGGGATAAATATGGTAGGTGTTTGTCAGTGTAAGGAGTGCCCCTTAACACTAGTGGGTGTCACTTCTATTGGGAACTCTATGTATGAGAGTGAATGGCTATGATTTCATACTCAGAATATATTTTTTAGTATCCTTTCAAGCCTTTTTCGATTTCGTTGATTTTAGTGTGAGTTTTACATCACTAAAAGTTGGATCATTTCTATACAAGGGATTTTGGGATATCCAGGAAAGGCGAGTTGGACCCGTGAAATGGGGGTTGAGTGGGATGACAACGCATATTTCCAATTTATATCTCGATGACCAGTGAACACATATGATATAATTCCTTCCAGTGGTTTATTATTTTAGGGATGTTTTCCCAGAAGACTCTTCTGGGTTACATCTAAAGAGAGAGATGTGGAGTTCTATATTGAGTTAGTAAAATAGTTGCGCCAGTATCCATTCCCCCTTATAGGATGGCTACGATGGAGTTGTAAGAGATAAAGAGGCAGCTAGAGGATTTTAAGGAAAATGGTTTCATTTGACCCAATACTTCTCTATGGGGTTTTCTGGTTCATTTTATGAAGACGGTGGGTGGTACCCCTAGAATATGTGTAAACTATTGGAAACTGAACTAGTTGACGGTTAAAATTATATATCCCATTACATATATAGATGACCTTTTGATAATCTTTGAGGATATCAGGTGTTCTATAAAATTGACTTAAGGTCGAGATATCACCATGTACATTTTTGATCTTCAGACATACCTTGTACCATGTTTCGTAGTAGTTATGGTCTGTATGAGTATGTGGTTTTACCATTCAGACTCAGGAATGCGCCAGCAGTCTTCCTGGAACTGATGAAATGATTCTTCCATCCTTACTTGGATTCTTTTGTGGTGGTTTTCATTGATGATATCTTGGTATATTCTCATAATCGGAAAAACCATGCAAACCATCTTGAGATTGTTTTGAAGACACTGATAGAAGATCATTTATATGTTAATAACTCAAAGTGACACTTCTGGATGGATCAGATTCACTTCCTAAGTCACGTCATCTCATAGATAGGAGTATTAGTGGACCTAGAGAAGGTTAGAGTAATAGTTTCCTAAAATTTTCCCATGATTGTCTTTAAGTTGTGAATTTTTTTAGGGATGGATGTCTATTATATGTGTTTCATATAGGGATTATAATTCTTAGTAGTGCTTATGAAAAGCATGAAAAAGAAGGGTGTGAAGTACGTATGATCAGATTCCTGTGAGACAAACTTTCAAGAGCTGAAAGAGATATTGATGTCGGTATCAATATTAATTTTTCTAGAGTTAGTCTGGAGTTATACTGTGTACTGCAATGCATTAAGTATCGGGTAGGGAGAAGTGCTTATGTAGGGGGATGGATTTGTTGCATACGAGTCTCGGTAGTTGAGGACATATTATAGGAACTATCTGATGCATGATTTAAAGTTAGTTTTGGTAGTTCATGATTTACATTATTAGAGACATTGTTTGTTGGGGGAGTGTTTTGTGGTGTACACAGACCAAAAATGTATCAAGTACATCTTTACTCAGTGTGATATAAATTTGAGGCAGTGAAGGTGGGTTGAATACCTTTAGTATTTCGAATTCGAGCTTGAATACATGCGTGGAAAAGAAAATGAAGTGGCCAATACACTGAGCAGGATGACTGAGATATATCCAGTGCTGGATTCTAGTAGCTAATTGTAGCATATAGAGTTATTCTATTAGATTCACTTGGAGGGTCACAACAGTTAGGGACAAACTTTCTTTTCTTCATTAGTTGTGACTTCTGCCCTACTATACAGAGTAAGGATGAGATAGATGTCATTTTATGATGGCTTATGCATGCAGGAAAGTGTAGAAGGTGAGGATACACATCTTGGTTTGACGGTGGGTGATAATGAGATCTTGCAAAACCATGGACGTGTCTAGGTTCCAGTGGAAATACGTGAGGATTTGATGTGGGAGTTTCATGCTTCATCTTGAGTAACAAATCCCAAAGTTACCATGATATAGCGTGACTTGAACAATCGATACTGGTGGCCGAGTATGAATAGAGAAGTGCCTGGTTTATTATGAGGTGTTCCACGTATCCGCAGGTGAAGACAGAACATCAATGGCTAGCCAAAAATTTGCAGCAGTTAACTATCCTAGAGTGGAAATGGAATGATGTAGCAATGTATTTTGTGACTAGGTCACCAATTTCACCTAGAGAAAAAAATACTGTGTGTATGGTGGTTGAAAAAAATAGAGAGGTCGCTCACTTCTTAATGAACAAGGAGGCCTATGATGTTGATGATCATGGGAAGATTTATATTCGTGAGGTGGTACGACATCAGGGGGTCCCTCATTCTATCATTTCATATAAGGATTCCTACTTTATGTCTCATTTATGGAAGAGTTTTAAGAGGGACCTAGGTACATTGGTGCATTTGATCACACTATACCACCCTCATACTGATAGCTTGTCAGAGCATATGATACAAGTGCTGGAGGACATGCTATGAGCATGTGTCCTGGACTTTGGGGCTCCATGGTGAAGCATATTCCCTTTTTTGAATTTTTTTACAATAATAGTTTCTAGGTGACTATAGAGATGGAACATTATAAGGATTTGTACTATAGTCTATGCCGATCACCCCTGTTCTATTTGGAGTCAGGTGAGGCAGATTTATTGGGACCACGTCTTGTGTATGAGACTTCTGAGCAGGTCCAGTTGATTTAGAAGTAGATGGATACTATGAAATATCATTGTAAATCCTATTTCAATCACCACAGATGACCTCTAGAGTTCATTTTTGGGTATCAATTTTTCTTGTGTGTTTCATTGTGGTTGGGGAACAAGAGAATCAAGAGATATGGTAAGTTTTCATTGAGATATGTATGTCTGTATGGATTTTTGGAGAAGGTCAGTCTGGTTTCCTATCGATTTCTTTTACCTCATAGGTGTGGGGATATGCAGGATGTCTTCCATGTTTTTCAGTTACGACATTACTTTTCAGACCTGTATCACACCTTTCAGCTAGAGGAAGTGTAGTTACTAGAAGATTTGTCCTTTGAGGAGCATCCTATTCATATTGTGGATTGTAGAATGAAGGTTCTATGTTGATGGTATGTTCCTTTGGTATGTGTTCTATGGAATAATGATTGAGTACAATATGGGACTTTGGATAAAGAGGATGGCGTATGATCATAGTGGATGGAATGGTTCTTATATATTTCTTCACCATCCTTGGATGGGAAATTCAAGGTCATATTGCTTTAAGGGGGAGTTTTATAAGAACCATGTCCTTCTTTTGCGGTATGAATATTCCCTTTTTCAGTTTATACTTTATAAAAATAGGGTAAACTAGGTAAAGTCATGGCTTCAGGCATGTTACATTTTGTGAGTGGGAACAACACGTTGTGTACATATAGGTACACACTGTGTATGTTCGACTACACACCATGTAATCCTAGTACTGTCCACGTAATGGTTGAGAAGGATTTTGTATGGACACATCATGTAGTATAAATTACAATCCATGTACTTTTTTTAATTGATTATTAAGTTGGGAAGTAATCATTTTTCTAGATGGACAAAAATAAACCCCATTCGACAAGCAGAGCATCCAGAAAAATCCGAACTGGATTTTTCCTCCTGTTTCATTATCTTATCTCTGATTCAAACACTTTTAGATCGATTTGAATCCTCTAGGTGAGCACTCAATTCCTCTTGATCACCTCTTCCTAATTTATTCTCTCTGTTGAGTTATCAAAAATTGATCTTTTTTACTCATTTTGTAGATCTTCCATGTTCTATGTTGAAGGAAATCTTGATACTAGATAAGGAGAGTCATACTATGATGAGGTATATGGTATTGTTCCTTTTTCTGAATTTTTAGTTTCTTATATGTGTTGTGTTTCCATTATACCATATTTAGGGTGTAACCCTGAATGGAAATTAACCCTTGTTATTTCCTAAAGATGATTATTTCTGGATTTGATTAAATTAAGCATGTTTTAGCTTGTTGGTTTTATTTAGGGGAACCATGTGGGTGTGTTCTCGTAGAATGGTCATTTAAGTCCATATGGCCGATGGTTCCAATGAGGAATACCATGTTTCACAAAATTGGGTTGTTAAGTATGAATTACCTTAATAATGGAATTAAAATTGTGATAAATTTTGAATGATTTGATTAAGGGGATTTGGGATTAGTGATTGGCCCTTTACCCCATGATAAGCCAATTATCGTTTAGGACTTGTGATAGTTTAATTCACTTTTTGCTTGATAAGTGTCAGCCCCACGTGAGTTGTTATATATTACCCTTGTAATAGTGTAATTAACATTCATTGTTTAATATGTTAAATGATGATATACCAGGATTGACCCTGATTAATTTGTTATGATTGTGGGAAATAAGTTGTTATGCATGTAGGAGAGGATTGGTTATGCTTGTGGGTGAGGATTTTTTATGCCTATGGGTGATGAATTTTTATGCCTATGGGCCAGTATTCATTAGGCATGCTGGAAAGGATTTAGTTATGCCTAGGGGTAGGGTTTTTCAATGCCTGGGGGAAATATGTGGAATAGATTATTGAAATGGAATGACATATGAGGTAACTTCCAAGACAAAGCACAAGCTTGGATTCGGTCTTCACTTTATTTGTTTAGATAGCCTTATAAGGATTATATTGAGTATTCTTTATATGAGGGATCAACGGGCTTAGGCCGAGACTTGAGAACTTTATAATTCAATGTAATTGAATGGTTGAACTAAACATAATGAATGAATAATAGAAAATAGTTCTTTTAGGGTTGTTTAATTTTGAGTACTTCCTAGTTTCCCACTATTCTTTTTGTACACTACTTCTTGCATGTACTCACTGACAGATAGGCATAGACCTTTGGTGGTTGCCTACTGGGATTTATTTCTCACACCCTATTTGGGTCCTTCATTTAGACACAAACATATTATATTATTAAAGGTGTTGATAAGGGAAATCTCCCTTCTATATGTACTTGATATGTTGTTTAGGATTTGGTGATCAGGGGAATAATTTCAGGCTTGTTATACTTTTTAGTTTCCTTTGTTTCTGTTTATTTTGAAAGATATATTGTAGATTCTAGAAGTGTACTTGTTTTGGCTATTTTCTTAAAACATAACATGTGGCATCATGATTTTTATTGAATGGTTGTTTGTTATTTATCTTATTAGTCTTCCACTATTTATTTTAGTTATATGTTGTTTACTTCTTCTCCTATTTCATTATTATTTATTCCAATGTGTTACACTCTACCAAAGAGGGCATTGTTTCACCACTATCACACACTAGGCCCTCACTACTAGTTGTCAGCCTCTGATGTTTGGGTAAATGTGCTTGAGGCCATGTGTCCAATCAGGTACGGGACACGAGTTGAGTGGAATCTGAATACAGGATGTTACATCCATATTTTCCCTATACCTGTGCACCAACCATACACCTGTATAAAATCCACCAAATCATTCTAAAAGTCTTCCAAACCCTCCCAAAAATCACCCAAAAACATCATCTATTTTAAATCATAAATAATGAGTTACCTACTATGAAATGGGGGTTATACATTCTCCCCAACATTGGCCTTTCCGTCCTAGGAAAGTAAAAACAATAATTTCTCTAAAACATTTCTCGCTATTGATCTTTTATTTCCATCTCTCATTCCCAAGCCTCTTCTTAAACATGACCATTTTTTCCACAAAACCCATAGAAGACTGATTAATTTTTCACACAAGACATTCTATTGAATATCAATAATCCACACTGGCATGTGCCTTAATGAAGAATCCGGATCTAGGTCAACATGATCCCATCGAATCACATGGTTAGGATTAGGTAGAAACATTTTCAAATGAGCTACAGGGAATACGTTATGCATCGCACTGATCCTTGGATGTAATGACAACATGTATTCCACATCTCCAACCTCTTACAGTATCTCTAAAGGGCTTATATATCGAGGAGATAACTTTACCTGATTCCCTAAATAACAATGCCCAATACTTGGGGAAATCCTCAATAAAATTTGATCACTAGCCTTGAATGAAAACGGACCGCATTAATGATCCACATATTATTTTTAGAGACTTTGTGTCATCACCATTCATTTCTAGATCAACTGGATCTTCTCAATTTTCTTTTGGACAAGGCATAGACAAAGTAGTAATGTTTCACTTGTTTCTACACAACATAGTGTAAATCAAAAATGATTCCTATTAAATTCTTAAAAGGAGATGTATGTATCAATGACTAATAACTATTCTTATAAGATAACTATGATAACTATATGTTCTCCTCCCATGAGCCCCCAAAATACATTATAGAAGCCCACATCATGTATTCCAATGTCTGTATCATCCATTCAGGTTTTTCATATATCTTAGGATGATATGCCATATCATTATCAACTGATTGCTAAGGGATTTCTATAAGGATTTCTTGAAATTAGATGAAAACCTCATATCTCTATCTAATGCTAACAACACCGGTACACCATTATTCTTTACCACATCTAAAATATAGATTTTTGAAAATTCCTCTTCTATATGTTATTCAAGAATAGGGTAGAATTGAGACAACTTTGTGAGTAAATCCATTATCAATCATATTGAATTTTGTTTCTGAATCATTCTTAGGATACCTATTACAAAATCCATAGCTATCTGCTCCCATTTCCAAATAGGGATTGGTAAGGAATTCCACATACCTATTGGTCACTGATGTCATTCCTTAACCTACTAACATGTTAATAAACATTAAAAAAAACACAATCGCATTCATTGTACACCATCCCACCTAATTTTTTCATTCAATTCCTTTTACATGTTTTATAATCTAGGATAAGAATCCCATATAGAATTTAGGTAATAATGAATAAGTTGTTATTTACAATACATAGGTACGACCATAAAATTTCTAAACCATAACTCAAAACTCCCATCCAACATCTAGACCTATATGGTCTCCCAACCATTGAGTTTTGACCTCAGAGACACACATTCTGAAACAAATTTAGGTGAATCCTTAACCATATGCACCAAATCAGGAAACAAAGAAACTAGTATAAAAACCAAAACATCACCTTGATTTTCACATTCTAAGTACATGTCGTCTATCACTGACATCAACTACAACTTATCTGTAACCTCTAATTCCAACCGAGCATATGACTTTCTACTAAATTCATATGCCACTGTATTGCATTTACCTAGTGTATACATAAATTCAAATTTAATCATTTAGAGATACTCCATACATCTTCTTTGTCTCAGGTTCAAATCACATTGTGAAAAAATATTTTTATAGATCTTATAATTAATAAACACATTAAATTTTTCAGAAAAGAGACAAGGACGGTATGTCTTCAAATAATGGACTATGATAGATAACTCTAAATCGTGTTTTGGGTAGTTTTTCTCATGTAACCGTAACATTCTTGATCCATAAGTTGAAACATGATCTCCCTTCATGAGAATGCATCCCAACGTTGATCCGGAAGCATCATACATCTTGTAATAATGTGTTAATTATGAAAGTTTCAAGATAGAAATTGATATAATAAGAATATCAATCAACTAAAGAGACTTATGAAATTACTCATTAAATTAGAATGGAACATTATTCCTTGTCAAATCTATCATATGAGAATCTAGTCATGAGAAGTCACAAATGAAGAGTTTTTAATAACTTGTTAGACTAAGGAAATTGTGTATCTAAAAGATATTATTTTTCCTTCTCTGTGAGATAACAAACTCTCTCATTTCTGTATCCATAGAATTTCTTATTTCAGAAATTACATAGCCATGAAAGTATACATATTGTATCCAAAAATTAAACATTGAGAATTTGGAATAAAATCGATTATCTCTCAAGATTCCCAAAATTGTCTCCATGTGTTTTACATGATCACACCATTCCCTTGAATACAACAATATGTCGTACACAAACACCACCACAAAATAGTCTCGATATCTTTGAAATATCTAATTCATAAATTCCACAAGGATAGTTGGTCCATTCATAAGATGGAAAGGCATCACCATATATTAATAAAGGCCATATCTAATTCTAAAATCTATCGTAAGAATACCCTTCTTCCAAACACACAATTGGAGATTTCATGATCAAAATTCAATCTAATAGAACTACTGAGATCCCCTCAATTTATTGAATATATAATAAATTCATGGAAAAGGATAAAAATTATTTGTCATAATTTTTAAATCTTACAATAATCCACACATATCCTTAGAGTCCCATCAACCTTTTTCATGAACAATATTGGAACTACCCATAAATGCATGATAAGAAAAATGAACCCATTTTATTTCTATCCCTTCCAATTGCACTTTAAATTCCATCAAATCAATTGGTTCTATGATATAATATATAAAGGAAATGGGACTGGTCACCAAAATTAGATAAATCAAACACTCTACGTATCTTGTTGGTGGAAAATCTGATAAATTTACACTAAAACATCTTTAATTTTTTCTAAAAATCAATGGAAAACTACTATTATCTACCTCTTAATTTGATGACAAATATAGAACTATCAGATCTTATGAGATTATTCAAAATATAAGTTCCCAAAATCCCATTTCACATACCTTTACCTTACAGTCTCTTCTAAGGAGATTCTCAAAGCCATTATACATCTTAAAATGAACCCTTTGTGTAAAATAGTTGATGAGATCCTCGAACGTCATCAACCAATCCATACCTATGATTATATCATAGACACCCATCTCGAGAATAAGAAAATACCATATCAACTCAACTCTATCAATAGTTATAAAAAATTATAAATATATCGAGTCTCGACATTCTCTTATACCCATAGGTGTTTGAATTTTTATCTCAAAAGTCATCATCTCAAATTTTATACCCAACCAATTACATTCATGAGAGGTAATAAAAAAATGATATTCAACCTTATCAAAAAAAGCTGGCATAAGGGATGAATTCAAAATAATTATACCTCTCACTATTGTTGGTCTAGACTGGTCATCTACAATAACCTTCTCAGCACCATATAATTTCATACTTCGATACATTGTTCCTTATTTTTCTATTGATATTTCTTTTATTGGGGAGTCATGGTATTATTGGAATCATTATAGATATATTTTTCTACTAATGAGAGGTATTCTTCTACCCTAGCCCCATAAAATCATATGATTTATGTGACACATGAGAAGTCTTCTAAACATCCATCCTTAAAGCAATTCAAAAAATAGAACTAAAGATTCCCCATATAATTGAAATTATAGAATGATCTATGTGGTTTTTTACGCAATCGGTTCATGTGGTCAAATGAACCGCATTGAAGACATCCAAGAAAGATCATTGGTTTTTAAGGAAGATTCACTAATCTAGCCATCTGATTCTGAGCATTAGATTTCCTACCATTTCACATAGGTAGATCTTAGCATTAGAGTTCCTACCATTTCATATAGGTATCAACATTCTTCCTCTATTCATAGCTCTTGAGATGTCCCTTTCTGCCAGCATCACTCTATTAACTATCTCTGCATAATATTTAATAAATATCATAATAATCATTTATAGAATCTCCTAGCTCATCCTTGATTCAAATATTTGTGCCATCAAGGACGCACTTACATCAACATCAGGTGGAAAGAAAAATAAATTCATAAATATAGCTTCAGACTTTGTCACTGTGAGGCTCTCATGTTTCAAGCTAAATAAATCTATCATTCATGAAATCCGGGACGTATGAGGATATAATTTTTTTTGAAGAATTATTCAAAATCCTCCTATGTAATTCATTGGTCTAATTTATCCTTAATTGCTAAATCCCACCATTTACAATAAATATCCTCCAGAATATACATTACCATATTAACATTCCACTATCCTGGTTTTTCGAGGAAATTAAATATTTGATTTAATCTATTAATCTACAACTATACATTCTTTGGTTCTGAATCACCCCAAAAGATGGGCAGATCTTGCTTCTAAAACATGATGAATTTTTTCACTTTCGTTGGTTCATCACATTATTTATCCCTATCCATATAATAAAAGGTCTATATGATAATTAGAACACGTTTTTGGTTCACCTGTGGCTCAGGTGAAACCACATTCACAATAGCTACTTATATTTGGTTCCAATGATTCCTACTGGGTTCCATTTTCTAGAAACACAACAAAAATCAGAAATCTCACACTCTAGAATCTAAAAGTTAATCATTTTTATATTCTACCACATCATATATCACAACTAGACTTTCAAAAAAATAGAACTTTTCTATGTTTATACCTTCTTGAAAATTTCACCATGCTTTTGATAATCAAACCATCTTCAAAATACTGCAATCATACCATTTTCATAATATCACATTTGATAAAAACTATAAAATTATTCAAAAATAAAAATTTACACCGAAAATCATAGATTATTAATCAAAATGAAATATGAAATCCTTGTGGGAAGTCAAATTTATAATGCATGTCATGATCATCTTATTTGCTAAACCCATGACAATGAGATTCCAAATCCAACAAGTGTCTCCAAAATAATTTGTACCCAACACCTTGGTAAGATAAATTTCATTATAAAAAGGTGAGATATGTCTTTTTATGCCCTACATTTCATATCCCAACAATCGTACTTCTTTTTACCAACCCAACATAAAGAATAGACCTTAATAAATTTCAACTCCAAGACCCACATAATCGATAATCGCTTTTTAGTCATGGACCAGACAAGATGATAACACGTGTAACATCCCACCCCTCCACATTGTCTTGAGTTGAGGATAATATGAAACTTGTCCATAAACGACATTGCCAAGATGATAAAGGTCGGTAATAAATTCCAAGGGTTTCAATACAATTGGGGGACGATTTTCCCTACGATAAATAAAACATATAAAACCAAATAATCCATAACTAAAATCACTACATGATACATGATAACAATTTAAAATAACTCAGAGTACTAAAATTGATATCAAAACTAAACCATAAACAAGTACCAAAGCGAAAGTCTAAAAATATAAAAGTATACCGTGGAAAATAAAACCAACAAAACTCAATTAAAATCACATATATCCAAAGCTCCAACCTTCTAAATTCTTCAAATCCAAAAAATATCCCAAGTATCATGATACACCACTAAAGGAATGTGATACATTTCATTTTCCTATTTCAAATAAACAACATATGATAAAGCACAAAAGTTACAAGGGGGTGAGTAATAAAACTCATTTAGTTTTCCCCAAATGACTTACCTACTCATGCCACTAGGATAGAAAATGTAAGCACATTTATATAAATGAATTTATATAAAAACCATTAAATTAGTCTATAACATAATATAAAAAAATCCATATAAAAATATTTATCCAAGAAATCATTTTTTCAAATGAAAGAAACCAAAAAAGACTTTAAAATTGTTCCACAAGTTCCATTTTGTCACAAATACTTCAATTCCACATATCTACACATCTAACCATTCATGAAACCAAGTCCTCCATATACTCATGAGTGGAGAGTCTTACATTCACTAATCCTCCACTTAATGAACAATTTCTGCGGGGGAATTTATAACCCTTATCCATACCACTAATTATGGGGGTTACTTCATAACCTTATCCGTCCCAAATGAACATGAACACACACAACCACTATGCAAAAATCCAATGATAAAAAACCCTTTAAACCATTTTAATTAATACGTAATTTTATTGAAAACATTAAAAAACCTACATATATAAAACCAAACTTTTATTGAAAATACATTTACGTACATAAAAATAAAACAATAATTATAAAATCATCATTTTAAAATCAATCTATCACATTCAATATCCATAGAACACCTAATTTCCGCAATTCTATAAACCATCACTAAATAGGGTTTAAAAAAATTAATTAATAACAATTTTCAATCAAAACAATCAATTTTAAAATAATAATTCATGTTTTAATAATATGTGTCGAAACTAAAGCCAACTACCTTAGGAATATATGAAAAAAAAATAATGGAATAAAAACGCCCACAAAACTGGGTCAAATCTCCAAAAAGCCACATTATATTTCTTAAACTATCATAAAAAAGAACAAATCTATCCATAATTAGAATAAAATACCATATATAATTTCATACTGAAATATATCTAATATATATATATATATAATTAGATCTAAAAAACCACCATAAACCACCATAAACGAAGTCTTGTCACTGGAATCATCCTTTGGCACACCATGAAATGCTTTTAGGTCACTTCCGATTATATGGGTAAGCAATCTACAGCCTTTGGGAGTAATAATACTTGAGTTTGGTTCAATTTGGAAAAAAGAGGGGTTATAACTTAATCTTGTCCAATATCCACTTTTTTGGATCATGTTTTTAAAATGTGAAAGGTTAGTCACACGGTTACAAAAACAGTTCATTAACTATGAACCATACTCTTCCTCAAGAGGGGGCTCACATAGTTGGACCACACAGTTACAAAAAACATGTTCCGAATATGAAAATGTTTATTGTCTCACTTTGCATAGTTTCTTCATGGTGGTCACATAGTTTCAAAAAAATGTGTGCCTACCCATGCGCCTTCTCCTTAGCCTCTATCTCACTATGCATAGTTTTATATATGAGTTTCATGGTTTCCCTAAACTTTTCACCAACTATGAACCTATATAAAATCCAAAAACATCCCAAATTTATTCAATACCCTCCCAAACTTCACCCAAACACATTACCTACATAAAATCATAATGAAAAAGTTACATACATGAGACATAGGGTGCTATAGTTGAGTCCATTTAAGAAGAAATAATTTCATTAATGGGTAAACTATAAAATGAATCAAAATCAATGGAAATAAAAAATAAATTATAGTTTAGAATATTCCATATCTATAGCTTTTGGAAAGAGTAAAAAATCACTCTGAAGGTGAAAACAATTTATTGAATTATCAATGATCTAAAATTATGGGTAGAACTAGAATTATCTATGATATAGAAACTTTAATGGCTTGAAATAAGATGAGTAAAAACAAAGGGAAGAAACAAATTGGACTTACAAAAATTAAAACGATGTCCTAATAGAGACAGATTCAAACCTAACAGATAAGAGTTATAAAAATAATCCTCAACAATATAGAAATGATAATTGATTAGTAATCTATGGAAAATAGAGGTTCATGTAGAGGAATGGAAGTGTGATGATATTTCCTCTTATAAAATGTAAATTATTGGGATTTTTGGGAAATAAATTGTCTTAGTATGAAGATTCAATGATCTATCTGAATTTGGAAGCACTTAAATGTCATTAAAGGACAATAAAACTATATCTATCATCATATAAAATAGAAAATTTATATGGATATTGTTTTAACTGTTCTAACATTGGCTACAAATATATTCACTACAAGCAAAAGAAATGTGGAAACCATAACCATAGAACTCTAGGACAAATCAATACTAATCAACCAAGTTAAATTACCATTAAAATTAATTATTGTCCTCTAAAAGAAGAATATTAGTATGATTCAACCATTAATGATTAAAATATATTAGATTGGTTGTCTTTTTCATCCACTCATTCATATATCTCATGGAAGGAAATGAATAATATTGAGAAATCAAACCTATAAAAAATTTCTCTCAAAGCCACAACAAATAGTAGAACCTGGATTCTTGAAAATGGATTCTCATCCCACATGAAATTAAATTCAATTTTTAAGAAAAATGTTATGGAATAGTTTGATGTAATTTTTATATTCATCAATTTTGTTTCCTTAAACATCAAAGGAAATATGGATGAAGAATTTTCAAATGATTATAAAATGAAAATTGGTTCTATGTGGATGGTTTATGTCTTAATCTCTAGAGTGTGAGTCAATGCTGGGACTCATATCTGGTTGTGAAATTTAATGATTAAAGGGTATGTTGTGAATAACAGGGATGGTAATTTTCATAGCAAATTCTAGAGGAAATAATAATTTATACTAGGAAACAGTTATGAAAAAACTTTTTTCATAACAATTGATGTTTAAAAAACATGAGTCACTAGAGGTTATGTAACATTAATCAACATACATTAGAAAAATTATCCAATATAAAGGTTTTTGTAGACATTCCCCATACAAATAATGATTTTGAAATTATATTTAATGGTTTCATGTGAGAAAATATGGTTCCATGTTTTTATGGTCTACTGAAAAAAATTGCATTGAATCTGGTTGATCTAGACTATACATATGTGTTTGGTCCAATGAATGTGGTTAGCACATATAGATAAAGTACTTCATTATTTTTATTGATGATTATAACATATTGGTATGTTTTATTCTTATTCAATGAAAATATGAAGTGATCTACTAATACCTTCAAATTTTTTAGAATGAAACTAGCCACATTAACAATATATTATGATCTAAAAATTCAATAGAATACACATCCACTAAATTTTAAAATTACCTTAAAAAGAATGGGATTAATCCTACGGTTTCATTAGTGATGAAACCTCAACATAAATGGGGTTGTTTAATATATAAATCAATAATTGAATAATATTTCCAATACAATGTTTATTGAGATATTTATTTCTCATCATTACTGGAATGATCCTATTCATGTTCCAGTGTACACTAAAAATTGAAGAGGGATGTGTCTATGATAGTACATGACAACATGAGATAAATGTCATTAAAGGAATCCATCGCTAATGTATTTTAATTTTTTAATATGTAAATGTTTTATTTAAAACAACATAGGAAATCAAGTAATATATTGGGATTCTGAATATGAAGTAATATTATGTGGATACTCAATGAAGAGTAAATCCTAGAAATGCTATAATAATCTTCTTTATAATGTCTATAGAGAGAAATTATGTCAAGATAATTGATGATAAAACTATGAATAACTCTAGAATCATATATGTTGATGTGATTAAACAATAATTTGAAAGTTGAAAAAGGGTATATTAAAATATAGAAACTGTGGAAGGATTTCCCAATATTTAGGGCTCTCAAAATGATGATGATTCAAAAGAAGAATCAAAAGAGGAAACTAGGGATGAAGAAACATTACCAAAACCTCACAACTGAAATATAATAGTATATGTTGATAGATATAAAATAATTGGGGATTGCACCACAAAAACACAGACTAGGTGAATGAGGATTAATGAACATTCATCAATCCTATAAATTATGGAACCAACCCCATTGGAATAAGTAGAAAAGGATGATGGGATGAAGCCATGAATTAAAAACTAGATTATCTTGAAAAAATAAGACTTGGGATCTTGTTAAAAGATCATAAAATAAAAATGTGATTGGAACCAAGTGGATATTAAAAACAAAATCGATGAGCTAGGAAATGTGATCACAAACAAGGAATGGTTCATGTGTATTGGCTATGAACATTTTTAAGGACTTTATTTTGAATAATATTTTTCTCTAGTATATCGACAAGAGTTAATTAGGCTCTTTATAGCCATGGAAATTAAATGAGGGTATACTTATAATCAGGTTGATGTCGAAAAAATTATTAAATGGTGTTATTGAAGGAGAAGTCAATATTGAATAAACAGTTGGATTTCTAATCAAAAATGATGAAAAAATGGTTTATAAATTATATATGGTATTTATGGTTTAAAGTTGGAACCATGAGTATGTTATCATAAACTATATTCTTAATTGAAAACAATACAATTTAAAATATGAGGTTCTGACCATACTCTCTATATAAAGAAATATTAGGGGGAATAATTTATGGTTCATGTGTGTGTGGATGATATTACATTTATAGGAAGAAATCCTGGACCAATAGTAGAATTTTTTAACCACATGAAATAATAATTTTATGTTTCCATGATTGGTGAACTCACATGCTTTTTTGGGATATATGTAATTCAAAATTAGTATTCCAACATCATGTTTAAATATAAGTAAACAAGGTAGATTATGAATAAATTCAAGATGCTCGAATCCAGACCAATGTCGAATCTGATTGTGGTTGGGAAGAAAAATTGAAAACCTGATGATGAGAAATCTGTAGATCCCACCTTGTACAGGATTATCATTGGATGATTATTAATTTTTACTGCAACAAGGTCAGATACTGTATTTACAACATTTTTTTCATCCCATTTTCAATGTAATCAAATTTAATAGAATTTTTCAGCAATTAAAAGAATCTTGATGTAAATTCATGGTACTAACAACTTTTGGTTATGCTTTTCAGTGTGAAGGGATAAAAATTATTGGGATTTTATGATACTGAATGGGTAAGATATGTGGTTGATTGAAATTCCAAAATGGGGGGTGCATTCTATATTAGAATGAAATTTGTGGGAAGGTTGAGAAAGATATAATACATCACTTCTCTTATTATGGATAAATAATAGTATATCTAAATGATTAAGGCATGCACTTAGATTTTGTGGATGAAAGAAGAAAATTATGATAATAGTTACAAGGTAAAATTTCTGAGGGTGATGCACTATTATTATAATTGAATGATGTTGGACACAAAAAATCTTGTTCAACATTCTCATACCAAATGCATTGAAATAAGATATCACTTAATGCAAGAAAAAAAGTTGACCAATGTATGATTAAAATGGATCATGTTGCGACTAATGATCTTGTATATGATATTTTGACTAAGCCTTTGGGAGCACCAATGTTTGAAAAACATCTTTTAGACGTTGATGTTCACTCCCCTCCCATTGAATATAGAGGATATAGTGTACCAAATCTCCCTATTTTTTATCTATTTTAATTTATTTATTAATGTAGTGTAGGTTTTAGGGGAAAATATGATCCAAGGGTTTTTTGGTTTCTATAGGGAACAATACAGTTAATTTCGATTTATTTCTAATTGGGTAGAATGGATAAATTCATAGAAATATAGGTTTACAAGATGTTTGGTCTCTCAAATCTTGGAATTCTCTCTTGGGATCTTTTTTTCTTCACTGATCATTGCTCACGTTGACTTAGAGTGATGGGTGATATATTTTAGTACTCTTTATTTTTTTTCAAGGGTTTTTATTTTTTAAATTTATATGCAGATTTACAATAAAACCAAGGGGATATATTATTAAAACCAATGAATTTTCACACCTAGAAATGGATTATAATTTTTGTTTATTATCAACACACAAGGGTTGATCTAGATTTTTTGTGATCCAAGTGATCATTATTGTGAAAAAGGTTAATGGATACTTCTATAATATTGAAAAGGGAAACATTTAGGGATATAGAATGAAAATATATAAAATTTTAATGTTTTTTTAAATTTTTGGAACATTAGAGAGTTGGAGTTGCATAACAAAGGAAGATTTGCACGCACCCATGAAATATATATGAGGTTTCAAAAAAGGTAGTGAGTTTTGTGTTAAAGGGTACATCAAATGTTTAATGTTCATATCCCATGAAATGTTGTGGACCCATTCAAAGTCTCACAAATATGTTTCATGAAAGGTTAGTTGTATCGATTAACAGGCGGCTACCTCATTCATTCAAAAAAAACTCTATCAAAAATGATCCAGGGCCTCTACATTGTGATATATTTTCAAGAAGTTAAGTTTCATGAAAAATCTAAATATTGTGTGAAAATTGAGGTGTTTCACAAAAGTTAAAAATTTGTGTGGAGAAACTAAATTATATGTAAAAACATAGGTGTTCCAAGAATGTGAAAAAGTTTTCTGACTATGTAAGAGTTGCATGAACAACATGTTTTGATCATATGTTTTGAGAGAAAAGTGTTTTCAAGAGAATAAATTCAGGACTATGGTGCAATGAGAGTTTCATAATAATTAGGTAAAAAGTTTTATGTTCCCAATCTATTTATGGGACCATAATATTGATAAAATGAGAAAAAATTACTCAAATTAGTGAGTAAGGTGGAGTTGATGGAAGTTATCTTAGGGAGGTAGTGTTCTATCCATAGAATTCTTATGAATGCAGCGTTCCAAGAATGGACTAATAATTTATGGACAATTATAATCTACAATATATGGTTAAACTTAGTGGATTGTTGTATAACTAAAACATTGTAGACATATGATTGATGGAACTTCCAATTTTGGTGATCCATGTAAATCTATTAGGTTGAGTTTTTTTTCATATGGGTGTACATAAATTACATGATTCCATTAGGTAGGTCTAACACATTCATAGCAATATGGGGAAAAGACCCATCACATTTGAGGAAAAATATGGCACCCAGATTAACCCCTCCACTCTTAGGTTGTTTTGGGGTATTACTTCTACACTATTGTAACCACTTTTTATATTATTAGAAGGTATGTGTCTTGAAATATACATGAACATATAAAGGTTGTAGTTAGGTGGATAACCATGTAATATTACCATGCTTTGTTCTCTATTTTCATCATATCATGCATATGGTTTGAATGTGTTTGAGAATAAACAATATATCTTCATCTTAACAGGTACATGTGATTTAATATAAAAAGGAGGTAAAATTAATTGTCAATAATTTATTAAAATGTTTCTACACTAATTTACCCCCACATAGTTTTATTTCAATATGCATTGGGAACATCAACTGGAATCAAATACCACGACCCCAAAAACGACTTTATCAAATTTTTATTTTCTTTTTTTAATAAAAAAATATGAAGGGTAGATTTAAATAAGGGTCAGTGTTACTATTATGAGAGAACGTAGTTTCTATCCATTTTAATATCAACATAAAGTTTTTAGGTAAGATGTGGATGTATAGATATAAGAATGATGAAAATAAGTAGAGAATAATATTAATGTAGATAATAAATTCACCATCTCTTGATGGTAATCAATGTGGTAATTGTTCAGTTATACCTGTTGAGAAGGATCCTCCTAATAAACATAGTTGAATAAATTAATTTTATATTCCTATTGAAATAATAAATGTTTTTTATTTTTAAATATAGGTCTATTAAAAATATTTTTTATTTAATACTGTCATATATATATATACTGGAATTTATTTGGGGTCCACTGGATGAAAAAAACCACCTTGATTAAGTTATAGATGACATAGAAACTACATAATTTGTAATGGGGAATAATATAAACACCATCATAAATGTTTTAGAATCCAAGGAACAATTATTTTGGTTCTATAAAGATAAACATGATATATATCAACGTCATTTTTAAATATAAATTATTTAAAGAGGATTTAATCAAAATCTATGATGCGAATGTCCTTGAATTTTATAAAACTCAAAGGGATTCCATGGATTTCTGAAATGATCTGTTAAAGATAAAATATAAAAGGTTAAAGGAGAAAAATATTTAATATAAATAAATAATATTAGTGATTAATAGATTATGGTGATCAATAGAGAATGGAATGAAAAGTTTAGGGCAACTGAGGATGTGAAAGTTATCCTCAATAAGATGATTCATGAACTAGATGTAAAATAATGAAATTTGGAGATGGAACATGCGGAGATTTATCTAATTTATAAGTGAAGAGGTTCTACCATGATGGGTTCTGATATTATACTTCCTAAAAAAATTAGAATTGTAGTTATAGGAAGGTCTTGAGACCATCTAATTATCTATCTACTATAACCTAAAATAAAGAGGTAATTATATTTCCATAATATTCTATTTATACTAATTCTATTTTACCAAATAATACATATTACAATGAAAAATAATTGAAAATATAGAGGATATTTTTTCAAATAAACCCATCAATTCAATAAAGGTAGATGTGAACACATATAAGAAAATTATTTCCGAAAAATGAATCCAAAATGAAGTAGGTTTTTCTCAAAAAATATGAAGTTGCCATTTTTAGGAAATATAAGAAGTAAATATAGATTTTCTATATTATTGATAGTCCAATGGATGTAAAATCAATAGATCCACTAGAAATTTACATAGTGAAGTAGAATATCATAAAAATGAATCTATGGATGTTCACTCCACCATGACAGATTAAACTAAATGTATAAAGTCAAAGAAGCGTACTTATTTCACAATTTCTACCTCAAACACAAAAATCTATAAAAATAATGTATGAAAAAATCAATAGTAAATCATACAATGAAAATGTAATAAGTATATAAAGAACACGAAGTATTAATGTTCTTTATACTACCTCCTACATCTGTGGGGGAACCATGGTAGTAGTTGATGATATTATAACATGAATATTAAATGTGAAAAATATATTACATAGACAAGTAATTATCACAAAATTCATCAAGAATCTTGTAAATTCCATGTTAAACCACTTTTAAAACCTTGTTTCCCAAACATTTGAAAAATTTTAATTGAGGGTACCACATACATATATATTAATCCCCAATAGTCATATATGTTAAACCTGCTATATTTAAAACATGGACTATATGAAATGACCTCCTTTGCATGTTTATCAAATTAGTGACCCATTAGTTTCACTGAATTTCCAAACAAACTAGTGTTTCAACATTTATTAATTAGTATATAATAACCTTTGATGTTCCTACTATAGTTTAAAAGATCTGATTTCTCATCCTTCACATTGATTCTGTCTTCTTTCCACTGACTAAAATTTCACACATAAAAATCCAGTGCTCTGAGCTTTTGATTCTATAATGTTTTAATGCACTAAAATTATGATTCTATGAATAATTATTCACATCCTAATAATCTTACATATAAGTACTATTTTAAAATAGAAATTATGAATCACTATTTCACTAATAATTCCACAACATTCCCTTTTTAATTCTTTTAATAATTGACCAAAATTCTCCAAATTCTCAATCATGCCTATAAATTCTGAAAATACACACTTATTTAATATGTTTATCATATTTTGTATTCCTTATGTCTTATATGGATCAATATTAATTTCATATAAAAATATCATGATGAAATTATTGTTTTGGTTAATATTTATTGTCTAAGTGTGGAATACTAATTGTTTTTGCAAAATTATTTCAAATTTGATATCACAGTAATGAACTAAAAACTACAAAGTCTATTTTATATCTTGTACTAATAACATAAACAATATAATTTCATTCCAATAATCTATTACATCAACCTAATATTCATCCATCATACTCAATGAAAAGATTATCTAAAGTTGTAAAATAATCAAACAATCGTTGATCCACAAATAGAAATAAAACTACTTGTACTATTTCCTGTATATGAATCTCTAGTGAAGTTTGAGTCGACAAATTTATAAAATGGATCATACTACCAAATGAAAAGATCATGATTTTATAACCATATCAAATACCAAAAGATTCAATCCATAGCCTCCCACTTAACTTTTCCCAGTTTCACAATTTAACAACTCATAACTCCTGTTGTAAGGGAAATTTTTATCCATGTTCGAACCATTACATACATCAAACTTTTAACAACTAATGTGTATTATACTTTTTTCATGTAGCTTTCCCCAATTTTATTTTTTTGGTTCCTATTACTTGGACAAGTTTATGTTATTCATAATAGTGGTAGAGAATGGATTACTTCTGGTCATCCAAAACATTTCCACTATCTTGATACATTTTTCTATCTCTCATGAAATTTACCCCCAATCTATTACTTTTTTATTATTCATATTTCATTTTTAATGTTTTTTTTAAATTACACTTCAACATTCTGATTTTATGAATATATTATGTGGAAATTAGAATTAAATTTACACAAAAAATCAATATGATGAATATCCCATATTCACATTTCATATTATCAAAAAAATGGTCAGTATTACATCTATGAATGCATTCTTTTTTAATGGATGGGTGGAATTTACGATTCGAAAATTAGGGGCCTAGTTCATCCTATAAATCTGTTTTATCATTTTACATACAAAATTCTAATTCCCACCATTCGTTAAATCAATTGGATTTCTCATATAAATATGATCCTCTAAATCACTATGAAGTAACATCCCAAATAGAACCAATATGTCTGAGATGTTATACTACATGACCTCAAACACACCTCCCCTATTGCAAGAGGCCATGTTGCATTCCTTCTCGAACTCGGTTGTTTGATTCAGGATGTTACAATATGGTATCATAGGTAGTTTCCATTTAATGTGCTAGTGAGGATTATAGGACCTTATAGTGGTGGATTTTTTCAATCCCACCTAGAAGGGGGAGGGGCACAAATCACCCCTTTATAATGTTGTGTGAATACCTCTCCTATCATGATGCCTTTTCCTGGGGAATTCCTGAGGGCCAGAGCCTTGGGAAAGAAAAATTGTGCGGGTTAGGCCCAAAGAAAACAATTTCATGATTGTGGGATGGACTAAGTCATTAAAAAGGTTACTTAATATGAATATTATCTAGATATATATATATATATATTTATTCCAACATACATAATCTATTATAATGGTATAATGATGAAATACCGGGGAGATGATTTTTGAGAAATCTTCTCCTTTCTTCTGTTGAAACCCATTCAATGAAAAATATTCTTGGTATATATTATTTTTATCAACCAAATCCATAATAAAGTAATCCCACATGTTCTAATATTAATTTTTACCCTATGATAGTTCATCCATATCCCATGTTCTATTAAACTTTAATGAATTCATCTCTTCATTCATGTATGACTCCCACATCATATTACCACTAAGAGAAGTTGCTTATTCTATGTTTTTAGGTTCTCCTATATTCACTGGGATTTAAATATTCTTATCAATATAATACCTATTAATAGGTCTCTTGATTTTGGTCGATCTCCACAAAATAATTATAAAGTCTTAGTAACATTTCTATATTTTTTATGTTAGTAACTAAACATCGGGTACTCATACATTTAGAGCAAAAACATCTAGTGCAACACATCAAGAATAAGATGATATTTAACCTTTTTTTCTTTATGATGGTATTATATAATGACATATTGTAAATTCAACAACTAAATATAATTCCTATTATATTTAAAACAATTATACTTTGATCAACCTTGATATTTATAGTTTATTTAACGCCATCTTCTTTCTCTATAAAGTCCTGGTCTTTCCACTACAACTTATCATTAAAATAAATGTTCTTTATTTTGTTGATTTATTTTCTATCACTATAAAAAAAGATTTCCCAAATTGTTTCTCCATAATCATGAAAAAATGATATTATATATTTTAAATTATATTTATCATAGTACTAATAATTTTCATGTATATATAAATAACTTCTAAAAACATAAAGATGATATAATTACTAATTTTTTAACCATGGATCATGTTGATGTTAATTCCCAACAAATTATTCTAGACTCTTAGTAGTTAGAAAAGTTTACTCATTGATTTTCTCTACCCAAATCTCTTTATGATTTCCCAAGTACAATCTTATACCTCTCTATTTCACTATAAAAGTCTTTTTCAT
The DNA here is from genome assembly GCA_963277665.1 of Viscum album. Lineage (NCBI taxonomy): Eukaryota > Viridiplantae > Streptophyta > Magnoliopsida > Santalales > Viscaceae > Viscum > Viscum album. The sequence continues at coordinate 837,392,268 of OY728125.1, read as the reverse complement.
CCTTTTAGCTACACCATTCCATTTTGGATTTATGGGAACCATATTCTAGGTCCTTATCCCTTCCTCATTGAATATATTATGAATGATTTATGTAGTGTAATCACATTTTTTACATGTTCATATGAACTTAAATATCCAAACACATTTCTCTTCAATAATTTTTTACACTGAATAAGAGCCTAAAATAAATTCTATTGCTTTCTATAGATGTAAATCCGTACATTGATTATAAAAAAGTAAATAAAAATATGTAATTAAAGGAAATAAAAAAGGAATAAATAGTGGAAAGATTATTAGTGAACATGATCCAACTTATGGTGTTCTAGAATCTCACTATATAATTTAAAAGACAATCTCTTCACCTTTCCCATCATACAACATTCAAAGCTTCCATTTTTTTGGTGATTAAGATTAAGTATTACCCAATCCATTGAAATATTTTGTTATTCTCAATGAGGTGAATAAACCTATAGTTCGATATTTTAGGATCATCATATGTTGAACTTCTGATAACTTCACTCCTATATGAATTTAAAATCAGGTAAAGGGTCCCATCGATTAACCCATTTGAAATCACTATAGATCCGTGTATAGAATTCAATAAACCAATTTCATGGATAGTTACATATCTAACATTATATAATAACTCAAAAAAATATTCCACCAACATAAAGTGATTTAGGGAAATTATAATTATTTCAAGACTACCCACTTTCTCTTTAAGATGTAAAAAACTACTTTTTCCAATAAATTCTATGGATTCTCCATCTGCCATATGGATTATCCAAAACCTCCTAGATAAATATTGTTTAAATGAAACATTGATCAATATTTGAATGTAAATATATTCTAGAGTCAACAAACAATTCTTATGCCGAATTTTTCTCACATAGAATTTAGTAATTTTGAACATCGTTTTCAACGAAGGCTTTTAAATATCAATCATTTAAGGTATTTATAGTGATATACTTGAAACATTGACAATTCTTCTTGATATGTCCATTATTCATAAAATTATAATAGGTTCGTCCAAGACTATCAATAATTCATTGGGTATTATCCAATTTTCTATTTTTAGATTTATCTAATGATGGATTCATATGATAAATAAGCTTCTGATGGGGTGTCCCACACCTTATATTTGTATAAACACACTACCATAAGGTTTTGTAACATACCATCTATTATTTTCATCATTGAGTATAAGATTATAGATATCATCATATACCATATCATCTCTTCTATTAGAGTTAGCGAATAAGGCAACCATTTCATCACATCCCTCCAAATGAAAAGATATGATTAGAAACATTCATACATAATTTGAAAATTGTACTTTTACTAATTGGATATGATTTTGAATTATGTTGAAGTCATTAAAATGATCATCTAATGGTCTTCCATCCATCATCCTCAATAAAAAAAATCCATCACAAAATTAATACATTATAATGTGCCACAAAATTTTCATACATGTCCACCAATGCCTTGATAACATTTACTATAGTGTTTTTTCTCAAGAATATTGAATGAATAATTCCATGAAATATATATTCTTATCAGCACATTTTATTTCATATCAATGAACTCTAATTCTTCTATCACCATCAACATTCGATTCATTATTGATAATGGAATCCGTTTGTCTTTCTTTGTTATATATCCCTCTATGTTTATCCTTCAGCAGATAAAATCCAATCTGTTGAATTTATTGATCACGATAATTACTTTAAAAAATTCAATTCATGAATTATTGTTGGTGCGTTCAACCATGACCATGAAACCTACCCATAAATACCACTTTTTTTAAATAAAAACATATATCACATATACTATTAATATATAACAATAACTACTATCAACTAATCCTCTATAAATTCCCAAATTATAATAGTTTAGTAAAAACCAAAATCTATGCATTATTACTTCCACCATTTACTATGTTTACCTGATTTAGGTAGTCAATACACCCCGTTAACCTCACAAAGTCTTCCTCACAATCCTCTCAATCCATATACTATATTGAAAAAACATTCAATGATAGAACATGAAACAAAAGCACAATAATCAGAGAGAGATCAAAATGATATTAATTGAATCAAAATATGTCCAACATGCATGGGGAAAACACACTAATTCTTGAAAATATTATAAATGGAAGATTATAGTTGAAAATAACTTTAAAAACACTATTAATCCTCCCCAACTAGTCAAATATTGAATGAAATATTGGTTGAACCATGGATATGACCTTATAAATCATAAAATTCCATATTTTTCTATAAAAGTGACACATAATTAAATATTATGATTAATTGGTTAAACAAGTTAAAACTACTATGATAAAAACATGGATCATTGTATACACCATGAAATGTGTTTTCATGCACTTTTCTGTAGAGTGATGATATGATTCTCAAATAGACAAAAAAATGTCAAGTATGAGTAAATATGTTTTCACCATGAAGGAAGAAGATTCAGGCTTGATTTCTATGTTGCAAAATAGTACTCCAAACCGATGGATAAGTGGAATGATTCCCCCATCTAGGAGTAAGAAGTGGATTCCCAAGATCAATGATGAAAAAGCATCGACACCTTAAATTCAATTTTTGTGTTTTTTTAGAAAACATGGTGTCTTTACAATTTAAAATAGTGTATATCCCTTCACGACCATTGATTTGACTGGTTGCAAAACTAAAACCGATTTAACGATCAAATGTTACGGCACTTGGAGGATGGAAAAATTTCACAAAGGGACCTAGCCAGAGGACCTAGGCAGAAGACCAATTCAGAGATCCTACGCGTAGGACCTACGCGGAAAAGGAATTTTTACACCCCTACATGGAAGACCTACGTGGAGGACCTATGCAGACAACTTCCCTTTGACCCAGTCCCCTCCATGCCTATAAATAGGAACCTTGGGATCACTATTTCCATAACAGAAAAAGTTGGAAGGCGTCCCAAAGCTCCCAGTGTATAGCTCTTTCTTCAAGATCCCTAGATTTTTCTCAGGTAGTTCTCTAAAACATGCGAGAAGAGAGAATTAAATTAGGAAACATGGTTCGATGTTCCATCACTATCTAGAACAAATTGAGCTATATGATACACCTGCATGGAGCACTTGTGCAATGCACCTACATGTCGCACCTGTGTAGAGAACCTATGGGGAGCACATGTGCGACGACCCTGTGCGACGCACCTACGCATTGCACCTACGTGGCGCACCTGCGTGGAGCACCTACTCGAAGAACCTGTACGAAGAACCTGCATGATGCACCTTGATGGATCACTTGTGCGACCGTTATGGTCCATACAGCGGGGGATGCTACCCCATCCCCCTGCTCGGGTTATGTGGCAGGCTATGGCCTCGGCCCTTCAGGCCCATCCCTTTGCATCCATAACTGACCCCCATGAAAATTCGAGAATCGCACCATGAGTTTTTCAGGTTCGGTTGATGACATTTTCCATTGCAGCATTTATGTGGACCAACTTCCAACCTCGTAATACAATGCTTTGAGACACTCCATCACACTCAATGAAGTTCCTTGAGTCGAATAACTCCGCTTAGTTCCTTTCACATGTAATGATTTTGGACTCTCCTTATGGATTCCATGAGTACATTGAGTCGATACAATCATCAAACAACTCCTCAAGCCTCATCACATTACACATATGCTAGGTTAAACATCAATGAGAATCATCCATTGTATTAAGCGCCAGCCAAACCTCAAATGGGAATCCTCTTAAGAAGTAATCCCCATCCAAACCTTAAATGGGCATCCTCCTTAGCAGTAAGCCCCAACCAATCTAAAATGGGAATTTTCTTAAGATTAATCCCCTACCAATCTTAATTTGTAGCCATACTGGTGTAAGCCCTTAACCTTCATCCCCTCCTCCTTACATTGGACCCTTGTCCAATGTAAATAGAATAGAGGGAAGGCTCGTCGCCTCTCCCTCTTCCACGTTCGACGCAACCTCTTCCATCAGAGGAGGAGGAAAAGTGTGAAGTGTCATTATTAAATCTCTCACATTCTCTTGTTTCTCACACCGATCATAACTCACGTGGGATTAGAGATAAGTGATGGCTACAAAATGTGTAGAAACACGCATTGAAATAAACTAAGAGGACTCTGAATCTAGTTCAATCCAGGATATGTCGGAATTCTTTTGAAGGGCCAAGCTCACCGGACATCCTCTTCTAGAATCCAACACTAATTCCATTAATTTGGGCATTATCCATAGGAATAAGACCAAAATTAAACCCCAAATCATTGAGGAATACTTTTTAGGAAGTAACCCTAAACTAATCTCTCTCAAAGGACCGTACTCTTGTATGAGACTCATCTAACTATGTGAACTTTCATTTCCATCCATATGGGATATGCAGGAAGCCTCCTTGAGGTCCAAACCCCACACTTCAAATCAACCCTATTCTCCTTGGGCCATATTCCCAAAAGGGTCTGATCCTACTTGGAAACCCATATCCTTTCCAAGTTCCTGTGGCTGATACAGCATTAGTCCCACATTATGTTTTGACCAAGCACCTTTCACTTAGAGGTCCTTATCACATGACCTGAAAAGGTATGATGTGTCTTATTAAGCGGCACCTGACTACAAGGGTTCTGATTCCTTTCACAAGGATATGTAGGTTGCCCATTTTATAGGCACGATCCCAAGATTAAAACAAACCTTCATCTCCCTAGATAAAAATAATTCCAGAGTGCCCCACTAAGTGGCTTAAAAACCTATATCATCACAACGATGATTCAAATAATCTCTAATTAGTATATTAGAGGATACCATTTATGGAAAACCTCAAATACATATGGATATTTTCATTAATGGAGAACGGTGAATGTATACTGATGAATCTAAATTTCAAACATGTAAAGAAGTGATTGTAAATTTCAAAGGATAATTTTGATATACTTGGTTAATTAATAATGATTTATAAAAATATCTAAAATTTACAAAGAGAGTTCCGGAGAAGACAATGATTCCCCCTAAAGGGTGTGATGAGTCTGACCTCCCATCCTCTTGACCAATTTACATTATTAAGTATCGTAAAGTTCAAACATAATGAGTTCATGCATTTGCAAAATCAAGTCCCATTTGGATAGAGAAATGTTGGATTTTTCTGGTTCCATAAACAAATCAAATGGAAACTACCTTGAAATATAGATTCTTAAAACGATAACACATGTATCAAGGAACTATGAAACAAAAATGGTGAAACCAACGTGAATCCTTATCCAAGTTAATAATTTTACCCACCTATTAGGCCACTGTCAATTGATAATGAATTTCCATAAAAATAAATCAATCATACATGTATCCATCTAAAAAAAGTTTCTTTAATATAGTTTGTTGTTTTCTTTCAAGTTTTTCTTTTCAGAATTACCTTTCTTCCAAAAAAATGGCTTTCTCCAAGACAACATCTCTGAACTTCTTGACCACTACTCAACATGGATCTCTATCCACGGGAAGGATGTCATCACCAACCCAGCATCTTCAATGTTGGGTCTATAATGTGCGAGTAAAGGAATATCGCCAGCACAGCACAATCCTAAATTTGGAGGCTGCTCGATAGGCCCTCTAGGTCAATAACAATCCTTGGTCATCTGGCCAACGAAGACCAATGATCAAGAAGCAGATGGTGCCAACCACCATTTCTAACCTTTTTGGGTCCTTATCCCTAGAGCACAAAAATTAATCCCTACCATACTATAGAGAGGTGGATAAAGAGGTCACTCAAAGCCCAATTCAAGATTGCAGGAGTCCTTCCTGAGGAATCCCACCAGCAGTCACTACCAGAATTGTGTGGTTGTGTACCACAAACATGATGGGGGTGTTGCCTCTGGACATTTGGCCTCGGTCTCTCAGAACTGGGCATGCAAGATGAACCACCAGGGACAACATCCGGTTAACAGGGAGTAGGATCTCACCTCTGCCTCCTCAAGAGAAGTCCATCAATTTAACTTTTTGTCAAATAATGAGTGGGAAAATACACATGTCCATCATAATTTTTCTTCTTAGTAGACTCATATGACAGCAACAAACCAATCCCACCAGATAAACCTGGGGAGTACTGTGAATAGAAATATACACTGCTTACGAGTCATCAGCCAGTCAGAAGGCTTGTCTGACTATATTTAAATAAGCCCACTAAGCTAATGTGGTGGAAACTTGTAAACAAGAACATACACCTATTTACAATCCCCGATTATATCAGTAGTCTCATATGACATTAATTAAGGATTTCCATCAACCATATTTGATGTAAAATAGTCGGCAGGCACATACACCTGCCATTGTTTATCAAGCCTTCCAACAGTCTCATTTGGTAGCACCCGGAGAGGTCAGTCGGAAAGCTTCACTGAAAAATTTGGGGCTGACCCAAATCTCTACCCCAATGCATGAGTACTTTCAATATCCATTGATAGGAAAAGGAGTATAGGAGCAGGCACATACACCTACTCTAGATATGTAATGGATGTATATTCCCATACTGTCTGCACAAATCTTATCAATGGTGAAAGGGTAGACACATATTCTTCCCCATATTCTAAAAGCATACCATGGTATTTTAACAAAAACATTATCAGTATTAGGAGAACAGACACATAAATCTATCCCCACACATGGGATAACACATCGGCATGCCATCTTGGAGAAAATACACACCAATGCTCCAGTCCCTAAGGTTCATTGGGCATACTCCCCCATATCATACAGACAACAATATCGGGAATATACAACCTTTACTATTGGAGGTAATCGGTCCATTCTAGTAACCACTCCATTGTAGGCACATAAAATTGCCTATGATAACCACTCTTCATAGAATGTTGCTCCAATTAAGTATAATAGAGCATCCAAGAATAATTCCTGCCAAGTACTGTTGGAAAATCAAGAGTCAGTATGCGATTTAGCTCCTCTTAATGCTAGATTTCTTGAATCCCTAAGACATTTATCTATTTTAGCTCAATATCATATCCTCTCATTACCAAATTATGGGATTGGTAGTTGTAATTATGAAGATCCTCATTAGACACTTCATCATGAAGTCTTGCTTCATAAAACATTGGTCAATCCAGAGTTCCTATCTCCAGATGAGAGCTACAACAACCCTCCGTGTAGCCAAAAGACAAATGAGAAAGAAGATTTATCCCTTTCTTTAATCCATCATGGTGATCCTCCCCATGACACAATTCACTTCTAATGTCCTCTCTGCAATATTATTTCACATTTTCAATATAATTCCATAATTGAAAATATAGCAATGAGAAACCCCTCCTATCTCGAGGCACTTTCATGTCTGATTCCTTGTCATTTATGGGTGAAACACTTTCTAAAAAAAGTCATATTAAGGGAATGGTCATTCTCCGAATCTCCCTTGCTTCATTTCTCTTCTAATACAGAGAATCAACTTTGGTTAGACCAAGTGGAGAAACCTCTAGTGAAAGATGATAAATATGTGTTAAACATGGGGAAACAATTAGCTAATGGGGAAATACCAGCCATATTCAGGCCATTGGAAACTTCTCCATATAACATTCCAGAATTGATGACATAAGATTTAATTCATGATATTCGTCTCAACTTATGGACAACTCTTCGTCATTTTAAAACCAAAGTGTTACCATAAGATTAATATCAAAATCATGTAAAGGTAACAGAAGGGTTGCAATGCTAAATTAACTTTTCCTCTCTCTTAGTTTCCCAACATCCAAAGGTTGAAAAATTGTAGAGAATCCTTCAGTGTGCATGTATCAATTGACTAAAGAGACTATGCCAGTTAATTTCTGATTCCCCATCTAGTGTCCATATCAGAGGATGGGTTGAATATAGAGAATTTCATTTTAATACACTCAAAAATTAACAAAGTCCTCCAAAAGTGGTCTCATGAAATGTTATTGCCCATGGTCGGCCACAATCAATGGATTTTGTATGTAATCGGATGTATGCTCAAGAATATGCCTCATCCAGTTCACTCAGAATCAATCCCAAAGAAAAGAACTTGTTGAGTTACATTTACATCAAGCATATGAGAAACTTGAGAAAGCATCCCGCTTAGAGGATGTAAAGAGTCAGAGAACTCAAATGTTTGAAATAGCACAATGGTCTTTTGAAACAGGTTATTTGAGTGGTTGTCTGATAATGCAGCCTGCTATTTTCTGAACCAAAATCCACAAAATCAGAGGAGCAGTTGCACATATTTCTGCTATAGTAGTTCATGAATCACCCCATCTCGCAAGGCTGGGGGATCATTTAATTAAAACATCATGTGCATTCAACAAAATTCCAATGTTTTGAAGAAGAAGAATAGGAATAGACTCAGCCTGTAGTGCTAGGGTATTTTTCACATCTATAATCCCCTCCTCAATGGAAGATAGTTTTCTACCGATTAGAGAATAATCAACAAGTAAAGTGTACAACTGAACTATCCAAGGATTCCCTTAGGGTTATTGTCCACCAGATAGATCTAGGGAAATCATCATATAAGAGAAATAAATCTCATGAAGGACACAAAGGAAGAAGATCTCACAAAATTATTGATATAATGTCATCGAAGCATTATGCATTAGTAATTTTCATTAACACCATTGTAGAAGATCCTCTAGAAAATTAGGCCAGTTTAAGGGAATCAGATGATGAAGTTCTTGTCCATAATACGGTACACACTGAGGAAAATGAAGAAGGTGTGTGCACTTGAAATCATAGGATTACCTAGAATCTAGGTATTCCTTCAAATAACTAAATCCCCCCACTCCAAAAGTCATCCAATAAATGGAAAGGAAAAAAGTCAAATTACATCTCACTTTTCCACTGGAGAAGGTCAATCTCTTTCACTTAAAGAGAGGTTTGCATAGTAAGAAAAGGAAATGATGGAATTGAAAAAACTTAATATAGAGTTACATCGAAACAAAATTTCTGCTAGACGTACTCCCTAGACATGTCCTCAACTTGAAAATCATGTAGGAGATCCTCATCACAATGTATTTTTAGTAAATATAGATGCAGATTATGAATTCACTCCACTGGGTACACAATCAAGGAATGATCATATACATCTTGATAGGCTTGTTCTTGTGGGTTATGCATGGTAGATATCAACACCACAATCCGTGGTTTTTCTAGTTGTTACACCAGCTGAAGCTCCAGTTGCTATACCTACATGAGTTACAAGTCATTAGGATGTTCCAAAAGGCTTATAAACACAATTGAGGCATTAATGACTCGATTAGAAGCTATGGAAGAATGACATGCACCAGTTTAGCTGGAAAAAAGAGCTTACCCAGAATGGGTGGATGCAATTCCTCCCCACCAAATTTTTTTTAATACCACATTCCAAATCATTAATGGTTCAGGAGATCTAGAACAACACATAACACATTTTATTTCTCATTGTGATCCCATGATAGGAATTTATCAACAACAAGATGTAGTTAAGCTTAGGTGTTTTGTGCATTCATTACAAGGACCAACTTTTTTCTGGTATACAAGTTTACAATCTCGATCAATTACTGGATAGGAAGATCTTTGTCAAAAATTCATTCTTCAATTTAGAACATCCCTACCAAAGATGATAGTTTTTTATCTTAACAATTGTAAACAAAGTTAGAATAAAATAGTTTCTAATTTCATTTTTCGATAGAAATGATTAACATATTCCTTTCATCTTGCACTCCCTCAAGAGATGTTTTTACAAACCTTTGTGGAAAATATATTTGATGATTTACACACACCATTGATCCTTATGAAATACACAAGAGGGTTTAGAGGCCTTAATTCAATTGATCAACAGATATAATAATATATTATAGAAACTAGGGCCAAAACATGTGTAATTCAATCAGCTCCAGGGAGGAGGATAGGAAAGTAACAAGCTACTACAGTCACACACAAACAGTCACTTGTACCTGCTTCTACTTCAACACCTTCATCATACCGAAGGGCTATGCTTCCTGAGTATTAGTAGAAATGATCGCCTCATCAAGATGATTAAAGAGATTAAAGGCAATAACCGCTTGAGGAATTAATGAATAATGTTTATTCTTTTAGGAATTAACAAGTTCCTGGTTACTTCATCTCATCCTTAGAAAACAATATAGTTCAGTTTCCAAGGCCGAAGAATCCAAATAAATATCGAGATGAAGATCTTGCGAATTATTATCCTATTCACCAGATGTTTGGACTCCCCATTAAGGAGTGAATTGTTTTCAAAGACCTTCTTCAATAGATGGTATAGTCTGGACAAGTGAACTTGAAAAGTTCATCAGCTCAATTTTCATGTGTTACTGCTACTAATCCTGAATAAGAAGGTGAATGTAAAGAGTTAAAAAGTAAAAATGTGTAGAAATATGATGATTAGATGATCAGAAAAACAATCAACCAGACTCATTCCATTTTATGAACACAGTTAAAGCAACTGATTGTGTCTTCTGTCACAGCAAAACCACCTTCATCAAAAGGTCATTCCTCAATAAAGCAAAGTGATTATAAGGAAGAAGAGAAGTCAGAAGAATATGAGTTCATATCAAGGCCAAGGTTGTCCTTGACCCTGACAGATTTATGCCATTTATTTGAAAAGCACAGGCACCACCCCACCAGATGGAAAATTAAGAATTAACATATCAACAAGAATTTTCATCAAATGAAGAATTAATCTTTGGTACTGTTAATGTTATCCATTTAATGGATCCTTAAGCCAATGATTATTTTGATTATAATAACCCAGAATTCGTTGTACCTAATTAGGGAAAAAGAGGAAGAGTCTAAGTTTAAGGATACAAAAAAGAAATGGGAATTCTTGAAACCAACATTTTAACTCTACCCCTACTCGAACCATATATGCGGCAGAAACTCATAGAAGATCCCTTCTGTGGGTTCAATAAGAACAAGGATTTTCTTCCATGAAATATAGGCTCAGTTCTGACGCATTTATTTTGGAAGACTGAATAAGAGTCACACCATCTTATTCTTAGAAAACTAATAGACCTGGTTAGTCTAGTTTTCCAAAGACATGAGTATTTCCAGCTTCTACTCCAATACAGAGTACGTATACATCATAAGAATCAACTTCAAAAGTACCTTCAAAACCACATATTAATTTTAGGAAACATAGACCTTTGGACCAAAAGTATGATGTATTGAAATAATTGTCCCAAGTACTGGCCATGTTTTCAATTTAAGATGCTTTGAATCTGTCAAAAGTTCTTTGAGAAGCACTCATTGATGCTTTTCCAAGTACTCAAGAGTTTGAAACTGAAGTTGATGCAGTAGAGGTTTACCGTATAGAGAATGATTCTGCAGAATGTCGTGCAGTCATATATTTTACATATGAAGATGAAAATGATGTGGTGAATGGTCATATAATACCCTTGTATTTTTCTGGAACGGTCAATTATGTAGACATCCAACGATCCTTCATTTATAATGGCTCCGGAGTCAACCTCATTCCCATTCGTATACTTCATCGATTGGGCCTGACTGAATCTGACTTATCTTATATGACATTAATGTTACAAGATTATGATATGAATAAACAAGATCCTCTGGGTTAGATTACACTTAGAACTCAATTTGGATATCTTGTTTCTAATTCAGATTCCATGGTTGTTCAGCAGGACACAACCGTCAATATTTTTCTTAGAAGGCCTTGGTTGCATTAACATGTAGCCATACCTTTTCCATACCACCAAAGTCATAAGTACTATTACAATGGTCAAATAAAGATATTTTATGGTTACATGGAACCATTCAAAACATGTGAATATTAATACATTGAGGCATAATTTTATAACACAAATGGAACAATGTCCATGAAAAAAATAACAAGAGTTAATGTCCAAAATGGATTGGAAAAAATATCAGCAAATCCATTCATACATCTGAGTATAGATTATGTGTTACCCATTAATCAAATTGAAAAGGTAATCCCAAATATAGTACCTTGTCCAGTAACTTCCATAATGTCAATTTTGGCAATTTATCCTGACAACATGGACGAAACTGTTTATCCACCAAGCAATGATGAAATCCTAAATGGAGATGTTTTCATTTCATCCACTGAACTACAACAAGCCTCTACATCATCAACCAGAGTAGAAGAAATTGTATAAATTCTAAATAAACACAAAGATGTTGATTATCAATCCATCAATCCCTCTTTATTACCACAGGAAGACCCTTCGTCAACAGTAGGGTCAGATATGGGGCCCTCTTCTTCGGGATGTTCAAATACTGATTTTCCCTCTATCTTTTAGATTTTTTCCTCATCATCTGCTATGAAAATGGAAACTGAAGAGGTAACATGTAACGAAGAATAAGATAATGATCTCATAGATTCTCCTCCAGCATTTGAGTAAGGTGTCTCTACCAATATGGATGAGCTTAGAGAAATAAATCTGGGTATACATGAATATCCATGCCCCACTCTAATTAGTGCGGCCAAGATATCTGAAGAGAAAGAGGTGTATACTTCATTTATAAAGAAACATCCAGATATATTTTCTTGGAATTATACATAAATTATAATTCTTAATCTTAATATATCTACCCATCATTTGGGTTTTCCATAAGAACATCGTGGATTCAAGCAGGCAGCAAGAAGAACACACCAAACTCATGCCTCTAAAATTGAAGGTGATGTCGATAAGCATATAAATGTTATCTTTGTAAGGGAATTTCAGTATCCCAAATGGATGGCCAATATTGTCCAATTTAAAAAGAAGAATGGTAAAATTAGACTCTTTATTTATTTCTGATATATTAACTTGCATTGTCTTAAAGTTGATATTCCAGTTTTGATTACGGAGCTATTAATTGATTCAATAGCTGGCTATGAAGCTCTTTCCTTCGTGGATAGATACTATGGGTATAATAAAATTTGTACGGCCCTATATGATGAAGAATCTACAGCCTTCAGATCCCCTCAAGGTGTGTTTTTCTATCGATTAATGCCCTTTGGCTTAAACAATGCAGGTGCAACATATCAATATTCCATGCACTATATCATCAAACCTTCCTTAGGAAAATTTGTTGAATGTTATCTGGATGATTTTGTGGTCAAATCATGACAACTTTCCAACCAATTAAGTTATTTGGAATCCATATTCCATAATCTTCAGCAACACAGTTTGAAGATAAACCCCTTCAAATGTGCTTTTGGGGTAACCTTAGGAAACTTCCTTGGCTTCGTTGTATTCCATTGTGGTGTCAAAGTTGATCCCGAGAGTAAAAAATATCCTTGGTATGTCACCTCCTCGAAATTTGAAAAAATTAAGAGGACTCCAAGGATACTTGGCCAATATTCGGCGCTTTATCACCAATTTTGAAGGAAAGTGTTTTACCTTTACCAGATTAATGAAGAAGGGAGTCACTTACCAATGGACCAAAGTCTGCCAAGATTTATTTTACACCCTCATGAAATCTCTTGAGTCCAGTATTAATATTTCCACTTATTGAAGGAAAACCACTTATTCTCTATGTGACAACATTAGTGTGATCACTAGGTGCCTTCCTCTCCCAAAAGAATGATACTAGGAATGAAAACATCTTTTATTATCTCATTCGAACTATTCTTGTTGGGAAAACTCAATATTCATGTATCTAAAAGTGCTTCCTGGAATTAACATTTGTAGTTTAGAAATTGAGGCACTACCTGCAACATCATGAGGTCCAATTGGTATCTCGAAACAACCTGCTCAAATTTATCCTCAGTCATCCTATGCTCACAGGACGTCTCGCACAGTGGGTAGTTATTTTGTAATAGTTTGATATCAACTTTGTGCCTCAAAATGCAATAAAATTCCAAGCTCTGGCTAACATCTTTATTGAGCATCCCTCTGTGGAAGATACATCGTTTAATTCTAAACATCCTGATGAAGAGGTCTTCTCTATTGAATGTAATATCCAAAATTGGGAAATTTATTTTTATGGTGGTTCCAGAAGTCCAACAGGGAAAAGAATGGAAAATCCTAAATTCAACAAATTTGGGTTAGAAATTGTCCTTATTTCCCCCTAAAAAGTAGTATTTCCTTATTCATTATTGTTCTCATAAGGTGGTACCAAAAAATGAGGCAGAATATCAAGCTCTCATCATAGGTTTGGAATTGGTCATTCAGTTGCGAATGGATCATTTAAAAGTGAAAGGTGATTTAGAACTGGTAATCAAATAAATCAATGGGGAATATTCTATCAGAAAAGAAGTATTAATCCCTTTGTGTGATTACATTAGAGGGTTAATTGTTGAATTTCCCTTAGTGTCGACATTGTATTATGTCCATCGATCAAACAATGCGCAATAAAATGCGCTGGCTAATGCAGCTACAGCTTTGGCAGATACAAATCAAGATAAGACAATCATTAGAATAGCCTATCGTAATGTGATCTCAAAATTTGTTCAAACCATGATGGAGGAAATTAATGAAATTTACCCTATTTCTGAACCATATGATCATACCACGGGATGGAGAGAATCTATCATGGAATATCATCAAAATGGGGTACTTCCATCAGTTAGGGATTAAAAAGAACAGATCTGACGATGAGAAGCCAATTTTACTCTTTATGATAGTCTAGACCACCAAAAGATCCTCTACAAGCAAGGCTTTGATGTAATCCTCTTCAGATGTATTGATGGATAAGAGACTACATCTATCATGCAAGAAGTTCATTTAGAAGTGTGTGGTGCCCACCAGTCTGGGCATAGACTCTCTGATCAGATTCAAAGGATTGGATACTTTTGGCCTTCAATGGAACATGATTTTACAGATTTCACTAAAAAATTCCATCCCTTTCTAGGTGCATGCCAACTTCATTCATCAACTTCCAGAGTTTCTACATAAAATTAAATACTCCTGGCCATTTTACACAAGGGGAATGGATGTAGTAGGTCCATATTCCCCATCTCCGACTAAGCAATTCAAGTATATTCTCACAACTACTAAATTCTTCTTTAAATGGGATGAGGCAATAACTTTCAAAAAATTTGGAGCCAAAAGAATTGTTATTTTTGTAAAAACTAATATCATCACCATATTTGGTGTCCCTCATAATATTTTTAAGGAAAATGGAACCAATTTTCGTTATGTTGAGGTAAAAATGTTATATCAAGAACATAATGTCAAATCCAAACATTCATCTCACTATCATGTAGTGGCTATTGGACAGATAGAGGCCTTTAATAAGACACTATAAAATATACTACAGAAAATGGTGGATAAAGATAAGAAATCATGGCCTAATAAATTTTTTAATGATTTATGGTTTTATCAAACAACTACATGTACTACTACCCCATAAACTCCTTATTCATTGGTATATAGAACTAAAGAAATTTTTCAATTGAAATGAAATTTCCTTCACTCAGAGTAGCAATATGTGATCAGTTGTGTATAGATGAGAGGTCTCAGAATTGGTTTAATGAGTTGGAAAATTTAGAACATAAAATATTTCATACTTTCCATCATCTAGAAGTATATCAGAATAGAATAGCACAAGCGTTTAACAAAAAAGTTCACGTCTGTTCATTTTTTCAAGGAGAATTGGTATTGCTCCTTAGGACTCCAATGATAACAGGAAACAAACCTCCAAAACATGAGCCAAAGTTGGAAGGACCTTATTCAATAATGAAGGTCTATTCAAATGGAGCTTATGTCTTAATCTCAATTTATAGAGATTGTATTACAACTCCAACCAGTGTGAGAGTCTTGAGTAAATACATTGTGTAGTTGTTCACATTCGTCCTCACTGCATGACTTTAAACTACACAGTACCATGTACTTACTACAAGACATAAAACTGCATAGCCCCCATGTCCTAGTTGCAAGACATTAAACTACATAACAACCATAAGAAACCATGTTTCATGATGGTAAAATTCATATCATCTTCTTCCTTGTCACATGACATTAAATATACTGAAATCATTTGTACAAATAACATTTTCTCTATTTTGACGTTAGAAGTTTCCATAAGATTACATCATTGAAATAATCCCTACTCCTTAGTAGTATATGAGTCCCTCTTTTTCCAATTTCTGAAACATATCTTCATAGAGACCTTTTTTTGAGAACTATATATGAATTGATTAGAATTTTCCAATGAGATACGTAGATATGCCTAAATATCCAATTTTGGGCCCAACCACAATCAAAAAAACATCTTATTTTCTTTTCTCCTCTTGTATATGAATTATATATATATAGAGTGTTTGCTTGAGATTTATGATTTGGTTCTTATACCATTTTATGTCTTAAGATTTACCATTCTCTCAGAATGTGTCAAAAGTTCTCATTCTTCATGTCAAAATCGATTGGCATGAGAAATGATTATTTCAAAATCTATGTATGGCTTGATTATCATCTTTCAATGAGATACGTAGAGACATCTAGATCTCTAATCTTGGTCCTCGACATGATAAATAAACCATTTATTTCTTGTATGAGAATCAATTCTACATAGATAGTGTTTTAAGAAATATGTATGACTTGATTATTTCCCCGGTAATGACCAATAGTGACACTTTGGTTTTATCGCTTAACCCAGTTACAATATGTCTATTCCTTTTACATTAGTTCATCTTTATCCTTACCGCAAGATGTTAAACTACATGGAAATATAGAATCCATATTCTTCACTTGCATCACCTTTTCACTATAAAAGAAACCCTTACTGCTCCTTGTTTCTCACACTGATCATAGCTCACATGGGATTAAGAATTTGGTAAATGGATTCTTTATATAAATAAGGTGACTTAATTTATTATGGGATTATTAATGTCTTCACTGCAGGACATTAAACTGAATAGTATAATGTCCTCATTGCATGACATTAAACTAGACATCATAATATTAATTCGGAGGAAACAAAGAAAGTATCCATTTTACATATGAGTCAGATCTATGTAAAGGACGTAAAACTAATGGCCAATATTGGTTCAAATATTTACCATATTCATTGGACATAAATCCCTTCCATATTTTAGACACTTAATCTTGAATATTTTCAGATCCTCATAATATTTCTTACAATTTTTCGTGAAAAAGTTTTTAATACCTGAGAGCTCTTTTGCTTGACTATGAAGCACGTTCCCTTAGGCATCCTTGCATAAGTTTCCTACATAACAGGACAGTCAGTCAAAAGATTCCACTATTTGACTATGAAACATATGCCCTAGTTGGCGTTTCATAATACAACCCCCATAATGGGTTTTTCAAATAATGGTAACTTCATTCTTGGTTACAATATCTTTGTCCCCATTAATCTTTGATGACAATATAAAAGAATCTATATTTTAAAACCGTCATTCAAGTATACTTGTCCCATTATCATTCTCAAAATTTGAAAGTCTTAAAGACCATGGTTTACACATTTTTCTTACTATGTGTTCAATATAATATAAAATAACCTTGAAATGACTTGTCCACATATTATATATTGTTTCCATTTCTGGTCCATGTTGTGTGACCTAAAACTACAGACATCATACCTCTTACGTTTGGTTCATACCTTCGTAAAAGTCATATTCCTCGAATTCATTGGACATCATGGGTGGAAATACCTTATCCATATTCATCTACCTTTCTCTATAAACCAAAATATGTGCTTTCGATAATTTTAATCTCCATAAACTTTCTTCGGATTTTAGAAATAGAATGTCAAACTTCTGAGAGATTTTTTTGTCTAACTATGCAGCACGTGCCCTTAGGTGGCCATGCATAAGTTGCCTACATTACATGCATGTTATTCAAAAGATGACACTATTTGGCTATGAAGCATATGCCCTAGTTGTCTCTTCATAACATAGCCCCCATAAAAGTTTTTTCAAATAATGGTAACTTTGTTCTTGTAAAAGACTTCCTATAATGCTTTTAGCCCTTTTTCTATATCATTCCTCAGTTCCAGAAATTGTCAAATATCAGTTTACAATTTTCCCTTCCATACCTTAACATGATTGTATATTTCCAAACAAATTATCATGAAATTGGGAGAGTTTCATACCTTTGGTCAGAGCTAAATAACTTAAATTAAAGTCACCCAATGCCCTCACTACATGACTTAAAACTACACAAAACTAATGTTGTCACTGCATGACTTAAAACTGCACAGTAAAATTTCCTCACTGCATGACCTAAAACTGCACAGTACCAATGTCATCACTGCATGACTTAAAACTACACAGTACCAATTTCCTCACTACATGACTTAAAACTACATAGTACAATGTCCTCACTACATGACTTAAAACTGCACAGTACCAATTTCATCACTGCATGACTTAAAACTACACAGTACCAATGTCCACACTGCATTACTTTGAACTACACAATACAATGTCCTCACTACATGACATAAAACTGCATAGTACCAATGCCCTCACTGCATGACTTAAAACTACACAATACAATGTCCTCACTGCATGACTTAAAACTACACAGTACCAATGTCCTCACTACATGACTTAAAACTGCACATTACAATGTCCTCACTACATGACTTAAAATTGCACAGTACCAATGTCCTCAATGCATGACTTAAAATAGCACAGTACCAATGTCCTTACTCCATGAATTAAAAATTCAAAGTACAATGTCCTCACTGCATGACTTAAAACTGCATAGTACAATGTAATCACTAGATGACTCAAAACTGCATAGTACCAATGTCTTCACTTTATGACTTAAACCTACAAAGTACAATGTCCTCACTTCATTACTTAAAACTGCACAATACCAATTTCCACACCATTTGACTTAAAACTGCATATTACAATGTCCTCACTGCATGAATTAAATCTGCATAGTACTAATGTCCTCACTGCATGACTTAAAACTGCACAGTACCAATGTCCTCTCCGCATGACTTAAAAATTCACAGTACCAATGTCCTCACTACATGACTTAAAACTGCCCAATATGCTATCATAAATTCCCCCTTTCTGATAAATTTTAACCATTACTCATTCGCCAAATTTTTATAGAATGTTTTTCTTTTTCAGGAATTTCTTCGGTCTAAAATAGCCCTTTTCATTCTTAAAATTCCTTTCCTTTGAGAAACCACCCACTATGGTCTTGAGTCACCCAAATATTATTTTCCTATATCTATCAACAGTAAAATGTTAAACTTCATAGAGCTATTTTTCTTGACTATGTAGTACATTCCCTTAGGTGGCCTTGTATAATTTTCCAACATAATAGAACATTCAGCCGAAAGATGTCACTATTTGGCTATGCAGCATATGCCCAAGTTGGCCCTACATAATAAAACCCCCATAACGGGTTTGTCAAGATAATGGTATCTTCGTTCATGGAAGAGACTCCCCTTATGTTGATACTGGTTTTAAATTTTTTGGCCATAAAAAACATGGCTCAAGGTACCTTAGATAAATATTTAAATAATATTAAAGAAATTCTTAGCCATAGAGTCTTATTTAGTAACTAATTTCAAAATTAATGGTCAAATCTATTGGACCCTAAATATTAAGCCTTTATATTCTAACATGCATGGCTCTTAACTATCAACAACAAAACACATGGTACTCACCAGATTGGAAACCTTAAAAGGTCACCCATGCAAAAAGTTGAGTATTTGCTCACTAAACGTATATTTTTTATGGTTTAGGTAATATTGAGCAATAAAAGTCAAAAAACACAGTTTATTTAGGTTTTTCTATATGACCATAGCAATAGTCAAACTATGCTCACTATGCCCTATTCCGGAGGCCAAAATTTGAGCATCCTTCCAAACATGATGTAGCTCAAAATCTGACCAAATGATTTTGGAATGTGACAAAGTGCCCAAATTTAACCTTAGAACGAGATTATTTTAATTTCTAATGAATAAAATTCTAGGGGGGGGGGATTTTGTAGACATCAGGTAATGGGTTTTTATTCACTTTTCCATAGATTGAATATAACGTTCTCAGATAGACAAAAAATGTCAAGTACGAGTAAATATGTTTTCACCATAAATGAAGAAGATGAAAACTTGATTTCTATGTGCCAAAATACTAATCCATAACGATGGATAAGTGGAATGATTCCCCCATCCAAGAGTAAGTTGTTGATTCCCAAGATCGACGATGAAAAGGCATTGAAACATTAAATTCAATTTATGAGTTTCTTCTAAATACACATGGTTTATGTACAATCTCAAGAAGTGTATATCACTTAAAGAACATTTATTTGACTGTATGTGGAGCCCAAATAGAATTACGAATCAAAAGTTATGGCCCTTGGATGATGAATAAATTTCAAAAAGGGAACTACGTGGAGGATCTACATGGAAGACCTATGCAGAGAACTTATGCTGAGGACCTATGCGAAAAATGAATTTTTACACCCCTACACAGATGAAATACATAGAGGACCTTTGTGGACAACATCCCTTTGACCAGGTACCCTCCATGCCTAAAAATGGGACCCTTGGACTCCCCATTTCAATGATAGAAAAATTTGTAAGAAATCCGAAAGCTCCCATTGTGTAGATATTTCCCCAAGATCCCCTAATTATTCTCATGTAGCTCTCTAAAACATGAGATAAAGACCGAATTAAAAGGGGAAACATGGTTCAAAGATCCATAATGGTCTACAAAAAATGGAGCTATGTGGAGTACCTACGTAGAGAAACTACATAACGCACCTACTCGTCGCACCTATGCAGAGCACCTGCGCGACACGTTTGTGAGTCACACCTGCACGATGCACCTACATAGAGCACCTACACAGAGAACCTACGTCAATCACCTATGTGATGAACCTTTACAGAGCACCTGTGTGACCCCAATACACTATACGCTGGGGGCTACACCCCCTCCCCCTGCTCAGGTTTAGTGTCGGGCTGCGGCCCTAGCCCTTCTGGCCGGTCCATTCGCTTCCGTCACTGGCCCCCATGAAAATTTGAGAATCGCACCATGAGCTTTTTTGGTCCTATTGATGACATTTTCCATTGTAGCCTTTATGCGGCCCAACTTCCAGCCTCAGAATTCCATTATTTGAGACACTCTATCACACTCATTGAGGTGCCTTGATTTGACTAACTCCTCTTGGTTCCTTTCACATGAAATGAGTTTGAACTCTCATTATGGATTCCTTGAGTACCTTGAGTCGATACAATCCTCAAGAAACTCCTCAAACCTCAACACCTTACTCCTATGTTAGGTTAAACATTTAATGGAATCCTCCTTAGTAGAAAGCCCCAACCAAACCTCAAATGGGCATCCTCATTAGGAGTAATCCCAAAAAGAACATCAAGTGGTAATCCTCCTTAAGAGTATTCCCCAACCATTATCAAATGGGCATTCTCCTTAGGAGTAATCCCAAACCAATCTCAATGGGTAGCCATCCTAGTGTAAGCCCCTAACCTTCATCCCTTCCCCCTTACACTGGACCCTTGTCCAATGTAAATAGAATAGAGGGAAGTATCATCAGCTCACCCTCTTCCACAGTCGATGCACCCTCTTCCATCAACGGAGGAGGAAAAGTGTGAAGTGTAATTGTTTAATCTCTCATATCCTTTTGTTTCTCACACCGATCATTACTCATGTGGGCTTCGATATACATGATGGTTACCAAATGTGCAGAAACACACATTGAAATAAACTAAGAGAACGTTGGTTCCTATTCAAACCAGGATATGTAGGAAGTCTTTTCAGGGCCCGAGCTCATTGGACATCCTCTTTAGGAATCCAACCCAAATTCCTTTAATCTGGGCATCCTCCATTAGGAATAATCCCGAAATTAAACCCCAAATCATCAGGGAATTATTTTCATGAAGTAAGCCTAAAATAATCTCTCTCAATGGACCATAATCTCCTATGATACTCATCGAACTATGTGAGCTTTGATTCCCATCCATATGGGATATGTAGGAATCCTCCTTGAGGTCCAAACCCAACACTTCAAATCAACCCCATTCTCCTTGGTCTATATTCCCAACAGGGTCTGATTTTACTTGGAAACCTATATACTTTCCATGATCCTTGGGATATATCAGCATAATTCCCACACTATGTTTTTACCATGAACCTTTCACTTAGAGGTCCTTATCGCATTAACATAAAAGATATGATGTGTCCAATTAAGAGGCACTGAACTACGATGGTTATGATTCCTTTCACTAGGATATGTAGGTATCCCATTTTATGGGAACAGTCCCAATATAAAAAAAACCATCATCTCCCTTGATGATAATAAATTCTAGAGTGCCCCACTAAGTGTCTTAAAAACCCATATCATTACAACAATGATTAAAAGAATATCTAATCAGTATATAAGATGATATCATTGATGGAAAACCTCGAATACATATGGGTATTTTCATTAATGAAGAACCTTGAATGCATACTGATGATTCTTAATATTACACATGTTAATAAGTGATTGTAATTTTAAATGGATACTTATGATATACTTGGTGAATTAATAAGGATTCACGAAAATATATTAAATTTATAAAGAGAGTCCTGGAGTATAAAATAATTCCCCCCAAAAGGGTGTGATTAGACCGACCTCCCATCATCTTGACTAATTCACATTCTTATGTATCGTTATGTTCAAACATAATGAATGCCTTCCATTGGAAAGCAGGTCCCCTCTAGATAATGAACTATTGGAAGTTTCTAGTTCCATAAATAAATCCAATGGATTCCGCCTAGAAATAGTTATTCTTATACCTAGAACACACGTTTCAAAGAACTATGAAACCATCATACTAAAGGATTTCCCAAGCATTTTACCTACACATTAATCCATCATCTTCCATGAAAATATAGACATCCCACTTATTCATCGTAAAACTATTGGTATTTTCAAAATTCTCATGGACATACTACCATTAGAGAATATATATTATCACTACCTTTACATCAATTTTTTTATTCTGCTAACCAAAATTTTAGTAAACATAATTCTGATTATCTAAAAATTTAATGCTTTGATGTTATAATTTTTGAAAATATGATGTTTTAAACAGTACATCACATACCAATATAAAAATATGAAAAAATTGAAATACAAAGAGATGGTGATAAAGACTTGATGTCCATTTTTAATGTTTTGAGGGATTTAGACACATGAACATTTATTTCTAATATAAAATTTTAATTATTTAGAAAAAAATTCCAATAGTAGTGTGGTGTAATGATGAATTCAAGTGGTATTATTCTAATTAAATGAAAAGTAAACCTAAAAGAGAAATATATTATATAAAAATAGATTTATAATCATGAAGAATTTAAGTTAAATTATGGAAAGGGTCTTCATTATAATGATTAGTGATGGTATAACAAAACCAAGAATAATTCATATGTTAATGAGAAAATAAGGAAATAGATTCTTAAAAAAGAAAGAATGTAATGTTGATGCTAAATGCTAGGGGTATAAATAAAATAATAATGTAATTAAGACAAACTCGAGAAGATTTTTTAGTTATATGTTACACTAATGGGGAGATTCTACTATTATGAACTAAATAGACACAACATTGATCTCTAAAACAATTCCATGAACATTAATGTTGATATAATCAAGTTAGATATGTAAATAGAATCATACATATATATAAATTATAGATTTGGTTTAGTGGGTGACATCCTAGAAGAGGAATTAGATATGACACTAAATAACAAAATTTTAAAGGTCGATGAGACACTGTGTAGGAGGTTAATAAAAACAATTAACACTCCAATAAAATGCTTGACATGATTACTTTGATATAATGTGTTATTGGGAAAAAAATAGAAACAACCATTTAATTATTTTTCTATGAAAGATTATATGGAAAATGAGTCCTCACGGTAGCGAAAAGATGAGCATGTTCAAAGGGATTACCAGCTTATTTTAACAACACAACAGTAAGAGTATATTACATTGTAAAATATAAAATAGTGATTGTGTAACTATTGTAGTGTTGAAGAGGTATATTTAGCATAAGAATAATGTTAAAGTTAATATGAAGTCCATACTTTCCATGAATAATCGTATTTTTAATGATATAGGAGGGGAAATAATGATTTTTTTCCACTAATATAGAGATGAAAAATGGATTGTAGGTTGAAAAATGAATCATATCCTTATTAATATAATTAAAAATAAAATGTTAAACCCAATTTAATCCCATGTTTATTGTATTCTGTTACTGTGCAACGATTTGAAGGTGATGGACATACAGAGAGAATTTATAGAATTATATGAACTTGTGATAGCCCTGAAACATATAAATCATTGGGATTTATAATTTTATAATTATATCTCCTAACAATAAATCAAGTTGAATCATATTGACACAAATAAATGTCACTTTTAAGAATAGAATCTATGAGTATGAGATGTGAGGGTGTATCCCTTAAGGGGGTATTAAGAAGATCAAAAAACTTCTTGATGATATAATGTCATGTGAATATGAAATATATAGTGTTTTAGTGAAATACTATAATGAAGTATGATTATAACTGATTCCCATTCTTCTATTGAATAAGGAATTTTCATTTTTGAAAGGTTGGAAATAAATTATTCCATAAAACATGTGTGACAGGATTGTATTGAAATTTTTTTACTACGTTTTTGAAGATGAGTGCATGTTTTAATTTTATGGACTACCTAAATAACACCTATGAATAATTATCTAATTTGGTATCATATAAAAAGATAGGTTATTTTTTGTAAAAATTTATATCTTGATTAGTCAAGCTTATTTTCTTCCATGGGGTGCCACTATAGACTAATAGTGTATTAGTTTATGGATCATTTTAAGTATAATTTTTATGTAACCCTTCTCTAAAGGGAGTTAATATTTTAACTATCAATAAAGTGATGGTTATAGAATTATATTTAGTTTAACTCATGATATGAGTGAAACTATACCACTAATCAAGAATCTCAAAATAATCAAAATAATATCCTTCATTGTTATTATAAATAAGGTGGAGAGAAACAGATGATATACTAGATAAAAAAAAGAGAATGATATTTTCTATTGAATTGAATTGGGAATTGAAAAGAAAATAAAATGTGGGAGATTGAAGAACCAAAATGGATTAAAATTAAAATAGTTTTATTTGTATATAATTTGGATCAATGTTAATTTGAGATAATTGAAAGGTGTTGTTGTGGGTGCTTTCGAATGATATGTGATGGTTGAGTACTTAGGTGTAGCAAAGTGGATGACCAAGGTTGTCTCTCAAAGGAGGAAGTAAATTTTAAAAAATATTAAAGGTATTTTTATAATAAAATAAAAGTAAATAATAACACTAATTAAAATGATGGGGTTTTTTATCATTTATAAATCTAGAAAAAGTTTACTAGAACAAGATTTTATTTTTTAAAATATTTAATTGGTGTAATCGATCTAACTCTACCTATTCACTCAATTTTTTGTCATTGTCATTAAAATTAACATCTAATTAATTATAATACCCATAATTTGTTATCCCTTGAACCCTATGGGAGTTAACTTAACCACAAATATGAAATTACTTAAAACCTAGGCATAGCTACAGAACATGCAATTGTAGAACCCTTCATTGATTGATGTTCATAGGTTATCTTATGTTAAGTGGTTAATTAGAGAACATATCCACTGTAGAGATTAGGATTAATTTTGTTTAGGGATTATATTTGAACTCTAAAATTTTATCCCTTGTGGTCTTGTATTAACGATTAAGATTTCACTCTCACAATTTACATAAATCTCAACCTCATGTGTTTTTGTGTCAATGGTTCAACTGCTTTATTAGTTTCATTTAAATTAAAAACAAACATAATAGATCATATTAAGTAAATTAAATTATGTCATTAATTCAAAATAAATGAATGAATGAGGTTAGAGGTAGATCGATTACTAAAAAACTACTCTTCCATGGGTTGTGTAGTCATCATAGAAACATTTTTCATGTGCAAAGGTTTATAAAGGGTATAACCTATTCTCATTTCTACTCTTGATCCAATCCCAATTAGGAAGATTGAGCGAAGAATAAATTTGAACAAAATAGCAGAAAATATAATAAATAAAAGAAGAAAAAATAAGTTTGTTATGAAAATGTAAACATTACAACATGAAGATGAAAAAGAAGGCTTCGATGAGGGGATCCTTCCTTTAATAGACACCCTCTTACAATCATTGAAGAATTTTAGTGAAAAATACTTTAATCTACCTTAAATATTTTAATTCACATCCTAACCCCTAAAAATAAGAAAAATATATATTTATAGAGTGGAAGCGAGTCTACTTTTTAAGAGGTTTCAAGTGTGAATGGGGAAATTCGGAAAAATAAATTAATCCAACATTCACCGCATGTTTTACCACCAAAACGAGTGAATAAGCTATCATTTCATAAAAATAATTTGTGAGAAAATGATTCCTAGAGATCCCCTCAAAATTTGGGCATAATACAAGCAAGGATGAATAATTTATTGCTCAAATACATATCTAATATCTAATTTGGAGATTCCAACCCAACATTGACATCATAGCCCATTTTCACCTACCAAATGCATGATTTAACTAAAATGCATTGAATAAAAGTTTTAGAAAATTAATTCTGGACCACATTTAAAATATATAAAGTTCCAATATTTCATATTAAATTATTTATGTTTGAAATATTAAAGTGAATTTTTAAAAGGGTAAAAATTAAATTTTCATGTAATTTTCAAAAGAATTATGTAATACCAAATATTTTATAAATAAATATATTTAACACAATATTAGGAAATTGTTTCATTTATTATAAATAAAACATTCATCAAAATGGTGTTTTATCAACTCCCCCACACTTAACCTTTTTCTCTCCGAGGAAAAACTGCATATCATGTATTTGAAGAAAAAATTTGGGACAAGATATGTCTATTCATATTTCTCAATACACATTGAAAATATATGAAAAGTAAGAATCCCATCAAGAGTCAATATCAATAAATTTAAAATTAATTGTCTCGTATATTGTTTCAAAACAAAATCTAGTGAGATTCATAAAACTAATCATAGAAAAACAAGGCATGGGTCTACAATGCCACTAATTATCCATGTGTGTGTGTGTACCAATTATTCCAAGCTCATAAATCATCCTTTTATTCATTATATTCAAGTTAAGTAAAAAATTTCTTCTTACATGGTTTAATTCACTGAGCATGTTCTACATTCCTTTACAATAAAATTTCAAGAACCACTCACTTAAGCATTCCAAAAAGTCAAACCTTAAGGTCTCAAACAAGATTTCCCCATATGTTGTACATTTCATCACTCCCAACATTTATTACTGTTTTGTTTTTTTATGTTTCACAAAGAACAAATCTCACCCTCAACTCTCAACCCATGTTTCATCTCCTCACAACACTAATTGTAATAGTTATAACAAGACGAAAGGTCTATAAAAAGTGGTTTTTGATCTTTCCAAGACACAACCCTTTGTTAATGGCATACAACGGTCAGATAGTAGGTACACATGCATAGGTCAATTTGGTATAGTAATGTAACAATTTTGAAGAGAAACGAACGTATGGATCAACCAATGAATTTTTTTAACTAACTTGACTATACCTTCAATTGAATAAGAAAAAAATTCACAAGTCGTGGTTGAGTGAAAATTTGTTTGGCGAAATCAATAACACAATTTACCATGAACAAATATCACCATCAATGATGTCAAAATCTAAAAGGATTTATAATCACACAACCATTCATATCATCGATGAATTCAATTCTTATAAAAAAATCCCTTGATGATGAAATCTTACTCATGATTATAATTCTACCAATGAATTTTGGAAACATGAATTTTCCATATGTTTCACATGATAATGTTACATGATATTTTCAATTTTTTTGGATTTTTTTTAATTTTTTGTTTTTTTGTTTTTTGTTTTGAAAATGTTTACAAACAATTTATAGAAAATACACACAAAACACACAAATGAAAATTATAAATATCTACCCAAAAAATTTTCCCCTCCCCAACAATTAAAATATTGTATTGTCCTCAATGTGAACCTGTGATATGATATGTGCACATGAAACATATAACTATAAATAGGACAATGAATATAAAAGTTAAAGGGTTATGAAGAGTCTGATATGCTCAAGTGATGATTGGATTATGCGGTGTGATGAAATTCACTACATGAGTAGGATGTTCATCACTGTATTTCTTAAAACAATTCCCATTGACTATAAATATCCTTCCTATTTCCTCTTCTGTGATCTCTACTACAACATATGGAAAAATATTTGTCACAACATAAGGACCTAAGAACCTAAAATACAACTTACCAGGCATCAGCTTCAGTCGTGAACTGTATAGAAATACTTTCTCTCATACTTGAAATTCTATTTTATGAATCATTTTTTCCTTAGATAGTATTGATATTTCCTTTTACATCCTTGATTTCTCATATGAAGACAATCAAATCTCATCAAAGATCATGAATTTGTAGCTTCCTTTGGATTCCATCTTGGTCCAAATCCATGTTACATTTCTTTATAGCCCAATAATCTTGATGCTCAACTTCTACGGGGAGATGACACACTTTCCCAAAAAAAATCCAAAATGGGGATATACCGATGGGGGTCTTGTATACTATCATATAATACTATAATGCATCCTCAATTTGATTACTCCATTCCTTCTTATTTGGATGCATGGTTTTCTATAAAATTTCTTTCAATTCCCTATTTGAAACATTTTCCTAACCATTTGTTTAGTTGGTGGTATGGTGTTGATGTTTTGTGTCTCACCCCATACTTCCAATGGAGGGAAGCCGAATTATGATTGAAAAAGTGTGTCCCTTGGTCACGGATGATGGCCTTTGGTAGCACAAACCTACAAAAATCTGTTCTTTGACAAAGTTCACAACAACATGAGAATCATCAGTCCTGGTGGATTTAACCTCCCCCCATTTGCTCACATAATCAATCAGAGAAAACCAAAATATACAGGAAACCAAATGAACTACAAAAAGTACCCATTAAATCAATTCCCCATACAACAAAAATCTCATAGAATAATATGGGTTGTTGGGGCATCTCGTGTCTCCTAGAAATATTACCAGTGTGTTGGGGATGTGAGCACGACCTAAAAAACACAAGAGCATAAAGGAATAAAATATTCCTATAAAATCTAGTGTCCAAAATATTCCTAGATATCTGTTGGGGTCCAAAGTGTCCACCATAGTCATGTGTAAGATTGATTGGAGAACAGACTCAAACTCATGATCAACAACACACCTCCTAATAACATGGCCACTACACATGTTCCATAGGGAGCGATCATATCACACATAATACTAAGACTCAATTTTTAATTTTTGGATTTGATGTTTCTTTAAATTTGCAGGGATTTCAGATACAACAAGGTAGTTCACTAAATCAGCATACCAAGGATGCGTACATGATATGCAATAAAGATGATCATCAGGGAAAGTTTCCAAAAGTGGTACCTAGTCAAGGCGTCAACCCCTAGTGTGTGAGTAAGACTACTCATGTGGTCCACCACCAGGTTTTGTGACCCCTTCTTGTCCTTTATCTCAATGTCAAATTCCTGAAGATCAAGCATCTATCAGATTATCCTAGGCTTTGCATCTGGCTTCTATAAGAGGTAGATCAAGGATTATTGGTTATATAAAACAACTTCTTTAGAGCCCAATAATTAGGAAATAAATTTATCTAAATCAAATTTTATGGAAAGAAACTTCATTTCCAGGGTTGTGTAGTTTTATTGGGCAAAATCTAGTGTCCTCAATTCATATTCAATCACTTGTGAACGTCCCTCCACCCTCTGAGATAAGACATCTCCAACGGTGAAGTTGGAGGCATCACACACAATCTCAAAAGAGAGCTCCCACTGTGGGGATGAAATAAAATCTACATGCCCTAGGAAGTCTTTCAAGAATCATCAAACACAAAATCAGAATCCTTTTGTAGTAATCATAACATAGGACGAGAAATCTTACAAAAATCTGTGATGAAGTGCTGATAAAATACTACATGCCCTTGGAAATATCTATCATTATGCACACATGAAGGATTTGGTAGGGATGAAATAATATCTACTTAGATATATCAACCTATATCCCATGTCTTGACACTACATGCCCTAAGACAATTCCATTCTCTACCATAAAATGACACTTTTCAAAGTTCAAGACCAGATTCTTCTCAATACAACGATACAAAAACTTTACTAAACTATAGATAGAATCATAAAATGAAGACCCATACACTATAAAATCATCCATAATTACCTCCATTTGGGACTCAATGAAATCTGAAAAAATACTCAACATACATCACTGGATGGTACATGGGGCATTGCAAAGACCAAATGGTGTTCTTCGGTGGGGAAACGTACTGAATGGACAAGTGATTTTTATATTATCCAAATCCTCCGGAGCAATATGAACCACAAAATAACTAGAAAATCCATACAAGAAACAATAGTGTGTTTTCCTAGCTAGTCTCTCAAGAATCTAATCAATAAATGGGAGGGGGAAATGGTCCTTCCGAGTATATTGATTTAGATTCCTATAATCAATACACACACACCAACTATTTTTCCCCCTCATTGGAACAAAACAAAGCATTCTCATTTTTAACAATAGTAATGCCACTTTTCTTAGGAATGACCTAAATAGGACTTACCCACTGGGAATCTGAAATGGGATAAATTATACCTTCCATGATCAATATTTCAACATATTTTTTTACAACTTCCAGAAGGGTTGGATTCAGTATTCTTTTTGGATACCTAACTGGGTTATCCCCATCCCCCACAATAATCCTATGCATGAAAATAGAGGGGATAATACCTGATATGTCAGCCAAGGTCCACCTAATTTCATTAATGTTCTCCCACAAAAGATTAAATAAAAATTATTTATGTTCAAGAGGGATATTGTTAGAAATGAAAAAGGTAATTTATCACCACTTATCAAGTATGATTATTTGAGATTAGGTGGAAATGTATTGAGTTCCAGTGTATGGGAGCGATGTATGGTTAGAGAAATTGAAAGAACTGAAATATGTGTAAAATGAACAGCAGTATCAGAATATAAATCATCAAAATCAGATAATGAATCATCAAATCCATCAGCATACTCAACCTCCATGTCATAATTAGAGTGATAATTATCAAAATCAGAATATAAATCAATTTCAAATTCACATCTAAGAGAGGTTTGTCCATTATAAACTAATGTGGAAGTGTACATAGACATCAAAATCCAACCAGTACTCACAATCTCTCTAATATTAGGACAATAAAATTATATCAGGTTTTTATTTGGTGGTTCAAATGGGAGATAACAAAATAATAATGGTTTTATGAGGGGTAATTTATGGAGTCCATAACATTAAACATCACAACTTCATCCCCAAACTCCATGGAAAGTGTACCCTCATTGAAATTTATGATTGGTTTTGTAGTTTTGAGGAAGGGTCTACATATGTTAATGGGATCATGAGAACATAACTAATCATCCTCTATGTTAGGCACATAGAAATATACTGGGAAGATCATGTATCTTACCTGAACAAGTACATCCTCATGGACTCTCGCTAAATATGGTGTAGCTCTATTCACCAACTGCACCACTACTCTCATCAGTTTCAACTCACCAACATGTAAATAAGAGAATACAGAGTGAGGAATCACATTTATGGAAGCTCCTAAATCATAAAGAGTATTAGAAAAGTTTAACTCCCCTATGATGCATGGGATGTTTATTTCCCAGTATCCTTGCACTTTGTTGGAATTGCTAGAGATAGTGTAATGAGTCCTAACCCATTCCTTACAAGATTGATCCTCTCATTTCCCTTGAGCCCACTTCGATTGGTACAAATTTATCGTTATAATTTTACATACCTTGGTATTTCTTTAATGGATTCACATAAAGGTATATTGATCTCTACACACTAAAATGTATCCAAAACTTCTTTTTGCATCGCCTCTCCAACCGTAATTTTTTGTTTGAACAACTCTATTCGTAAAATGAAGGGGTTTAGGAGTAATATCATTAATATTTTTTCTTACCTTTATCTTTATCCTTCCGTCTCTCAATAGTTGGTGTGGAATGGGGATTTTCTAGAGTTGAGGAGAATCCCAATGGAATGGTAGGTACAGATGTATCATTCATTTGCTTCCCACTTCTTAATGTGATAGAACTAACATTCCCCTTGGGATTTGGAGTAGGTTGGGAAGGAAGATTTCCAAAGTTCATACATACCAGATCATAGAGGGCGATGGAAATCTGGCTCATTTGTGTCTTCAGATCCCTCAACATTGAACCTTGACTCTTCAAAAAATTCAATTGATTAAGAAGAATATGATTCCAAAGGTCATCAGGGTTAGAGTCTACCATGGGTGGGGTATTCCCTTATTGATGTATTGTTGATTCTTGGGATTCAAATCTCCTTTGGGGTTTTGGAATCCCTACTGGTAAGGAGGAGGATACGGGGAGTTTTTTGGAAAAGGGAGCATTTGTTGTTGTCCATATGCATACCTAATTTTTGATTGATCATTCCACCCATGTTTGTATGCTGGTGAAAAGGAATCAAACTTCTTTTTGGAATGTGGTTGTTTCTACTACTGATATGGTCTCCCAGGAAATACGATAGCACAATCCTCTATCTCTTGTAATTGGGAGAAATAATATGGTGGTCTTTTTAGTGGAAATTTCACTAGTCCTCGAAGTAGTGGGTTGTGATGTATTTTGAGCTAAAGAAATCTATCGCACTATAATTTTCAATTATTCTAACATGGTATCAATCAAATTCCTTTCAAGAGAAGAAGTAATTACCTAACGTTCTCCCCTCACAAGTTGTGTACCTTGATCACCAAATATTTGGGAGTTTTGGTCCATTTTGTCGATCAACACATGTGTAACTACTGGTGTCTTTTCCAACAATTCTCTTCTAGCCACGGCATCCACCATGATCCACTCTATAGGGTTGATTACTTTATAGAGGTATTGGATAATGATTTTCTCACTGATTTAGAGATGTGGGTAGCTTTCACACAATATCTTGAATCACTCCCAATAATCATACATTGACTTCCCTTGGGCTTTCTAGATCCCCGAGATCTTATTATGAATGGAAGTGGTCCTTGATTTTAGACAAACTATTTTCAAGAAAATGTATTTCAAATCATTCCAACAATTTACATCTTTATGTTGTAAATAATAAATCCAATTTTATACCACTCCATCAAGTGAAAATTGGAATGCTCTTAGTTTTATTTGATCTTCAGAGACATTTCTTGGTTTCAGGTTTAATCATACCACAATAAATTCTTTACGGTGTTTATCAGGATCCTCACTAGAGAGGCGATGAAACTTTCGAAGAAGGTGAATGAAGACAGATTTCATTTCAAAGTCTGATTTGATATTTGGGTATGTAGTACAATTTGGTGGATAGTTAATATTAGGTGCATCCAATACTCAAATGGTTATATTATGTTAATTTCAATTATATTTAGCCATTGGTTCTTATTTTAAGTTGGATTTAGATGTGTTTCAAATATATGTGTTCCCAAAATGGATAAGTTCTCAAATTCGATGAATGTAGAAACTTCCTATAGACTTAGAAAGTCTAATTCAAGCTCATAGGCTACGTCAAAACTCTTGTTCAAGATCTAAAAGATCATTTGGATTATTTTTTCATAACTCAAATAAAAATTAATAGATGAAAAGTAGACTATAATAAAATAAAAATAAGAAGTTTGAGTTGATGTTCCAAAAAGAGGAAGAAAAAAATGAGAAGGAAAAGAAAATTTTAAATTGGTCATATAAGAATGAAATGAGAGGGGAATAAAATAAAATAAAATATAAAATGAATACCTTTAATTGGTTGAAACAATTATGTTTCTCCCTAGAAACGACACTAATTTGAAAGGTGCATTCGTGGGTGCTTTCAAATGATATGTGATTGTTGAGTACTTAGGTGCAGCAAAGTGGATGAACAAGGTCGTCTCTCAAAAGAGTAAGTAAATTTAACAAAATATTAAAGATACTTTGAAAATAGAATAAAAGGATATAAGAACAGTAATTAAAATTATGGGGTTTTTTATCATTTATAAATCTTGAAAACGTTTTCAAGAAGAAGATTGTATTTTATTGTAAATATTTAAAAGGTGTAATCGATATAAATCTACTGATTCACTAAATTATTTAGCATTTTCATTTAAATTAACTTCCACATAATTATAATCCCCCTAATTTGTTAACCCTCAAACCATAGGGGAGATAACATAGACATAAATATGAAATTAGTTAAACCCAAGGATTTGCTTCAGAACATGCAATTGCAGTACCCTGCTTTGATTGATGTTCTTAGGTTAGTTTATGGTTATTGGTTAATTAGAGAAATATCCGCTCTATAAATGAGGATTAATTAAGTTTAGGTATTATGTTTTAACTCTATAAATTTATCAATTGAGGTCTTCTATTATCGATTAATATCACACTCTCACAATTTTCACAAATCTCAACCTCGCGTATTTTTGTGTCAATTGTTCAATTTCTTACTTAGTTTCATTTAAATAGAAAAATGAATTAATATATAATACTATGTGAATTACAGTATCTAATTGATTCAATATAAATTAATGAATGTGGTTAAAGGTAGATTGAATACTAAAAATAACTACTCTTCCATGGGCGGTGTAGTCATCGTAGAAATGTTTTGCGTGTACAATGGTTTTGAAAGGGTATAACCTAACATAATTTATACTCTTGATTACAACCCAATTAGGAACTTTAAGAGAAGAAAAAATGTGAACAAAATAGAAGAAAATATAAAAAATATCAAAATAACAAAGAATTTTATTATGCAAATGAAAACATTACAACATGAAGAGGAAGAAGAAGGCTTTGATAAGGGGATCCTAGCATCTAGAGATACCCCTCTTACAATGGTACGGTAATTTAAGTGAAACCAATTATAAGATGCCTTAAATCTCACCTCCCAAACTCTCCAAATAAGAAAAATAATGATTTATTGAGTAGAGGGGAGGCTAGGTTTAAATATGTTTCAAGTGGGAATGGGGAAATTCAGCCAAATAAATTAATCTATATTTCCCCACATGTTTTAACACCAAAACATGTGAATCAGCTATCCTTACAGCAGGATGATTTGTTATAAAATTAGTTATAGATATCCCCTAAAATATTGGGGCTAATACAATAAAGGATAAATAAGTTATGTCCTAAATAAAAAACCAATGTCCAATTTAGTGAGTCTAGACCAACTTTGATTTCATGGCCCATTTGCACCAATCAAATGCCTGATTTTACACAAATGTCCTGAATAAAAGTTTTTTAAATTTAAGTCACAAACACATTAAAAAAATAATAAGTTCAAATATTTTAAAAAATTTATTTCTGTTCGAAGTATTACAATGAATTTTTAAAGGGTAAAACAAGAATTTTCATCAAATTTTCAAATGAATGATCTAATCCAAAATATTTTATAAATAAACATATTTAACATAATTTGAGGTAATTTTTTTATTTATTATCAATAAAATGTTCAACAAAATTGTGTTTTATCAATAATTTTAATGTTTTATAAAGGAGAATATGAAGATAAAGTTGGATTTTTGACAAATTCTATATTTATGATTATTTTTAGAATGAATTATGTATGTAATAAGACCCTTATATTGTTGAAGATAATAAGTTGGCTTGAATATAAAATAGTTTATTTAGAAGTTAAGTGATATATAATGTGTAATTTTTGAAAATAACACACTAGATAAAAGACAAAATGAATGTATATTAGGGGTTTTGAAAGATAACTCTATGGATATATGTAATTTACATGTCTATATATGAAAATTATTACTTCATTAAGTTTTTGTGTGTTGTTATAATTAATGTCACTGATGTTTTAACCATTTAAATATGTAGATATCTAGGAGAATATTTAATATCTAATGATTATTTAGATAAGAATAATTTAATAATTTCAAGTCTTTAAGGTGAAGAAATGTTGTTCTAGAATCACTAACAACAATAGTTTCAAAACATTTATTATGTAAGGATATTGAATGCAATTTATTAACTATATGGGCAAAAAGTAAATGACGATAAATAAATATGGAGTTTCATAAGCTAAATTAGAATTTAAAATGTAAGATCCATTTCTGAAAAAATTACTAAGGATGTAGGAACATTTTGAGAAGAGGATTAAAATAAAAGTTTCTAGGTGAGTTACACATTGATGATAATGAAGAAGTAATTCTAAAAACGACCATCTCTAAGTTACAATATATTGTGAGAATGATTATTTCAAATGAACATGGATATGATGATGAAGGAATGTCCAAATTTTAAATATATATTGAATATAAAAATATATGTTTTTACATTATTAGAAGAAAAGTTTTGGATGTGGACTATGTTCATCAAGAAGATAAAGCCCTGTGAATATTTGGTCATAACACGCCTTTGATTTGATAATTATAATAAACTACACCATTTGAAAGAATATTGTCTTTGAGAGTAATCCAAATCTTTGTGTAAGATAAATTATATATTTAACATGTCTCAATTGATACCAATTAAGCATTCCCATTTACAATTAATTTCATAAGGACTTCTATAATCTAACCAACAATCCCAAATCATGAATGGATCTCCGATCTCTGTCTTAACTTTAACGGATATTCAATAACAATTATGACAATTGTTGTTTCATTTTGGGATATTTTTTATAATGCCATATTATTTTGGGAATTTATAAGTTTCCCTTACTTTTAGGCAAAAAAATTAAAATTTATAAAATTTTAAATGGGTATACATTTAGACATCATGGTTAGTAAACCATGTATAAATTTTTTATTTGGGTCTGTCTCTATAAATTTCCATTTGGACCAATTTGATAGCTATTACTAAAACCATGTAAGGTCTTATGATAAACAATATAGTGTCTATTTTATGTGTCTAGTGTGGGATGCCTGGACACTACATTTTTTGGTGAACCACAAACCATTCCCTATAATTTAATCTCTCCATATTTAAAAAGAAGTCATGATTTCTAATTTTGGGATTATAAAACCACCTCTCCAACTCAACCTCGACATATGATCCCCCATCAATAAACCTATACTCATGTGTCTACACTCACTCATTCTCCTATTCATTTGGAATTTTCCGTCAATTTAAATGAAACTTTTGGTCAAATAATATAGGTAAAAGTGTCATCTTCCAAATATTTTCTATTTTCTCCTTATTTAATTATCCCCATCATGGGGTGGTAATTATTTCAAACACAAGGGGTGTTGGGCTAAACCTTTTGTGTATTTTTCTTATTTGTAATTACTATATGGGTCCTTTCATTCTTATTTGGTTGTTCATCATTGAAATTTATGTCTTTCAGCCCATACTCTATTAATTTGATGTTGGTTTTCCCATGTACAAACCATTAATTTTTTATCAATTTATTATATTATATTTTATTTTATGTTTCAATGATTAAATGATTGTACTAAATTATTTCTATTTATTTTAAAATTGAAAATTTATTTTTATCATGGGTTCCATTATAATATAGATATATTCCATATTTTAATGGTTATACTAAATATAGGTTTTCCCAATAGGAACATTAAAATTTAAAATTAATTCAATAAAAATTTCCTTATATTATTAATGGAATTTACACAATGGTTGGAGTTGAATTCTTATTTTAGACTAAGCATTAATTGGAATGTCATATGGTACTCGATATACTAGGTATTGAAGAAATATTTGAATTTTTTAGCTAAAGTACACGGTTTTAAAATGATTATTCTCCATTTAGGTCAACTTTGAAGTTAAAAGAATATTGTTTAAGGTTTTAAAGGTCATTATTTAAAATGGGGTTGGTTTAATTAATTGTATTCATAACTGATTTAAGTGTGTTTTTTTAAATAATTATATTATATGTCATGTTTGGATTTTTAAAGGAACTGATATGTCCTTCCAAGTATATTTATTTTTAATGGCCTAGTTTACACTTTTATGTAGGTCTATCATGATTCTATTTTAACCTTTTCTATAGTTTCACCTGATGGATCTTGGTTTTTATATTTTGATGATTTGATTATATAAATTTGTTTTCTTTCTATGTGTGGCATTTAGAGGTGAGGGTGAGTTATTATTTTTTGCTTTATTCCTACCTTTCTCATTTTATATTTCCTCAACTAAATTTTTATAATTTTCATGGTATTTCTAAGTCAATATGTTGTGTCGTGGATATGTAAAATCTCTTGGAAATAAATGTATTTATAGAAATATATAAGGATACTGAGGATATCAAATATTTATATATGGTATATTCATGCTCCTAGGGTGAGAGAATTTGGGCCTGGCTATTCTATGAGACTACTATGATGGATAAGTTCATTGAGGATGACCTAAATTTATTATCTTCAGTTCAAGGTTATAATACTTTATAACCTAGTTTAGATTTCATGACACACATATCTTCATTCATTGTTTAGATAGGCGTGTTTACATTATAATTGATTACTCTACGAATTTTTTATTGATTGAGGATCCTTTATTTCATTGAATTTAATTACCCGCTTCTTAGCTTCTGGTGAGTACTATGTATTTTACTCTATATATTTTATTTTTAATTTTTAATTTTATTTTTTTTCAAATATGATTGGAAAAATATTTCATAATGATTTATTTGAAATTGGCTTTTCAAGGGAGGTTTAAAAAATATTGTTTTTTTAAAATATAATATTTCGGAGAATATTTTATAAATGATTATTTTTATTTAAAGAAATAAAAAACAAAAATCTAATAAATGTTTAATTTATTCTATACTAGATTTCTATAAAACTAAATAGAAAAAATAATTTATTTCAATAAATAATTAAATGGATTATTAATTAAAATATTTTTATGTGTCATGGAAGATGGTTGCATACTGATTATTTTTATGTGCACTCATATATTACATTTTAGTCTTAGGAACACTAATATGTTATTTACCACTCTTAGATCGTTAATTGGTTTGTGAATTTTTTGGTAAGAATATTATTTTGGTTTTTCATCAAACTGGAAAATTTAACCATTAGTTATTTTTATTCTGGTTATCTGTCGATTGTACTATGTATATAGTAGACTCAAGTGATATGTTGGAAATGTGGTTTTAGAGGGTGAAATAGATGTGTAGAGGGTGATACATATATGGAGAGAGTTATGTGAATATTTTATTAATTTCATTTACATTATATTATTCAAATTGTTATGCAATATAATTTTATTAATATATTTTATTTGATTTTGGAATGGACATCTGAATTTTAGAATGGTCATGCCAGATTTTTTAGAGAAATATCATTGTGTATTAATGGTTATTTAAGGGTAAATTCATTCTTAAAGTGTTTTTTCTAGGGACCATATAGATACCTCTATACCATTGGGATGGAGAATATCCCTTACTTAAATATAGGGTAGTTTTGGGAACTAGTATAGATGGTATCTAAGGTTGTGTCATTATAAATGATATAAATATATATGTTTTATGGTAGGATCCTAGGTTTGTGATTATAAAAAAATTTACTAGAGGTTTCATGGTATGATAGTGTTAGATTGTTTTGGTCTCAACATAGGAAAATCATATGAGGGATAGAATCATGAACTCTCTCTTATTTGTAGCCTCATAAAACCATGGGAATTTGGAATTTCATGTTTTTAATTCGTGATTTCTTTTACTATTGATGGTGTTTTGATATTCATTAGCATGATGAGTTGCCTTAGGGATTTAGTTCAATCTTAGAGTGAATGAATAATTCAGACTCTGGTGTGATATTGTTTTTCAGGGCCTAAGAAACAATATAGTCTCAATCTTGAAATTTCATAAGAATTATGTGTGGTTCTCACATGGTCCCTCAAATAATGTGTTCTCATCAAGCACTATTCTTTACCTTTTTTTTATTATATTTAGGATTCCATATATAAGAAACAACTAATGGTGGTGAACTAAGGATATTCATGGGATATATTGATTACGTGACTTGGTTGTTGGTATTTGTTCACTTGTGTTCATTTATTGAAAAACATTGTGGCAAATGATGTATTTCATAAAAAATTATTTTAAAGCTATTTTGAGGGATTATTCTAAAAATTATTGATTTTCTATTTGTAAATAACTAAATAAATTTAGGGATTGTACTATTTACAAAGGGGAAGTAAAATTTTATGAAATCATTTATCAAAAATAATTTATTAATTATTAGAAACTAAATTTATAAATAATATGTTATGTGATTTTACATGGATTTTAAAAGTGTGAATGGGGAGCATTAAAATGATGGTGGAACCTAAACGACTTGATTCCAAGCCTCATGATATGTAATTTTTTTAACCCCAACCCCAAACTAATGAAAAAGGATATAATGGAATATTTTCATGGATAAAACTTATAGTGATTATATTTTTTCTTTAGTGTAGTACCTCTATATTGTGGCCCTAACCTGTCTCAGGAACCAGTTGTGAGGTAAGAATCCCATTTTTCTATTAGACATGATTCCAGGATTCTGGATTCATAAGTATGTATCTAGTTTTTATGATATTATATCATTGTATGTATATTGGAAGTATATAGTCAGTTTACGTAAGAGTTTTTGTCATTTTTTATTTAGAAAATTCTGAATTTTATTGATTGACTTTTATGTGGGTTAGAAATGGGTTAGAGACTTTATGGTTTCTTGGTATTTTTATTGGAGTAATTCTTTTATAATGTTCCTCTTAGATGGATTCTATATTATATCATGTGGTTATGGATGATCTTGGTTGATATAATATATATTCTTTAGTTTTTTTTGTGTTAGATGGGTGACAAGGTTTCACTATCAATAGCAGGATATGGTATGGAGCTTAGGGATAGTTATTAGGAAAATTTTATCGAGGTTTCCTTTGTATTATTGGGAACATAAGGGGTTTCTTTATGTTTTGATAGGATCACCATGACATGGTGTCTCACTTTTGGGATTCTAGCTTACCCATTGAGTACATGACCATATGTTAAATCCCATGTCTTTATTTGGGCTTGATTGTGATCCTAGTATTATTAGTGATTGTGAGTTATGGATAAAAAATTATTCAAATGTTTTATTCATACTTTTTGGGGTCTAAAAGTGTGTTTGGTGTGATGATTAGTTTCCTTTATGGTTTTTTGGGTATCTTGACATCATATATCTATATAGTTTCCTTTGGTTCCACTATATTATAGAAATTCTAAATGGTAGGGATTCAATGGTTGATATCCCTTATCTATAGGATTTATTGTTTAAGGATATTCCCATAAGAAAGTGTATGTGTTGTTGAACCACCATGTTTGATGAAGTATAACTAGTTGGGATATGTTAATAGGCCTCATTGTTACTGAATCATTATAACCCTTATTATTTGGTTAGGTTCTACCTAGAGATGAATATTGTTTTTCATTGATGTTTTTTGGAATTGATTAACAGTTTTAGTTATTGGTAACAACCAATATGTTTTATCCTAGATTCCTCATACCTCTCACCTATTTCTCAGGGTATTAGAATTAAAAGTTTTTAGTTTCCTTCAAAATATATTCAATGTCATTCTAGGTGAATAAAGCATTATAGGGGAGAGAATTACAACACCCATTGTGTCACTGTAGTTTAGATTTATATTATTCAATATTTATTTGTTAGTTATTGGGAGTGTCAGGCTAGAAATTTATAATTTTGGTGATTTTTTATGGTCAAATAGTTTACTTGTGATACTAGTAAATCATGAAGCATCTATGAATTTGTGTTTTCCTCTTTAAAATGTCATTTGGAACTATTATTTCATGGTTTGGAGGACTTTCAATGTATTGGAAGAACCCATGTAGAGTTTTTTTGGGTGTTCATTGTGATCTACATGTTCATCATATGGTTTGGTAAACCATGGGTGTAAATAAATCATCATGATTGGAAATTATTTTTCCATTAGTTAAGAAATTTCCCTTAATCTATTTTATATATTTTGAGCCCTCAAATCCCCCTAATCATCATCCCATGACCCCCTTAACCATTCTCCAACATATAAAACCTACCCTCCTATAGTATCCCCTCCACATAAGGTTTGTACCAAATTTCAGGGTCCTTCTTAATTGAAATAGAGGGGTAATATTTCCTCACCCCTATATAGTCTTTAGTATCATGATTCCTTCATCCCTATCACTATGTTGAAATTCAGATAAACCCTATAGTTTTCATACATGATCCTTTTTTTATTTTCATGTTTCTATAACTTATGTGGTTCATATATTGTTTTATTGGGAATCATCTACCATAAGTAAAACATTTTGGAACATCCACCATCAATCAGAATTGTGTTTTCCCATGTCCAAAACATTCAATTTTATCATGTATAATTTTTTTATCAATTGGTAAATTATTGTATTTAATTAATTTTATTGAATAAAAATATATATAATTGGTTATTATCTTCAGTTTTGATGTATGTAAAAAAAATTTCTATTATTATGGTAGATTAAATATAGTATTTCATCAAATTGAAATTAAAACATATTTGGAATTTATTAATAATTCAATTGGATTATAAATTGATTTTCCAAATTTTTTGATGTCTCTCCCCATTTTGGGTTGTTCATGAAATTAAAAGAATACTTTTTTAAGTGTTAAAGGAATTTAATTAAAAGTTTTCTGGTTTGTTATAATTTTTTCAAGGGTACTTTTATTGAAATTTGTTGAGAAAATGTTTTATTTGTGATTTTAAGAATTTATAATGGATGTGAAATGGATTTTAATGGCTATTAATTTTTAAACGGATGATTAGAACATTAAAGTATGCAACTTATGAAACCCTTTTGTTTCCCACTGTACTTGTTTGAATCATTAATGTTTGGTTTTTCTACTATTATGATTAAATGATGTGGATTGGGGTTTATTAATGTGATGTAATTAGAGGTGTTGGTGAGTTGTCATTTTTTATTGAATAATTTGTTTATATTTTTATTTTTTGTCAACCTCTTTTTTGTATTGGTTATAAGAAAGGTAGGTCACTATGTAGGGTCCTTGATGAGTAAAAATTCTCTAAAATCATGTGTCTTTCAGGAGTGTGATTGGGTTATTGTGGCTCATATATACTACTTATAATATACTGAGTTTTTAATGGAAACACTGTGGTTGATAGAATACATGATACACCACATTATGCTTAAATGAAAACTAAATATTTTTATTTAAATGTCACCATTATAACATAGTTGTTAGAATGGTTTAAATGAAAAATATTAACTGAATTATGAAAATATGGTTACACATTTAAATATAATGAATCATTTTGGTGACTAATTATTTACTAATGAAGGTAAAACCCCTTTAAAAAATAAAATGAAATATATTTCTAAAAAACTATTTAAATATGCAGAAATGTGTTTTTGACCAATAAACTAAAAAATATAACTTTTTTGGATATATTAATGTAATATATATATATATATAATATTAAATATAATTTTTAATATTCAAACTATGTGTTTTCTAGAAGTGATATAAGATCAAGATGAATTTTTTGCATAAAATATTTGTTTTAACAAAAAGATAGTTTTACAACATTTTGATGGCATTCTTTCATTAAATCTATTTTTGACACTTTTATACATTATATTTAAAAAAATAAACTTCTTCTTTGAAATTTTAATATCGAAATTTAATTTGATTTAATTTTTTTTACTTTTCTAATTAGTTTCATATTTTTATGAATAGTAAACAAATACCAAATTTAAATTGAAACCATATTTTTAAATTAAATAATTTATAGTGTTAAATTAAATTTTTGGTTGGTTTTAAAGAATATTTAGAGAAAGGTTTTATTATATAATCCAATTTTTGGTCATTGGAATCAATTTAAAATTGACTTTTTATATGAAAACATGTCAATATTGTTAACGTTTTCACATTAAAAACTCATCTTCTCATTCTCTCTATGGGATTCATTTTAAATTAACATTATACAATTATGTGTTTTAAATTTTGAAAAATTGATTCAACAGTTGGAATCATAGTGTAAAAAATTCTTAAAT